>CM022298.1:128849458-129564414 GCA_011799875.1 Thinopyrum elongatum
GGTTGAAAATTGGCATGATATCATCATTTCACCCACATAGCATGTGCTAAAAAGTTGAGAGGGTTACGGCAAAAACTGGATGCACTTCGTGTACAAAATGGACAATCTCTTTCTAAGTATCAGGGTTTCGGACGAAAACTCATCTGTTACAAAGGGATTTCATTTTTTTGAACTTATTTGAACTCCAGACTTTTTGTGTGTTCAAAATGAACCATTCAAAGCCACATCATAAATTTTCAACCCTTTCTGACTTCATATGTTATTTTTCATGCATTTACTGATTTTTTTGAGCTAAATGACCCTGAAATTGAAAAGCACTTCACATGAACTCTGAAGGGGTTGAAAATTGGCATGATATCATCATTTCACCCACATAGCATGTGCTAAAAAGTTGAGAGGGTTACGGCAAAAACTGGATGCACTTCGTGTACAAAATGGACAATCTCTTTCTAAGTATCAGGGTTTCGGACGAAAACTCATCTGTTACAAAGGGATTTCATTTTTTTGAACTTATTTGAACTCCAGACTTTTTGTGTGTTCAAAATGAATCATTCAAAGCCACATCATCAATTTTCAACCCTTTCTAACTTCATCTGTTATTTTTCATGCATTTACTGATTTTTTTGAGCTAAATGACCCTGAAATTGAAAAGCACTTCAGATGAACTCTGAAGAGGTTGAAAATTGGCATGGTATAATCATTTCACCCACATAGCATGTGCTAAAAAGTTGAGAGGGTTACGGCAAAAACTGGATGCACTTCTGTACAAAATGGACAATTCTTCGAAGTATCAGGGTTTGGAGAAAAACTCATCTGTTACAAAGGGATTTCATTTTTTTTGACTTATTTGAACTCCAGACTTTTTGTGTGTTCAAAATGAACCATTCAAAGCCACATCATCAATTTTCAACCCTTTCGACTTCATCTGTTATTTTTCATGCATTTACTGATTTTTTTGAGCTAAATGACCCTGAAATTGAAAAGACTTCACATGAACTCTGAAGAGGGTGAAAATTGGCATGAATCATCATTCACCCCATAGCATGTGCTAAAAAGTTGAGAGGGTTACGGCAAAAACTGGTGCACTTGTGTACAAAATGGACAATCCCTTTCGAAGTATCAGGGTTTCGGACCAAAAACTCATCTGTTACAAAGGGATTTCATTTTTTAACTATTTGAACTCCAGACTTTTTGTGTTCAAAATGAACCATTCAAAGCCACATCATCAATTTTCCAACCCTTTCTGACTTCATCTGTTATTTTTCATGCATTTACTGATTTTTTGAGCTAAATGACCTGAAATGAAAAGCACTTCAGAGAACTCTGAAGAGGTTGAAAATTGCATGGTATCATCATTTCACCCACATAGCATGTGCTAAAAAGTTGAGAGGGTTACGGCAAAAACTGGATGCACTTCGTGTACAAAATGGACAATCTCTTTCGAGTGATCAGGGTTTCGGAGACAACTCATCTGTTACAAAGGGATTTCATTTTTTTGAACTTATTTGAACTCCAGACTTTTTGTGTGTTCAAAATGAACCATTCAAAGCCACATCATAAATTTTCAACCCTTTCTGACTTCATATGTTATTTTTCATGCATTTACTGATTTTTTTGAGCTAAATGACCCTGAAATTGAAAAGCACTTCACATGAACTCTGAAGGGGTTGAAAATTGGCATGATATCATCATTTCACCCACATAGCATGTGCTAAAAAGTTGAGAGGGTTACGGCAAAAACTGGATGCACTTCGTGTACAAAATGGACAATCTCTTTTGAAGTATCAGGGTTTCGGACAAAAACTCATCTGTTACAAAGGGATTTCATTTTTTTTGAACTTATTTGAACTCCAGACTTTTTGTGTGCTCAAAATGAACCATTCAAAGCCATATCATCAATTTTCACCCCTTTCTGACTTCATTTGTCTTCACTTTTTCTTCGCTTGTGTCCTTTGCTTATTGCGCCATAACCATGGATATTCTTCATCGCTTAACAGGGTGCTTGGGTCAGCCTTGACTTTGAAGGGAGGAATTTCATGAAACTTTTCATAATCTTCAGACATGTCTGTCTTACCCTCCACTCCCACGATGTCTCTTTTCCCTGAAAGAACTATGTGGCGCTTTGGCTCATCGTTTGATGTATTCGCTTCCTTATCTTTTCTTTTTCTCGGTTTGGTAGACATGTCGTTCACATAGAAAACCTGCGCCACATCATTGGCTAGGACGAATGGTTTGTCTGTGTACCCAAGATTGCTCAGATCCACTGTTGTCATTCCATAATGTGGCTCTACCTGTACCCCGCCTCCTGACAGATTGACCCATTTGCACTTAAACAAAGGGACCTTAAAATCATGTACGTAGTCAAGTTCCCATATGTCCACTATGTAACCATAATATGTGTCATTTCCCCTCTTGGTTGCTGGATCAAAGCGGACACCGCTGTTTTGGTTGGTGCTCTTTTGATCTTGGGCGATCGTGTAAAATGTATTCCCATTTATCTCGTATCCTTTGTAAGTCAATACAGTCGAAGATGGTCCCCTGGACAACGAGTACAACTCATCAGAAACAGTGTTGTCACCTCTGAGACGTGTTTCCAACCAACTGCCGAAAGTCCTGATGTGTTCATATGTAATTCAGTCGTCACACTGCTCCGGGTGTTTGGAGCGCAGAATGTTCTTGTGTTCATCGACATACGGGGTCACCAAGGTAGAGTTCTGTAGAACTGTGTAGTGTGCTTGAGGCCAAGAATGTCCGTCCCTGCATATTATTGAGTCCCCTCCTAGCATGCCTTTTCCAGTCTTCTTAAGGTCAGGAATGAAGTCAACGCAAAACCCAATGACATCCTCTGTTTGATGGCCCATGGAGATGCTTCCTTCAGGCCTAGCGCGGTTACGGACATATTTCTTTAGGACTCCCATGAACCTCTCAAAGGGGAACATATTGTGTAGAAATACGGGGCCCAGAATGACAATCTCGTCGACTAGATGAACTAGGACGTGCGTCATGATATTGAAGAAGGATGGTGGGAACACCAGCTCGAAACTGACAAGACATTGTGCCACATCACTCCTTAGCCTTGGTATGATTTCTGGATCGATCACCTTCTGAGAGATTGCATTGAGGAATGCACATAGCTTCACAATGGCTAATCGAACGTTTTCCGGTAGAAGCCCCCTCAATGCAACCGGAAGCAGTTGCGTCATAATCACGTGGCAGTCATGAGACTTTAGGTTCTGGAACTTTTTCTCTGCCATATTTATTATTCCCTTTATATTCGACGAGAAGCCAGACGGGACCTTCATACTGAGCAGGCATTCAAAGAAGATTTCCTTCTCTTCTTTCGTAAGAGCGTAGCTGGCAGGACCTTCATACTGCTTTGGAGGCATGCCGTCTTTTTCGTGCCAACGTTGCAGGTCCTCCCGTGCCTCCGGTGTATCTTTTGTCTTTCCATACACGCCCAAGAAGCCTAGCAGGTTCACGCAAAGGTTCTTTGTCACGTGCATCACGTCGATTGAAGAGCGGACCTCTAGGTCTTTCCAGTAGGGTAGGTCCCAAAATATAGATTTCTTCTTCCACATGGGAGCGCGTCCCTCAGCGTCATTCGGAACAGATAGTCCGCCAGGACCCTTTCCAAAGATTACGTGTAAATCATTGACCATAGCAAGTACGTGATCACCGGTACGCATGGCGGGCTTCTTCCGGTGATCTGCCTCGCCTTTGAAATGCTTGCCTTTCTTTCGACATTGATGGTTGGTCGGAAGAAATCGACGATGCCCCAGGTACACATTCTTCCTGCATTTATCCAGGTATATACTTTCGGTGTCAGCTAAACAGTGCGTGCATGCGTGGTATCCCTTGTTTGTCTGTCCTGAAAGGTTACTGAGAGCAGACCAATCATTGATGGTTACAAACAGCAACGCATGCAGGTCAAATTCCTCCTGTCTGTGCTCATCCCACACACGTACACCGTTTCCATTCCATAGTTGTAAAAGTTCTTCAACTAATGGCCTTAGGTACACATCAATGTCATTGCCGGGTTGCTTAGGGCCTTGGATGAGTACTGGCATCATAATGAACTTCCGCTTCATGCACAGCCAAGGAGGAAGGTTATAGATACATAGAGTCACGAGCCAGGTGCTGTGATTGCTGCTCTGCTCCCCGAAAGGATTAATGCCATCCGCGCTTAAACCAAACCATACGTTCCTTGGGTCACCTGCAAACTCAGCCCTGTACTTTCTCTCGATTTTTCTCCACTGCGACCCGTCAGCGGGTGCTCTCAACTTCTCGTCTTTCTTACGGTCCTCTCTGTGCCATCGCATCAACTTGGCATGCTCTTTGTTTCTGAACAGACGTTTCAACCGTGGTATTATAGGAGCATACCACATCACCTTGGCAGGAACCCTCTTCCCGGGGGGCTCGCCGTCAACATCACCAGGGTCATCTCGTCTGATCTTATACCGCAATGCACCGCATACCGGGCATGCGTTCAAATCCTCGTACACACCGCGATACAGGATGCAGTCATTAGGGCATGCATGTATCTTCTGCACCTCCAATCCTACAGGGCATACGACCTTCTTTGTTGCGTACGTACTGTCGGGCAATTCGTTATCCTTTGGAAGCTTCTTCTTCAATATTTTCAGTAGCTTCTCAAATCCTTTGTCAGGCACAGCGTTCTCTGCCTTCCACTGCAGCAATTCCAGTACGGTACCAAGCTTTGTGTTGCCATCTTCGCAATTGGGGTACAACCCTTTTTGGTGATCCTCTAACATGCGATCGAATTTCAGCTTCTCCTTTTCACTTTCGCACTGTCTCCTTGCATCAACAATGACCCGGCAGAGATCATCATCGGGCACATCGTCTGGTTCCTCTTGATCTTCAGCTTCCCCCGTTGCAGCATCACCGTATTCAGGGGGCACATAGTTGTCATCGTCCTCTTCTTCTTCGATGTCTTCCATCATAACCCCTATTTCTCCTTGCCTGGTCCAAACATTATAGTGTGGCATGAAACCCTTCTCAAGCAGGTGGGTGTGAAGGATTTTCTGGTCAGAGTAAGACTTCGTATTCCCACATATAGGGCATGGACAACACATAAAACCATTCTGCTTGTTTGCCTCAGCCACTTCGAGAAAATTATGCACGCCCTTAATGTACTCGGAGGTGCGTCTGTCACCGTACATCCATTGCCGGTTCATCTGCGTGCATTATATATAATTAAGTGTGTAAAAAACCATTACAAAACATTATGAATAGATAAGTGACCAAATTAATAGAAGTTCATCATCACATTAAAACCAAAGTACATACATAGTTCTCACTAAACAACATATAGCTCTCCAGAGCATCTAATTAAACCATACATTGAAACTATGTAAAACATTTCAATGCAACAACAAATGCGATCATAATCGCAACCAAGGTAACAATTGATCCAACGGCATAATGATACCAAGCCTCGGTATGAATGACATATTTTCTATACTTTCTAATCTTGAAGCGCATTGCATCCATCTTGATCTTGTGATCATCGACGACATCCGCAACATGCAACTCCAATATCATCTTCTCCTCCTCAATTTTTTTCAATTTTTCCTTCAAGTAATTGTTTTCTTCTTCAACTAAATTTAACCTCTCGACAATAGGGTAGGTTGGAATTTCCGGTTCACATACCTCCTTGATAAAAAAAATCTATGTCACGTTGGTCGGCATAATTGTCATAAACAATAAATGAACCAAATAATTATAAAATATAATATATACCACATCCGAATCATAGACAGGACGAGGGCCGACGGGGGCGGATACCAAAACCATCGCACTATATAATAACAAACAATAATAAAAGTAAGAAAATTAGACAAGTATCTATCTAAATCATACAAGTAAGAATTTTTTTCTTTTAGAAAGAAGATAAGAACAAGAGGCTCACCACGGTTATGCCGGCGACGAGATCGACGCGGGCGATCGACGGCGGTGAAGACGGGGACGGGACGTGACGGACCGCTAAACCTAGACAAATCTTGAGGAAAATGGAGCTTAAAGGTCGAGCTTCGAGAGGAGAAAGCTTAACTAGTGTGGCTCGGGCATTTAATCAAACACCTCATGTGCATAGGAGGTGAGCTAGAGCACCACAAAGCTCTCCCCTCGCCGGCCAGAAAAAACAGAGCAGTGTGGAGTGCTCTGCTCGCCGGCGATGGGGTATATATAGCCACCTCATTGGTCCCGGTTCGTGCGTGGAACCGGGACTAAAGGCCCCCCTTATATCCCGGTTCAAGCCACGAACCGGGACCAATGAATGTGGGCCAGGAGCGAGGCCCATTTGACCCGGTTCGTGCCAGGAACCGGGACAAATGGGTCCAGACGAACCAGGACCAATGCCCACGAGGCCCCGGCCGGCCCCCTGGGCGCATGAACCGGGACGTATGCCCCTCATGGGTCCCGGTTCGTGACTGAACCGGAACTAATGGGCTGGGCTAGCCCGAACCAAAGCCCTGTTTTCTACTAGTGATTGTGCATTTGCTTGCTTGGAGATTGCTAACAAATTTTAATAATAGTGAAAAGCATGAAGTACGAATCTATTGAATACACCTGGATATCATTAGTTCTCCCCAAAAAGGAGAGGACTTCACTTCAAAAAGTTATAGAGCGGCATACGGAGCTACAACGAGTGTTCAGCTCACACTGATTGTGATGACTATATAATCATGTAATTCTGACACCATTTAATGAGTTGCAGCATATAAATGCATAATATCCACCGATGTCTTTTCTTATAAGCAGTCTTTTCGATCTTCAAAGAATGGATCACCATTGTATTTTAGTGATTGCTCCGGCGGCCAAGTGATTCCATATTCAACCTTTTCTTCTAATTCAGCAAAGAGTGGTTCCCCTCATCTGGATCGTAAAAGCATCTTTAGCCGTTGGAGCTCTCAAGAACACCACCGAATCAAAAAAGTTGGTGTCTTGGGGGACCAAATGCTTCAACCGGCCGAAATAGAAGTGCATGGGGAGGGCATCTTCCCAGCCACACCCCACCCCAACCAAAAATTTGTGAGGGAAATGATTAAGGGGGCCAAGAAAAATGACACGTGTGGAGACACGATTCGCCGAAACTTTCGCCGGCGGCCCCAAGAGCCCCCCAACGCGTTGGGTTTCGCCTGGGTTTGCCGGCGCTATTTTGACGTCCTTGGGGGGGGGGGGGGGGGGGCGGTTGGGCCGTTTTTGGGCAAAAAGCGCCGTCCGAGTCTAAAACCAAGCCTAAAAAGGTGTCCTGGGGGGCGTCCTGGTAGGGGGGGGGGGGGGGGGATGCTCTAAGCGTTAGGTACACCTGCCATTGTGTCTGCACTGTGTTGCCTTTGCCTTCGCTGCTTGCTATTTTCACACAGGCTTTTGCAGCTGCAGAGAGTTGAGCTGCTTCCCCTTCTGACTTCTTTCTCCTGGTTTTGATGTAATTTCATCATATCCAGTTGACTGGTACTATTTTTTATTTTGTCGGGTACATCACTTTCAGCTACATAGCAATCTGATTAAAATTTAGTAAATCGGACTGCTTCGCCGTCTTTTGCAGTTCCAAACATAGCAAAAAGAATATTTAGGAGACCATGGGGATTAATTGAATATAAGATTTCTAGATATATGCAGTTTCTTACAGGATAAAATGTTGCTCTGCTGGAGTATTTGTATTTTCTGCCACCTAGGCTCTTACAAAAGGGTAAGAGGTACATTATTTTATTGTTTTGAATAAGCTGGGCCCAAAAGTAACTTTCTAAAAAACTGGATATATTGGATTTCTGCAAGTGATGAAAACATGGAGTATGGAAACAAGAAAATGTTTACTCCTAGGCTTGCTCGACGTTGTAGTTTGAATTAAAAAAAAATATATAAGTAGACTGCTGAAAACAATGTCTTGCGTGAATTGTCACATTAGTTGTTCTTTTGTGAGTTATTTTATTGTCTTAACATGTTTGAATTGCATTGTACTAGCAATAAATTGACATAGCAAATTTGTGTCAGTGCAGGGTGCTATTTAAATTTACACTGCGACCAGGGAAAGTGGAGATGCTTCATATGAGAACTATGATCTAAGTATATAATACTTCCTCCGTTTCTAAATATAAGTCTTTGTAGCGATTTCACTATGGACCACACACGGATGTATATAGATGCATTTTAGAGTGTAGATTCATTCATTTTACTCCGTATGTGGTTTATAGTGGAATCTCTTCAAAGACTTATATTTAGGAACGGAGGGAGTAGATCATTGTGGATAGAGCGTGGAAGTGTGTCAAAAGGTTTGCATCTTCCTGCCGAGTTACAACAGACACCTATGTAGAGATGGCTGGTTCTCCAAGAGAAACATGCCCACCAAGTTCCAAAAGTGAATGAGAGTGTGTTTGGCTATACATATTTTAGTCCGCGTGGAACTATATTTGTAAAAAAAACATACACCGGTTGTTTCGATTTTATCTTCTTTTTTTCTGGTTTGTTAAGTTGCTTTGCTCCTCTGTTCATGCATTGTTCCGTCTACAGTGTACATGTAGTTTCATACACGCGCTGCTCAAGGTGCAATAAGATATATTATTCTACAAGGGCATGTTGATAAGTTGGTATCCATCTTCTAATTCCGGTATTCACGCATCGTTACTTCTGTTTTAGTTTAAAAGCTGAAAAGAGTTCCGGATGGAGTGTGCATCTTAGTGGCCTTTAATTTTCTTGCGCATTAGGTGATACTTGAGACACTTATTTTGGGACGGAGGGAGTATTTTTTATACATTATGAAAGTGATGATGGCCTAATTAACTATGTTGATAACTGACTTCTTAAAAAGTTATCCACAATAAAGACAAGAAAAATAAATCATTCTTCCATCTGCTCCCATTCCAAAGTTTTGAGAATTGATGCGTCTGTATGGTATCTATTATTTAGTAATAATTATATGTCTGGATTTTGAAATTAGCATGCATGTAGTGTACATCTAGCAAACTATTACGAGCCTGAAAATGATTTATTTCTTAGTTTCATTGGTATGCAACCTTCCGTTTGAAATTTGCGTAGCTTGGCTTAGAAAGTGAAATCTACCAGTGAGCATGTGAAGTTGTGTGGTGCAGAATAATTATTGAAACCCGGTGGCCAAACGAAGACATTACAAACTTTTATCTGGCAACCTAGGAGAAGATGGACATGACAAATTATATTTAGTTCAGATCATATTTGGAAGCATTCTTTTCTATTGCTTGAATTGTAGTGTCGTATTATTATTATTTTTAGATGAATACCACAACCAGAAATCACAATTATACCCAGCTCATTGCCTTTTTTAGATGAATAAGTTGTTGGCCATGTGTTTTCGTAGTTGCCAAATTTTGTCGTACCTAGAGGGTGCCTGTACAGGGCAGCTCAGTGCGCTCCCCAGTTCGCTCCCGCGGGCGGCCAGGGAGCGAACCCTAGCCGCCGCCAGCGCAGTCCCACCCGTCCTCTCCTCCCCTCGCCGCCGCCGGCGGAGGCGCCGGCGGGGCCCTCCCCTCCTCTAGCTCGGGCATGGGCGGCGCGGGCCGTCTGCTCCGACGGGAGCTCGGCGCGGCGCTCGCGCAGGTTGCTCTGCCGAGGGTGGTCGCGTTCGGGGTTGGCGCGGCGGGGGCGGGCAAGGCGCGGCGTGCGGCGGGGTCTTCTCTACTCGTCTGGCGATGGGCGCTCGAGGTGGGGGAGGTTCGATCCCTTTTGGCTGCGCGGCTCGGCGGCTCCAGGCGGGCCGGTGGCCTCGGCAGCGGCGCCGGTAGGCCACTCGGGCTCGTCCCCGTGGCTCTTCTCCGGCATGGCGGCTCCTAGCAGCGTCTTTCACGGGTGGCAGCCGCGATTGCTTCGTCGGCGGGCTCCGGTTCTTCGGCCCGGATGCTCATCTCTGGCGAGTCGGGGCGGGTGTGGCCCTCCCCTTCCTGCTCTGTGGGGCTCGTCTTCATGCTGTACGGCGGCGTGCCGGCCTTTCGTGGCCTCCCTGGTGTTGCAGCGGCGGTGGGATGCCAGATCTGGCCGATTTTTGGCTGGATCGGGCTCGATGGCGTCTTCTGGCCGTCGGCGAGGTTTGTGGTGGCTCTACTTAGTCATGGCGCGATGACTTCGTGGGAGGCGTGCGGATCAGTGGAGCGGTGCTATGCGTGTGGGTGTGGTGTTGGACGGTGCTCCGGGCGAAAGCTTGCCGGTCTTACCGGCCAACGACGTCGGCGTCCGCGGACGTCGTGTCACCTCATTGGAGGCGCCGTTTGTGGAGTCCACCCCCTGCACACCCTCGGTTCCAGCTCTTCGGGTGAAAGCCTAAGGCCCAGTCGGGTCGGGCGACGGCGTCGACATCGTCGCTTCCTTCTTTGGGGCGTCGTCTTGAAGAGCATTGGATCTCGTTTGTGCGCTCCATGGGCTGGACGCTTACGACATTGCGGTCGGCAGGTGTCCGGTCGGCAGTGGTGATGTGGCGTGATTTCTTGTGTGGCAATGATGGCGGCTTCGGGCGGAGTTAGGCTGCTGTTGTGCTTTGGTAGTCGGTTTCATCTGGCGTGTTCGAGGGGTTGTCGTGCCTCACTTGTCTTCCTGGAGTCGGAGCTGCAGAGAATGTGCCTCCGCGGTGACGATGACACAAGAAGGGTGGTCGGTTCCGGTACTGGCTCGGCGCAGGCCCAGCGTTTTCCCCCTGCAATGCTCGTCGACAGAGTCGGAGCTGCCTGGTCGTCGGCGCGTGCGGTGGACTGTTTGGCATCGGCCGGCGCAGGCCTCGGTGCTTGTTGGCGGTGAGGGCTACATCGGTGGTCGTTGATGGTGGAGCCGGAGTCGCCCTCGCGGAGGTGTGATGACGATGACACCGGATTGCAACCTCGACGGCGCTTTTCTCTCCGACGGCGTGTGTGCGTTCTTGTGTTGGTAACCAGGTCGGTGGGCCTTATTTTTGCGGGCGTGTTGTAACGGTTTTCGCCCAGTTTTCCGTTAATTAACTGGGCAACTCTCTTCGATCTTTTTTAACGAATCGGGCCCTAAAGGACCGCATTTCAAAAAAAAGAGGGTGCGTGTACCTAGAATTTTGTAAGTACATACATGCTAAGCATTCTTTTCTATTTCTTGAATTTTGGCATCGTATTATTTTCAGGCGAATAACACAATCAAAAATCACAATTACACCCAGCTCATTGTTTTTTATTGTTTTGAGTCGAATAAGATGTTGGCCATGTGTTTTCGTAGTTGCTAAATTCGCCGTACCTAGAGGGTAGCTGTACCTAGAATTTTTTAAGTTCATACATTCTTGCTGACAGAAAAAAGAGGCTACATTCTCATAAATAGTATCATGCATAAGAAAATCATGAAAAACAAAGTGGAAAACGACTGAATGGCAGAAGAGAAAAAGATTCATCCGTACAGACAGGGTAGATGCAATGTATCTGATGACATATAATCATACTCTTCATATTTTTTACATACTTCTCCCTTTTGAAAATGCTTTAAGAAAAGGAGCATATGTGTATGAAAGATAAATGCAAGTATACTCCCTTTTAGAAGTGTGTTCATAAATTCACTATATGATATTTTTTTCTTCAAATTCACCTAAAGTTTGTTTTTTGGAAAATAGACAGTATATAGTTGGTTTCATTTTCTTAAGCTTATCCACTTCCTTAATCATTTTCAAATGCAACTATATTTTGCTGCACATTTTATAGGCGTATCATTTGTTAATTTTCGTCCACAAGTTTTAAACAGTTCCTGATACTGTTTCAGATGGCCAAGTTTTGTAATGAGAAGGATAACTAGTAATCTCCACTCTTTTGCCATATAGAATTTATTCTAACCTATAAGGATAACTAGTGATATTTCATTCTGATTGCCTCTCGGTGGTTCAAAGGATTCACTCTCCGATCCGGGACAGGTCCATGGTGGGTTCGATCATCGCTGATATCAAGATGGCGTGTCGAGCTTTGTCTTCGGTCTCTTTTATGCATGTTCGTCGGCTTTGTAATATTTTAGCTCATGTTTTAGCTAGATTTAGTCTGAACTCTGTGAGTCCTTGTGTTTTTCATTCTGCTCCGGATTGCATCCGGGAGACTCTGTGTAAGCTGTTTGCTTGATTAATAAAGGTCGACGTTCTCTCAAAAAAAAAAACCTATAAGGATGCTGGACGACCCACCCTCCCGAGTGCTCCCTCGATTTGGTGCCGTTTTGACCCTTCGATTGGACCTGGTCGAGTCAACGCTATTCTGCCAGTAGGCCTTTGATTGGCTGGGTTAAATCCTCTCGCGTCGTGCGTTGTGGACAGCGCGTCGGAGGGGTCAGCCAATGCGTGTGCACCCGGCTTCTGGACCCGCCTTTGGTCTGTCGCGATGACAGGTGGGCCGGCGCTGCTCCTGGTCCCGCTCGTCAGCTGCACTCTCGTTGGGTTGTCGCGTCGTGGTGTTGGAGAGAGTTGTGAAGCTGACTCCTGCGGCGTGGTCTGCCTGACTCCTGCGCCATGCCCCATGCCGTGTCTCGTCTACGGCAGCAGGAGCGGCAACCCTCTGTCCTCCTCACTCCTCGCTCCTCCCTTCCTCGTCGACACAGCCGCCGCGCCACCTCCCTCCTCCGGTCCTCCCTTCTCCCCGCAGCCCCAGGAGCTCTGCCGCCTCTTTCTACGAGATCCACCGCCTTCCGAGGTCCTTATCCACCCCAGTTTGCGAGGAAGCCGCGGGAGGAGGAGAGCCCTCGTCGCGAGGAAGCCGCGGGAGGAGGAGCTCAACCGGGCGTCGTCGGCCGAAGAAGGAGGAGAGGCGCGGATGCCGGACAGGGAGGCGGATCGGCTCGCCTCCGCCGCGTCGTGAGCGCCGCCGCCACCTCTGCATCAACCTTGCTCCGCATAGCAGCATGTGTGCGGAAGCGGGGACAGGCGACCACGAGCAGATGGCGTCGGCGGCAACGGCAACACGCACGGTGCGCGAAGTCCGGTAAGATGGGCGCGGCCTCACCGTAGGCGTTTCAGGATGGCGTGCCCGACGGCTCGGAACGCGCCCGCTCGGCGCACAGGAGGTATGCCTCGGAGCACGCCGGCGACAACGCGCACCGCAAGGCCCCGAAGCAGCCCAGCCAGTATAGAGCCCCTCCGTACAGGAGAGACCCTGGCGCCGACGCAGCCAGCAACGCGACGCGTGTGAGAGCTCGGCCTTGGTGGCTCGTGCGCCGTACGGGAGGATCACGTCCGCGCTGGAGGGCAGCAACGAGCACATCGCGCGGCACGAGGTGTGCTGTGCGCAGGATCTGCACCGACGCAAGGTGTCTCCGCATAGCAGCATGTGTGCGACGGCAGGGACAGGCAACCACACGCAGATTTTGGGGAGCGACACGAGCATCAAGCAATGGCTGATGCCAAGGTGAACTTCCCCTCCGCTCCTGACCTCTCTCTCTCTCTCAATAATCTCCTCCTAATCTTGCTATTTATGCATCTCCATATGTCATTAGTGTTCTTTCAATTTGCAGGGATTATAGGCTTATAGCAAGCAACCGTAGGTGGGTAAATTCTTTCTTCTTGCATGAAATTGTTCTACTGATTCCTCAATCCTTTGTTCATGACTTTGTTCTTGTTTTATCCTTTTTTTAGAAGAACGTTTTATCCCTTTTTACTTTCCAATTTCGATGTAATGGATATGACTGTGGTAGTTCAGATAGCACCTTGTATTGCTTTGGTTTTAATAAAGTAAACTAGAGTAGGGGCATGTGCATGTTCAAATGATAATGGAAGATATTCTTTTTTTCGTGCTACAAAATATATCTCAAAACAATCCCCATTTTTGTTTCCAGAGGACAAAGAAAATCTTGGATTAGTTAGCTTCGTTTTACAGTTCCTATCCATTGAACTATATGCAGTTTTCAACTAGACATCTTTTTACAGTTCCTATCCATTGAACTATATGCAGTGTAGACGAACAATGTGAGATGAGAAAGCCACAACGCTGGGGCCAAACAATGATACTGCAGCAGCAATAGTCAGCCCATGATAAATCCCTGTTAAGTGCTCCTTTCTCTTTACCTCTTTACTCTTGTGTCTCTGACTTTGATTTCATAGCATATGTTTTTAGCTAGACACCGTGTTTGCAGATTTGATAAAGAAGGGTAGATGAAGAATCTATCAGAAGATTTTGTTGAACGGAACTTGAATTTTGATGTTATAAGTGTAGAAATATATTCTGCAGTTTTAGGAAATTAGATAATAGGACCGACTAAAGGAGAACTTCGGTTAAACTATTTCTTTATTTGTTTGTGCAACCAAACTTATTTGGTTCTGATTGCAAGATAATAGGACCGGCTAATGGAGAACTTTTGCTAAAATATTTCTGTATTGTTTGTTCAACCCTGCTTAATTGGTTTTGATCGATTGGTGGACATGCTGAATAATGGTAGGGTGCATGTGTGGCAGTGTATTTTTTCCCCTTCATTTTGAGAATTTATGTTTTAGCTACAGAGCAGGAGGTACGAATGGCCGGTCCAGAAGCTCCTTAAAACGATTCAATTAAAGGTATAATTTTATCTCTTTCTTCTTTTTTTCTCTATCCCTGATCTGACAGCTTTGGTTCTGGCCTTTGTTTGCTTGAAAATCTCAAATCAAGAGGGCATGGCTTGATTGCTAATAATATTTTGCGCTGGTTACAAGAACTTAGAATCTATAGGACAACAAAGTGTAAATTCTAAAATCTGAACTAACACAAATATTCTTTGTTGCCTATGCTTTTTCCTCCCCTGAAAGATAATAATGTTGCTCTCCATCTGATTTTTTCCTTCCTCATTTACTCGAGGAATTGCATTCTCTTTTTTTTTTGCGACAGGTGGTTTAGTAGGCCTGACTTGTGATCAAACTTGGTGGTGGTTCTGCATGGTCTGGTGCTCACTTCTTAACTTCTCTCGAATTATGTTTTTGTTTCTTGTTTCAGTTCATATCAAACTGATTATATTTGCATACAGGTTGAAGACTTTATTTCTCGCATGGAGGTATTTTGGCTGAAGGTACTGAATTTTTTCCAGTTCCTAACCACTTTCCCCATGTTTGCTTCTAAAGCATATGTGAATTAGGTGCCGGTTTCGATCAGTTACAATGGTGCGGTAGAGCAGATCGGTTCAGACGTGTTAGCATGGGAAGCAATTTCTTGAGTAGGTTTATCTTCTTGCTCCTCCTATAGTTTGATGCTTATGTCCTAATGATCTGCCAAGTTCTGTGTATCACTCGCTAAGTTGCAAAATTTAACACGCTGAGTATACTGTACTTTAGTTAGATCATCGAGCAAGAAATGTGCTCTTACAATATTGGGGGTACTGCTTATTTCGCCAATTTCTTTTGTGGAAGGTGGGTGTTCTTAGGAATGTTCCTTTTGAGAGTGAGCTTCTGTCGGGTTGCATTAGTACCTAACACTCATTTTATTTGCCATTCCAACTATCGTCTGCAAAAGAGAGCAAGGGATATAGAAGAAATCTCCAGGCAGCTATTGATTAATGCTTTTCTTTTTCACTCTGGATTTGCAAAGTGATTTCCATCTATTTTTTCTTTGCTTGGTGCCCAGGTAGTGTTCACTACTAGGTTCAAAGTATGCTCAGATTATCTATCAGATCATGAAATTCACTTCTTTTATAAGCCTGTCCTTAGGTACACTGGAGATGAAGTTCAATCAACAGTACAGACTTCTATTGAGTAGGCTCATTATTAAGTTCATATATAATTATGTGTCTTGAATTCTTGTTATTTTCCATTTCTTATAGGAAATAAATCATCAGTGGCATACTTGGTTTCCCATACTATTTTTGTTTATAGATTTAAAGTGACCTTAACCCAAACATGTGAAACTGAAATTAAAGCTACTAGCTTAACCCGCGCGGCGGCACGCCGCGCCTCAACAATAAGCTATGATTATATATGATATTTTTATTTTGTGTGATGAATTCAGGTCTAAAAATATGAGTTTTATGAGCATAAGTTTATAGTCATTATTTTGTAGTTAAAAAAGGTAAGTTGTGCAGATAAGCGATTTGCACAGGATGCATCTATTATCACCATGAGTGATACATCTTGCAAGATGGAAAATACTTATTGCTGCACCGGTGCATGTGCCACGATAAAATATGCTACATGATATGATGGTCCAAATAGCATAGTAGATTAATCAGCCGAACCACCAACGACAAAAATGAAAAGGACCAATCCCAAACCACCTGACACACAGCATTTGACCAACGAAAACAAATCGCAAAACAAATGTCCACACGAGAAGCGTACCTCATAATATACCCAGAATTACAAGTGAGGCAAATAAAAACCACAGAAGGAATGAAAATATCTCAAAAAAGGAGATAATCTAAACGCTTCGGGACTCTTTGTGTGGCAACACCGGACGCCGCCCCACATATGTCGGTGATGAGCTCTTCATGTGGTTGATGGACAGATCAGGCCAAATGTCCAAGAAAAAAAGGCTTGCTAATGACAATGACACACAAAAGGCGAATGCAAGGAACAACGACTACTCAATCAATAAGCAGCTACAATGTACTCCCTCCGTTCGGAATTACTTGTCCCAGAAATGGATGTATCTAGCATATATTTTATTCAACACAACATATATGGAGTGAACTTAAGCAGAGGACAACCCGCAAAACAAAAACGTAGGCAGAGGAGAGACCAAAATTCACGGAACTATTGGTAAAAGATATATTTTTAAAAGATGACCCCTTAGAATTTGGTGCATGCAAGTGTATATGAAATTGAAGAACTATTAGTAAAAGTCAGATTTCAGATATACCCATGAGATGTACTCAATTGAAGTACTGAAACCAAGCACGCACCGAATACGGAACAATTTTTTAATAAATATTATAAAAAATAATTCGCTGCCGCTGGGAGAAAGCACCCGATCATACACATGCACGTAGTCACATCAAGCTCCATCGCGCATACATTGGCTGATCACAGGAGCAATTTTTTAATTAAGAGAGTAATACAATGCGCACCGGTGAGAATAATACATTGCCATCGTTGGAGAAGATCTGGAAATGCACGTAGTCACATCATCTTTTTTTTTCCGGGGTCACATCATCTGTCGCCACTGCATGCAAACACTGGCCAATTAATAATCGTTCAATGCAAGCTGATGAAATATGCGACCGACGTGGGATAGACCAATATTTTTAATACGGCAGAACCAAACGGTAAGAAGCCTCGAATGCCAAATTTTCATGGAAGTACAAATACTTCAGAGCTAAAACTACAATAAAGGAAAAAAAGAAGTTGTTTTAAACAGGACACAGCTGTAGATAGTGACTGCCTAATCATAAGGATAAGCAATATCCAACAAATATTTAGGATAAGCAACACCAAACAAATATTTATCTGAAGAGTAAAGGAAGCAAACGAATTAAACAGGAGCTCACCTTTCGGTTGACCAAAAGTCTGTGAACGCCTGCACAAAGTGCACCCGGAGGCCCGAGGGCAGCTCGCGGGTGTTGGTGTCGAGCAGGCCGCCGATCTGGTCGACCAAGTCGGCGAGGTCGTTCGGGTAGAAAGGCAGACAACGAGGGCCAGGAAGAGCGTCCTTCAAAACCTTCTCACACTCGTATGTCACAGCTGTCTACTGCATACAAAACAGGTACAGTATCGCACCTATCAGGAGGACCCTCTAAACTTGTCGTGCCCTCGAGACAACAACGCATGAAACTACGAACATGATACGTCGGCAGCTACGGCTCACCGTCACGCTGCCCAGCGATCTACGGCCCACCTCGGTGGCGGGGATGGGATAGGCGTGGATAACGCCTGCTGCCGCCTGGCGTCGCCTGCAGTAGTTAGCCGGCGTAGCCAGGATGCGCTGCCGTGCTGCTGTCGCCACAGTGCGCCTGCTTGAGAACCTGCTAGACGCGTACATCGGCACGACACTGGCGCTGATCGGAGGCTTCGAGTGGCGGACGATGTCACACATCTATAGCACACTCGTCAGGCCAACCCCCCCTGTGCCGCTCCACAACCTATCGTTCGCGGCGTCGCCTCCCTGCATCCCTTCTGCTCCGGCCGGATTCTGCCTCAGCACCCCTGGATGTCTGTCTCCGTGTCGCCTTGGGTGGAGAGAGAGAGAGAGAGAGAGAGAGAGAGAGAGAGAGAGAGAGAGGAGCGCGCTGGTGACCGGAGGTCGCCTAGATTTAGTCGATCTGCAGAACTCTCGCCGGCGAGGCGGCAACCAACACCTGCAACCCGGCGACGCGGCATCGACGCCTGGGTCGGCATAGCTATCGCTTAAGAGGCCCCTCTGAATCCCGTGCACTGGGCAACGCCTGCATCTCGGCGCGGTCTTTCCCAACGATGCGGCGGCACGAACCAGCTACCCAGCGACAGCTCTACTCGTTGGATTGACCGGAATGGCGCAACTCGTCGCTCCTGATGGCGGCCGCTCTTTAGTCGTAGATGCCCCACGGCGGTGCCGGTGCCACCATCGCTTGAGCCGGAGACTGGAGGAGGCCTTGAGCCGTTGCGTGGCGACGGGTGGCGCTCATGAGCACCATCCTCAGCCTCGGCAGGGTGGGGAGATGGGGGCTCTGAGGCGGGCCTTCCGGCGAGGCTCTGGCCGGCGGGGAGGTCGAAAAGATGGGCGCGGACAGCTGGGCACCGCCGGCTATCAGGGGCCACGCCCGCGGAGCAGTGGTGAGTTGTAGAGGAGAAGGTGGGCAGCCATTTTATAGGGACCTAGATCGCTGAGGCGGTGGCGCGTTCAAAGACGGTGGCGTGACGGGCGGCGGGTAGAACGGTGGAGGACGGGAATCTTCGGGAGAGAGTAATCGGGAAACATCCACGCAAATCACGGTTGTACTCCCAGATGACACGCGCAGGATCTGGCCCACCACATGCAACGCCTCAAAGAAGACGTAACCAAATCAACCAGATGCATGCACGGCGTAGGCAAATCATTTCTCACCACTGCGTGCATGCACTTGCTGCCAAATTCACCGCCTGACACCACGGGGACAGATCGCATGTTTGAGAATCTCTGGCCCACACTCAACGAAAATTTCTAAACCCACACGCCAAAACGCGAATCACGTTAAGAAAATTTACGTGAGAGACCTACGGCCACACAAACGTTTCTACACGGCTACATCCAAAAATAATACACGTGTCCGTGCTGCATACGCCCAGAAGTTGCTTTCACCTAAGTGGTGAAACCTCAAAGCAAAATCATCCCCAGATATAGGGGCTTGGGCATGTACAGAGAGAATGTGTTGACTCACTTGCTGTGCATGAATTCCGGTATGCCTACCGTGAGCGAGACCGCTTCACTTTGCTTCCAATATACATACAACCGTCAGAGATGTATATGTAACCATTTCCTCTGTAGAAAGGAATGATATTTTAGTTGGTTGTGAGTTTCATTGCTGGACAGGACCGATTATCTTCCTCTGCAAGTTTATTATTAGGTACCTATGTATTATTCTCATGCTCCCCATGTTTGGGTGACCTACCTAGGCTATGCACGTACATATAGTATTGCCATGTTCTCCTTGTTCATGCATCATCCAGCGTTGCTGCCAAATTGATGTTCCGTTGCTCTATGTACTGGTGTTATAGGCTGCCATCTGTTTTGTTGAACAGTTTGCCAAACTGATTTTCCATTACTCTATGTACTGGTGTTACGGACTACTATTTGTTTTGTCTGGCTTAGTAAGTAATTCATTTGGTTATGCCTCTTTTCTTTTTCAACTATCATTTGCCAACCTCTTCATTATCTGACTACACATATGTTCCTATATACAGATGTCATTGGGAGGGCCTGGTTGAGGTATGCGGTCATCGGAAGCGGCTGTATTGTTTGGTCCTCAACAATTTTGACTGAAGATTCCTGGGCTTTACCATTGCGAAATCATGTGAGAAGAGGTGTACCAAGAATTCTTTTGAAAGGCATGTGTATACAGGCCATGTGTCTTACTATCATTTTTTTTGTCTTTGTGAGTTGCTGAAAAGATCTTGGGATGTTTGATTGGTTTCAACTCAGATGAAGTTGTTAGGATGATTAGGTTGCAGCTTCTGGGAAATGTACTGTGATGGATTCATATAGATTCTTGAGTGGCGCAACCCTTTGTATTGTGTGTTCCTCATTCTTGCTGATTTTCTCCATGTGGCACCACCTTTTGTTTTGAGCATATCTTTTGTTTCACAACCACTTTAGTTTACAGCTATTCTACCAAGGAAAAAGACACAGTGGTGGAGAAGTCATCACAACTAACATGGCTCTATGTTACCTGAATAAGATAACAAAATATGCAAGCTCAAGTATATATTTTCAGAAATAAATGATCGTTCATTTTACATGCATGTTAAAGGGTTTGAATTATTAGTTACTAAAACCTACTTCTACTAAGTCAAATATTTTCAAAACACTTCGGGCTTGACATGGTCTTTGCATTTGCTTGAACATAAAATTACTAAAAAATACAAATATTTTCAACGCGCACATGGTTTCAAATGGGACTCTGCGCCATTTGGCGCAACGGGTTAGTAGAAATACTCTTTCTAAAAAAAAGGGCTCCTTAATATGTTCCTACATGCTATTAGATATACATATATTTTTTTAGCACCAACGTATGTATTTCTTTAACAATTTTTTAACACATGCAGGAATATGTGTTCCTTTTTATACATAAGCATCTAAATTTTTGGCGTGCGTATTTGCCCGAACTAAAAGATTTTTTTTTTTTTTTTTACAAAAAACTTCCAATCTATTCATCTTCAAACATGGTAGTACAACGAACACTAGAAATAATAAAAATTACATCCAGATCCGTAGACCACCTAGCGACGACTACAAGCATTGAAGCGAGCCGAAGGCGCGCCGCCGTCATCGCCCCTCCCTCGCTGGAGCCGGGCAAACCTTGTTGTAGTAGACAGTCGGGAAGTCGTTGTGCTAAGGCCTTATAGGACCAGCGCACAAGAACAGCAACCGCTGCCGTTGAAGAGTAGCATAGATCGGAAGGATCCAACCTGAAGACACACGAACGTAGACGAACTACGACAAGATCCGAGCAAATCCACCAATGACAGATCCACCGGAGACACACCTCCACACACCCACCGACGATGCTAGATGCACCACTGGAACGGGGACTAGGCAGGGAGAACCTTATTGCATCTTCAGAAAGCCACCGCCGTCTCGTCTTCCTGAGCAGGACACGAACCCTAACAAAACTTGAAGAAACATCTAAGGGCGGAGCCCTCCCGCCGGCAATGACCGGGATCCACCGCGCCGCCATGGCCCTAAGGCCACCGGAGACGAGGCGGACCGGCGGCGGAGCCAGCGGGAGACAGAGGAAACCAAGCCTTTTCTTTTCATGGGGGAGGAGTTGCCCGAACAAAAAGATTACTAAAGGGATACACATATTCTCAACATGACAAATGTGTGTGTGTGTCTATATATATACAGTTTTGCTAGAACTCATCTAGATGAGATATAATTTGGTCTCATTCACCTTTTATAGCCATTTGATGTGATGCTATAAGATGCGTGTGTGCTGACGTGGGTTGTATCTGTTCTTATTTTCCAGATGAATGAGACCATATTATATCTCATCTAGATGAGTTCTAGGTACTTCCATATATATATGTACTTGCCTATCTTGTTTTAAATGGACTCTGTGCTATCAAATTAAAATATGTATGTAGATCTCATTGTAGACAATAATCCATCAGGTTTTCTTTTAAAGGGGATTAAATCATGGATACTTTTTTCATCGCGCACATGGGTTTAGCGTGCCTCCGTGCCATTTGGCGCAACGGGTCCACTAGTAGGAGTTAAAACTGCAGCCTTAGGCACATCTATGTTCGTGTTGGGGTGAGACATCATCGATGTTGTAGTAACGAATTATAATGTCAAAGCTGCAGCCTCTAGCAGACCTAAGTTCGCGCAATGGTGATGCATCATCTATCCATGTGTGTTCAGGTGACTAATTTTTTGCATTGTGAATTAAGTATTCCAAATTTTTAGAATGACAATGTCGTCCAAAACCTTGGCATAGAAGCAGCACAGTAGCACACACCAACTTTCGCCACGCCTTCTGTCTGCTAGTAATACTACTAGTACTGGTCTACTAGCATAGCATAGCATAGGGTGGGGAGATCACATAGACACTCTATCTAGTAAGGAATAATCTTTACATCTTTACGTCTTTACATAATAATAAAGCAAATTGGGTTTCTGGTCGTCCGTCATTACATTTTTCAAAAAAGTCCATCTATTTCAGAGAATTCAACCCGCAGTCCTGTTTTAAGTTAAAACGAATCGTTTTTTCGTATTTTACACAAAAGTCCCTGTGTTTTATTGAAATCAACCCGCAGTCCGGATTTAAGTCACACCCGAACCGTTATTTTATATTTTTCGAAAACCCCCCTGATGTTTTAGGTAATTCATCCGCGGATCATATTTAAGTCAAACAAATGATTTTCTAAATTATCCGTATCTTTTAAACCGTAAGTTTGATTTTAACATATTATATATGAAATTTTATTAGAAAAATGTGTGGAATCTAAATATGATGTTAATTTTACCTGTTAAATATTTTTAAAATATTGTTTTGGAAGCAAACTTATAATTTATAGCGCAAGATCCGTTTTTCTTTCGTACCAGCGGTGGTCCGGATTGTAAATAAACACCCCACTATAACCATATAGGGAAAACAAAATATCGATAACTACACATGCATACCTCTGAAAAATGTCACAGGGAAAAACAACAGATTTCTCATCGCGAGAGTGAGAGAAAGCGAGAGAGAGAGAGAGAGAGAGAGAGAGGGAGAGGGAGGAGAGAGGGAGAGAGAGGCGCCTTAGGATTAACCATATTCAAACATGTTTTGTTTTCTTTTGTGTGAACACCGAGGCCATCGCCGGCGAGGGTGAGAAGGAGGATAAGCGGCAACACAAATGTGATGCCTCACAAAAATAAAGGAGATGGACCTATTGTGGTCTTGAGTGATGGTTGTTGGGTTAAGAGCGTGTGTTATGTTTTCTCTTCCGTTGCAACGCACGGACTCTTTTGCCAGTATATTAAAAATAGGAGATATGATAGCGTACTCCACGGTGGTAAAGGAGTGCTAATTGTGTTGTTGCAGTGCTAGCACAGAAGTAGGGAGCTACCCCACGAGTGAAGAAAGGGAGGGGCCATTGAGGGAATGTAGGGCGCATTTGGTTTCTCTGCTCGCACCTGCATCGCACCAGGCATGCAAAAGCTGCCATGTTTGGTGTCAACTGATGCAAAAGCAGGCCTCCCAGCCAGGCTGAGAGGAACGCAGGAATCGAGCGTTCCTGCGATGCAGCCTCGCGCCTGCACCCGCGCTTCCACTTAAAGCGAAGCGGTACACGAGAATGACCCTAATATTGTCCAGAATTACTTCAAAACTGCCACCGCAGCTCTCTTTCCTCTACTTACAGATCGGATCGAGGAAACAAATCAATCGCCGCCGCCGCCGTCCGGAGCTTCTTCTTGTGCCGCCGGTCAGAGCTACCACCTCGGCAACTGGCAGAGCCCCCTCGTCCGTCTCAACCCCGCCATCCTACCTCCCTCTTTCGCCACCGGTTCGAACTCCATCATCCGCTGCGAGCCCGTCGCTGAACGTCCATGCTCCTCTACTCGCCGGTACCTGGATGCGCGTGCTTGCAGGAGCTGCGTCGGAGGGGGAGGCGCGCCTGTGCCGGCTCGGCCCGACCGCCGGTGGTCGCGGCGGCGCCATGGGGCGCTGGTGGTGCAGGAGCTCACCAATTTCACATACAGACTTCCAAACACCATCTCACATTGGCTTGCCCAATATCATACACACAACCAAACATACATCTCTACCCATTTTTGCATCGGCTTAGCCAGGCTAGACTCGCCCAGGATGGTGGATACGATGCAGCGTGAGGCTATGCATGAAACCAAACACACCCGTAGTGTCTTGAATTGCAATTGCAAGCAATCCAGTTTGAAGAGAAGAGAGGAGAGAGGCGGTTTCATGCTAGCTGAGGTCTTCTACCTGCTAGTAATACTACTAGTACTAGTCTACTAGATATCATATCATAGGGTAGGGAGACCAGAGAGATACTCTATCTAGTAGGGAGTAATATATTGGCAATAGGAGATGTGATAGCGCACTCCACGGTGGTGAAGGAGTGCTAATCATGGTGCTGCAAGTGCTAGGGCAAAAGTAGGGAGCTACCCCACAAGCGAAGAATGGGAGGGCCATTGGGGTAATGTAGTGTCTGGAATTGCAATTGGAAGCAATCCAGATTTGAAGAGAAGAGAAGAGAGAGGCAGTTTCCTGCTAGCTGAGGCCATCGAGGGAATGGAATCCCTTCAACTGCAAGCAATGTTGAACTAAAGAGGGGAAGATAACAGAAGAGACACGTTCATCAAGAAGACAGAACTAGAACGGAAATTGGTTTCACCCACCCACCAGTGAATAAGAAAGAAAGAAAGAAAGAGGGGAGTGAACAAAAATAAATAGGAAAGAGGGGAAGCAAATGAATTGAAGGTGCAAGCAAAGGAAGAGGGAAGGAGACGGGTTGTGTTGCACCGCGCCTAGCCTATAAATACGAGCTCAAGGTACTGTACCACCAGCAAAAACTCAAGCTGACCATCACATCAACCTGGCTTATCTTGTGTGGGTCAGGGTTCTTGCCCTTATGCTCGGGACCGGCTCAACTGAGGAGTGGGTGAGGGGGACAGGCTCGACGGGAGCTACCCGGAGTGGCGCCCCGAAAGGATCTAGGAGCCAAGGTTGGGTGGGCGGGAGTAGTAATGAATTGATTTTGAAGAGGCAAATCTGATTAAATAAACTGACTCTTCTACTTGTGGACGCTGTGAAGGATGTCGCGTGAAACTCGATGGTGAGTCGGTGACTATCGTCTCCCCTGACCTGTTCATTGACGGAGCGGCCTCCGGCACCTGTTGGGAGCTTAGCTGTTGGGACCCGGACCAGTATGGCCCCTGCTACCTGGCCTCCTGGACGATACGTGTCGCGGAGGCCCCTGTCTGCAAGGCGGCCCATAGTTCGAGCTCTGCGGAGCTGCATTCGGCGCCATGGCGAAGATGCGCGACGTCGCCGACAGACTACGTGCGATGGGTAAACTCACCGTACGCTACACCCACGTCGACTGCGATGGCAACCAGTTATCGGCCTACCGCGTCAATACATCATCCACAATCTCTGACTTCACCATGACCCCTATGTTTGTCAACGGCTACCAGATTCAAAGACTGGCCATCACAGACAGCATGATGCCCAGGTACGGAGCAAGGCAGGCCATGACGCAGACTCATGGCACAGTCTACACCTATTGCGCCCTAAGCCCCCGCAGGCTCCACTCTAAAAAAACGAGACCAGAGGGGCGAGCCTGGCATATTTTTATAGAAGGAGCGAGAAACCGGTTGAAATATCCGCTCCGTGTGGGGATCGAATCCGCCAGGCTTGGAACACAAGACTGTGTCTGCGCTCAGCTCTCGCAGTCTCAACTCTACATCACGGTTGAATACACCGACACATTCAGACGCTCTCAGCCCGCGAACTTCACATTGTACGAGGGCTACATTCATGCCGGGTGGGAGCCCGTCAGGACGTACAGAGCTCCGCGCTACCCATGATGTTAGTTCTAGCAACAATCTAGTATGTTGTGATGAGAGAGAGCTCACAACTTGTATCCATGGATGGATGAACGAAAGAACGAATGAATAAAATAAACGACAGTTGTTTCTATGGTTTGTGATGCAATTAATTCTTTCTTTTAGCGCCCTCACACTGAAATCTCACAAAATGCCCTTCCCTTTCCTTAACATAATGACCAGCAATTACAATTAGAATTAGAAGAGGTGAATCTTCTGTCTTTCAGCGCAGCGCCCTCACTCTCCAATCTCACAAAATCGAGTAAAAAACACAGAATCACCACATTTGCGATGCGACTAGCAAAAAACCACCACTTCAGAAATCAGCGCACTTCTCAGCATGC
This sequence comes from Thinopyrum elongatum, assembly GCA_011799875.1. Taxonomy (NCBI): domain Eukaryota; kingdom Viridiplantae; phylum Streptophyta; class Magnoliopsida; order Poales; family Poaceae; genus Thinopyrum; species Thinopyrum elongatum. The sequence goes on from CM022298.1 coordinate 128,875,446, forward strand.
TAAAAAGTGTTAGTGGTAAAAAATATAGACGGTGAATGCTAAGTGTTTTGCTGACGTCACTAATCGGTTGGGCCCACCCGTCAGGTTGAGTTAAAAAAATGTGCCACGTAGTCTTGTTGAGTTGGTCTTCCTCCTCCTCCTCCTCTCTCTCTGGCAATACATCAAGCACCTCATGTGCATCAGAGAGAGGAGCAGCAGCTCGCTCCCGTGCCCCTCGTCGGCCGGCGAGTCCAGGCCGTCGCGTCCGCCCCTCCACTTCGCACATGAGAGCACCTCTGTTGCTTCCTTCTCTTGCACATCGGCTGCACCACGACCTCGCGCAGCCCGCGGTTCTCCTCTATCTACCATGGACGCCATCCGCCACCAACCCAGCAAGCCGTTGCTGCCCCGGCCCAGCCCCAGGTCGCCCCTCCAGCCACGGCCCCTCTTCACAGTAGGGTTCACCATCCCGGCCTTCCACCCCTTCGCCGGCCTCACCTTGCGCCAAATCTAAGCACAGAGCATGAAGACGGACACGTTGGCGCCAATGAGCGTGCACACCATGTGGCCAGTGGGGTCATTGTCAAGTGCACCCTAAGTGGGGGAGACAACGAACTAAAGGTGTGAGCAAACGACCAAAAAAGGAACAAACTTTCTTCTCCCCGGACCCGGAGGAGTAGCAGAAGATGGGCGGACGGCAGACCGAAACCTCACCAGGGCATGTCGTGGAGGAGCAATGCCGCCAACGACGAAAGGAGCCAGCCCGACGTCCCACCTCGCTGCTCCACGCCGAGGGATCTAGCGCCGCGTGCGGCCGGTACGACGGCCGCGACGCTCGTCGACAGGAGCGAGCTAGCGCTGTCGGACAGTGACTGGGACGGGAACGGGGAGGCGGCTGCTGCTGGCAGGAAGGAGGAGCTGAGAAAGCAATAGTGGGGGATGGGTGGTGCGATGGCACGACGCAGGGCTTGATGCGTGAGGAGAGGGAGGGAAAATCCTATTCGCCGCTCGCTGCGGCGAACTGTCGAACAATCGCACATGGCAGCGCAGCGAGCGACAGACATGGGCCGGCCCATTTATACATAGTGCGTCCAACCGGTTTTGGGAACCATCTAGAAGGTTCCCTGAACCGGGTTTTTTCCTGTATCATTTTTTTCTGGTTCTTTTTGGCTTTCTATTGTTTTTTTATTTCTCTTTTTTTCCTTTTCTATTTCTTTTTTTTTAGTTTCTGTTTCTTTTCTTTATGTTTTTTTTCAAAATTTCACAACTTTGCAAATTTTGTTCCCAAATTTAAGAAAAATGTTCGTATTTTCAAATTTTGTTCGTGAGTTTCAATAAATATTCCTATTTCAAAATTTGTTCGCAATTTTGAAAAAAATGTTCGTGTTAGAAATTTTTGTTAGTGAGTTTCGTAAAATGTTCCTGTTTCAAAAATTTGTTCACACATTTCAAATTTTGTTCGGGAGTTTCAAAAATATTTTAAACAATGTTTTTGTTTTCAAAAGTATTTCACGAGATTGAAAAATGTTCCCGTTTGAAATTTGTTCACAAATTTCAAATTTTGTTCGGAATTTTCAAAAAATGTTTGCAGTATTTTAAATAATGTTTGTGTTTTCAATTTTATGGGGAGTTTAAAAAATGTTCTTGTTTCCTAAAATTGTTTGCATTTTTTGAAATATTTGAGTATTTTCAAATTTTGTTCGCAATTTTTAAAAGTGTTCGTGGTTCCAATTTCTTGTTCAGAATTTGATGAAAAGTACCATTTTTCAATTTTTGTTCATAGATTCAAAAAATGTTCGTAGTTAAACTTTTTTGTTCAAAAATTCGAAAAATGTTTGCGGTTTCAAAATTTGTTCATATATTCAAAAAAATACTCCTGTTGTTGAAAATGTGTTCAGAAATTCAGAAAATGCTTGCATATTTTCAAAACATACACTAAATTGAAATTGTTCGGAAATTATAGAAAATGTTCCCATTTTTTAAATTTGAGCACCAATTTTAGAAGTGTTTGAGTTTCAAAAAATGTTTGTATTTTCAAAAAGATATCCAAATTTTAGAAAATGTTCCTGTTTGTTTGAAATATCATAGATTCAAAGATTGTTCGCACTTTCCAAAAATGTTCGTGTTTTTAAAAAATTGTTCAGAAATTAAAAAATGTTCCCATTTTCAAATTTTCTTCAGGGTTGAAGTTTTTAAAAATTGTTCAAAAATTTAGAAATGTTCCACTTTTCAAATTTTGTTCACAATTTAAAAAATGCTTGCACTTTTTAAAACATTATAAATTTTGTTCGCGTTATTTAGAAAATGTTCGGGTTTTAAAAAAAAATTGCCTTTGAAAAAATTATTCCGTTTTTCCAGGAAATTTCCAAAATTGCCTTTGAAGAAAGCACTATCAGGAGATCTTCGGTTCGATGCCTCATTGGGACTTTAGCATTTGCGAATCTTTTACACTTTTGCCGCTGTTGACAGTTTCTTTTAGGGTTGCGCTGCTAATGTAACACAACACCTGGTCTAGCGCAGTGGCTAGCACAACTCGCTCATTACTACAGAGGTGGAGGTTCGAATCCTAGCACTAGCTTTTTCTTTTCCGCTGTTTTTCACCTCGCGGACGGCAAATGGACTGGCCCAGGTGAGCCGCCCCTGTGCGGCACGTCGACTCTTTGACGCAAAAAGTGTCACATAGGAGCTCTCGAGAGGGAGGGGCGGGAGGTGCAAGTGCCTTCTCCCGTTCAGGGCCGCCCTTCAGGCTCCCTACAACGACATCCGACATGGGGCCTCCTATCTATCGCGTTCTGCGACAGAATATCGGAGTTTCGCGTAGAGTGGCGAACTAACGGGCCGGCCCAGATAGGGAACCCCGCGACGACAAAACAAATAAGGAGAACTTCGCCTGTTAGAGTGAGGATTCGAACTCGCGACGCGTGACTCCTAACTTTGTGTCCAAAGCCACTTGAGCTGATGATCTTTTTGGTTAATATGCAGCGCAAGTTTTTAAGAACCATTTCAGATGGCATAAAATTCCTAAAAAACTTGGGCGCGCGAGGAAACGAACTCCACACATCCTGGCGGTAACGAGAGGTACACAACTAGTGGAACACAAGATAATTGTTGTCTAAAGATGCAGCGCGGTTTAAAAGAACTACGAAAGAGATGAAAGATCTAAATATTTTGGGGAATTCAAACTCAATTTTTGAAAAAGAATATTTATTCAATCAAAACCATTTTAAATTTTGAAATTTATATGAAAAAGCGAACACTCTAGGGAAATTTCAAACATTTTTTAATATTGAAATTAATAGAAAAAGGGGGGGTTTCTGAACAAATTTGAACACGTGAAAGTTTTTTTGAAAACATCAACATTTTTGGAAACTCTGAATAAAAATTGAAAAGCGAACATGTTTTGCATCTGTGAACAAATTTCTGAAACTCTGAACAAAATTTGGAAAAGGCGATTTTTTTTCAAATTTGCAAACTTTTTATGAAATTGCAAACATTTTTTGAATTTGTGAACAAAAATTGAAAAACTAGGAACATTTTTTAAGCGCCTAGTCAATTTTTGAAACCCTGCAAAATTTCGAAGAAGCAAAGATTTTTCAAATTTGTCACTTTTTAAAAAAATCACGAACATTTTTTTAATTTGGGAAAAAATTTGAAAAAAGGGGAATTTTTTTGAACATCCAAACTTTTTTTAAACCTGACAAAATTTGCAAAAAGTGAACATATTTTCAAACTTGCAAACTCTTTATGAAAATCACGAACATTTTGTGAAAATTATGATTTAAAAAAACATGAACAGTTTTTGAACAACTGAACAATTACGCCGATCAGAAGTTGGAAAAGGCAAACATTTTTCTAATATGCAATGTTTTTTTTTTCAAAAAAGACGAACATTTATGAATTTGTGAATGAAAACTTTAAATATGAACATATTTGGAAATCTTGAACAATTTTTTAAACTCACGAACATTATTTAAATTCAGGAACAATATTTGAAAACAAGAACATTTGTGTAAAGTTTTGAAAAATTTATGAGAAACACAAACATTTTTTGAAATTTATGAACATTTTTGAAAAATATGAATATCTTCAACTAAAGAAAATAAACTTGAAAAAAAGGAAAAACAAACAAGACGGAACGAAAAAGAAACAGAGAAAAAAAGGAGAGAAAATAAAAAATAGGAAAAATTAAATAGAAGAAGAAAAAGAAACAAACAAAGATAAAAGGGTTCAGGAACCTCCTAGAAGGTTCCCAAAACCAGAAAAAAAATGGCTGGGAACCACCTAGAAGATTCCCAAAGCCGGAATCAGTCAAACATTTAACGGGCCGGCCCATGCGAACACTCGTCGATCTCTCCTTGTGCGCTGCCTCAACAACTTGCCGCAGCGAGCGGCAATTAGGAAATTCAGACACCACGTACCAGGCTTGTTGACTGAGAGATATACGGAGGTCCATGGGCCAGCGTGTCAAGACCGTCACATAATGCGCCATCCCGTGTGCGTGTAGTTGGGTCAGAATTTAGCCTGAGGAAGAGGGAGGAGAAAAGGTATCGATTATCTTTAGAGTACAGAATGTATCTTCTTCCGACCTACTCACTGTCCTTCCCCTTTTTCCAAACAAAGACATAGAAATCCTCTGTAATATCACTGGACTGGATCCAACTACATGTGAGTGAAGCAAGGATTGTGATCAAGGTCTTAGCACTCCCGCAGTCCCGCTGTTCCTATTGCCCCTTGGACGAGGACAGGCCAGCATCCACCGCGGCCGTGACCCACCACATCGAGCCGGCACTGTCGAACATCGGGGATGGAGTCCCATACTCCCATTGGGTTGAATACTGCAAATAACATGTTTGAGAAAGTGCTACAAAGAAATAGAGCAGGAGGAAGAAGAGGACCAAGTCTAATTGCCTACATGGCAGTTTTTTTTTGCCAACTCAGCCGACGGGCGGGCCAGACCAAATTGTGAAGCCATCAAAGTCATTAGAATTTATCCTTAGTGTTTTTTGCCAGTGTCAAATTTCCGGCGTGGTGAGAAATGCAACGATTTCTAAAGTGTGGTTTTTTGCTAATCAAAATGCAAATGTGGTGGTTCTTTGCTTTTTTTTACTCCACAAAATCCCCTTCCCTTTCCTAAACCCAATGACCGACAGCAATTCAAATTATTAGAATTATAAGTAGGTGAGTTCTCTTTCTTTTGGCCCAGCAGCGATTCAAATTACAAAGAGGTGAAATCTTTCAACGTTTTCAAAGCCCTCACGAAATCCCCGTCCCTTTTACCCCAACGCCGGAACAAACGAATTTATTCCCGCAAAAAAACCAAATCAGAATGTGGCCAACACTTAGGAGGTGAATTCAAGAGGTCGAAAAGCCCTAGAAACCTAATGACATGAAATCCCTCTCCCAATCAGAAAACCAATCCTACCTGCTACGCCGCAAGACCACGCGGGGCGAGACCAAGCCGGCGAACGAGCCACCCATTCAGGCCATTGCGCCTTCCTTCGGCCCAATGGGCCAGATTTTTTCTTTCTCGTCATTATAATATAACTACTACTAGGTGGTCCGCCCACCATATGCTGCTTTTATTCCTAGGGCTTTCTAGGGCTTTATATAATATAATATTCGATCCTAAAAAATATAAATATAATATTTAATTTTGAGAAAATAATCTAATATTTACATAATTATAATGAGGGAGGAGTGACGATGTCTTGGACTAAGGGGTATCAACCTGTACGCAATGTCGTCCATGGGACGGGCTGATGACCCACGGACCACTGAAGAAGGGATTGCCGAAGCCGTGGCCCTCGGCATGATCAAGATGGAACCTTCTGAGGCTTGGCGTATACTTCAAGGGAAGTTCTGGTAGTCAGCAAGTTTATTTCTAGTTGGCAACCGACCATACGTGTAACCTACGTACCCCCGGTGTGTATATAAGCCGAGGGGTTTCATCTGTAGAGGCACAATTACCAGCCTTAGGGTTTAGAACAATCATTTGATCTCGAGGTAGATCATCTCTTACTCCGTACTCCATCACATCAATATAATCAAAGCAGGATGTATGGTTTTAACTCTTCGAGAGGGCGTGAATCTGGGTAAACATCTTCTCCCTTGTGTCCTGTTACCACTGTTCCTAGACCAACAGCTCGGGACCCCCTACCCGAGATCCGTCGGTTTTAGCACCGACATTGGTGGCCCATACAAGTTCCATTGTGTGGCCACGAAGGATCAATGGCTCGTATGCAGATCAACAGCGGCATCGGCTGCATAGGTATCTTCCTCCCCGACCAGCATTTCGCGTTTGACAGCATCGCCCTTCACACCGATTCGGTCGGCCACCTCGGCCAAGTCGAAAGTTTCGCCCTGGGTCAAACAATTAGATTTGGGAGCTTGGAATACGCCACCAATCCCCATGGCGATCTTGTTCTCTCAGGCTAGAGGTTAGATCAGCTTGAGAACTCCACGGACATAGAAGCCTTAACCTCGGATCTGACCTCGGACCCGGACCTCGGATCAGGTCCCACCTCAGAACCGAGTTTTGAGTCTGGATCCGATCGCCTTATCACCGGACCAAGCATCAAACTTGGCTGATCAACGCTCTGAGGTCATATCACACAGCCCGCCGAGCATATTATAGGTCAGCCCCGCCTACTGTCAAGAGATGGGCCCGACAAACCTCACGCTTTTAAACAAGATGCTAGATCGGATCGAGAACCTTTGGATTTTGGATGGGCAGTCTTCGGTCTATGGCCAAATAGGAGTAAAAGCCGACGATAGGGAAATTTACATCCCACCCACCACCCAGCTAGTCGCTACGGTTGAGGATTTAACCGACGTATTGGACTATGCCTCTGAAGAGGAGACCAACATGGATGAAGATGTCGATGGTACAACTGGCGTGGAATGACCCATGGTTACCCCCCATACCGGCAACTGGGCGGCAACCTGCACCTACGATGTCTACATGGTGAAGGAAATATGCCCTAGAGGCAATAATAAAGTTGTTATTTTATATTTCCTTATTCATGATAAAAGTTTATTATTCATGCTAAAACTTAAATACATGTGTGAAGACATAAACAAATACCGTGTCCCTAGTAAGCCTCTACTAGACTAGCTCGTTGATCAAAGATGGTTAAGGTTTCCTAACCATAGACATGTGTTGTCATTTGATACCGGGATCACATCATTAGGAGAATGATGTGATGGACAAGACCCATCCGTTAGCTTAGCATATGATCGTTCAGTTTATTGCTATTGCTTTCCTAATGTCAAAAACATGTTCCTTCGACTATGAGATTATGCAACTCCCGGATACCGGAGGAATACCTTGTGTGCTATCAAACGTCACAACGTAACTGGGTGATCATAAAGATGCTCTACAGGTATCTTCGAAGGTGTTTGTTGAGTTGGCATAGATCGAGATTAGGCTTTGTCACTCCGAGTATCGGAGAGGTATCTCTGGGCCCTCTCGGTAATACACATCATAAGAAGCCTTGCAAGCAAAGTGACTAAGGAGTTAGTTGCAAGATGATGTATTACAGAACGAGTAAAGAGACTTGCCGGTAACGAGATTGAACTAGGTATGAAGATACCGACGATCGAACCTCGGGCAAGTAACATACCGATGGACAAAGGGAATTACGTATGTTGTCATAAGGTTCGACCGATAAAGATCTTCGTAGAATATGTAGGAGCCAATATGGGCTTCCAGGTTCCGCTATTGGTTATTGACCAGAGAGGTGTCTTGGTCATGTATACATAGTTCTCGAACCCGTAGGGTCCGCACGCTTAACGTTCGTTGACGATATAGTGTTATATGAGTTATATGATTTGGTGACCGAATGTAGTTCGGAGTCCCGGATGAGATCACGGACATGACGAGGAGATCTGGAATGGTCCGGAGATAATATTGATATAGGACAATGATATTCGGACACCGGATGAGTTTCGGAGTGCACCGAGTAGTCATCGGATCGCCGGAAGGGGTTCCGGACACCCTCGAGAGGTATATGGGCCTAATGGGCCAAGGGGAGAGACACACCAGCCCACAAGGGGGCTGGCGCGCCCCTCTCCCTGGCCGTCGGCCCTAGGGAAGGAAAGGGGGGAGGGCTGGCCCCTCCTGCCTTCCCCTTCTCATGGGAGAAAGGAAAGGGGGGGCACCCTCCCCTGCCTCTCCCTGCCTTTCCCCGCTCACCTAAAAAGGCAAGGGGGGCGCGGCTAGGGGCAGGACCCCAAGTGGGATTCGACCCCACTTGGGGTGCCTCTTGGCTGCCTCCTCCCTCCCCCCACCTATATATATGTGGGAGGGGGCGCCACACAAAACCACGATAATCTCTTAGCCGTGTGCGGCGCCCCACTCCACAGTTTCATCCCTCGGTCATATTTTCATAGTGCTTAGGCGAAGCCCTGCGGAGATAGCTTCACCATCACCGTCACCATGCCATCGTGCTGAAGGAACTCATCCACAACCTCGCCATCTTGCTGGATCAAGAAGGCGAGGACGTCACCGAGATGAACGCGGAGGTGCCGTACGTTCGGTACTCGATCGGTTGGATCGCGAAGAAGTTTGACTACATCAACCGTGTTACTAAACGCTTCCGCTTACAGTCTATGAGGGTACGTAGACACATTCTCCCCCTCGTTGCTATGCATCTCCATGGATAGATCTTGCGTGTGCGTAGAATTTTTTTTGTTTTTCATACAACCTTTCCCAACAGTGGTATCAGAGCCAGGTCTAAGCGTAGATGATATGCACGAGTAGAACACAAAGAGTTGTGGGCGGTGATGTTCATACTGCTTACCGCCAACGTCTTATTTTGATTCGGCGGCATTGTGGGATGAAGCGGCCCGGACCAACCTTACATGTCCACGCACATGAGACCGGTTCCACCGACTGACATGCAACTTAATTTGCATAAAGGTGGCTAGCGGGTGTCTGTTTCTCCTACTTTAGTTGAATCGAATTTAACTACGGTCGGTCCTTGAAGAAGGTTAAAACAGCAAACTTGATAATCACCGTTGTGGTTTTTGCGTAGTTAAGAACGGTTCTTGCTAGAAGCCCGTAGCAGCCATGTAAAACTTGCAACAACAAAGTAGAGGACGTCTAACTTGTTTTTGCAGGGCATATTTTGATGTGATATGGTCAAGACATGATGTGATATATGTTGATGTATGAGATGATCATGTTTTGTAATATCGACAACCGGCAGGAGCCTTAGGGTTGTCTCTTAATTATTGTATGAAATGCAAACGCCATGTCATTGCTTTACTTTATCGCTGTGCATTAGCAATAGTTGTAGAAGCAATAGTTGGCGAGACGACCCCGACGCAACGATGAAGATCAAGGTGTCGAGCAGGTGACGATGGAGATCATGACGATGCTTTGGAGATGGAGATCAAAAGCACAAGATGATGATGGCCATATCATGTCACATATATTGATTGCATGTGATGTTTATCCTTTATGCATCTTATTTTGCTTAGAACGGTGGTAACATTATAAGATGATCCCTTTACTAAATTTCAAGATAAAAGTGTTCTCCCCGAGTATGCACCATTGCCAAAGTTCATCGTTTCGAAGCACCTCGTGATGATCGGGTGTGATAGACTCTACGTTCACATACAATGGGTGTAAGACAGTTTTGCACATGCAGAATACTTGGGTTAAACTTGACGAGCCTAGCATGTACAGACATGGTCTCGGAACACTGGAGACCGAAAGGTCGAATGTGAGTCATATAGTAGATATGATCAACATAAAGATGTTCACCATTGATGACTACCCCATCTCACAAGATGATCGGACATGGGTTAGTTGATTTGGATCATGTATCACTTAGATAACTTGAGGGATGTTTATTTAAGTGGGAATTCATTAGTAATTTGATTAATTGAACTTAATTTATCATGAACTTAGTGTTAATAGTTTTGCATATCTATGTTGTAGATCAATGGCCCGAGCTACCGTTCCCCTGAATTTTAATGCGTTCCTAGAGAAAGCTAAGTTGAAACATGATGGTAGCAACTACATGGACTGGGTCAGTAACTTGAGGATTATCCTCATTGCTGCACAGAAGAATTATATCCTTGATGCACCGCTAGATGACAGACCTGCTGCAGGAGCTACTGCAGATGTTATGAACGTCTGGCGGCAGGCTCAATCTGATGACTACTCGATAGTTTAGTGTGCCATGCTTTACGGCCTAGAACCAGGACTTCAAAGACGTTTTGAACGTCATAGAGCATATGAGATGTTTCAAGAGTTGAAGTTAATATTTCAAGCAAATGCCCGGATTGAGAGATATGAAGTCTCCAACAAGTTCTATAGCTGCAAGATGGAGGAGAACAGTTCTGTCAGTGAACACATACTCAAAATATCTGGGTATCATAACCACTTGACTCAGCTGGGAGTTGATCTTCCAGTTGATAGTGTTATTGACAGAGTTCTTCAATCACTGCCACCAAGCTACAAAGGCTTCGTGATGAACTATAATATGCAAGGGATGAATAAAACGATTCCTGAGCTCTTCGCAATGCTTAAGGCCGCGGAGGTAGAAATCAAAGAAAGAGCATCAAGTGTTGATGGTTAACAAGACCACTAGTTTCAAGAAAAAGGGCAATGGAAAGAAAGGGAACTTCAAGAAGAATGGCAAGCAAATTGCCACTCCTGGGAAGAAGCCCAAAGCTGGACCCAAGCCTGAAACTGAGTGCTTCTACTGCAAAGGGAATGGTCACTGGAAGCGGAACTGCCCCAAATACTTGGCGGATAATGATATGTCTCCAACATATCTATAATTTTTGATTGTTCCATGCTATTATATTACCTGTTTTGGATGTTTAATATGCATTAATATGCTATTTTATATTATTTTTGGGACTAACTTATTAACCTAGAGCCCAGTGACAGTTTCTGTTTTTTCCTTGTTTTTGAGTTTTACAGAAAAAGAATACCAAACGGAGTCCAAACGAAATAAAACTTTCGCGATGATTTTTCTTGGACCAGAAGACACACTTAGGACTTGGAGAGGAAGGCAGAAGAGTCCCGAGGGCCCCACAAGACCTCAGGACGCGCCCTAGGGGGGGCGCCCCCTGGCTTGTGGGCCCCACGGGAGTCCTCCAACCCTAATCTTTGGCCTATAAATTCAAAAATATTCCCAAACCACTAGAGGCGTCCACCAAAATACTTTTCCGCCACCGTAACCTTCTGTTCCTGTGAGATCCCATCTTGGGGCCTTTTCCGGCATCCTGCCGGAGGGGGATTCGATCACGGAGGGCTTCTACATCAACTCTATTGCCCTTCCGATGGAGCGTGAGTAGTTTACCACAGACCTACGGGTCCATAGCTAGTAGCTAGATGGCTTCTCTTTGATTCTCAATACCATGTCCTCCTCGTTGTTCTTGGAGATCTATCCGATGTAATATTCTTTTGCGGTGTGTTTGTCGAGATCCGATGAATTGTGGATTTATGATTAGTTTATTTATGAATATTATTTGAATCTTCTCTGAATTCTTATATGCATGATTTGATATCTTTGTATTTCTCTTCAAATTATCGGTTTGGTTTGGCCAACTAGATTGGTTCTTCTTGCAATGGGAGAGGTGCTTAGTTTTGGGTTCAATCTTGTGGTGTCCTCACCCAGTGACAAAGTAGGGGTAGCGAGGCACGTATTGGATTATTGCCATCAAGGGTAAAAAGATGGGGTTTTCATCATATTGCTTGAGTTTATCCCTCTACATCATGTCATCTTACTTAAGGCGTTACTCCGTTCTTATGAACTTAATACTCTAGATGCATGCTGGATAGCGGTCGATGTGTGGAGTAATAGTAGTAGATGCAGAATCGTTTCGGTCTACTTGACACGGACATGATGCCTATATTCATAATCATTGCCTTAGATATCGTCATAACTTTGCGCTTTTCTATCAATTGGTCGACAGTAATTTGTTCACCCACCGTATTATTTGCCTTCAAGAGAGAAGCCTCTAGTGAAACCTATGGCCCCCGGGTCTATTTTCCATCATATATTTTCAGATCTATAAACCAAAAAACCCAAAAATACCTTGCTGTAATTTATTTATTTTTATTTTGTTTTATATTTTAGTAAGCTTTTATATCTATCTCTATCAGATCTCACTACACCACGACACTACAAAGACGACATGCATCTGTTGGTATAAGTGAGCATCGCCGACACTTTTTTTTATCCCAAACTATACCGACACACAGTATGTTAATGTTCTATAAGCTTGTGACACACTATCTGTCGCTAAAACTCACAAAAACACCGACGAAATTTCCGTCGGTAGATAGAGACATTACCGATTGTTTGTGTGTCGCCGATTCGTGGGGACACAAAAAGTGTCGGCGTTGCTAGCTTCAACCCATCTCCGAAAATATGGCGCGGAAAGAGAGCCATGTGCGCGCCACAGGAAACACTCGATTCGCACCAGACCAGCAAAATAAAAGAAAAAACACACCCGACCCGGCCCCCCGACCCCGACATGTTCGATCGATCCCCAGTCTCACCCCCTCCCCTCTCTCTCGCGACCCACACACCCTAACCCTAACCCGACTGCGCCGCCTCGCCCGACATGTGCGCCGCCGCCCCAACACACCAACCGGTCCCCTTGCGCCACCGCATCTCGGACCGTGGCCTCCCTTCCCTTAGTCCGCAGTAGCAGTAGTGTCGTCTACGACGGAGGAGCACCGTCCGCCGCCGAGGAACAGCAGTAGCAGCAGCTGGGAACATCAGCACCATACTTCGAAGGATCCTCTGCACCGACTGCTATTGAGGAGGAGCCCCCTGTTCTTCTTCCTTCAGCGGCGACCCCTGTCCCGGCCCCGTCTCCACATCTCAACAAGTAAGATGCAGGGTTTTTTCCTTACCTATCTTCTCGTATGTTGCTATATGGAGTTCACATTTAATTGTGAATGGTTTATAATCTGATGGCATGCCTTGCGTGATTATATCCGGGAGGTTCCAGGTCTAGGAAATAGCATTATTGGTGTGGCGTTGTTCTGTTTTCTCAATGAATATGAGTCGCTCGATGGATGGGAATTGCTACTGTAAGTCATCTCAGAAACTAGTATTGACCCCCTAAAAAAGGAGTATCAACACAATACGCAAAATTATTAGGCTGCAGATAGTATGGGGTATATCAGTACATGGACATAAAAAAGTAAATGATATGCCTGATAGTGTTTGCTTGTCTTTGTCGGGTTTTTAAATTTTCTTTTTGAGTGGCTTCACACACATGTGCTTTTCTGCTGTACTGTATCACCGCAAAGACAATACTCGCAGGGATTCTGAAAAATAACTTGAAGCATGCCCATTAGTTAGTAGAGCATATATTTGCATTGCATCCATGACTTTCTTAGTGCGTGTGTTCACTTCTAGGTCACTGCATCATGTGAAAAAAAAACTGCCGATACTATAATTTCTCAAAGAAAAGGAAGTTCATGTGAAGAACCATGGCGACACATGTGAGAAAAATATATTTGAGTCAGATATATATACATATATAAATGGATGGATGGAATGTTCATAAAGACAGTCTATTAGTTCTTTTTTGTGAGGGAAAGACAGTCTATTAGTTGTTAGTTAGAAAAATTATAAAGAAGATAGTCTGCAGTAAATGTGTATAAAAAATATAGGTCAATGATATACTGTGATAATACCTCCTTGTTTTTGTCTGCAATAGTTGATTAAATTTTTCTAGGGGGTTCAAAAAACACTTCATGAGATTCTTTTTGAATTGCTGAATATATTTGTTATGTTTTAATCTGAAGTCCGGCAAGTGTGCTTCACGTGCTAGATTTTCATGCGATTCAAAATCCTGCCCACCTATTCTGAACCCAAATCTATATTATCCACACATCAAGCCTATGAAGGCCCAGTGGCTTTGATGCACACCCATTACTCAATAAGAAAAGTATAACAACCTATAAACATAGGAAAGATTAACGTGCGTGCGCTTTTCTGAAAGATCTTCCCGTAAATTTGCCTTTTAATGTGTATAGGTGACCTGGTTTTCTACTGTCAATTTTGACTCAGCTTGAATGTCTAAATAATGAACCCTTTTTGCACATGACATTTCTGAATTCTCTCCTCACGGCAGCAGGTGATTTTCTCATGGATGTTTGCACAGGAGTTTGTTATTGCTTCCATACTAGTTTTGTTCAGTTGGTCAAGGTGGTGCTCCCTCTGCAGTACAGAACAATACCACTGGAGATGCGTGGAGTACGCCATGCCATCCTGTGACCACAACGATTGGCTGCTACTGACGACACGAGGTGATCTTCTTATATGTTCAATTCTTCAATTGTCGTTTGAAATCCTTGGACTAGTGGCTGGGATTGTATTAGTTATTCGGAGGTACCTATTTGTACTGAAGGTCAATTAGTAAGTTGAATATAGCTCTCTTGTTATAGCCCAATTGTTGTTTTACTTCATTTTCTACAAACCAACATAACACCAAAGATTGAGATTTCTTGTATGTTGGGTAAGATTGTAAATCTACCTGTGATCCTTTTGTTTTATCTGTTTATGCCATCAAAACAGGGACCGAGGGTTAGGCTTACAATTGTGTATGGTCCATAGTAGTGCCTTCTGTGTATGTCATGTCTATGACTTTTCATTTTCTTGTACTCGATATCTTGTTGTTATTTCACTCCTAATACGTAGTCTTCTCATAATCTAGGTGCTCATTATTTCTACTTGTTTCTTGTCTCACAGATCACAAGTTTAATGTTTGAGTATTGAATCAAGAAATCTTCCGAATCTGTTAACATAGCCTCCACTTACTGTATGCTCAAGTCAGTTTGTGGCATATCAGATTTTAACTTCTGTTTTAGTCTGCTCAAGTGGAGAGGTCCGTGCAATTCAGAAATCAAAGTCACAAAATCAGTACTGTATGCCCACTTCTCCTATCCATATTTTCATAACTATGGCAGTGTTCGGCAACCCACCAGCTCCTAAAAATACAAGGAGCTGCAAAGTGGAGGGACTGCAACTCCGTGCTTTTTAACTGCAGCTCTGCCTGCTCCAGGAGCGGAGCGGCGGAGTGGAGGGACTCCGAATAGGGCTTATGTTTCCTATATTTTCATAACTATGTTTCTTAATTATACTACTTCACATGAAATTGCTTGGTGGATGGTGCAGTTTTAACCTGCTGCTTCATGATAAAAGTTGTTGCCATGTATTTAACTCATCACATAATTTTCTCAGTATGCGTATTTTCCAACTATTTTTTATTAAGCATCATGGTCTGATATGTGCTATTTGTAGGAGAAAAGATTGAAGGAACAAAAGGTGGAAGTGAGGTCCCTGCATATTAACAATTGAGCCTAGCAAGTATTGCAGAAAACAAAAGGAAGTTGAGAGCTCTTGTTGAAATAAAAAGGAAATATTTAGCATTGGGAGAAAACATGAGGCCCTCTGGGGAAGTAGGTGGCTCGTCCCAGCTAGCCAAGAAAGTTTATTTGGAGTTCTCATTGCTACATGTAGCTGGCATCAAGAGTTATGCTCGTAGCAGGCATGAATTGGTAAACTCAAGCACCTCTTTTTGAAAGTGATGTATTGGATTTGTTAGGTTTTCTAATTACTAGGGAAAATAAATTTGTTGCAGGCTGAAGAACTTTGCTATGACCCGTGGAGAGATGAAATATTTATCAGAGCGCATATCCGTAAAACTGGAGTTCCTACCGCACTAGCAAGACACTTGATCTCTTAGGAACTTTGGCCATTCTGTTTGTAACATGCCTCTCTTGGATATCTGACTTGTGTATTTCCTTAATGGTTGTAGCTAACTTTTGTGAAGTTGTGAAGAAAACTAATGAATCTTCTCTCTCTCTCTGTGTGTGTGTGTGTGTGTGTGTGTGTGTGTATTGAATGAATGCATTAATCAATGATATCTTCTGATGAACAAAAGAGTACAACTGTTTGTATATGTATTGCATAGTGAACATGAATTGAATATTATGAATGTAATTTCATTCAAAATATGGTGCATTTGCATTTGTGCTGAAATGTAGAACCCTGGCAGCAAATGTGTCGGTAGAAGTATTGAATGTCACACTATCTGTCGGCATAGCGCACTGACAGACAAACTGTCGGCGTAGCAATGGATGTCGCATAATCTGTCGGCATAGCACATTGTTAGATGATCTGTCGGTGTAGAAATGTCTGTCGCCGTAGATCTCACCAACGTCGTCATACTATCTGTCGGCAAAGACCTTTCCCAGCAGGACTATAGGCGACAGCTCCTTTCTGTCGGCAAAGGTTTTTGCCGACACTAAATGTGTTGCCTTATGTGGCCTATGCCGACAGATTATTTGACGCTACTTTGAGTGTCGTGGTGTAGTGTCTCACCTTTGCAAGTGACCGTGAAGGGATTGACAACCCTTTTACCGTGTTGGGTGCAAGTGTTTGATTGTTTGTGTAGGTGCATAGATTGGAGACTTGCGTGTATCTCCTACTGGATTGATACCTTGGTTCTTAACTGAGGGAAATACTTATCTCTACTTTGCTGCATCACCCTTTCCTCTTCAAGGGAAAAACCAACGCAAGCTTAAGATGTAGTAGGAAGAATTTCTGGCGCCGTTGCCGGGGAGATGTACATCAAGCCTACCAAGTACCCACCATAAACTCTCATCTCTTGCATTACATTATTTGCCATTTGCCTCTCGTTTTCCTCTCCCCCACTTCTAAAACATTTTCAGAAAAACACAAAAAGATTTGCCGTTTTATTCGCCCTTCTTTCGTTCGTCTTTTCGTTTGCCTCTATGTCTTACTTGGTTTGTTTGCTCGTTTGCTTGGTATAATTGTGTGTTTATTGAAAGTTAGAAACAAAAAGGTTTATGGATCCACTTAAAGTTTTCTACTTGGATCATCTTCGATCCATATGTGCTCGTGCTGAAACCCCAACTAGTTTAGTTGAGGGAAAATCTTTAGATGAGCATGCTCATTTTGTGCGTCACCGTTTGTCTGAAAAAGGGAGACTCTTATGGAATCAAATAAATTGTTTGCTTTGTTATGCTTGGAATCTTTGTGAACTTTGTGATTTTTCTTGTTGCTCTAAGAACCCTAAAAAACACCTTCCCTACCTATGTGAGTTTAATGATAATGAAATCTTATCTTCTTATGAAAAGGGTGTTTATAGTTACTATGATATCAAACAAATTGAAGAATTTGTTGCTTTTAAGGGTGCTTATGAAGTTGCTTCTTTGATTGAAAATTATGATATTACTCTCTACAAATCTGAAAATTTTGACATACTTAAATATTGCTATGAGAACTATGCTCATATATCCTATGTAGAATTTATTGAGAGAATGACCGTTGCTTTGAAAAAAATAATGATATGCATGAATCTATAGATAATTATGATTCCGTTGATTTGATTGAAACATCCCTTGATGAACATGATGCTTGCTATTATTATGGCCATGATGCCAATATATATGTAGATGAATTTGCTATAGTTCCTTATGTTAAACATGAGATTATTACTATTGCACCCATACTTGATAGTTCCTTGAACCAAAAGCATGATTGCAATGATGTTATTATAAATTCTATTAATGTCAATTGTGCTAATGATATGCAAAACCCTAAGCTTGGGGATGCTAATTTTGCTATGACCACCACTTATTGTAATGATCATGATTGGGGTGATGCATCTTATGATCTTGAAAATTTGTTTAAGCCTCATGATATTGAAAATAATGTTTGCAATAATATTGAAAGTGGGTTTGGAAGAGTGTCAACTCTAGGTAATAATAATCCCACTATTTTGGAAGAGTGTCAACTTTGCATGCATGTGGATCATGAAGAGAATATTTTATGTGATAGCTATATTGTTGAATTTGATTATGATCCTACATATAATTATTATGAGAGAGGAAAATATGGTTGTGGAAATCTTCATGCTACTAAATTACCTCTCGTTATGTTGAGATTGCTATTGTTTCTTTCTTCTTCTTTGCATATGCTAGTTTTTTCTTGTCTTGATAATTTGTTTGCCTATAAGATGCCTATGCATAGGAAGTATGTTAGACTTAGATGTGTTTTTCACATGCTATATGATGCTCTCTTTGTGCTTCAATTCTTGTCTTTCATGTGAGCATCATTAAAATTATCAATGCCTAGCTAAAAGGCTTTAAAGAAAATCGCTTGTTGGGAGACAACCCAATATTTTTATTTTATGTTTTTATGAAAATACACATTATTACCTCTGTAGTAATTGTATTTTGGTGTTTTAATTAGTGTTTGAGCCAAGTAAGACCTTTGGGATGGCTTACGGTGATAGTCGATTTGATCTTGCTGAAAAACAGAAACTTTTATGTCCAGTAACAGAATTGTTTAAATTCACTGGAACGTGTAAAAACGCTGAATTATTTTACAAAAGATTGATATACAAATTTCCTCTGTTTTCCTAATTTTTCAGAATTTTTGAAGTTACAGAAGTATTATAACAATTCAGATCTTCACAGACTGTTCTGTTTTTAACAGATTCTGTTTTCTATGTGTTGTTTGCTTATTTTGATGAATCTATGGGTAGTATCAGGGGGTATGAACCATGGAGAAGTTGTAATACAGTAGATATTACACCAATATAAATAAAGAATGAGTTCACAACAGTACCAAAAAGTGGTGATTTATTTTCTTATACTAACGGATTTTATGAGTTTTCTGTTGAGTTTTGTGTTGTGAAGTTTTCAAGTTTTGGGTAAAGATTTGATGGATTATGGAATAAGGAGTGGCAAGAGCCTAAGCTTGGGGATGCCAAAGGCACCCCAAGTTAATATTCAAGGACAACCAAGCATCTAAGCTTGGGGATGCCCCGGATGGCATCCCCTCTTTCGTCTTCGTCTATCAGTAAATTTACTTGAGGCTATGTTTTTATTCACCACATGATATGTGTTTTGCTTAGAGCGTCTTGTATGATATGAGTCTTTGCTTTTTAGTTTGCCACAATCATCCTTGCTGTACACACCTTTTGAGAGGGACACGCATGAATCGTGAATTTATTAGAATACTCTATGTGCTTCACTTATATCTTTTGAGCTAGTCAATTTTGCTCTAGTGCTTCACTTATATCTTTTTAGAGCACGGCGGTGGCTTTATTTTATAGAAATTGTTGAACTCTCATGCTTAACTTATATTATTTTGAGAGTCTCTCTAAAGAGCATGGTAATTTGCATAGGTTATGAATTTAGTCCTAATATGATGGGCATCCAAGAGGGATATAATAAAAGCTTTCATATAAAGAGCATTGAATACTATGAGAAGTTTGATTCCTTATGATTGTTTTGAGATAAAAAGATGGTGATATTAGAGTCATGCTAGTGAGTAGTTGTGGATTGGTAGAAATACTTGTGTTAAAGTTTGTGATTCCCGTAGCATGCACGTATGGTGAACTGTTATGTGATGAAGTCGGAGCATGATTTATTTATTGATTGTCTTCCTTATGAGTGGCGGTCGGGGATGAGCGATGGTCTTTTCCTACCAATCTATCCCCCTAGGAGCATGCGTGTAGTACTTTGTTTCGATAGCTAATCTTTTGCAATAAGTATGTGAGTTCTTTATGACTAATGTTGAGTCCATGGATTATACGCACTCTCACCCTTCCACCATTGCTAGCCTCTCTAGTACCACGCAACTTTCGCCGGTGCACTACACTGATAACCCACAAGTATAGGGGGTTGCAACAGTTTTCGAGGGTAGAGTATTCAACCCAAATTTATTGATTCGACACAAGGGGAGCCAAAGAATATTGTCAAGTATTAGCAGCTGAGTTGTCAATTCAACCACACCTGAAAGACTTAATATTTGCAGCAAAGTATTTAGTAGCAAAGTAGTATGGAAGTAACGGTAACAGTAGCAGTTTTGTAGCAATTGTAACAGTGGCAACGGCAAAGTAACGTAGCAAAGATCAATATGTGAAAAGCTCGTAGGCAATGGATCAATGATGGATAATTATGTCGGATGTCATTCATCATGCAACAGTTATAACCTAGGGTGACATAGAACTAGCTCCAATTCATCAATATAATGTAGGCATGTATTCCGAATATAGTCATACGTGCTTATGGAAAAGAACTTACATGACATCTTTTGTCCTACCCTCCCGTGGCAGCGGGGTCCTAATGGAAACTAAGGGATATTAAGGCCTCCTTTTAATAGAGAACCGGACCAAAGCATTAGCACTTAGTGAATACATGAACTCCTCAAACTACAGTAATCACCGGAAAGAATCCCAATTATTGTCACCTTGGGGTATGCGGATCAAAACACGTAATAGGTGTCTACAACTTGCAAGATCGGATCAAGAACACGTTTATATTCATGAAAACATAATAGGTTCAGATCTGAAATCATGGCACTCGGGCCCTAGTGACAAGCATTAAGCATAGCAAAGTCATAGCAACATCAATCTTAGAACATAGTGGATACTTGGGATCAAACCCTAACAAAACTAACTCGATTACATGATAAATCTCATCCAACCCATCATCGTCCAGCAAGCCTATGATGGAATTACTCACGCACGGTGGTGATCATCATGAAATTGGTGATGGAGGAAGGTTGGTGATGATGATGGCGACAATTTCCCCTCTCTGGAGCCCCGAACGGACTCCAGATCTGCCCTCCCGATGAAGAACAGGAGGTGGCGGCGGCTCCGTATTGTAAAACACTATGAATCCTTCTCTCTGATTTTTTTCTCCCCGAAAGTGAATATATAGAGTTGGAGTTGAGGTCGGTGGAGGTCCAGGGGACCCACAAGGCAGGGGGCGCGCCCTGGGGGGGTGCCCTCCACCCTTGTGGACAGCTGGTGGGTCCCCTTTGGTTGATTCTTTCGCCAATATTTTTTATTTATTCCAAAAATATTCACCCTGAAGTTTAAGGTCATTCTGAGAACTTTTATTTCTGCACAAAAATAACACCAAGGCAATTCTGCTGAAAACAGCGTCAGTCCGGGTTAGTTCCATTCAAATCATGCAAATTAGAGTCCAAAACAAGGGCAAAAGAGTTTGGAAAAGTAGATACGACGGAGACGTATCAACTCCCCCAAGCTTAACCCATTGCTTGTCCTCAAGCAATTCAGTTGACAAACTAAAAGTGATAAAGAAAAACTTTTACAAACTCTGTTTGATCTTGTTGTTGCAAATATGTAAAGCCAGCATTCAAGTTTTCAGCAAAGATCATGAACTAACCATAATCACAATAACATGTAGGTCTCACATTTACTCATATCAATGGCACAATCAACTAGCGAGCAATAATAATAAATCTCGGATGACAACACTTTTTCAAAACAATCATGATATGATATTACAAAATGGTATCTCGCTAGCGCTTTATGAGACCGCAAAACATAAATGCAGAGCACCCCTGAAGATCAAGGACTGACTAGACATTGTAATTCATGGTAAAAGAGATCCAGTCACAGTCATACTCAATATCAATTAATAACAACACATACAAATGACAGTGGTGCTCTCTAACTGGTGCTTTTTTATAAGAGGATGATGACTCAGCATAAAAGTAAATAGATAGGCCCTTCGCAGA
The DNA here is from genome assembly GCA_011799875.1 of Thinopyrum elongatum. Classification (NCBI taxonomy): domain Eukaryota; kingdom Viridiplantae; phylum Streptophyta; class Magnoliopsida; order Poales; family Poaceae; genus Thinopyrum; species Thinopyrum elongatum. The sequence goes on from CM022298.1 coordinate 128,896,997, forward strand.
GGGAAGCAGGGATTTGCAGAGGTGCCATAGCTCGAGATTTTTGAAACAGAGATGAATACAATTTTGAGCGGTATGCTTTCATTATCAACATAACAACCAAGAGATCTCGGTATCTTCCATGCTACATACATTATAGGCAGTTCCCAAACAGAATGGTAAAGTTTTTACTCCCCCTCAACCAACAAGCACAATCCACAGCTGGTCCGAAACAACGGGTACCGTCCATACAAACAACAGTCCTGGGGGAGTTTTTGTTTGAAATTATTTTGATTTGATTTGAGCAATGGACTGGGCATCCCAATTACCAGCCACTTTCTCGTGAATGATAAGTGAATCAACACTCATCGTGAGAATAACCCACCTAGCATGGAAGATACTGACAGCCCCCAGTCGCTACATGAGCGATTCGGGCATACAAAACAGAATATCATTTGAAGGTTTAGAGTTTGGCACATGCAAATTTACTTGGAACGGCAGGTAAATACCGCATATAGGTAGGTATGGTGGACTCTTATGGAACAACTTTGGGTTTAAGGAAGTGGATGCACAAGCAATAATCCCGCTTAGTACAAATGAAGGCTAGCAAAAGATTGAGGAGCGACCAACTAGAGAGCAACAACAGTCATAAACATGCGTTAAGATTAACCAACATTGAGTGCAAGCATGAGTAGGATATAAATCACCATGAACATAAATATCGTGGAGGCTATGTTGATTTTGTTTCATCTACATGCGTGAACATGTGCCAAGTCAAGCCACTCGAATCATTCAAAGGAGGATACCATCCTATCATACTACATCACAACCATTTTAAAAGCATGTTGGCACGCAAGGTAAACCATTATAAACTCCTAGCTAATTAAGCATGGCATGAGTAACTATAATCTCTAATTGTCATCGCAAAGATGTTTCATTCATAATGGCTGAATCAAGAACGATGAACTAATCATATTTACAAAAACAAGATAGGTCGAGTTCATACCAGCTTTTCCTCATCTCAATCATTTCATCATATATCGTCATCATTGCCTTTCACTTGCACGACCGAATGGTGTGGATAATAATAATAGTGCACGTGCATTGGACTAAGCTGGAATCTGCAAACATTTATTCAAAGGAGAAGACAATGTAATATGGGCTCTTGTTAGATCAACAATAATGCATATGAGAGCCACTCATCATTTTCATCGTGGTCTTCTCCTCTCGACGCAAAGAAAGAAAAATAATAATTTCAATGAAACACACTAAAATGTTTTTGGAGTTTTTGTTTTTCTAAAGAAAGTAAAACAAGAACGGGAAAAACTATTTACACGGGAAAGCTCCCAACAAGCAAAAGAAGAACGAGAAATCTTTTTGGGTTTTCTTTTAATACTACAGCTATTTTTTTTTGAATTTTCTCAAAGTTTTTCAAACACACAAGAAGAAAGCAAGACAAAGAAATAAACTAACATGGATAATACAATGAAAAAGTATGAACACCGACAACTGGAATGAGTGTGTGAACATGAATGTAATGCCGATGAGAAATATGTACTCCCCCAAGCTTAGGCTTTTGGCCTAAGTTGGTCTATGCCCATGGATCAAAGTAGTCCTCTCCTTGGTACTGAGGGGGATCCTGAGGGTTCCACTGGTTAGCGAGCTCCTGTGGCTCCCACTGATAAATAGACTCCTCATACGGGTCAGGTGATGGTTCTGGCTCAGGAACTGGAGATCGCGTCCTCTCCCAGTATGCATAAATGTCCTTGGGCAGAATGAGGTACGTGCCTGAATGAATATTGAACAAAGAAGGTGCAGGCAAAGTAATAATCTGACAAGTTTTCTGGCTGAATACCAGGTTATAGATGAGTCTCTTGTCCTTATCATCGCAAATAAAATCATGTGCTACCATACTGTTATAGTCTAAATGTAAAGTGGGTAGTAGCATCTCCTCTTTCTCATCGTGCCTAATGGGTATCTCGAAGCGCTTAGCAAGGCGTGAGGCATAGATACTTCCAAAGATAGGACCCCTTGAACGGTTTAAACTCAACCGTCGAGCAACCATAGCGCCCAAACTAAAAGTTCTATCATGAAGTAAAGCATGGCGCAAAATAGCAAGGTCAGGAGCACTAAGGCCTCCACTCTCCCCGCGACCAATTAAACATCTCCCAGCAAATAATGAGTAGTAGCGTAAAACAGGAAAATGTAAACTAGCCACTCTCGCTTCCGACACCTTTCTCCCTTCTCCTACGGTAACTTCATCAATAAAATCTTCCACATCTCTAGGACGTGGTTCATCGACGCTGCCCTCAAAAGGTAATTTGCAAACCTCACAAAAATCATAAAGCGTCATCTCCTTATGCTCATCATATAAATAAAATTCTACCATGGGTGGTGATTTCCTAGCATGAAAGTGAAAAATTTGCACGAAAGTATTAGTGAGTAGGAGGTATTGATCACACTTATCGCAGAGGAAGTCGGTGATGCCTGCATTCTCCGCCAAATAATAGAAATCATCATAAATTCCGGCAGCCCCCAAGAATGCATCACATGGCCATTCACACGGCCGAACTTCCGCGGTGCGGGAAAGGTTGTACTTGGGCTTCTTATTCTCCTCATTCTCATTTTCTTTAGAACCCCGACTTGAAGAGCCTCTCAACCATCTCTTCATCAATTCTTTTCTCTGAAAATTTCTGAAGTTTTTAGTGACTTAAAATAAAGTGAACCAAACTCAACAAAACTAATAGCAACTACTCCTACAAGTGCCTAGAGGCTCTATCATGCATCAAAACTACTTTGGACCATATAAATTTGACATGCAAGCTTAATAACAAGGTCACCACAGCAGCAAAAATTTGCAATATATAAAGCACTAGAACAAAAAGTAATTGGACCATTGGAGGAGTCACATACCGAAGAACAATCCCCCAAAACAGTTTTGCAAATGGAGCTTCACACAAGGAGATCGAAAATGGCAGCAAGATGAGCTAGAACACGGGTTTGAGCTACGGGATGATTTTTCTGGAGGAAGACGAAGTGGATGGGTGCTGGAATAAGTGAGGGGGACCCACGTGGGACCCACAAGGCAGGGGTGCGCCCAGGGGGGTAGGGCGTGCCCTCCACCCTTGTGGTCCACTGGTGCAGCCCCCTGGTTCAATCTCAGTGCTAGAAATTCTAAAATATTATATAAAAAATCATACTAAATTTTCAGGGCATTTGGAGAACTTTTATTTTCGGGACATTTTTTTATTGTACTGATAGTTCAGAAAACAGACAAATAATACTATTTTTGCTTTATTTATTCTAAATAACAGAAAGTAAAAAGTGGGTACAGAAAGTTGTGCTTTCTAAATTCATCCATCTCATGCTCATCAAAAGGAATCCATTAACAAGGTTGATCAAGTCTTATTAACAAACCTCTTTCGAATAACATGGAACCGGAGAATTTTCAAATAACACTAGGTTACCTCAACGGGGATATGCATGTCCCCAACGATAAGAATATCATATTTCTTTTTGACAGTAGAAAGAGGGAATTCAAAACCTCCAATAGTAATAGTTGAAATATTTCCAATAGAATTGATACTATGAACTTGAGGTTGTTTCTTCGGAAAGTGCACCGTGTGCTCATTACCATTAACATGAAAAGTGACATTGCCCTTGTTGCAATCAATAACAGCCCCTACAGTATTCAAAAAGGGTCTACCAAGGATGATCGACATACTGTCGTCCTCGGGAATATCAAGAATAACAAAGTCCGTTAAGATAGTAATGTTTGCAACCACAACAGGCACATCCTCACAAATACCGATGGGTATAGCAGTTGATTTATCGGCCATTTGCAAAGAGATTTCAGTAGGTGTCAACTTATTCAAATCAAGTCTACGATATAAAGAGAAAGGCATAACACTAACACCGGCTACAAGATCACATAAAGCAGTTTTAACATAGTTTCTTTTAATGGAGCATGGTATAACTCCTGGATCTCCTAGTTTCTTTGGTATTCCACCCTTAAAAGTATAATTAGCAAGCATGGTGGAAATTTCAGCTTCCGGTATCTTTCTTTTATTTGTAACAATATCTTTCATATACTTGGCATAAGGAGACATTTTCAGAATATCAGTCAAACACACACGCAAAAAGACAGGTCTAAGCATTTCAACAAAGCGCTCAAAATCCTCATCATCCTTTTTCTTGGATAGTTTAGGAGGAAAGGGCATGGGTTTCTGAACCCATGGTTCTCTTTCTTTACCGTGCTTCCTAGCAACAAAGTCTCTCTTATCATAACGTTTATTCTTAGATTGTGGGTTATCAAGATCAATAGCAGGTTCAATCTCCACATCATTATCATTACTAGGTTGAGCATCAACATGAACATCATCATTAACATTATCACTAGGTTCATGTTCATCACCAGATTGTGTCTCAGCATCAGAAATAGAAATATCATTTGGGTTCTTAGGTGTATCTATAACAGGTTCACTAGAAGCATGCAAAGTCCTATCAGTTTTATTTTTATTTTTATTACTAGGACTAGATGCATCAGTATTAATTCTCTGAGAATCTTGCTCAACTCTCTTAGGATGGCCCTCAGGATACAAAGGTTCCTGAGTCATTTTACCACCTCTAGTCATAACCCTAACAGCATTATCATTGTTCTTACTATTCAACTCATTGAGCAAATCATCATGTGCCTTAAGTACTTGTTCTACTTGGGTCGTAATCATGGAAGCATGTTTACTAATAATTTTCAGATCACTAATAGTTCTACTCATATAATCACCCAAGCAGCCAAGCATGTAAGCATTATGTTTCAATTGTCTACTAACATAAGCATTAAAGTTCTCTTGTTTAACAATAAAATTATCAAACTCATCCAAGCATTGACTAGCAGACTTATTATAAGGGATATCGCCTTCATCAAATCTATAGAAAGAATTTACCTCTACTACCTGTGTCGGGTTATCAAGACCATGTATTTCTTCAATAGGTGGTAAATTCTTAACATCTTCAGCTTTAATACCTTTTTCTTTCATAGATTTCTTTGCCTCTTGCATATCTGCAGGACTGAGGAATAGAATACCTCTTTTCTTCGGAGTTGGCTTAGGAGTTGGTTCAGGAAGTGTCCAATCATTATCATTACTCAATATATTATTCAATAGCAATTCAACTTGCTCAACAGTTCGTTCACTGAAAACACAACCAGCACAACTATCTAGGTGGTCCCTAGAAGCATCGGTTAGTCCATTATAAAAGATATCAAGTATTTCATTTTTCTTGAGAGGATGATTAGGCAAAGCATTAAGTAATTGGAGAAGCCTCCCCCAAGCTTGTGGGAGACTCTCTTCTTCAATTTGCACAAAGTTAAATATTTCCTTTAAAGCAGCTTGTTTCTTATGAGCAGGGAAATATTTTTCAGAGAAGTAGTAAATCATATCCTGGGGACTACGCACACAACCAGGAGTAAGAGAATTAAACCATAACTTAGCATCACCCTTTAATGAGAAAGGAAACAACTTAAGAATATAGTAATAATGAATTTTTTCCTCATGAGCAAATAGGGTGGCTATATCATTCAACTTAGTAAGATGTGCCACAACAGTTTTAGATTCATAACCATGGAAAGGATCAGATTCAACCAAAGTAATTAACTCAGGACCGATAGAGAATTCATAATCCTTATCAGTAACAAAGATAGGTGAAGTAGCAAACTTAGGGTCATATTGCATTCTAGCACTCAAAGTTTTTTCTTTCAGCTTATCTAACAATTTCTTAAGATCATCTCTATCATTGCAGGCAAAAAAGTCTCTAGCAGTTTCTTCATCCATAATATAACCCTCAGGTACAACAGGAAGTTCATATCTAGGAGAGCTAGTCTTATCAGGTGTTTCAAAGTTTTCAGTTTCAATAATTTCATCAGTTTCAGAAATATCATCATCTTCAGCATAATCAATAGTTCTAACTCTAGCAAGATGTTCATCAAGTAATTTACCCAGTGGCACAGTAGTAGTATCATAAACATCATTCATAGTAGAAGTAGCATCATCAATAACATGTGACATATCAGAATCAATAGCAAATGTAGGTGTCGCAAGCTTACTCAAAACAAAAGGTGAATCAAGTGCAGAGCTAGATGGCAGTTCCTTACCTCCCCTCGTAGTAGAGGGATAGATCTTGGTTTTGGTATCTTTCAAATTCCTCATAGTGATCAACAGATATAAATCCCAAGTGACTCAGAGAATAGAGCTATGCTCCCCGACAACAGCGCCAGAAAAAGGTCTTGATAACCCAAAAGTATAGGGGATCGCAACAGTTTTTGAGGGTAGAGTATTCAACCCAAATTTATTGATTCGACACAAGGGGAGCCAAAGAATATTCTCAAGTATTAGCAGCTGAGTTGTGAATTCAACCACACCTGAAAGACTTAATATCTGCAGCAAAGTATTTAGTAGCAAAGTAGTATGGAAGTAACGGTAACAGTGGCAAAAGTAACAGTAGCAGTTTTGTAGCAATTGTAACAGTGGCAACGGCAAATAACGTAGCAAAGATCAATATGTGAAAAGCTCGTAGGCAATGGATCAATGATGGATAATTATGTCGGATGGCATTTATCATGCAACAGTTATAACCTAGGCTGACACAGAACTAGCTCCAATTCATCAATATAATGTTGGCATGTATTCCAAATATAGTCATACGTGCTTATGGAAAAGAACTTGCATGACATCTTTTGTCCTACCCTCCCGTGGCAGCGGGGTCCTAATGGAAACTAAGGGATATTAAGGCTTCCTTTTAATAGAGAACTGGACCAAAGCATTAGCATTTAGTGAATACATGAACTCCTCAAACTACGGTAATCACCGGAAAGGATCCCAATTATTGTCACCTTGGGGTATGAGGATCAAAACACGTAATAGGTGTCTACAACTTGCAAGATCGGATCAAGAACACATATATATTCATGAAAACATAATACGTTCAGATCTGAAATCATGGTACTCGGGCCCTAGTGACAAGCATTAAGTATAGCAAAGTCATAGCAACATCAATCTTAGAACATAGTGGATACTAGGGATCAAACCCTAACAAAACTAACTTGATTACATGATAAATCTCATCCAACCCATCACCGTCTAGCAAGCCTATGATGGAATTACTCACACATGGCGGTGAGCATCTTGAAATTGGTGATGGAGGAAGGTTGGTGATGATGATGGCGACGATTTCCCCTCTCCGGAGCCCCGAACGGACTCCAGATCTGCCCTCCCGATAAAGAACAGGAGGTGGCGGCGGCTCCGTATCATAAAACGCGATGAATCCTTCTCTCTGATTTTTTTTCTCCCCGAAAGTGAATATATAAAGTTGGAGTTGAGGTCGGTGGAGGTCCAGGGGACCCACAAGGTAGGGGGCGCGCCCTAGGGGGGGCGCCCTCCACCCTTGTGGACAGCTGGTGGGTCCCTTCTGGTTGATTCTTTCGCCAATATTTTTTATTTATTCCAAAAATATCCTCCGTGAAGTTTAAGGTCATTCCGAGAACTTTTATTTCTGCACAAAAATAACACCAAGGCAATTCTGCTGAAAACAGCGTCAGTCCGGGTTAGTTCCATTCAAATCATGCAAATTAGAGTCCAAAACAAGGGCAAAAGAGTTTGGAAAAGTAGATACGACGGAGACGTATCATACACCCACCATATACCCTTCCTCAAAATAGCCACCATACCTACCTATTATGGCATTTCCATAGCCATTCTGAGATATATTGCCATGCAACTTCCACCGTTTCGTTTATTATGACACGCTTCATCATTGTCATATTGCTTTGCATGATCATGTAGTTGACATAGTATTTGTGGCAAGGCCACCATTCATATTTTTTATACATGTCTCTCTTGATCATTGCACATCCCCGTACATTGCCGGAGGCATTCATATAGAGTCATATTTTTGTTCTAAGTATCGAGTTATAATTCTTGAGTTGTAAGTAAATAAAAGTGTGATGATCATCATTATTACAACATTGTCCCATGTGAGGAAAGGATGATGGAGACTATGATTCCCTCACAAGTTGGGATGAGTCTCTGGACTTTACAAAAAATAAAAGAGGCCAAAAGAAGCCCAAACAAAAAAAATTAAAAAATAAAAAAATGAGAGAAAAGAGAGAAGGGGCAATGTTACTATCCTTTTACCACACTTGTGCTTCAAAGTAGCACCATGATCTTCATGATAGAGAGTCTCCTATGTTGTCACTTTCATATACTAGTGGGAATTTTTCATTATAGAACTTGGCTTGTATATTCCAATGATGGGCTTCCTAAATTGCCCTAGGTCTTCGTGAGCAAGCGAGTTGGATGCACACCCACTTAGTTTCTTTTTGAGCTTTCATAAACTTATAGCTCTAGTGCATTCGTTGCATGGCAATCCCTACTCACTCACATTGATATCTATTAATGGGCGTCTCCATAGCCCGTTGATACGCCTAGTTGATGTGAGGCTATCTCCTTCTTTTTGTCTTCTCCACAACCACCATATTCTATTCCACCTATAGTGCTATATCCATGGCTCAAGCTCATGTATTGCGTGAAAGTTGAAAAAGTTTGAGAACATAAAAAGTATGAAACAATTTCTTGGCTTGTCATCGGGGTTGTGCATGATTTAATACTTTGTGTGATGAAGATGGAGCATAGCCAGACTATATGATTTTGTAGGGATAACTTTCTTTGGCCATGTTATTTTGAGAAGACATGATTGCTTTATTAGTATGCTTGAAGTATTATTGTTTTTATGTCAATATTAAAATTTTGTTTTGAATCTTATGGATCTGAATATTCATGCCACAATAAATAAAATTACATGGATAAATATGTTAGGTAGCATTCCACATCAAAAATCTGTTTTTATCATTTACCTACTCGAGGACGAGCAGGAATTAAGCTTGGGGATGCTTGATACGTCTCCAACGTATCTATAATTTTATTGTTCCATGCTATTATATTATCTGTTTTGGATGTTTTATATGCATTAATATGCTATTTTATATTATTTTTGGGACTAACTTATTAACCTAGAGCCCAGTGCCAGTGCCAGTTTCTGTCTTTTCCTTGTTTTTGAATTTTACAGAAAAGGAATACCAAACGGAGTAAAACTTTCGCGATGATTTTTCTTGGACCAGAAGACACACGTAGGACTTGGAGAGGAAGGCAGAAGAGTCCCGAGGGCTCCACAAGCCCTCAGGGCATGCCCTAGGGGTGCCCTGACTTGTGGGCCACATGAGAGTCCTCCAACCCTAATCTTTGGCCTATAAATTCAGAAATATTCCCAAACCACCAGAAGCGTCCACCAAAATATTTTCCGCCGCCGTAACCTTCTGTTCCCGTGAGATTCCATCTTGGGGCCTTTTCCGGGATCCTGCCGGAGGGGGATTCGATCACGGAGGGCTTCTACATCAACTCTATTGCCCTTCCGATGAAGCGTGAGTAGTTTACCACAAACCTACGGGTCCATAGCTAGTAGCTAGAATGCTTCTTCTCTCTCTTTGATTCTCAATACCATGTCCTCCTCATTGTTCTTGGAGATCTATCCGATGTAATACTCTTTTGCGGTGTGTTTGTCGAGATCCGATGAATTGTGGATTTATGATTAGTTTATCTATGAATATTATTTGAATCTTCTCTGAATTCTTATATGCATGATTTGATATCTTTGTATTTCTCTTCAAATTATCGGTTTGGTTTGGCCAACTAGATTGGTTCTTCTTGCAATGGGAGAGGTGCTTAGTTTTGGGTTCAATCTTGCGGTGTCGTCACCTAGTGACAAAGTAGGGGTAGCGAGGCACGTATTGTATTGTTGCCATCAAGGGTAAGAAGATGGGGTTTTCATCATATTGCTTGAGTTTATCCCTCTACATCATGTCATCTTACTTAAGGCATTACTCCATTCTTATGAACTTAATACTCTAGATGCATGCTGGATAGCGGTCAATGTATGGACTAATAGTAGTAGATGCAGAATCGTTTCGGTCTACTTGACACGGACGTGATGCCTATATTCATAATCATTGCCTTGGATATCGTCATAACTTTGCACTTTTCTATCAATTGCTTGACAGTAATTTGTTCACCCATGATACGTCTCCAATGTATCTATAATTTTTTATTGTTCCATGCTATTATATTATCATTCTTGGATGTTTTACAATCATTTTATAGCAACTTTATATCATTTTTTGGGACTAACCTATTGACATAGTGCCCAGTGTCAGTTGCTGTTTTTTGCTTGTTTTTTACTTCACAGAAAATCAATACCAAACAGAGTCCAAATGCAGCGAAACTTTTTGGTGATTTTTTCTGGACCAGAAGACACAAGTTGGGCCAAGGAAGTACCAGAGGGGGGCTCCGAGGGGAGCACAACCCACCTGGGCGCGCCTGGGAGCCCAGGCGCGCCCTGGTGGGTTGTGCCCACCTCGGTCGCCTCCCGCGCCGCCTCTTTGCTCTATAAATACCCCGAAAATCTAGAAACCTTAGGGGAGTCGACGAAACATAATTCTAGCCGCCGCAAGTTCCAGAAACAACAGATCCAATCTAGACACCATCACGGAGGGGTTCATCATCCTCATTGGTGCCTCTCTGATGATGCGTGAGTAGTTCATTGTAGACCTTCGGGTCCTTAGTTAGTAGCTAGATGGCTTCCTCTCTCTCTTTTGATTCTCAATACAATGGCCTCTTGGAGATCTATTCATGTAACTCTTTTTGCGATGTGTTTGTTGGGATCCGATGGACTTTGAGTTTATGATCAGATCTATATTTTTATCCATGAAAGTTATTTGAGTTTCTTTTGATCTCTTATATGCATGATTACTTATAGCCTCGTATTTCTTCTTCGAATCTTTGGTTTAGTTAGGCTGACTAGATTGATTTTTCTTGCCATGGGAAGAGGTGCTTTGTGATGTGTTCAATCTTACGGTGCTCAATCCCAGTGACAGAAGGGGAAATGACATGTATGTATCATTGCTATTAAGGATAACAAGATGGGGTCTATTCCTACATGAATAGATCTTGTCTACATCATGTCATCGTTCTTATTGGATTACTCCGTTTTTTCATGAACTTAATACACTAGATGCATGCTGGATAGCGGTCGATGTGTGGAGTAATAGTAGTAGATGCAGGTAGGAGTCGGTCTGCTAATCTTGGACGTGATGCCTATATAATGATCATTGCCTGGATATCATCATAATTATTTGAAGTTCTATCAATTTCCCAACAGTAATTTGTTTACCCACCGTATGCTATTTTTCTCGAGAGAAGCCACTAGTGAAATCTACGGCCCCCGGGTCTATTTTTTCCATCATATATTTTCAGATCTATATTGCTATTTGCCTTTTTATTTATTTGCATCTTTTATTTTCAGATCTATATTTCCAAAAACCCAAAAATACCTTGCTGCACTTTATTTTATTCGCGTTTTATCGAGATCTATTTATCCAATCTATCATAATTTTTCTTCCGTCCACGTGACAATTTCTGGCACCGTTACCCGAAAGGGATTGACAACCCCTTTAACACGTCGGGTTGTAAGTATTTGTTCTTTGTGTGCAGGTACCGTTTACATAGTGTTGCTTGGTTCTCCTACTGGTTCAATAACATTGGTCTCATCACTGAGGGAAATACCTACCGTAGCTGTGCTGCATCATCCCTTCCTCTTTGGGGAAATACCAACATAGTTCAAGCCGCATCAAAAGGAATTTCTGGCGCCGTTGCCGGGCAGACATCATTTACATCTATCAGGTTTCTAATCACAAATCTCATCTCCTTGCAATTTACATTATTTTCCATTTGCCTCTTGTTTTCATCTCCCCACTTCACAAAAAATTGCCGTTTTATTCGCCCTCTTTTTCGTTCGCCGTTTTCTCATCAGATCTGTTTTTCGTGTGCAATTTTGTTTGTCACTTTTTGTCATTATGGATAGTTCTTCGTCTATTGCGTGCACCCCCGAGAACGAGGTTGTTAGCTTTAAACAAAGGGGAGGGGAGAATTTAAAAGATGCCTGGTATAGGATTTGCAATGCTCATAATAGATCTATTCGTAAGCAATCTACCGTTGTTCTTCTTCACTGTTTTTATGTGGGCATCACTACTTGGTATAGATTTGTCCTTGATACGATTACCGGTGGGAATTTCTTGATGTGTCCGTCTCTAGATGCTTTTAATGCTATGGGAAATTTAGTGGGATCACCACCTCTTATGGTTAATGAAACAACTTTAACTCTTGAGCATGTTATGGAACGACTAGATGCTATTGAAAAGAAAATGCTCGCTGAAGAAAACATTGAAAATTAGATAAAAGGATGCACAATCTTGCTAATAGAATTGGGTCAAAAGCGGGAGACGCTCTTAAAGTACTAACAGAAAAAGAACCCGCATTCAACGAGAGAATAGAGGAGAGCCCCGCTAGAATTGATAAGTTGGAAGAAATTTTTAGTAAACTAAGCATGACTTTTACTTCCATTAAAAATATTGAAAAACTCCCGTCAAAATTGGCAAGATTACTCAAGTCACTAAAAACAAGGGTTCAACTTCTAATAATAACAAAAAAGACCTTAAGATGATTAGCATTCACCCCGATTTTGTTGAAGTGATAAAAGACCCTACTTGCAAGAATGAATTTTTCAAACTTGTTCCTAGGAGTATTGTTATTGAAAATTTGTATGCTAAATCTTTGAAGAATTCTAAGTGCTTGATTGAGGAGGTGGAAACTAAAGATGACAACACCTAGATCTATGCATTATGCCTAGCTAGGGGCATAAAACGATAGCGCTTGTTGGGAGGCAACCCAATGAATAAAATTTATTTTTGTCTTTTTCGTTCTGTTCTTGAGTGTTTGCACAATTATGCTACTGTTATGATTTTTTTTTTGTCTTTTAATTAGTGTTTGTGCCAAGTAAAGCCTTTGGGATAGCTTTGGTGATAGTTGATTTGATCTTGTTGGAAAATAGAAACTTCTGCGTCCAGTAAAATAATTGTTTAAAATCACAGAAGCGTCGAAAAATTCTGAATTTTTTACACAGGATTGATACAAAAATTGCCTCTATTGTCCTAATTTTTCAGTATTTTTGGAGTTATATAAGTATGAGAACAATTCACATCTTTATAGACTGTTCTGTTTTTGACAGATTCTGTTTTCTTTGCATTGTGTGCTTATTTTGATGAATCTATGGTTTGTATCGGGGGGTATAAGCCATGGTAAAGTTAGAATACAGTAGATATAATGCAATAACGAAATTTGAATGGGTTTTCTATAGTACTTAAAGTCAAGATTGGTTTTCTTATACTAATGGATCTCACGAAGGTTTTGTTGAGTTTTGTGTGATTGAAGTTTTCAAGTTTTGGGTGAGATCACGATGGATGAAGGAATAAGGAGTAAGAAGAGCTTAAGCTTTGGGATGCTACAGCACCCCAAGATGATATTCAAGGATGAACAAGCAACTAAGCTTGGGGATGCCCCCGAGTGGCATCCCCTCTTTCTTCTAACGACCATCGGTATTTTACTTGGAACTATATTTTTATTCGTCACATATCATGAGTTTTGCTTGGAGCATCTTGTGTTATATGAGTCTTTGATTGTTTTGCTTTTTAGTTTGTGTCAAGTATCCTTGCTGAACACACCTATTTGAGAGAGCCAAAATTATGCTATGATTTGCTAGAATTGCTCTATATGCTTCACTTAATTTTTTTTGAGCTATGGAATTGCTCTAGTGCTTCACTTATATCTTTTTGAGCACGGTGTGCTTTATTATTTTTGAAGAAATGCTCTCATGCTTCATTTAGATTTATTTGAGAGTTATTAAATTTTTTTAGAAAGTCTCTCATGCTTCACTTATATTATTTTGAGAGAAGAAAAAAATTTATGCTCATGTTCTTCACTTAGATTTGTTTGAGCTATCAAAAGCAAGATACGAAACTAGTCCCAAAGTGATAGATATTCAAGAGGGATATAATAAAAACTTTCATGAAGATCATTGGACAAAATAAACTTGATTCTTTGTAATAGTTTTGCGATATGATGATAGTGATATGTGAGTCATGTTGGTGAGTAATTATGGTTTATTAAGAATATTGATGTTAAGGTTTGTGATTCCCTATGCAAGCATGAAAGTCAATAGTTATGCAATGAAATTACATCCTACTTGTGGTGCATTATTCAGTGTTAGGTATGCTTAATGCCCGCTTATGAGATTTTTCGTTTCTTGGTTGGATGCTTCTCAATCTTTTGCTAGCCTTCACTTGTACTAAGTATGATCACTACTTGTGCATCCAAAATCCTTAAACCCAGTTTTGCCATATGAGTCCACTATACCTACCTATATGCGGTATTCTTTTGCCGTTCTAAGCAAATTTGTATGTGCCATCTCTAAGCTTCAAAATAAATTTCCTTTTTGTGTGCTCATACCGCTCATGAAACGGTAGGGGGTGGCTGATATTTTTCCATGCTAGATGTGTTATTCTCAAGATGAGTGTTTACTCACTTGTCATTGCACAAGAGTACGGCAAAGGTATTAGGGATGCCCAGTCCCGAAATAAAAAATGAATTTACTTTATGTTGTCAAATAACAAATTCCTTGGAAAGTGTTGGTATGGACGGCACCCGTGGATTTGGTTAGCCGTGGAATGTGAAAGTATGGTGGAAAAAGGAATAAACTTTACTTTCTGTTTGGGAACTGCCTATGATATATCTAGCATGGAAAGTATTGGGAACTACTCGGTCGTTTTCGTTGACAGGAAAGGCATGCCACCCAAAATGTTTTATCTCTTAATTTTTCGCTTTGAGCTCTGGCACCTCTACAAATCCCTACTTCCCTCTGTGAAGGGCCTTTCTTTTTACTTTATGCAATTTTTTTATTTGAGTCTCCATCTTCTCTTATAAAGCACCAACTAAGGGGCACTATGATCGTACTTGAGCATTGGGTGTAGCTAATATGAGAGTGTGTTTCATGAATGGATCAATGATTGAGCATAATGGGCTAGGGATAACTTGCTTTAGTGTTGATATTTTGAAAGACATGGTTGCTTGTTGATATGCTTGAGTATTGAAATCTTCATGTCAAAACTAGACTATTGCCTTGAATTATATAAAAGTCCAAATGTCCATGCTACAAAAGAAAAGAATATGTGATGAACATGTTAGGCAGCATTCCACATCAAAAATTCTGTTTTTATCATTTACCTACTCGAGGACGAGCAGGAATTAAGCTTGGGGATGCTGATACGTCTCCAATGTATCTATAATTTTTGATTGTTTCATGTTGTTATATTATCATTCTTGGATGTTTTACAATCATTTTATAGCAACTTTATATCATTTTTTGGGACTAACCTATTGACATAGTGCCCAGTGCCAGTTGCTATTTTTTGCATTTTTTACTTCGCAGAAAATCAATACCAAATAGAGTCCAAACGCAGCAAAACTTTTTGGTGATTTTTTCTGGACCAGAAGACAAAAGTTGGGCCAAGGAAGTACCAGAGGGGGGCTCCAAGGGGAGCACAACCCACCTAGGCACGCCTGGGGGCCCAGGCGCGCCCTGGTGGGTTGTGCTCACCTCGGCCTCCTCCCGCACCGCCTCTTTGCTCTATAAATACCCCGAAATCCAAAAACCCTAGGGGAGTCGACGAAACACATTCCAGCCGCCGCAAGTTCCAGAAACCACAGATCCAATCTAGACACCATCATGTAGGGGTTCATCATCCTCATTGGTGCCTCTCCGATGATGCGTGGGTAGTTCATTGTAGACCTTCGGGTCCGTAGTTAGTAGCTAGATGGATTCCTCTCTCTCTTTTGATTCTCAATACAATGGTCTCTTGGAGATCTATTTGATGTAACTCTTTTTGCGGTGTGTTTGTTGGGATCTGATGAACTTTGAGTTTATGATTAGATCTATATTTTTATCCATGAAAGTTATTTGAGTTTCTTTTGATCTCTTATATGCATGATTACTTATAGCCTCGTATTTCTTCTTCGGATCTTTGGTTTAGTTAGGCCGACTAGATCAATTTTTCTTGCCATGGGAAGAGGTGCTTTGTGATGGGTTCAATCTTACGATGCTCGATCCCAGTGACAGAAGGGGAAATGACACGTATGTATCATTGCTATTAAGGATAACAAGATGGGGTCAATTCCTACATGAATAGATCTTGTCTATATCATGTCATCGTTCTTATTGCATTACTCCGTTTTTCCATGAACTTAATACACTAGATGCATGCTGGATAGCGGTTGATGTGTGGAGTAATAGTAGTAGATGCAGGCAGGAGTCGGTCTACTAATCTTGGACGTGATGCCTATATAATGATCATTGCCTGGATATCGTCATAATTATTTGAAGTTCTATCAATTCCCCAACAGTAATTTGTTTACCCACCGTATGCTATTTTTCTCGAGAGAAGCCACTAGTGAAATCTACGGCCCCCGGGTCTATTTTTCCCATCATATATTTTCAGATCTATATTGCTATTTGCCTTTTTATTTATTTGCATCTTTTATTTTCAGATCTATATTTCCAAAAACCCAAAAATACCTTGCTGCACTTTATTTTATTCGCGTTTTATTGAGATCTATTTATCCAATCTATCATAATTTTTCTTCCGTCCATGTTCTAATTTCTGGCACCGTTACCTGAAAGGATTGACAACCCCTTTAACACGGCGGGTTGCAAGTATTTGTTCTTTGTGTGCATGTACCATTTACATAGTGTTGCTTGGTTCTCCTACTGGTTCGATAACCTTGGTCTCGTCACTGAGGGAAATACCTACCGTAGCTGTGCTGCATCATCCCTTCCTCTTTGGGGAAAGACCGATGTAGTTCAAGCCGCATCAACCCACCGTATTATTTGCCTTCAAGAGAGAAGCCTCTAGTGAAACCTATGGCCCCCGGGTCTATTTTCCATCATATATTTTCAGATCTATAAACCAAAAAACCCAAAAATACCTTGCTGCAATTTATTTACTTTTATTTTGTTTTACATTTTGGTAAGCTTTTATATCTATCTCTATCAGATCTCACCTTTGCAAGTGACCGTGAAGGGATTGACAACCCCTTTATTGAGTTGGGTGCAAGTGTTTGATTGTTTGTGCAGGTGCATAGATTGGAGACTTGCGTGTATCTCCTACTGGATTGATACCTAGGTTCTTAACTGAGGGAAATACTTATCTCTACTTTGCTGCATCACCCTTTCCTCTTCAAGGGAAAAACCAACGCAAGCTCAACAAGTAGCAGATAAGAAGGATGGCAAAGTGAACAAAGGTATATTTGATATACATGTTATTGATGTGTACCTTATTAATGCTCGTAGTAGCGCCTGGGTATTTGATACTGGTTCGGTTGCTCATATTTGTAACTCAAAACAGGAGCTACGGAATAAATGAAGATTGGCTAAGGACGAGGTGACGATGCGCGTCGGGAATGGTTCCAAGGTCGATGTGATCGTCATCGGCACACTACCTCTAAATCTACCTTCGAGATTAGTTTTAGACCTCAATAATTGTTATTTGGTGCCCGCGTTGAGCATGAACATTATATTTGGATCTTGTTTATTGTGAGACGGTTATTCATTTAAGTCGGAGAATAATGGTTGTTCTATTTATATGAGTAATATCTTTTATGGTCATGCACCCTTGATGAATGGTCTATTCTTGTTGAATCTCGATCATAGTGATACACATATTCATAATATTGATGCCAAAAGATGCAAAGTTGATAATGATAGTGCAACATACTTGTGGCACTGCCGTTTAGGTCATATTGGTGTAAAACGCATGAAGAAACTCCATACGAATGGACTTTTGGAATCACTTGATTATGAATCATTTGATACTTGCGAACCATGCCTCATGGGCAAGATGACTAAAAATCCGTTCTCCAGAACAATGGAGCGAGCTAATGAATTATTGGAAATAATGCATACCGATGTATGCAGTCCGATGAGTGTTGAAGCACGCGGCGGGTATCGTTATTTTCTCACCTTCACAGATGATTTGAGTAGGTATGGGTATATATACTTGATGAAACACAAGTCTGAAACATTTGAAAAGTTCAAATAATTTCAGAGTGAAGTGGAGAATCATCGTAACAATAAAATAAAGTTTCTAGGATCTCATCGCGGAGGCGAATATTTGAGTTACGAGTTTGGCCTTCATTTAAAACAATGTGGAATTGTTTCACAACTCACGCCACCTGGAACACCACAGCGTAATGGTGTGTCCGAACGTCGTAACTGTACTTTATTAGATATGGTGCGATCCATGATGTCTCTTACCGATCTATCACTATCATTTTGGGGTTATGCATTAGAGATAACCACATTCACATTAAATAGGGCACCTTCTAAATCTGTTGAGAGGACACCGTATGAACTGTGGTTTGGCAAGAAACCTAAGCTGTCGTTTCCTAAAGTTTGGGGATGCGACACTTATGTCAAAAGGCTTCAGCCTGATAAGCTCGAACCTAAATCGTAGAAGTGTGTCTTCATAGGATACCCTAAAGAAACTATTGGGTACACCTTCTACCACAGATCCGAAGGCAAGATCTTTGTTGCTAATAATGGATCCTTTCTAGAGAAGGAGTTTCTCTCGAAAGAAGTGAGTGGGAGGAAAGTAGAACTTGATGAGGTAATTGTACCTTCTCTCGAATTGGAAAGTAGCACATCACAAAAAACCGTTCCCGTGATGCCTACACCAACTAGAGAGGAAGCAAATGATCATGATCATGAAACTTCAGATCAAGTTACTACTGAACCTCGTAGGTCAACCAGAGCATGATCCGCACCAGAGTGGTACGGTAATCTTGTCCTGGAAGTTATGTTATTAGACCATGGCGAACCTACGAACTATGAAGAAGCTATGATGAGCCCAGATTCTGATAAATCGCTTGAGGCCATGAAATCTGATATAGGATCCATGTATGAGAACAAAGTACGAACTTTGGTGGACTTGCCCGTGTTGGGAAACGTTGCATGGAAAACAAAAAAAATTCTACGCACATGCAAGATCTATCCATGGAGATGCATAGAAACAAGAGGGGAGAGTGTGTCTACGTACCCTTGTAGACCGTAAGTGGAAGCATTTGTTAACGCGGTTGATGTAGTCGAACTTCTTCGCGCTCCAACCAATCGAGTACCGAACGTACGGCACCTCCGCGTTCAACACACGTTCAGCTCGATGACGTCCTCCGCGTTCTTGATCTAGCAAGACGGTGAGGTAGTGGATGAGTTCCCGCAGCACAACGGCATGGTGACGGTGATGGTGAAGTGATCTCCGCAGGGCTTCGCCTAAGCACTACGAAAATATGACCGGGGGTGTAAACGGTGGAGGGGGGCGCAACACACGGCTAAGACAATGTTGTGTTGTGCTAGGCGCCCCCTCCCTCATACATATAGGTGGGAGGGAGAGGGGAGAGGCCAAGAGGCTCCCCAAGTAGGTCTGAATCCTACTTGGGCTTGCCCTAGGCCGCCCCCCCTTTCCTTCTTTTGGCGCCAAGGGGAAGGAAGGGGGAGGTGGCGCCCCCCCTTTTCCTTTCTCCCACAAGGGGGGAAAGGCAGGAGGAGGTGGCGCCCCCCTTTCCTTCTTCTAGGGTCGGCGGCTAGGGAGAGGGCGCGCCAGCACCTCTGTGGGCTAGTGTGTGCCTCTCCTTGGCCCATTAGGCCCATAGACCTCTCAGGGCCTCCCAGAACCCCTTCCGGTGATCCGATGGCTACCCGGTGCACTCCGAAACTATCCCGGTGTCCGAATACCATCGTTCTATATATAAATCTTTACCTCTCGACCATTTCGAGACTCCTCGTCATGTTCGTTATCTCATCCGGGACTCCGAACAACATCCGGTCACCAAATCATATAACTCATATAACACTATATCGTCAACGAACGTTAAGCGTGCGGACCCTACGGGTTCGAGACCTATGTAGACATGACCGAGACACCTCTTCGGTCAATAACCAATAGCGGAACCTGGATGCCCATATTGGTTCCTACATATTCTACGAAGATCTTTATCGGTCGAACCGTTATGACAACATACGTAATTCCCTTTGTCTGTCGGTATGTTACTTGCCCGAGATTCAATCGTCGGTATCTCCATACCTAGTTCAATCTCGTTACCGGCAAGTCTCTTTACTCGTTCCGTAATACATCACCTCGTAACTAACTCCTTAGTCATTTGCTTGCAAGCTTATGATGTGTATTACTGAGAGGGCCCAGAGATACCTCTCCGATACTCAGAGTGACAAATCCTAATCTCGATCTATGCCAACTCAACCAACACCTTCAGAGATACCTGTAGTGCATCTTTATGACCACCCAGTTATGTTGTGACATTTGATAGCACACAAGGTATTCCTCCGATATCCGGGAGTTGCATAATTTCATAGTCGAAGGAATATGTATTTGACATGAAGAAAGCAATAGCAGTAAACTGAACGATCATATGCTAAGCTAACGGATGGGCCTTGTCCATCACATCATTCTCCTAATGATGTGATCTCGTTATCAAATGATAACACATGTCTATGGTTAGGAAACCTTAACCATCTTTGATCAATGAGCTAGTCTAGTAGAGGCTTACTAGGGACACGGTATTTGTTTATGTATTCACACATGTATTTAAGTTTTCGGTCAATACAATTCTAGCATGAATAATAAACCTTTATCATGATTAAGGAAATATAATAATAACCATTTTATTATTGCCTCTAGGGCATATTTCCATCAGTCTCCCACTTGCACTAGAGTCAATAATCTAGTTCAGATCGCCATGTGATTAACACCGATAGTTCACATCGCCATCTGACCAACACCCAAAGAGTTTACTAGAGTCAATAATCTAGTTCACATCGCCATGTGATTAATACCCAAAGAGTACTAAGGTGTGATCATGTTTTTCTTGTGAAAGAGGTTTTTAGTCAACGGGTCTGCAACATTCAGATCCGTATTCTATGTCTATAATGCTCTGCATGGATCTACTCTAGCTAATTGCTCCCACGTTCAATACGAATCCAGATTGATACTCAGAGTCATCTGGATCAGTGTCAAAGCTTGCATCGACGTAACCCTTTACGACGAACTCTTTATCACCTCCATAAACGAGAAATATTTCCTTAGTCCTTTTTAAGTACCTAAGGATAATTTTGACCGATGTCCAGTGATCCACTCCTGGATCACCATTGTACCCCCTTGCCATACTCATGGCAAGGCTCACAACAGGTCTGGTACACAGCATGGCATACTTTATAGAACCTATGGCTGAGGCATAGGGAATGACTTTCATTCTCTCTCTATCTTCTGCCGTGGTCGGGCTATGAGTCTTACTCAACTTCACACCTTACAATACAGCCAAGAACTCCTTCGACTGATCCATTTTGAACTTCTTCAAAATCTTGTCAAGGTATGTACTCATTGAAAGTCTTATCAAGCGTCTCGATCTATCTCTATAGATCTTGATACCCAATATGTAAGCAGCTTCACCGAGGTCTTACATTGAAAAATTCTTATTCAAATATTCTTTTATGCTATCCAGAAATTCTATATCATTTCTAATCAACAATATGTCATCCACATATAATATCAGAAATGCTACAGAGCTCCCACTCACTTTCTTGTAAATACAGGCTACACCGTAAGTCTATATAAAACCATATGCTTTGATCACCTCATCAAAGCTTATATTCCAACTCCAAGATGCTTGCACCAGTCCATAGATGGATTGCTGGAGCTTGCACACTTTGTTAGCACCTTTAGGATCGACAAAACCTTCTGGTTGCATCATATACAACTCTTCTTTAAGATATCCATTAAGGAATGCAGTTTTGACATCCATTTGCCAGATTTCATAATTATAAAATGCGGCAATTGCTAACATGATTCGGACGGACTTAAGCATCGCTACGGGTGAGAAAGTCTTATCGTAGTCAACCCCTTGAACTTGTCGAAAACCTTTTGCAACAAGTCGAGCTTTGTAGACAGTGATATTACCATCAGTGTCCATCTTCCTCTTAAAGATCCATGTATTCTTTATGGCTTGCTGATCATCGGGCAAATCCACCAAAGTCCACACTTTGTTCTCATATATGGATCCTATCTCAGATTTCATGGCCTCAAGCCATTTTTCAGAATCTGGGCTCATCATAGTTTCTTCATAGTTCGTAGGTTCGTTGTTGTCCAACAACATGACTTCCAGGACAGGATTGACGTACCACTCTGGTGCGGAACGTGTTCTGGTCGACCTACGAGGTTCAGTAGTAACTTGATCTGACGTTTCATGATCATCATCATTTGCTTCCTCTCTGGTTGGTGTAGGCATCACGGAAACGGCTTTCTCTGATGTACTACTTTCCAATTCGAGAGAAGGTACAACTACCTCATCAAGTTCTACTTTCCTCCCACTCACTTCTTTCGAGAGAAACTCCTTCTCTAGAAAGGACCCATTCTTAGCAACAAAGATTTTGCCTTCGGATCTGTGGTAGAAGGTATACCCAATAGTTTCTTTCGGGTATCCTATGAAGACGCACTTCTCCGCTTTGGGTTCGAGCTTATCAGGCTGAAGCCTTTTGACATAAGCGTCGCATCCCCAAACTTTTAAGAAACAACAACTTAGGTTTCTTGCCAAACCACAGTTCATACGGTGTCATCTCAATGGATTTAGATGGTGCCCTATTTAACATGAATGTGGCTATCTCTAATGCATAACCCCAAAACGATAGTGGTAAATCGGTAAGAGACATCATAGAACACACCATCTCTAATAAAGTATGGTTACGACGTTCAGACACACTGTTACTCCGTGCTGTTCCAGGTGGCGTGAGTTGTGAAACAATTCCACATTGTTTTAAATGAAGGCCAAACTCATAACTCAAATATTCGCCTCTACGATCAGATCGTAGAAACTTTATTTTCTTGTTACGATGATTCTCCACTTCACTCTGAAATTCTTTGAACTTTTCAAACGTTTCGGACTTGTGTTTCATCAAGTAGATATACCCATACCTACTCAAATCATCTGTGAAGGTGAGAAAATAACGATACCCGCCGCGTGCTTCAACACTCATCGGACCGCATACATCGTTATGTATTATTTCCAATAAGTCATTAGCTCACTCCATTGTTCCGGAGAACGGAGTTTTAGTCATCTTGCCCCTGAGGCATGGTTTGCAAGTATCAAATGATTCATAATCAAGTGATTCCAAAAGTCCATCCGCATGGAGTTTCTTCATGCGCTCTACACCATTATGACCTAAACGGCAGTGCCACAAGTATGTTGCACTATCATTATCAACTCTGTATCTTTTAACATCAATATTATGAATATGTGTACCATTACGATCGAGATTCAATAAACTATTTACAGGTGTATGACCATAGAAGGTTTTATTCATGTAAATAGAACAATAATTATTCTCTGACTTAAATGAATAATCGTATTGCAATAAACATGATCAAATCATATTCATGCTCAACACAAACACCAAATAACCTTTATTTAGGTTCAACACTAATCCCGAAGGTAGAGGGAGTGTGCGATGGTGATCGTATCAACCTTGGAATCATTTCCAACACACATCGTCACCTCGCCCTTAACCAGTCTCTGTTTATTCTGCAACTCCTGTTTCGAGTTACTAATCTTAGCAACTGAACCAGTATCAAATACCCAGGGGTTACTATGAAGACTAGTAAGGTACACATCAATAACACGTATATCAAATATACCTTTGTTCACTTTGCCATCCTTCTTATCCGCCAAGTATTTGGGGTAGTTCCACTTCCAGTGACCATTTCTTTTGCAGTAGAAGCAGTCAGTTTCAGGCTTGGGTCTAGCTTTGGGCTTCTTCATGGGAGCGACAACTTGCTTGCCATTCTTCTTGAAGTTCCCTTTCTTTCCCTTGCCCTTTTCTTGAAACTAGTGGTCTTATTAACCATCAACACTTGATGCTCTTTCTTTGATTTCTACCTCCGATGATTTCAGCATCGCGAATAGCTCAGAAATTGTTTTAGTCATTGCTTGCATATTATAGTTCATCACGAAGTTCTAGTAGCTTGGTGATAGTGACTAGAGAACTCTGTCAATCACTATCTTATATGGAAGCTTAACTCCCACTTGATTCAAGAGATTGTAGTACCCAGACATTCTGAGCACATGCTCACTGGCTGAGCTGTTCTCCTCCATCTTGTAGGCAAAGTACTTGTCAGAGGTCTCATACCTCTCGACACGGGCATGAGTCTGAAATACCAATTTCAGCTCTTGGAACATCTCATATGCTCCGTGTTGTTCAAAACATTTTTGAAGTCCCGGTTCTAAGCCGTAAAGCATGGTGCACTAAACTATAAAGTAGCCATCATACCGAGCTTGACAAACGTTCATAACATCTACATCTGCTCCTGCAATAGGTCTGTCACCTAGCGGTGCATCAAGGACATAATTCTTCTGTGCAGCAATGAGGATAATCCTCAGATCACGGACCCAGTCCGCATTATTGCTACCATTATCTTTCAACTTAGTTTTCTCTAGGAACATAAAAATAGGGGAGCTATATCGCGAGCTATTGATCTATAACATAGATATGGAAAAACTATTAAGACTAAGTTCATGATAAATTAAGTTCAATTAATCAAATTACTAATGAAATCCCACTTAAATAAACATCCCTCAAGTTATCTAAGTGATACGTGATCCAAATCAACTAACCCATGTCTGATCATCATGTGAGATGGGGTAGTCATCAATGGTGAACATCTTTATGTTGATCATATCTACTATATGACTCACGTTCGACCTTTCGGTCTCCAGTGTTCCGAGACCATGTCTGTACATGCTAGGCTCGTCAAGTTTAACCCAAGTATTCTGCATGTGTAAAACTGTCTTACACCCATTGTATGTGAACGTAGAGTCTATCACACCAGATCATCACGAGGTGCTTCAAAACAACGAACTTTGGCAACGGTGCATACTCGGGGAGAACACTTTTATCTTGAAATTTAGTAAAGTAGTCATCTTATAATGCTACCACCATTCTAAGCAAAATAAGATGCACAAAGGATAAAAATCACATGCAATCAAAATATGTGACATGATATGGCCATCATCATCTTGTGCTTTTGATCTCCATCTCCAAAGCATCGTCATGATCTCCATCATCACCGGCTTGACAACTTGATCTCCATCGTTGCGTCGGGGTCGTCTCGCCAAATATTGCTTCTACAACTATCGCTAACGCATAGTGATAAAGTAAAGCAATTACATGGCGCTCGCACTTCATACAATAAAGAGACAAACTTAAGGCTCCTGCCGGTTGTCGATATTACAAAACATGATCATCTCATACATCAACATATATCACATCATATCTTGACCATATCACATCACAACATGCCCTGCAAAAATAAGTTAGACGTCCTCTACTTTGTTGTTGCAAGTTTTACATGGCTGCTATGGGCTTCTAGCAAGAACCGTTCTTAACTACGCAAAAACCACAATGGTGATTATCAAGTTTGCTATTTTAACCTTCTTCAAGGACCGGCCGCAGTCAAATTCGATTCAACTAAAGTAGGAGAAACAGACACCCGCCAGCCACCTTTATGCAAAACTAGTTGCATGTCTGTCGGTGGAACCGGTCTCATGTGCGTGGACATGTAAGGTTGGTCCGGGCAGCTTCATCCCACAATACCGCCGAATCAAAATAAGACGTTGGTGGTAAGCAGTATGACTATCACCACCCACAACTCTCTGTGTTCTACTCGTGCATATCATCTACGCATAGACCTGGCTCAGATGCCACTGTTGGGAAATGTTGCATGGAAAACAAAAAAAAATCTATGCACACGCAAGATCTATCAAGGAGATGCATAGCAACGAGAGGGGAGAGTGTGTCTATGTACCCTCATAGACCGTAAGTGGAAGCGTTTGTTAACGCGGTTGATGTAGTCGAACTTCTTCGCGCTCCAACCGATCGAGTACCGAACGTACGGCACCTCCGCGTTCAGCACACGTTCAGCTCGGTGACGTCCTCCGCCTTCTTGATCCAGAAAGACAGCGAGGTAGTGGATAAGTTTCAGCAGCACGACGGCGTGGTGACGGTGGTGATGAAACTATCTCCGCAGGGCTTCGCCAAGCACTACAAAAATATGACCGAGGATGAACTAGAGGGAGAGGGGCACCGCACACGGCTAGGGAATCATGGTGTGTATTGCCCCTCTCCCTCCTCTCATATATATATGTGGAGGGGGGAGGGGAGGCAGCCCCTAGGGCGCCCCAAGTGGCCGGCGGATGCCCTAGGGCGCTTGCCCTGGCCGAACTCCCCCTTCCATATTTGTGCAGGGGGAAAGGAAAGGGGGGCTGGCTGCCTTTGGGGCGCCTCCCCCTTCCTTTCCTCCCTCCTTTGGTGCGTGGGCAAGGTGGAGGGGCGCACCAGCCCCCTTGTGGGCTAGTGTGCTTCCCCCGTTTGGCCCATAAGGCCCACTACTTTACCGGTGGCCTCCGAGAACCCCTTCCGGCACTCCGATGCATACCCGATACATTCGGAAAGCTTTTTGGTGTCCAAATAGCATCGTCCTATATATCAATCTTTACCTCCGGACCATTCCGGAGCTCCTTGTCATGTCCGTGATCTAATCTGGGACTCCAAACAACATTCGGTCACCGAAATAATATAACTCATATAACACCATATCATCAACGAACGTTAAGCGTGCGGACCCTACGGGTTCGAGAACTATGTAGACATGACTGAGACACCTCTCCGGTCAATAACCAATAGTGTAACTTGGATGCCCATATTGGTTCCTACATATTCTATAAAGATCTTTATCGGTCGAACCGTTATGACAACATACATAATTCTCTTTGTCTGTCGGTATGTTACTTGCCCGAGATTCGATGGTCGGTATCTCCATACCTAGTTCAATCTCGTTACCAGCAAGTCTCTTTACTCGTTCCATAATACATCACCTCGTAACTAACTCCTTAGTCATTTGCTTGCAAGCTTATGATGTGTATTACCGAGAGCGCCCAGAGATACCTCTCCGATACTCGGAGTGACAAATCCTAATCTCGATCTATGCCAACTCAACAAACACCTTCGGAGATACCTGTAGAGCATCTTTATGATCACCCAGTTACATTGTGACGTTTGATAGCACACAAGTATTCCTCCGGTATCCGGGAGTTGCATAATCTCATAGTCGAAGGAATATGTATTTGACATGAAGAAATCAATAGCAATAAACTGAACGATCATATGCTAAGCTAACAGATGGGTCTTGTCCATCACATCATTCTCCTAATGATGTGATCCCATTATCAAATGACAACACATGTCTATGGTTAGGAAACCTTAACCATCTTTGATCAACGAGCTAGTCTAGTAGAGGCTTACTAGGGACACGGTATTTTTTTATGTATTCACACATGTATTTAAGTTTCCGGTCAATACAATTCGAGCATGAATAATAAACCTTTATCATGATTAAGGAAATATAATAATAACCATTTTATTATTGCCTCTAGGGCATATTTCCATCACTAGGCATAATACACATGCTCAGACAGCAACAGATGTCCGACATGCTGCAGCTTGTATACGAGGAGCTGCTCATCCCATGTGTTTCACAGACGAGGTCATGCAACATCAGTTCCCAGAAGGGTTTAAACCCGTCAATATTGAGCAATATGATGGAACAACCAACCAGTTGTGTGGATTGAAGATTTCTTCCTCCACATCCATATGGCTCGAGGAGACGATCTTCACGCCATCAAATATTTACTGTTGAAACTTAAAGGGCCGACGAGGCACCGGCTAAATAGCTTGCCTGAGAGCTCCATCGGAAGTTGGGAACGGCTTGAAGATGCCTTCCAAGCTAATTTCCAGGGCACCTATGTTCGGCCTTCGGACGCCGATGACCTCAGCCACATTATCCAGCAGCCTGGCAAGTCTGCTAGATAGTTTTGGAACAAGTTTTTAAGCAAGAAAAGTAAAATAGTTGGTTGTCCCGATGCAAAAGCAATCGCCTCTTTTCGGCAGAGCATTCATGATGAGTGGCTGGCGCGATAGCTCGGATAGGACAAGTTGAGAACCATGGCGGCTCTGACCTCCCTAATGACTCAGTTCTGCGCGGGCGAGGACAACTGGTTGGCTCGTAGAAGCAACCACTGCGAAGACCCCGACACCTCAGAGGTGTGCGACAGAAACGGGAAGACTAGGCGCAACAAAAACAACAAGCGTCGCCACAAGGGCAACGACAGTGGCGCCGACAAGGCGACTATAAACGCCGGATTTAGCAATCCATGAACTGGCCACAAAAATAAGCCCTTTAAAGAGAATAAGGATGACCCGTCCGTTCTAGACAAGATCCTCAACAAGCCCTGCCAAATTCATGGTACCACAGATAAACCTGCTAATGATTCCAACTGAAACTGCCGGGTCATCAAGCAAGCAGGAAAGATTGCAGACGAGAAGATGGGCAAATGTCAGTCTCATAGCGAGTACAAGGACAAACCTCCCATGCCAAGCAATGGAGGCCAAAAACAATTCCCTCTCGAAGTAAAGGATGTGAACATGATTTATGCTACTCATGTCCCTAAAAAGGAGAGGAAGCACGCGCTCCAGGATGTTTACTCTTTAGAGCCCGTAGTGCTGAAGTATAATCCCTGGTTGGCTTGCCCGTTGACCTTTGACTAACGGGACCATCCGACCCAGTATCCTTCATGGAGGGGCGGCGACTCTGGTTCTCGATCCCATAGTGGACGATTTTCACCTAACACGGGTTCTTGTGGATGAAGGCAACAGCCTCAACCTAATTTATGCTGACACAACCAGGAAGATGGGCATCGATATATCAAGGATTAAACCAAGCAACACCACTTTTAAGGGTATCATACCACGTGTTGAGGCGCAATGCTCCGGGGCCATTACCCTAGAGGTAGTCTTCGGCTCTCCCGAGAACTTCAGGAGCAAAGATTTAACATTCGACATCGTTCCTTTCCGTAGTGGCTATCACGCACTCCTCGAATCGCTTTCGCTTGATTCAACGTCGTCCCACATTACGCTTATCTAAAGCTCAAAATGTCGGGGCCTAAGGGAGTCATCACAGTTAATGGAAACACTGAACACTCTCTTCACACGGAGGATTAAACTATGGCTCTTGCAGCTGAGGTCCAGGCCGCTGAAGAGGCATGAAGATCCCTGACTGCATCAAACCCGTAGAGCTCTTTTAAGTGCTTCCGAGGTGTTACCTTTGCCCCAAGGCAGTCGAGTGCAGCCTCAAATAGGGATACGCGCTCCACGGCTCCGCTTACATAGCCGAGGACTATGTGCCTCGGGTACATAACTTTGCACTAAAAATTCCATGGGAGGCTATGGAGCATAACTATAACGGCAAACTGTTTGGTTAAACCAACAGTTGCCGAAGTCCCTCCTGGTTGTTTCAGTGGCACCATCAAAGGCCCGGCCAGGAGTCTGTGAAAACAGTATTAAGTTGACATCCTGTCGCTACTGGGTATGCCCTATTAAAAGGACTCACCACTCGAATGCAGTCAAAGCATAGCAACGGCGTTATAACTGGCAGTATTTGTTACTCCTAGGGTTGAACAGGGACTTGCTGGTGTACAACATGATAGCGAAGACGTGCGGCAGGACAGGACATCAAGCCCGATGATAGACGCTCTGCGGATCACAACCTTCCCTTCCTTCCTTTTTATGTATCTGTAAAGTTTCTTCGATATCTCAACTTGTTCAGTTCGACCCTATTAATTAATCCAAAGAAGAACTTTGTGTTCGGTTTACATTTATGTGTGTAATACACTCTTTTTGTCTTCTACTTATGAGACGAAGATAACTCTCGCGGTATGACTATTGCATACCTTTAGAAGTCATCGGTTTCGACCAGGAGCTAGGATTCAAACCATACCCACTAATCCGCCTTGGTGCTCACATAAAAGACCTCAGCCTCTGATACGTCTCCAACGTATCTATAATTTTTTATTGTTCCATGCTATTATATTATCCATCTTGGATGTTTTATATGCTATTTTATATTATTTTTGGGACTAACCTATTAACCTAGAGCCCAGTGCCAGTTTCTGTTTTTTCCTTGTTTTTGAGTTTTATAGAAAAGGAATATCAAACGGAGTCCAAACGAGCTGAAACTTTACGATGAATTTTTATGGACCAAAAGAAGACCCCGGAGCATCAGAGCCAGGCCAGGAGGTGGACGAGGAGTCCACAAGCCTAGGGGGGCGCCCCCCAGGTCGCGCCCCTGTGGCTTGTGGCCCCCTCGAGCATCCCACTGACGTGAGACCGACGCCAAAAATTCCTATAAATCCTTAAACCCCCAGAAAGAAACCTAGATCGGAAGTTCTGCCACCGCAAGCCTCTGTAGCCACGAAAAACCAATCAGGAGCCCGTTTCGGCACCCTGCCGGAGGGGGAAATCATCGCCGAAGGCCATCTTCATCATCCCGGCGGTCTCCATGATGAGGAGGGAGTAGTTCACCCTCGGGGGCTGAGGGTATGTACCAGTAGCTATGTGTTTGACCTCTCTCTCTCGTGTTCTTTATTTGGCATGATCTTGATGTACTGCGAGCTTTGTTATTATAGTTGTATCATATGTTGTTTCTTCCCTCTCTATCTCTTGTTGTGATGAATTGAGTCTTGCTCTTTGAGATTCCATTATGTTGGATTGAGTATTGGATTTGAGAACACCTGATGTATGTCTTGCGATGGGATATCTGTGGTGATAATGGGATGTTCTATTGATTCACTTGATGTATGTTTTGGCACTCAACTCGCGGATTCCCGAGGTGACATTGGGGTAATCTATGCATAGGGGTTGATGCATGTTTTCGTCCTACGTTCTCCGATAGAAACTTTGGAGTGATTCTTTGTTGCACGTTGAGGGATTGTTATGTGATCCAAATATGTTATCATTGTTGAGAGAACTTGCACTAGTGAAAGTATGAACCCTAGGCCTTGTTTTCAAGCATTGCAATACCGTTTTTGCTCACTTTTGTTACTAGTTACCATGCTGTTTTTATATTTTCATATTACAAAAACCTATATCCACCATCCATATTACACTTGTATCACCATCTCTTCGCCGAACTAGTGCACCTATACAATTTACCATTGTATTGGGTGTGTTGGGGACACAAGAGACTCTTTGTTATTTGGTTGCAGGGTTGTTTGAGAGAGACCATCTTCATCCTACACCTCCCACGGATTCATAAACCTTAGGTCATCCACTTGAGGGAAATTTGCTACTGTCCTACAAAACTCTGCGCTTGGAGGCCCAACACAAGTCTATAAGAAGAAGGTTGCGTAGTAGACATCAGCCTCCCTTCCTCGGATATTGCTTTAAATGCATAGATTTCAAATTGTGTCTTTGGTCAATAGCTGGGTTGCCCGGCTACTGTGCTTACCCCTTACGTTTCTGCATTGTTCGGCTAAGGGCATAAAAGGAAGCACCACTGCGATTGCTACTTCTGGTTTAACTGGTCAAGTACCTCAGTGGAGAAAGCCGAAAGCTGATTGTCACAATAAGCGTAAATTGGTCGGTGATCCGATGACATTGTCAAACTAAAAATCGATAGAGGTTATTCTGTATCAAATGATGGACTCTTTTTAAAAAATGGACTGAAGTGTTAATGGCTTGACCTCGGCTGGATCTGAACACTTACTATTTACTGGGGGCTAGTAACTGGCCCCCAAACTTAAGCTTATATGACTAAGTGAAATTTCAAAAACCTTATAGTCTGATTGCCTAGTTTCTATTAACACAACCACCTCCGGGCACCAAGACATCGACTAAGGCTTGCATTTGTTACTATGAAAACACCCTGGGTAGCATCTACAAAGGGGCAGAAGCTGACGAATGGTCACTTTCAATTTTCAAACAGTCGCGCATGAGTCAAAATAAAATACTTCAGACATAAAGGACTCATGCACATCAAAATGAGACTTGTCTTCTTTATATAATATACCTCAGCATACCGAGGAGGGTCTACTCAAAGTTTTCAAGGATGGCCTCCTTGTTACACTTAGACTCGGAGATACATGTGCCTGACATCACATTTGTGAAATATTGCTCGGGCACATGTTTCTTTCCTTCGAGGCCACCCTTAGCCATGTCATCCACCTTGATCCCTAGATAATGCGTCTTCACAGACGCATACGCCTGCCGAGCACCCTCTAAGCAGGCAGAACACTTCTAGAGTTGAAACTGGGGGTTGTGCTCTGAAGCCGCTGGACCAAGCTGAAGTAGCTGCTCGACAATAGCTCGGTAGGCCACAGGGCGATGCAGAGGTCTTCCATGGCCAGTTTCGTGACTCGGTACAGCTCCATCGGCCGTTTCATTCAATTGCTGAGGAGTGGCGGATGCGACGGCACTTGAAACTATGCCCAAAATGCCTTCTGCTCGGCGGCATCTTCATGCGCGCTGTAATACTAGCACGCATCTGACACACTCCTTGGCAGGTCCGTGAAGGCACCTGATAAACGCCAGATTTGCATCAGCTTGGTGAAGTTGATATCATCGAATACACATTGTAGTAAATATGACTTACCAACGGCTATTAGAGACACGTGCCGGAGCTCTTATCGGTCTTCCCTTATCTGCGCCTGGGCCTCCTGACGCGCCAGTTCAAGCAGCTTAAGCTCGGTCGCGTCCTTTTCCTTGGCATCCTTAAGGGCGTCACACTCTACGTACATGCCCTTAAGGTCTTCCTCCACCTCGGTCACCCGAGCCTGGTTCTTGCTCCGAGCGTCCTGTTCCTTAGCGAGCTCGGCTCTAGCCTTTTCAGCTGCAACTTTTCCTTGCTCGGCGTTAGTTCGAGCCTTTTTAAGCTCGGCTCAGAGGGCCTCCATCTCCTTCGCAGCAGCTGCAACAAATAAATGCACATATGTCAATACTTGAGTTGTTCTAAAACCAAGGAAAGTTACGGCGCAAGCTTGTGATTCAACTCCTCCAACTATTTCGAGTTGGACGCCGAAGATGATGTCGACGCCTGCGCAAAAATTATTAGGCTCCAGAGACGAAATCGATCCTCTTGTCGGCGCTATTGATCCGACGAGAGTCTTCGAAGCTACTGCGCATTCATTCCTTCTCCTCCTCCTCGGTGGAGGAGTTATGGGTTTCTTCTTCTTCTTCTTCTTCTTCTTCCCTTCTCCTTGAACGGAACCACGTATGATTTTTCGGCCAAGAGCTCTTCAAGCTCGGGGGTTCGTAGGTCCTCGGGCAGCGGCGCGGGTGCACACTGGGCTTCTAATTATAAGGATTAGAGGATATAGGTCAATCTCTAATTGATCAACTAGGACCAACTAGAACTAGAACTAGAGAACTAGAGGAGGCTCAAAAACTTATGTATCTCAAAGGTGCAAAATCCTCTAGTATATATATGTTGGAGGAGGAGGGGCGCCACAAGAGGGAGGCAAAGTCCCCCTCCCTTGGCCGACCAAGAGGAGGGTATTCACCTTCCAATTCGGCCTCCCTCTCCCCTTTCCATGGGGAGAAGGGGCGCCACCCTTGTTGGGTCCTTGTGACCCAAATTGCCTTCCAGCTCTTGGCCTTTTAAGGCCCATTGATATTAAATTAAATATAAAAGCCTCCTAACAATTACTAGAGCCTTTTATTATTAATTTAACATCACCGGAAACATTTTCCATATATATTATTTACTGGTAATACCCGGTATTGCCTGATAAAATCTGAAACCCTTCCGGTTTCTCTGGAAACTATTTTGAATATTAATAAAACAATTTAATAAAAATCCTCGATATTTTCGTCCTAATAACACTCAGCTGATCGTGATTACCTTAAGCTTGTGACCTTGTAGGTTTGGTAAACTTAGACATGAACGAAACTCCTTCGTTCAATGACCGATAGCGGAACCGTGGACGTCCATATCGATCCCTATAATTACATGAATGTCATTCGAGTGAACCTTTGGTTATCATGTGATATTCCCTTTGCTTCGCGATACTTTACAAAACCCGAAATATATCGGTATCCTCTTGAGTCATACACATGCTCACTATACCATTATCCTCGTTACCGGTTTTGTTCTTCTTTCTCGTTGAGATATTCTGGCATCCCCGTGACATAGTCACCTGTGTCTGGCCAGACGATGATGGATGCCTTCACATCGAGAGGGCCCTAAGAAAATCTCTCCATCGTCGGAGGAGCAAATTGCACTCTTGAGCTATCTGGTCCCTTATCAAACTTTCTGATGAACCCGTTAATTGTCGTTATGATCACCATGTTACAGATGACGTTTGAGCAACCTCAAAGCTCATCGTATGGTAAGAAGTGACTATGATACTCTCGTGGTCTAAGGAACACAAAATACATGTTAACACTTCGTGTTATAACATTTGATTTCAGACGATATTATTTCAAAGTGTAACAAACAATTTTGGGTCTATTCAATATAATTGTTCTTCCAAGGTCATATTCTCAATGTTATTTTAGGACTATCGTTACACTTAACGATATGATAAGATCTGGAAAATATGATCACCATCAACACTTGAGCTAGTCTTAGAGGCAAGACTAGGAACCTAATTTTACCATTTATCATCCACACATGCATATGAGTTTTCCACTGAATCGCATATTCCAGGATCATAGCAGTTATAGCATAGAATATAAACTCTTAATTATGATATGTAAATATAATAATACAATATTATTACCTCTGGTGCATATTTCCAACATTTTAAAATGTTACTTTTCTCATGTCTGAACTCCACTTTTTCTGGGCATAGATTACTTATTTTGTTTTACAGTTGTTTGCTTGTGGTTTTGCAGTGTCAATGAGAGTGATATACACTAGTAAGTAGATGCAATTCTTTCACTTTTATAGTTCAATGTATTTATGTGTATTTTCAATAACTTTCAGCATATCTTATAATATATTTGTTTCATATTTATGTATGTTGGGTAATACAATTTTTTATAGTGCCCCCCCCCCCTTGTAATCCTCATTTGTACACCTTTGTATAGATTGCAGGAATATGTCATTTGATGTACGATACCATTGTTCTTGATTTCGTAGTGAATCTCTGTTGTTTTTTGGAAAGAGAAGGCAAATCATGATCTACCTTATGCATTCAAAACGAGCCGTAGCTTGGGTGACCAAAGGCCAATTACATGAGATGAGTTTGTTTGAAGCAGGAAGCTTCAAACTAAAAACAAAAAGTTACAAAAGAGGGAGCATAGCTAGCAAGGAAAGAAGAACATGCACCACATAACTAGCACTAGAGGGTATCGACTCTAGTTTTGAATTTTTTCTGCCTAGTAAAGGATCTCCACTCTTTCTGCAAGTTTCCGCGCGCGTGAGCTCCACAGCTTCAGTAGTTCAGCTGTGTTAAGGCAAGTAAATCGCTGCGTCCAAATCTTGTTATTAAAAATCCGGTCATTCCTGGCCTGCCAAGTTGAGACTGCACAAGCAGCAAAGACAATGCACCATAGATGCCTAGAAGCATGGTTTTGAGATACCATAGTGACGAACTCTGCCATATTAGCAGCAGCATTTGCAATGGCAGCCACCTGCAGTTTTTCTCAAAGAGCTTGGCTGGAGTGACAGCGTAAGATAATATGGCTGATAGTCTGTGTGTCTGGGCATATATCACATTCAGCAACCGGAGAAACAACAGTCCAGTGCTTGTGAAACATATTATCCTTAGTATTCAGACGTCCTCTAAAAGCTAGCCATAAGAAGACCCTATGTTTGAGGGGAATAATGCTATTCCAGACGTAAGCTGAGAATTCCCAGGTAACTCCTCTGAATGTTAGCAAATTGTAAAAGTGACGTGTGCTCAAGCCAGTGGCAGTAACTAAGGATAAACATTGGTCTTACATGCTCTCATTGGGCTGGTAGGTTTCCAAACCGAGGAGTAGGTGATCCAGTTCTCTGGAGGCCTGGAGAGACAAATTCGAGTGAAGTTTGACCTCCCATACTCCTTGGACATATTGAGAAGAGATGTTACAATCAGCATCCTGAGCAAACATGTAGAGGGTAGGGTAAGCCAAGTAAGGCCTCCCCAAGTGAGACCATTTGTCATGCTAGAAAGAGATGAGTGAGCCAGCACCCAAGGAGCAAGAATAGGATTGTGGGATCAAAGAAATGCATGACTTGATCGTTTTGCATATCACAGTGTCAGTGCTAGTGCTGTTTTTAGAGATCCGCCACTGACAGTACCGTTGTGCAAACCATTGGTAGCAGGGGAGGTCCGATCCTTGTAGAATCCTTGCAGCAAACTTACAGACCAGTGCAATGTTGTGGGCTCTAAGGTCTCTGATCCCAAGGCCTCCGGTTTCCCTAGATGTAATGACTTGATCCCAGGCAACCAAGCATTGTCCTCCATGAACTGATCCTTTTCCTTGCCAGAGGAAGGTCCTCAACAAGCGGTCCAGCTTTTCTAGTGAGTCTTTCGGTCACAAGAAGCATGCCATGAAGTAGTTTGGAATTGCTGCCAATACTGAACTGATTAAAGTTAGTCGATCCCCCCCCCCAAGAAAAGAGTCTAGCGAGCCACCCTGACAGCCTCTTGTCCACACGTTGAACAACAGGCATTAATAACCCATGTGAAATCTTGCAAATAGACATAGGGAGGCCAAGGTATGTACATGGAAAAGTGGATAAGGGGCAGCCCAAGATCTGAGAAATAGTGCCGCTTGGGATTGTTCCACACTGATAGGCACAAGAGTGCTTTTGTGAAAATTAATCCGTAGCCCTGTGAAGTCAGCAAACGTGTCTAGAATCTCCTTGATCACTCTGGCCTGACTAGCATCTCCTTTAAAAAGAATCAGCGTGTTATCAACATACTGCAAAACTGGGAAGAAAGAGTCCACATTCAGCGGGTGCGATAAGGTGCCCTCTTGGTAAGCCTTGCAGCAAAGCCGTTGAAGAACGTCCACAACAAGGATGAACATGTACGGGGATATAGGATTGCCTTGCCTTAATCCACACTTATGGCTAAAAGAATCCCCCACCTCACCATTGATTACAATTTGAGATGAGCTAGAAGAGAGCAACATATCAATCCACTTGATCCATTGAGCATCAAACCCTCTAGCCCGAAGAATGCAAGCAACGCAGGCCAACTAACACTGTCAAAAGCCTTTATGAAATCGAGTTTCAATGCCATCATAGGTAACTTCCTCTTATGCGCACACTGTACCAACTCAGCAGCGAGTGCAAAGTTCTCTGTGATAGATCTTGCTGGCAGAAATCCAGATTGCAGTGAATGAACCAGCTCTCTAATGATACTTGTAGCCTGATGTCCAAAACCTTGGTGAGCAGTTTTGGGGCTGAGTGAACCAATGAGATTGGCTTAAAATCAGAGATCTCAAGGGATATGTCTTTTTTGGGCAGCAAAGTAATAAAAGCAGTATTAATTCCATGAAGCTCAGCCTTGTGTTCATAAAAGTCTTCGAAGAAATGCAAGAGGCCCTCCTTGATAAAATGTGAGCATTTTTTATAAAACTCATTAGTGAAACCGTTCATCCCTGGGCTTTTATTATTAGGTAAATGCTTGATGGCTAGTACTATCTCAGCCCAAGAGAAGGCAGTAGAAATGCTGGCAAAGACTGTTTGTTCATATAACATTTCCATCTGAATCACTGGCATGGAAGGGACTGATGGTCCAAGCAAAGATTTATACTAGTTCGTAGCAATCTGCAGCTTAACTTTGTCATCAAAGTGCTCAACCCCATCCTGTACCAAGACTCTAATTTTGTTTTTCCTTGAATGGCAGTTAGCGGCAGTATGAAAAAAACTGTTGTTCTCGTCCCCAGAGACGCAGAAGTTAATCTTGGCCCTCCTTCTCCACATTGCTGCCTGCCAAAGAATCAGCTGCTCTGCTTTAGCAGCCATGAAGTGTCTCAGCGTGGCCTCAAGCGGAGAAAGGGGTCTTCTTTCTTCCACCGCATCCAAGTATGCTACCACATGTTTGTTATTCTCAATGAGCAAGATCATGCCCAGTTTCTGTTTACCCCATCTGCATAAAGCAGCTCTTATGCGTCTCATCTTGAAATTTAGCAGTGAAGATGATGCTGAAATGGCCCTGTGCCCTCCGTTCCAACCATCAGTGATGATTTTCATAATATCCACTCTCTCTAACCAATGGTTCTCGAACCGAAACAGTTTTCCCTTGTGTGTTTGGTCATCAAACTGAAGCAAAATGGGTGTGTGATCAGAGGTGATAGCAGGAACTACCGAAGCAGAGGTGTGTAGAAAATGACAAGTTCCACTCTCCATTAACCAAAAATCTGTCCAGACGCTCTAAGGTTGGGCTGGAACGCTTGTTGGTCCAGGTGTACTATCTGTTCTCTATCTCAATGTCATCAAGCCCAGTTGCTCTGATCCAATCATTAAACCTGTTCATGAGGCTCCAATTCAAGTGTCCTCTAGATTTCTCGTAATCAAATCTATACATCTTAAAATCACCCATTAACACCCAGGGACCGATGATGCTACTTGCCACCTGATTCATTTTTGTAAAAAAAATCTGATCCGCCTTCATTGTCACACGGTGCATATAGAGTTGTGAGCATGAAAGTCATATTGCTGGTAGCATGACAGAACTTGACAGTGATATGAAACTTGTGCTCTCTCATAATTTGACAGTTTACACTTGACTGATCCCAAGCTAGCAAAATACCGGCATCAGAACCTTCTGCCGGCATAAAGGAGAAGGAGCGCAACTAAGCAGGTAGTATTTCTCTCACTTTGGTAGTGTGTACAGTAGATAGCTTTGTTTCCTGAAGAGAGAGGATAGTTGGACGGCAGGAAGTGAAAGTTTGTTTAACCAGCACACATTTGTCCGAATCTCCCAAGCCATGTACATTCCAATTCAAAATCTTCATGAGAAAAAGGTTATCATCTCCCTTACTAATGCAAAACATAGCCGGCAAAGGGGCTCAAGACTATGCCTGAATATGCAAATGGTGGTGCATGCATGCCAAAAAAGGAGGAAGAGGAAGTAAAACAAACTGGAGCCATACATTTTTTTTTGCGAAAAGGTCCCCAGGATTATATTGAAATTTCACCTGCAGTACAAAACACCTCAGAAGTAAAAGAAATTACAACCGGGTCCTTTGACATGCAAACAACACACTCCACCACCAACACGAGCTGAAGGCGCGCCAACGCCGCCGACGCCGCTCCACTTGAGCCGGCCTGACCTTGTATCTGGCGGTCTTCTTGGTGTCTGGGAAGTCTTCGAACTAAGGTCCCGGAGGACCAACGCATCAGCAGGGGAGCCGCTGCCGGTGAAGCTTCGCAACAAACCAGGAACCACGATTCACTCCTGTACATGCAGCCACGCCCAACGCCGACGGCCGGATCATCGCTGCACCACCTCCACGAGTTCCACGGCAAGGATGGAGCGTACCTCACCATGACGAAGACGAATCGGGAGGACAAAAAGCTCCAAAGCGAGACCACCACCTCCGCCGTGATGGCAACGCCCCGAGCACCACACCTCGTCGGATCCTCAGATCCGCGAGGAGACACCGCCGGACGCTCGTCGGCACGACCACAAGGGCCACGCCGAGAAGGGGACAAGACGCCGGCATCATTATTCCTCCGCGGCACCACCTCCCCCACAACGACGGCGCCGCCCAGAAGACCTACCCTACTATCTACATGCCGGGACCCCAGGGACGGGGTTCCCCCACTCTCCCGCCGCCGGATCGACGGACAGAGAGAGAAGGAACGCCCGGCCTGGTCGGCGGCGGACCGAGGGATCGAGGTCGCCTCCCTTTCGCCTCTTTTCACTGTAGAGAGGGGATAAGGAGAGGGCACCGCATGTCGCTTGCTTTCTGGAGCCATACATTAACATAATGCAGAATACATGGAAACGATATAGACTCGATTGACGAACGATCCTGATCAAATTAAAAGAACCCTGAACTAAGACCAACTCTAGCGCTAGACCCGCACGAGAACGTCCGTTTGGGGTGCGATTTGGCGGATGTCCGGAGGGCGGACAGGCGCCTGGAGCATCCGCGCCCAACGCGCACGAGCCGTCCCGACCCTAATCGGACGCGCCCCGCCCCGATCTCCTCCGCCTCACCATCGTCCCACCCCGCCCCGTGCTCCGCCGCCCCGCCCCGAGCTCCTCCGCCTCGCCGCCGTCCCGCCCCGCCCTCAGCTCCTCCGTCGCGGCCGCCCCGCCCCGCCTCGCCGCTGCCGCGCCACGCCCGGGCAGCAGCCCGCCGCGCGCGCCCTGGCCACGCCGCGCCAGCGCAGCAGCTCGCCGCCGCCACCCCGACCCACCTCGCCGACACCCCGAGCCGCGCCCTCGCCGGTCCTGGTCGCGTCTCCAGCTGCGGCCCGTGCAAGGGCTGCCGTCCCGTCGGCCTCCAGCGCGGGGCGCGTCCAGGGGAGCGCGGCGACGTGCAGGGCCGCGT
Organism: Thinopyrum elongatum; assembly: GCA_011799875.1. NCBI lineage: Eukaryota > Viridiplantae > Streptophyta > Magnoliopsida > Poales > Poaceae > Thinopyrum > Thinopyrum elongatum. Next base: position 128,937,413 of record CM022298.1, read on the forward strand.
GGCGTGCGCGTCCGCGTCCAGCCGTGGAGCTGCAGCTGAACCTACGAGCCCAAGCGCGACGGGTCTGCGAGCTCGCCACGGAGCTGGTGCTAGCACGCTGCTGCGCACGCGCTAGTAGCTAGCTACCACCCAGCTGCTGCTGCGCACGCACTAGTAGTAGCTAGCTAGCTAACTAGCATCCAGCTTCTGCTGCGCGCGGCGGCGGACGCGGGGCGCGTCGTGGCGGACGCGGCGGCGGCGGGCGGCCGGCGCGGGGAGCAACGAGAGCAACGAGGTCGCGAGTGGCTCGGTGTGGGTCGCTGACCTGTGGGCCAGTGGCGGACATGAGCGGACGAGAGGAAGCGAGGAGAGCGTCCGTTTTTGTCCGTCCAGACGCATTCGTGGCCCAAGTTTGGCCTGGATTTGGGGTCGGGCCGGACTGAAAAGGACGCCAACGGACAACTTTGTCCGTTTGGGTGCTTCCGTTGGGCCATGTTTTACCCCAAAGGGACGTCCCCACACGATTTGGGGTCGTGCGCTCGAGTTGGCCTGAGAGGGCGCCGAACAGGCCCCAACCCACTAAGCTGACAAAGCAGAGAGGAAAAGAACAAGGTACTGAACTTGAAAAGCAGACTAAGCAAAAGCAGACTGACGACGAGCATGCAGGCGGCTCCAGGACAGGTAAGTAGAAACGGTTGCAGTTACTCATCATTGTTGGTAGCGTGCTCGGGTGCAGAGTTTGTTGCAGATGAGGAAGTTGCTTGCGAGATGATGGCGTCGGCATTGAGGTCGCAGCATTTGGTCAGCTGCCGGAGCTTGGCCCTGGTGAGAGGCCTGGGCGTCTGCTGGAGCGGCAATTGGAGCAAGGAGGAGACTTCCTGCACCTTGGCCCTCTTACGCGCGCCTGCACTAGCACCGGAGCGCCTTGAGCCGCTGCTGCAACTAGGGCTGCTCATGTTCTTCTGTTTGCTAGTAGATAGCTAGTCCCTTTTCAAACTTGCATGCCCATGTGTTTCTGTTTTTAATGTGCAATTAAGAACCCCAACCACCCATGTGTTTTGATCAAATTTTCAAGAATTTCTACTGTTTTTGTTCCTCAGTTTTACTCAAGATCTACTAAGAAATACTAGAGGGAGCCCCTTTATTTTTACAGTGAGCTAAAAGACTTTACTGTTTACACGCCATTGTAAATAAATGATATGTAGGTCGTTGGCCGGGTGTATCCATGTTGGAACGGGCACCTGTATAGCGGTGATCCTCGATGATGCTGGCGAGGGCTTCTACATAGGTCCAATTGTAGCATGATAACTAGTTGATAAATGGATGGGGACGGATGTATGCTTTGCTCCAACCGTTGCTTAATATATCTCTGTTATATGTACTCGCTTGCTGCCATGTCGAAAGCTATGATGCGTGCGTGCTTGCTTGCTTGCTGTCCTTGCGTGCAATTTCTTAATCTCTGAAATTTTTCTAGGTCCTTATTATACACTGAATGTCTGAACTTTTTCCACTGATGATGACTATGTGCAAACCACTGAATATCTGAACTTTTTCCAACTCTAAGTTTGGTTGGTTCAATGACAAGGTACAAACTCAGCTCTGTAGCGTCGGAAAATGACTTGGATATGAGGATATAAATAGTTTTAGGGATTAGTGTGGAATTCAAACAAAAAATAGTTTTGTAGTGTCGGCTGTACATTTTTTGTTATCGATCATAGAAGAAGTTTTAGGGATCTATTCGCATTGTTCTTTCCAAGAAATCCAAGAAATCATGCTGCACTGTTCATTCGCATCATGTCGCACATGAAACTGATCAAGAATTCAGACGATATTCATCTTGCAAAATCCACTAAAACCCAAAGAAAATGAATCGCAAACCAGACGGAAATTGTAGTTGCTCCGTCGCCGTGATGTCAACCACCGCCACCCGTCTTGCGCTTCTCCGTGGGAGAACCTTGCGCTCTCTCGCGCGCCTAGGCCGGGGCGTCCTTGTCCTTGTCCAGGGTGACGGCACTCGCGGGGGGAGAGGTTCCCCTTCCTCTTCCTCCGCGATGAAGGCTGTGGCGCTGACATTCGCCACATAGGGCTAGTCATAGGCTGGGCAGAAAGGGCGAATGCCCTGGCCCCTAGAGGAACAGGGCCTGAATACCAAATTGTATTAGTTATACCTATAATATTTTACATTATATACAAAAATATTCTTGAATTCATAAATTCTATTCTATATTTGGAGAACCGCACACTCATATCACACTAACAGTGTATACCACATGGGGATAAACAAATTCATTGAACAAAGTTCAATTTAATTACAGCCTGTTTGGTAAACACTTGGGCATGAGAATGGGAGTTTGTATCAGGGTGTTTATGGAGAGATTAGTTATGGGAAGTTGATTTTTACTCCCATTCCCTTGTTTGGTATATGGTGGGAATTAGCACGCGATAAAACTCTGCTCACGAATTAACATGGTACCCCCTGGGAAGAAATATGTGGGAATTGGCTTCCTCAACTCCCATTCCCCTTCCCACTTAAACTCCCATTCCCTCTAATCAAACAGTGGACTTTTAATGTCCTCACCCCTCAACTCCCATTCCCCATCTCTAATTCCCCCGAACCAAACACGTTGTTAGGCTTCTAGTCTTTCTCTCATGTGTATCTTACATGTCATAATAATTTGATCAGTTTTGCTAAAGCACATCTAGATGTACCATAAGTATTGCACATCTAAGTCCTATGTCATTGATCTTACGTTGAGATTCATGTGGATATTTTCTTTTTCTTTTTTCTTTTTCTCGTTATGCTTGATTCACTCACTTTGTACAATAACTAGAGCATATCTAGATGTGCCCTAGACACACCCTAATTTGATATGCAGGTTAAATTAATGTGCAACTCTTCGTTTGAGAAACTGACACGAGCAATAGTGTACATCAAGTCAAATCAAGTGCATTCTAGATGAGCATATCAAATAACCTGATCATATATACACAAAAAGAGAATCACAATATCTATGTTCTTCGATTATTATAGTAATGATAACATTGTAAATACAAGAACAGAAGATGGAGATGTTATCTAATGAACCCAACTTGCAAAAAGAAAAATCCCATACCCAAAAGTTTCTATAGATATGCTTACCTAGTTATGCACTACAAACTATTATTAAGATATTTATTAGAGATTATGATTTGGAATTCTCTACCATGATATTTAATGATACTAATATATATATATATATATATATATATATATATATATATATATTATAACACACACATACATGCAAATATATTTTACAATATATAATTTATTGATGTTCAAAATAAGATTTGCTTACATTGTACAATTTTAATACAACACAAGCAAATTTTTGGTTAACATACATTACAGTCATTGTATACCAATTCACACAATAACTAGTATTTAGCAGCACTATTATTTGGCTACCTTGGTAGTTAAGTACGGAGTAAAAAATCATGCTCACTGAAACTGTATTATTTTACTTTTGGTTACAAAACTATAGTATGGTACAATTAATTTTATCAAGTATAAAATTTTAATTTTAATTTTTTTTTAATTTGCCCCAGGTCCAAACTATTTGTGGACTGGCCTGGGAGGAAGGCAGATCGAGCTCGCCATTGAGAGAGGCGAGGTTGCAAGGGCTATTGCCTTTGCGGTGGCGGTTGTAATTGTTTTGTGTGTGTGCGTGGAATATGCGGGCCTGGTCCAAATATTTGTAGCCGGAAAATTGGGCTGTTGTTCACCCGTGGAGAAGACAATGTTTCGCTCTTAGAAAGCCTAGTAGAAAAGTACCAAATATGTGTCACGAGCGAAAAAACAAAGTTTTGTGAGAACATTTGAAAATGTAAAATTGTTCATGGATTTTAAAACTTGTAATGATTTTTAAAATCCACAATTTTGCAAATATTTATGATTTAAAAAAAAATTGTACTAAATCAACGTTAACGAACATGGAACATAGGGAGTATATTTTTAATAATGTTCGTGAATTAGGGACTACTATGGGGTCTCTATGAGTGGAGAATAGGAGATTCTACCACATCGTGCAAGCGGGAGCGTCACCCCGCTCACCTAGGCCGCACCTATGAAACGCAGTGTCTACTCGCCTAATAGAACTACCAAGACTGAAAAGTCACAACAACGGGTGTACCAAAGATGTGTGTTCATTTCACAAGGAAAATCCGGCTCTGAGGAAAAAAGATTGCCATTATTTTTTGGGAGATTTCGAAAACGTAATACGGCAAAAAGAAAAGTGTTTGTGGATTTTACAAAACTATGTGAATTTTATGAAATGTCACAAATTTAAAACATGTTTGTAAAATTTTAAATTGTTCATGAAATCTAAATTTTTCAATTTTCGTAAAAACTATGAAATGAAAATTATTAACATTTTTCAAAAATATTTATAATTTAAGGAAATGTTCACAGGTATTTAAAAAGTGTTTACGAAATTTAAAGATAAAAATAGAAGAAAATACATAGAAGAAAACTAAAAAATCAAATAATCTCCCCAAAAACAGCATGAGACTATGTCCCCACCCTGCTGTTTAATTGGGGAGGTCCATGGATCGTTGCTCATTGCGATCAGGCGATGTATTGTCGCTCCCTGCTAGATGTGTGAAAGGATTGAAGAGGTCAACTAGGGGGAGGGGTGAATAGGAAACTATAATTTTTTAATCTTAACTTCCAATGTTAGGGATGTGCTGTAAAGTAAGTTCTCTAGATATGCAATCTATGGTGGGAACAATCTATACGTCTAGCAAGTTAATACACTAGGTAAGCAAGAGCAAACAAGCTAGCAAGGAAACAAAAGTAAAGGTGTAGGAATGGAGAAACCACAAAAGTTAAAGATGTGGATATATACCCAAGTTCACATTTCTTTGGGGAGTGCTAATCTAAGTTGGAAAGGTGCGGTTTCTTGGGGGAGTGCTAATCTATGTTGGAGAGGTGCAGAGGCCAAAGCTCTCGAACGCCACCAAATAGTTCATTCTTATCTCCCTTTGACTTATGTCCAATGGACTGTCCACAAATCTCTTGTGGTTGGTCTTGAAGGCGACCACCGAATCTTTACAAACTCCTTGGATCACAAAACACACAAGGAAGCTTCCAATCTTTGACTCCTACGCCTAGGAGTCCCAGATCTCTAAGCAATAAGTTTGACGATGAAAAAATATGGAGATATTAAATTGGTTAGGTCCAAGTGTAAATCGTGTGAATCTCTTTCCATCCTCAAAGTTTTGAAGAGTTTGAGTGGAGGGATGAAGATCAATCGAGTTTAAGGTTTGTCAATGGTGGAGAAGCTCAAATGGAGGATTATGGCTAGAGGTTGAATATGGATAAGTATATATACCTCCACACCAAATCTGGCCGTTGCCACCCTATGGACATGGGCTAAATGGCCACTAGAGACAAAACCATATGAAAGGATCGATATGGTTGACTAGAGGGGGTGTGAATAGGCAACTACCAATTTTTAGTTTTTCTTTAATAAATTAGGTTTAGCATCAAGAGGTTGTCTAGATATGCAACTAGGTGAGCAACCTATATGCTGCTAACAACACCAACAACAAGAGCAAGCAAGATATAAAGCACAAGTAAAGCGTGCACAAAGTAAAGGTAAGAAATAACCACAAGTGGAGCCGGTGGAGACGAGGATGTGTTACCGAAGTTCCTTCCCTTTGAGGGGAATTACGTCTCTGTTGGAGCGGTGTGGAGGCACAATGCTCCCCAAGAAGCCACTAGGGCCACCGTATTCTCCTCACGCCCTCACACAATGCGAGATGTCGTGATTCCACTAGTGGTGCCCTTGAAGGCGGCGACCGAACCTTTACAAACAAGGTTGGGGCAATCTCCACAACTTAATTGGAGGCTCCCAACACAACCATGAAGCTTCACCACAATGGAATGTGGCTCCGAGGTGACCTCAACCGTCTAGGGTGCTAAAACACCCAAGAGTAACAAGATCCGCAAGGGATTAGTGGGGGGAATCAAATTTCTCTTGGTGGAAGTGTAGATCGGGGCCTTCTCAACCAATCCCTAGAAAATCAACAAGTTTGATTGGCTAGGGAGAGAGATCGGGCGAAAAAGAGCTTTGGAGCAACAATGGAGTTTGGGGAGGAAGAGGTGAGGTCTTCTTGAGGAAGAAGACCCCCTTTTTATAGTGGGGGACAAATCCAACCGTTATCCTCTCAGCCCGCAACCAAGCGGTACTACCGCTCTAGGAGCGGTACTACCGCTCCCTACAGGATGCACAGGAGATAAGAGGAACAGGGGAGAACAGAGGAACGGATAGTGGTAGCCACGGTGGTAGGGGCGGTACTACCGCCTCTACTACCGCTGTTACTACCGCGTGTTTTCTAGGGGCAAACAGGTAGCACGGTAGAGACCATGAGGCACTACCGTAAAACCCGACATGAAAAATCGAGGCCCCAACCACGAGCGGTAGTACGAGTGGGACTAGCAGCAGTACTACCGCCTATAAGCGATACTACCACTGTTGCCCGCGGTACTACCGCTTGCAGCTCTCCACCACTTCTTCGGCACAAACGATGGACAACTCCAAGGAAGCGGGAAGTGACGATGGGTGCAATATGAGTGTGTACGTGTTGGTTCCACTTGAACCTTTCCGAAGCGGACCCCCTCTTGATGGTACGTTTTTCCCTACGACTCAAGTTCACCAGAAAAGAAGCGTAGGAAAGAGAATCGTCTTTACTTGAAACTCCGAGGGGCACGAATCATCTTGTGCCATATGCTTGAAAGTCTGCGATGCTCAATGCACATGATTAGTCCGCAAACACATTGTCATCAATCACCAAAACCACTTAGGTAGAAATATGCCCTAACAATCTCCTCCTTTTTGGTGGATTGATGACAACGCGGGATTTGCACAAAGAATATAGCAAAGAGGTGTGCAAACCCACAATCTACAAAATATAGACAGGCTCCCCCTAGATGTGTGCACTATTTTAAATATGCTTTTGGAATGCAAAGTACACACATATAGGATCCACACTCCCCCTATATTTTATAGACCAAGCAATACTTGCACAGACATAATAAGATGATAGCATGCAAGTAATATCGTGAGAGCATACGGATAAGAGCATAAACATAAGATACATCTCTCATGCAATTGATAACATAAAGTACTTGACATAAATAGATAGAGATAGGATAGCTCATATGTCTCACACCATATGGTCTCGAACACAAAGGACAACTACAAACCAAAGCAAACGAAAGAGTTCGAGCAAGGAAAGCAATGGCAAATAAGAGAAATGCACACTCGACTCACGACACACTGCAAATCCCTAACCTCTCTCCCCCTTTGGCATCGAGACACCAAAAGGGTAGAGAGTACAGCTAAGAACGACGGTGGTAGCAATACTCCTAGACATCACCAATCATGCTCCTCCTCCTCCTCAGATACCTCTGCAGCAGGTGTAGGGCCTCCAGTGCCCTCGTCAGAATCGGTCCACGGGCAGTGCACTCTAACCCACGACTCCTCATTAGTGATCTTTTCCTCGGAGCCATCTGAAACGTTGAGGCCAACCTGCCTCATGATGGCCTTGTCACGACAACGGGCCTTCTTGGCATTCACATGAGCCTTGTACTGACCCTTTGCCTGAAGGCAAAAGAGCTTCTTCATCTTCTGCTTGAGCTTCTTAGCCCAAGATGGCTCCTCAGACGGCTCATAGTCCTGCTCATCATCATCATCCTCATCCTCAGACCTGACAGTGTCACGCTCTTGAGGAGCAGGGGAAGTCGTCCTCCACCTCTCCTTCCGCCTTAGCTGAACAACATCATGAGACGCTAGGTCTCCAACATTAAGCGCCTCATCCGGAAATAAAGACGCCCATGTCTCCTCAATAAGCTGCATCAAGTAGGGGCCATAGATGATGCACTTGCGCTCCAAGACCACAGAGCGAAGCTCTGACCACATAACATGAGAAACATCCAACACCTTGATACGTCCATTTTGCATCATGATTTCCTACAATTATTTAAAATGTTTTATGCATAATAATGCTTCTTGGAGTAATTCTAATGTCTTTTCTCTCATACTATGCAAGGTTTACACAAAGAGGGAGAATGCCCGCAGCTGGAATTCTGGACCTAAAAAAGCTACGTCAGAGTTACCTATTCTGCACATCTCCAAATGAGCTGAAAATATACGGAGAATTATTTTGGAATATATGAAGAATAATGGAGGAAATAACTACCGAAGGGGGCCACCCTGGTGAGCACAAGACACCAGGGCGTGCCTGGGCCCCCAGGCGTGCCCTGGTGGGTTGTGCCCTCCTCGGCCCACCTCCGGTGCCCATCTTCTGGTATATAGGTCATTTTGACCTAGAAAAAAACCAGAGGACGACTTTCGGGACGAAGCGCCGTCGTCTTGAGGCGGAACTTGGGCAGGAGCACTTTTGCCCTCCGGCGGAGCTATTCCACCGGGGGAACTTCCCTCCCGGAGGGGGAAATCATCGCCATCGTCATCACCAACAACTCTCCTATCTTTGGGAGGGCAATCTCCATCAAGATCTTCAACAGCACCATCTCCTCTCAAACCCTAGTTCATCTCTTGTGTTCAATCTTTGTACCGGAACCTTAGATTGGTACTTGTGGGTGCCTAGTAGTGTTGATTACATCTAGTAGTTGATTACTATATGGTTGATTTGGTGGAAGATTATATGTTCAGATCCATTATGCTATTTAATACCCCTCTGATCTTGAGCATGATTATCATTTGTGAGTAGTTACTTTTATTCTTGAGGGCACGGGAAAAGTCATGTTGCAAGTAATCATGTGAACTTGATATGTGTTCGATATTTTGATGATATGTATGTTGTGATTCCCTTAGTGGTGTCATGTGAACGTCGACTACATGGCACTTCACCATATTTGGGCCTAAGGGAATGCATTGTGGAGTAGTTATTAGATGATGGGTTGCTAGAGTGACAGAAGCTTAAACCCTAGTTTAGGCTCTACTTCGTAAGGGACCGATTTGGATCCAAAAGTTTAATGCTATGGTTAGATTTTTATCTTAATACTTTTCTCGTAGTTGCGGATGCTTGTGAGGGGGATAATCATAAGTAGGAGGTTTGTTCAAGTAAGAACAACACCTAAGCACCGATCCATCCACATATCAAATTATCAAAGTAGCGAACACGAATTAAACCAACATGATGAAAGTGACATGGTGAAATTCCCGTGTACCCTCAAGAACGTTTTGCTTATCATAAGAGACCGTTTTGGCCTGTCCTTTGACACAAAAGGATTGGGCTACCTTGCTGCACTTTATTTACCATTACCGTTACTTGCTCGTTATAAATTATCTTGCTATCAAATTACCTATTACCGACAATTTCAGTGCTTGCAGACATTACCTTGCTGAAAACCACTTGTCATTTCCTTCTGCTCCTCGTTGGGTTCGACACTCTTACTTATCGAAAGGACTACGATTGATCCCCGATACTTGTGGGTCATCAAGGCTATTTTCTGGCGCCGTTGCCGGGGAGTGAAGCGCTCTTGGTAAGTGGAAATCGGTAAGGAAAAATTATTACTACGTGCTAAAATTTATTTTCACTTGCTACTATGGAAAACAATCCTTTGAGGGGTTTGTTCGGGGTATCTTCATCTCGATCGGAACCACAATTAGTTGCCCCTAAACCTACTGCACCTACTGAAAATATTGGTTATGAAATTCCTTCGGGTATGATAGAACAACTGCTAGCTAATCCTTATGCAGGAGATGGAGCCGAACATCCTGATATGCACTTGATCTATATATGTGGATGAAATTTGTGGATTATTTAAGCTTGCAGGTTTTCCTGGAGATGAAGCTAAGAAGAAGGTTTTACCTTTATCTTTGAAGGGAAAAGCATTGACATGGTATAGGCTATGCGATGATATTGGATCTTGGAACTGGAATCATTTGAAATTGGAATTTCACCAAAAAAATTATCCTACGCATCTAGTTCATCGTGATCGGAATTATATATATAATTTTTGGCCTCATGAAGGAGAAAGTATCACTCTAGATTGGGGGAGGCTTAAGTCAATGTTATATTCATTCCCCAATCATGAGCTCTCAAGAGAAATTATTATTCAGAATTTTTATGCTCGGCTTTCTCGTGATGATCAATCCATGCTCGATACTTCTTATCTTGGTTCTTTTATGAAGAAGACTATTGAATTCAGGTGGGATCTTTTAGAAAGAATTAAATGCAACTCTGAAGATTGGGAACTCTACGAAGGTAAAGAGTCAGGTATTAAGCTTAAGTTTGATTGTGTTAAATCTTTTATGAATACCAATGCTTTTCAAAAGTTTAGCACTAAATATGGACTTGACTCTGAGATAGTAGCCTCTTTCTGTGAATCATTTGCTACTCATGTTGATCTCCCTAAGGAGAAGTGGTTTAAATATCACCCACCTATTAAAGAAGAAAATAAAGAAACGATCATAGTTAAAGATGAACTTATTCTTTACAATGTCGATCCAGTTGTGCCTAGTACTTATAATGAAAACCCACCTTTCCCTGTTAGGATAAAGGAACATGCTAAGGTTTCAACTGTGGTTCACAAAAGTAATATTAGAGCACCTAAACCGGCTGAACAAATTAAAGTAGAACCTAGTGTTGCTATGGTTAAAGATCTCTTGGTAGAAAATATTGATGGGCATGTTATTTACTTCTGTGATGAAGCTGCTAGAATTGCCAAACCCGTTGAAAAAGATAAACATAGACTTGTTGTTGGCATGCCTATTGTCTCGGTTAAAATAGGAGATCGTTGTTATCATGGCTTATGTGATTTAGGTGCTAGTGTGAGTGCTATTCCTTTTACCTTATACCAAGAAATTATGGATGACATAGCACCCGCTGAAATAGAAGACATAGATGTTACTATTAAACTTGCTAATAGAGACACCATCACACCACTTGGGATTGTTAGAGATGTTGAACTCTTGTGTGGGAAAATAAAATACCCTATTGATTTTCTAGTTCTTGGTTCCCCACAAGATGACTTTTGTCCCATTATCTTTGGTATACCTTTCTTGAACACTGTCAATGCTACTATAGATTGTCATAAACAAACTGTCAGTGTTCGCTTTGGTGACGAGTCTCATGAATTTAATTTTTCCAAGTTTAATAGACAACCTCATAAGAAAGAATTACCTAGTAAGGATGAAATAATTGGTCTTGCTTCTATTGTTGTGCCTCCTACAGATCCACTAGAAAAAAATTTGCTAGACCATGAAAATGATATGCATATGCATGAAAGGAATGAAATAGATAAAATCTTCTTTGAACAACGACCTCTGCTCAAACATAATTTGCCTATTGAAATTCTTGGAGGTCCTCCTCCACCTAAAGGTGATCCTGTGTTTGAATTAAAACAATTGCCTGACACTTTGAAATATGCTTATCTTGATGAGAAAAAGATATATCCTATTATTATTAGTGCTAACCTTTCAGAACATGAAGAAGAAAGATTATTGAAAATTCTGAAGAAGCACCATGCTGCTATTGGATATACTCTTGAAGATCTTAAGGGCATTAGTCCCACTCTATGTCAGCATAAGATTAATATGGAGCCTGATGCCAAGCCCGTTGTTGATCATCAGCAACGATTGAATCCTAAAATGAAAGAAGTGGTAAGAACTGAAATACTAAAGCTTCAGGAAGCAGGTATAATCTATCCCATAGCTGATAGTAGATGGGTAAGTCCCGTTCATTGTGTCCCTAAGAAAGGTGGTATCACTGTTGTTCCTAATGATAAAAATGAACTTATCCCACAAAGAATTATTACTGGCTATAGAATGGTAATTGATTTTAGAAAACTAAATAAAGTAACTAGAAAAGATCATTACCCTCTGCCTTTTATTGATAAAATGTTGGAAAGATTATCTAAGCACACACACTTTTGTTTTCTTGATGGATATTCTGGCTTTTCTCAAATACCTATTTCACAACCTGATCAAGAGAAAACCACCTTTACATGCCCTTTTGGAACTTATGCTTATAGACGTATGCCTTTTGGTCTATACAATGAACCTGCTACCTTTCAAAGATGTATGACTGCTATATTCTCTGATATTTGTGAAAAGATTGTTGAGGTTTTCATGGATGGTTTTTCTGTTTATGGAACTTCTTTTGATGATTGCTTAAGCAACCTTGAATTGGGAGAAGTTCCACTTTATGGTTAATAAAGGTATTGTCTTGGGTCATAAAATTTCTGAACGAGGTATTGCAGTGGATAAAGCTAAAGTTGATGCAATTGAGAAAATGCCATGTCCTAGAGATATCAAAGGTATTCGTAGTTTCCTTGGTCATGCTGGTTTCTATGGGAGGTTTATTAAAGACTTCTCTAAAATTTCTAGGCCTCTTACAAATCTTTTACAAAAGGATGTTCCATTTGTTTTTGACGATGATTGTGTAGAAGCCTTCGAAACACTTAAGAAAGCCTTAATTTCTGCACCTATTGTCCAACCACCTGATTGGAACTTGCCTTTTGAAATTATGTGTGATGCTAGTGATTATGCTGTTGGTGCTGTTCTAGGATAAAGAGTTGATAAGAAATTAAATGTTATTCATTATGCTAGCAAAACTCTAGACAGTGCCCAAAGAAATTATGCTACTACCAAAAAGAATTTTTAGCAGTTGTGTTTACCTGTGATAAATTCAGATCTTACATTATTGATTCCAAAGTAATTATTCACACTGATCATGCTGCTATAAAATATCTTATGAAAAAGAAAGATGCTAAACCTAGGTTCATTAGGTGGGTTCACTTGCTACAAGAATTTGATTTACATATCACTGATAGGAAAGGAGCTGAGAACCCCGTAGCTGATAACTTGTCTAGGTTAGAGAATATTCTTGATGACCCACTACCTATTGATTATAGCTTTCCCGATGAACAACTAGCTGCAATAAATGTTTCTCATAAAACTCCTTGGTATGCTGACTATGCTAATTATATTGTTGCTAAATACATACCACCTAGCTTCACATACCAACAAAAGAAAAAATTCTTCTATGATTTAAGACATTAGTTTTGGGATGACCCACATCTTTATAGAGAAGGAGTAGATGGTATTATTAGACGTTGTGTACCTGAGCATGAACAAGAACAAATCCTACGGAAATGTCACTCCGAAGCATATGGAGGGCATCACGCGGGAGATAGAACTGCTCACAAGGTATTGCAATCTGGTTTTTATTGGCCTACTCTCTTCAAGGATGCCCGTAAGTTTGTTTTATCTTGTGATGAATGTCAAAGAATTGGTAATATTGGTAAGCGTCAAGAAATGCCTATGAATTATTCACTTGTTGTTGAACCATTTGATGTTTGGGGTTTTGATTACATGGGACCATTTCCTTCCTCTAATGGGTATACTCATATTTTGGTTGCTGTTGATTATGTTACTAAGTGGGTAGAAGCTATTCCAACCAGTAGTGCTGATCACAACACTTCCATTAAAATGCTTAAAGAAGTTATTTTCCCAAGGTTTGGAGTCCCTAGATATTTAATGACTGATGGTGGTTCACACTTTATTCATGGTGCTTTCCGTAAAATGCTTGCTAAATATGATGTTAACCATAGAATTGCATCACCCTGTCATCCTCAATCTAGTTGTCAAGTTGAACTTAGCAATAGAGAAATAAAATTGATATTACAAAAAACTGTTAATAGATCCCGAAAGAATTGGTCTAAGAAATTGGATGATGCACTTTGGGCCTATAGAACAACTTATAAAAATCCTATGGGTATATGCCTCCCTATAAAATGGTTTATGGAAAAGCTTGTAATTTACCTCTTGAGTTAGAACATAAAGCATATTGGGCAATTAAAGAACTCAACTATGTTTTCAAACTTGCCGGTGAAAAGAGGTTATTTGATATTAGCTCATTAGATGAATGGAGAACCCAAGCTTATGAAAATGCAAAACTATTTAAAGAAAAAGTTAAAAGATGGCATGACAAAAGAATCCAAAAGTGGGAATTCAAAGTGGGACAAAATGTTCTCTTGTACAACTCTCGTTTCAGATTCTTTGCAGGAAAACTTCTCTCTAAATGGGAAGGACCATATATCATCGAGGAGGTTTATCACTCTGGTGCCATCAAGATCAATAACGCCGAAGGTACTAGTCCGAAGGTAGTCAATGGGCAAAGAATTAAGCACTATATCTCAGGTACGCCTATTAACGTTGAAAGCAATATTATTCAAACCATGACACCAGAGGAACACATAAAAGAAACCTTCCGGAACACTCCAGAGTACTAAAAAAAGAGGAGGTATGTGATACGGTAAGTAAACGGACTCCGAAAAATCCAGAAAAATATTTTTTGTCAGTTTTGGAATATTACAAAAATTAGGAAAATAAGAACAACCAGGAAGGCAACCGAGGAGGGCACAAGACACCAGGGCGTGCCTGGGCCCCCTGTCGCACCCAGGTGGGTTGTGCCCACCTCGGGAACCTTCCCGACTCCGTTTTCTCCCGTTTGCTTGTTTCCCAAGATAAAAAAAATTATATACCCCCCGAACGTTTTGACCACCGTATCGCGGAGAAATCTTCTGTTCTTCTTTTGTGCTATTTTGTAGCAGATCTGAAAATATGTCATCTCAAGATTCGGAGGAAGGGAGCCCTGTTTCTTACCAACCTCTGGACCCAAATATTTTCAAGAATACTTTTCCTTATGTGTGGTTCTCAGATGAAGAGGATGAAAACGAACCTGTCCCTCCCCTGTTTCTTCAGGAAAGCAAGGAAGCATTATGCAAGAGGATATTGAAGCTTGAGTTAGAGAACGATGACTTGAGGATAGATAATTTTATCCTTCGGCGCAATCTAGAGGAGAAGACTACTACATCATCACCACCATCATCATCTTCACCACCAAAAGAGACTTGAGTTCATGGTATGGGCACTCCCCTTGGCTTGTGCCAAGCTTGGGGGAGGTGCCCCGGTATCGTATCACCATCACTATATTTGCGTTTATCTATTTTAGTTTGATCTTTAGTTATTCTTTGGTTAGTTCAATTAAAGTATAGTTCGACCAGTTTTCGAGTGCTTGCTTAGTGATTTACCTATCCATGTAATCGTGTGCGAAATATATAATAAAATTTAGTGTGAGTTTTTGTTTCTTTACTTCCTTGTTGCAATAAAATAAAAATAAATAAATGAAAAAAGATCAGATGATAATCTTATGGTAAGTAATGACATCACATAAGGAAGAGTATAAGTGATAAAATTTGTTGGAGATTGACAAACATGGCATTGGTCAATGATGCAACTTATGAAAGAATTAATAAGGGGAGAGAAGATTCACATGCAAATATACTATCTTGGACATCTTTTATGATTGTGAGCCCCCATTAAATATTATATGTCAAAATAGTTGACGTTGGACAAGGAAGACAACGTAATGAGCTATGCTTGTTCATATCCACATAGAAGTTATATTGTTATAGATCCTTCAACATATGGTGCTTGCTCAATATCCTTGCTAGCCAAAAAAATTACGCACTAAGTAGAGATACTACTTGTGCATCCAAAAACCTTAAACCCAAATTCATGCCTTGAAAGTCCACTATACCTACCTATGGATTGAGTAAGATCCTTTAAGTAAGTTGTCATCGGTGCAATAAGGCAATAAAAATTGCTTCTAAATGTGTTGGATCGTTTAGTGTAAGAGAAAATTGAGCGTTGTATGAACTTGTGATGGCAAAGTAATAAAAGAGACACACTGCAAAATAAAGGTTGCTATCATAAGGGGCAATATAATGTGACATTCTTTTGCATTAAGGGGTTTGGCATACAAACAAAGAGCGCATGGCAACCTCTGCTTCCCTCTGCGAAGGGCCTATCTTTTACTTTTATGTATTTACTTTTATGCAAGAGTCAAAGTATTCTCCCATATTCCTTTTTATTTTCTCCTTTGGCGAGCATCATGTGGTGAGGAAAGATCTAAGCACATATATCCAGTTGGATATGAGTGGGCATGAGTTATTAATGTTGACATCACCCTCGAGGTGAATACGTTGGGAGGTGATACTATAAGCCCTATCGTTCTATGTGTCCGGTTGAAACTTTTTGCTCATGGGTATGCTGTGAGTGTTAGCAATCATAGAAGATTATATGAAGGTTGAGTATGTGGACTTGCCAAAAGGCTCCGACACGTGACCCTTCCTGAAAATATGATGAATTGTAGTTGCAAAGTTGACTGAGAACATAGTTTGTTGGTTTTCAATAGAGTTTATGCTTTATACTTCAATGTTGTGATGAATTGTTACTTGTTCATAAGAACTTATATGATAAAAGTTGTATGATGAAGTTTTATGTTAAAGTTCTTTGTTGTTATAATAATAATCATGATGCTTCTATGTTCGTTTTTTGTTTTTATTGACACCTCTCTCTCTAAGCATGTGGACATGTTTTTCGATATCGGTTCTTCGCTTGAGGACAAGCGAGGTCTAAGCTTGGGGGAGTTGATACGTCCATTTTGCATCATGACTTCCTATTGTTATTTATAATGTTTTTATGCATAATAATGCTTCTTGGAGTAATTCTAATGCCTTTTCTCTCATAATATGCAAGGTTTACACAAAGAGGGAGAATGCCGGCAGCTGAAATTCTGGACCTGAAAAAGCTACGTCAGAGTTACCTATTCTGCACATCTCCAAATGAGCTAAAAATTTATGGAGAATTGTTTTGGAATATATGAAGAATAATGGAGCAAATAACTACTAGAGGGGGCCACCTTAGTGAGCACAAGACACCAGGGCGCGCCTGGGCCCCCAGGCGCGCCCTGGTGGGTTGTGCCCTCCTCGGCCCACCTCCGGTGACCATCTTATGGTATATAGGTCATTTTGACCTAGAAAAAAAAAATCAGAGGGGGACTTTCGGGATGAAGCGCCGCCGTCTCGAGGCGGAACTTGGGCAGGAGCACTTTTGCCCTTCGGCGGAGCGATTCTACCGGGGGAACTTCCCTCCCGGAGGGGGAAATCATCGCCATCGTCATCACCAACAACTCTCCCATCTTTGGGAGGGCAATCTCCATCAATATCTTCAACAACACCATCTCCTCTCAAACCCTAGTTCATCTCTTGTGTTCAATCTTTGTACTGAAACCTTAGATTGGTACTTGTGGGTGACTAGTAGTGTTGATTACATCTAGTAGTTGATTACTATATGGTTTATTTGGTGGAAGATTATATGTTCAGATCCATTATGCTATTTAATACCCCTTTGATCTTGACCATGATTATCATTTTTGGGTAGTTACTTTTGTTCTTGAGGTCACGGGAGAAGTCATGTTGCAAGTAATCATGTGAACTTGGTATGTGTTCGATATTTTGATGATATGTATGTTGTGATTCCCTTAGTGGTGTCATGTGAACATCGACTACATGGCACTTCACCATATTTGGGACTAAGGGAATGCATTGTGGAGTAGTTATTAGATGATGGGTTGCTAGAGTGACAGAAGCTTAAACCCTAGTTTATGCGCTACTTCGTAAGGGACCGATTTGGATCCAAAAGTTTAATGCTATAGTTAGATTTTTATCTTAATTAATTTTCTCGTAGTTGCAGATTCTTGCGAGGGGGTTCATCATAAGTAGGAGGTTTGTTCAAGTAAGAACAACACCTAAGCACCGGTCCACCCACATATCAAATTATCAAAGTAGCGAACACGAATTAAACCAACATGATGAAAGTGACATGTTGAAATTCCCGTGTACCCTCAAGAACGCTTTCCTTATCATAAGAGACTGTTTTGGCCTGTCCTTTGACACAAAAGGATTGGGCTACTTTGCTGCACTTTAGTTACCATTACCGTTACTTGCTCGTTACAAATTATCTTGCTATCAAATTACCTGTTACCGACAATTTCAGTGCTTGCAGACATTACCTTGCTGAAAACCACTTGTCATTTCCTTCTGCTCCTTGTTGGGTTCGACACTCTTACTTATCGAAAGGACTACGATTGATCCTCTATACTTGTGGGTCATCACACCTCCTGAGAACCCCGCTGCTTCTGACAGAAGTGAAGAAGGTCCACCAGATAGGAGTGTACCATATCCTGATTACCAACACGAGGAAACATAGTGTTCCTAAAGATCTGATGCAAGATGTCCAGAAAGGGGCATAGCTCATAGTAGACATGCCCGGTCTCAGACACCTTCCTGTTAGAGAAAGGCCACAGAGCCTCCTTGTGAGTAGCAGAAGCCTCCCGGTGAGGGCGTAACCCAATTGGGTTTTGGGCGCCCTGATCATCATAAGATAAACTCTCCATAAAGCTCTTCCATGTAGCAGACAGACGCCGACCATTGGTCATCCAGGTGAAAGTCCTGTCTTCATCATGCCCAAAGTGCACTGTGGCATAGAATAGGGCCACAAGCTCCGCATCAAAATCCTTGTTGAAAGAGAAGATCCTCTTGATATCAAGCTCCTCGCACCTCTGAAGTGCAGCCCCAAAGTAAGGCAAGTCCCTCTCCATGTGAGTGAGATCAACTGACTTGACTTTCACATACAGATTCTTCTTTGCCTTCAACACATGATGGAAGATAGACTATTGAAACTTGTTCCAAAACATACGATGTACAAGCGAAGGATCTTGAGGCTCCCGGTACGGATTGCGCTTACGCGCCAAACAGAACTCCTGAGCTGGCATCTGACAAGCACCCTTGGTCCCCTTATTCTTGGAAGCAGTAACTTTGACTCTCTGTCTTGGCTGCTCACTGGAGCCACTCACGGGCCGGGTGCCACTCTCTGGAACGGTGTCACCCACTGACACATCAGCAGAATGGTAGCGCTTGGAGCCACCGGTACGAGCAGGATTCTTGCGGCGAGCCTGATGCCCGGAGCTACTACCACCTAGAACACACACACACACAAAAGCACGAAGGAGGCAAATTGCATAAGCCACAGGAAAACGAGAAACACAAGAGAGAAGGTGGAACGGGAGAAAACTAAAGTTGGCAGCTGGAAGTGGTAGTACCGCACCTCCCAGCGGTAGTACTACCTACAAGCGGTAGTACCGCTCCGGAGGGGCGGTAGTACCGCTCGAGGCGGAAGTCAACGGGGCTGCACACTTCCCGGAGAGATCCGGTAGTACCGGAGGTGCCAAATTCAAATTTTCGCGGTTAAACCTTCAATCTACCTACTCTAGTAGTCTTTCTACGCCCTACTCATGTCCCGATTTGGCCAAAAATCGATGAATGCAACGAATATCGCCCAAGAACCTAGATCCAACAACTAGAACCAAAGAGAAGAAGAGCGGGGGCAATATCGACATCCATGGCAAGAGGAGAGGGTGGGGATCGATCCCACCGGACGGAAATGCGGAAGACGGCCCGGAGGAGGCGGCCCGGCGGCGGCCCTCCGTTGGCTGTTCGTCGCCTGAGAGAGAGAGATGGGAGAGGAGGCGAGTGAATGGGTATGGGGGAGAGAAAACTCCCCCTGCCCTGATTCATAACCCCCAGTCCAACTCACAGAGCGATAGTACCATGGAGCCAGGTGGTAGAACCGCTAATAAGCGGTAGTAACGCCCTGGCACAGCGGTAGTACCGCGCAGGCGAAAGCAGGCAGGAACAAGAAGGAAAAAGGTTGGCTTATGCAAATGAGAAGACCAAGAAAACTCGAGAGAGACACGACAAGGAACAATAGCAAACAGAAGAGACACCCCAAGCATAAAACAAGAGAACAAAAGAACATACTAGAAGTGTCTCAGAACACACACAAAGTCCTCAAGACTAGATGCAACGAGTAGTCAACACGAGGAGAGGGCGGTGGCCGAAGCCACCTATGTTTGAGTCAATAGGTATGGCACCGCGAAGATTTTAACCTTGGGCCCATGACCAAAACTCATCTTTGAAGCACAAGTACCATAAAAAATGGCTAATGTGAAAGACTTGATCGATTTATGCATAATGGGGGGAGGGAGAGTTCATTGAGAGAACAACACTCCCCCTATGTCCATGCCTACATCTAGAACAAGATAGAATGATGAGTGCGGTGGGGTGTGCCTAGATTCAAGCCACATTGCTTGAATCAATGATATTTAGCTCATGCCTTAACTCGCGGAAGCTTGCTTCATCTAGAGGCTTGGTGAAAATATCCGCTAGTTGCTCTTGAGTGTTGATGTAGATGATCTCAATATCTCCACGCTTGATGTGATCCCGAATGAAATGATGACGAATCTCAATATGCTTCGTCTTGCTATGTTACACCGGATTGTGAGAAATCTTGATAGCACTTTCATTGTCACATAGAAGAGGCACTTTGTCACAAGTGACACCGTAATCCTTTAAAGTTTGCCTCATCCATAGCAATTGTGCACAACAACTTGCGGCGCCTACATACTCGGCCTCGGTGGAGGAGAGAGACACACAATTTTGCTTCTTCGAGGACCAACTCACCAAAGAGCGACCAAGGAATTGGCACCCTCCATAAGTTGACTTCCTCTCCACACAATCTCCCACCCAATCCGAGTCCGAATAACCCATGAGATCAAAGCGTGCTCCTTTGGGGTACCATAAGCCAAAGTTTGAGGTATGAGCCAAATATCGAAAGATTCGCTTGACCGCCATATAGTGGCTTTCCTTAGGTGCGGCTTGAAACCGTGCACAAATTCCCACACTCAACATGATATCCGGTCTAGATGCACAAAGGTAAAGCAAGGATCCAATCATGGAGCGATATACCTTTTGATCCACCGCTTTACCATTGGGATCACTGTCAAGCTTGCATTTGGTGGGCATGGGAAACTTGACCGGCTTGACATCATCTAGCTTGAATCTCTTGAGCATGTCTTGGGTATACTTGGCTTGGTTGATGAATGTTCCTTCTCTCCTTTGCTTGACTTCAAAACCAAGAAAGAACTTCAACTCTCCCATCATAGACATCTCAAACTTCTCGGTCATTAGTGCGGCAAACTCATCATTGAAAGATTTGTTAGGAGAACCAAAAATAATATCATCAACATATAGTTGGCATATGAACAATTCCCCTTTGACCCTCTTAGTAAAAAGAGTGGGATCGATTTTCCGAATTTCAAAACCACGATCTTGCAACAACTCGGTAAGGTGCTCATACCATGCACGTGGGGCTTGTTTAAGGCCATAGAGCGCCTTCTTGAGTTTGTATACATGATTGGGGAGCTTGGGATCCTTGAATCCCGGAGGTTGTTTGACATATACCAACTCATTCAAAGGACCAATAAGAAATGCACTTTTCACATCCATTTGTTGCAACTTCAAATCATGATGAGATGCATAAGCAAGCAACATGCGAATAGATTCAAGACGTGCAATGGGGGCAAAGGTTTCACCGTAGTCGATACCCTCGACTTGGGAGTAGCCTTGTGCCACCAATCTTGCCTTGTTTCGAACAACCACACCATTCGCATCTTGCTTGTTCTTGAAGATCCATTTGGTCCCAATGACATTGTGTTACTCCGTTGGCCTTGGCACTAATTCCCAAACTTGGTTGCACTCGAAGTTGTTGAGTTCATCATGCATGGCTTCAAGCCAATTCTCATCATCGAGCACCTCATGTAACATTTGGGATTCAACACATGAAACAAACGTGTGATGCTCACAAAAGTTTGACAATTGTTTATGAGTAGTTACCCCTTTTCTCAAGCTTCCAAGCACATTCTCCATGACATGTTTTTGAGGCTCAAGCTTCGAAGCCACTTTGGCAGCACGGCACTCCAAAAGTTCCTCAATAAGAATTTGAGGATCATCGACTTGATCATCTTGAGCACTGTCTTGAGCTTGCTCTTGATCTTGAGTGACCTCTTGATCTTGAGCTTGCTCGAGGGTATGAACTTGATCTTGGGCATTATTTGGTGCATCACCATCTTCATGAGGTTGATCTTGCCCTTGATCTTGCTCATTGAGTTGAGGGCCTTCACTTTGTTCTTCGGAAGTGTGTGGGTCTAGCGTCGGTGATGGCTCCACTTGAGTAGAGCATTGTCCTTCTCCTTCGGCCACAAGGGGTTCCTCAATGGGGAGTATTTAACCAATCCCCATTCTTCTTATGGCTTGAGGAGGAATTTCATCACCTACATCACAAAGACCACTTTGCTCCACTTGGGAGCCATTATTTTCATCAAACTCCACGTTACACGTCTCCTCAATGAGTCCGGTGGACTTGTTGAGGACACGGTAAGCATGAGAGTTTGTAGCATAACCAACAAATATGCCCTCTTGAGCTCTAGGTTCAAATTTATACAAACGAACACCTTTCTTGAGAATGAAACACTTACAACTGAACACCCGGAAGTACTTGAGGTTGGGCTTGTTGCTGGTAAGTATCTCATATGGAGTCTTGTTCAAGCCTTTGCAGAGGTAGAGCCGATTGGATGCATGACATGCGGTGTTGATGGCTTCGGCCCAAAAGTTGTACGAAGATTTGAATTCCACCATCATAGTCCTTGCCGCGTCCATCAACGTCCGGTTCTTCCTCTCCGCCACACCATTTTGTTTAGGGGTATAGGGTGCGGCATATTGGTGCTTGATCCCCTCGTCACTAAGAAACTCATCCAAGGTGTAGTTCTTGAACCCGGTGCCGTTGTCACTTCTAATCATCAATATCTTTGCTTCATGTTGACGTTGAGCTTCATTAGCAAAGTCAATGACGGTTTGTTGCGTCTCACTCTTCCTCTTGAAGAAGTATACCAAAGTGTATCTTGAGTAGTCATCCACAATTAGCAAGCAATACTTTCTTCCCCAAGACTATCAAATGATGGAGGACCAAAGAGATCCATGTGAAGGAGCTCTCAGGGCCTCTTCGAGTAGATGACAGTCCTGGGTCGGTGAGCCATTTCATGAAGCTTTCCTTCGATACAAGCACTGCAAGTATGGTCTTTGGCAAAACTCACATTTGTTAGTCCACGGACGTGATCCCCTTTGAGGAGACTTTGCAAAGATCTCATATTGACATGGGCTAGTCGGCGATGCCAAAGCCAACCCACATCAACTTTAGCCATTAGGCAAGTCGCGGTCTTAGTGGGTCGCTCTGAAAAGTCCACCACATAGAGACCGTTCTCGACATGCCCAACAAAAGCTACTTTAAGAGTCTTGCTCCACAAAAGGGCCACAGTATCAAGATCAAAGAATGTTGCAAAGCCCACAAGTGCAAGTTGACTAACGGAAAGCAAATTGTATGCAAGGGACTCAACAAGGATGACCTTCTCAATAGATAAATCTTGAGAGATGACCACCTTGCCAAGACCCAATACCTTAGAGGTTGAAGCATCACCGAATTGGACATGGGTGGGCATAGATGAAATTGGATGCACATCCACCACCAAATCCTTGCTTTCGGTCATATGATTTGTTGCTCCACTATCGAGCAACCATGACACCCCACCGAAGCAAACTCCTACAAGAGATCAATACTTGGATTTAGGTACCCATTCTTGAATGGGTCCTTTGAGGTTAGTAACAAGGATCTTAGGAACCCAAATAGACCATTCAATGTACTCATAATAAGAACCAACAAATTTAGCATAAACATGCCCATCACTAGCACGGCACAACACATATGAGGGGTTAAAGTCACCGGCTTTTTTGGTAGGGCCGGTGTTGCCCTTTTTGCCATAACCACCCACTTCCTTGTTCTTCTTCTTCTCATGAGTGCTCTCACCCACCTTGACAAAGACTTCTTTGAGCGGAAGAGGTTGCTTGGCCTTGATCTTCTTCTTCTTTGACTTGGGAGAAAATCCAAGTCCTTCCTTAGCCACAACTTCCTTTTGATTGCTCAAAAGGTCATTGAGATTCTTCTCACCTTGTATGCAAGTAACAAGGACTTTCTCTAGTTGTTCCTTCAACATGGAATTCTCTTCCACAAGGTGCACATGCTCACAATAAGGGTTAGTAGCATTTGCATTATCAATTAGAACGAAAGGAGGACACGTGGATATCTCCTTGGTTAGCTTCACTTGGAGTTGATCATGAGACTCCTTGAGAGAGGCATAAACACCCTTCAAGACCTTGAGAGCCTTGTCAAGTGTGTCAAACTCTTCCTTAAGTCTATCATGGCCAACCCCAAGTGCAATAGCATGATCAAGATCTTTTTGCATTTTAGCTAGTCCAACGTTGTGTGACTCCTCAAGAGTCAAACGAAGTCCTTTCTCTTCCTCAAGAGCATTGGAAGATCCGCAATCTCATCGGCATAATCATGACTATGCCCCTCCAACTTGGAGATCGTATCCACATGAGACTCAATGATATCATTGGCCTCACCAAGTTGCTCCAAGAGAGCAACAAAGTGCTTCTTGGATTCACCCTTGAGCTTACTCAAGAATTTGTCCAACCCATTCTCATCAACTTTCTCCACCTCACTATCATCTACACAATATAACAATGAAGGAGTAGTAGTGATGGTGGTTTTGATGTTGGGGGTTACCTAATTGATACCTTTGGCCATTAGGCACTTGGCGATTAGGTTCTCATTGGGGGCACCGAAGAGAGACACCTTGGAGGGGAAAGAGGTGGCAATGGCCAAGGTTGCCATTGCCATTACTTCACCACTTGTATCTTCTTCATCATCATCGGAGGTGTACTCTTCATGTGCTACCTAGCCCTTTGGAGGTACCTTCTTGGTGAAGTTGTTCTTGCTTGGAAAGGACTTGGTGTAGGATCGAAAGTAGGTCTAGAGGGGGGGGGGGGATTAGACTACTTGACCAAATAAAAATCTAGCCTTTTCCCAATTTTAAGTCTTGGCAGATTTTAGCAACTTAGCACAAGTCAAGCAATCAACCTACACATGCAATTCTAAGAGTGTAGCAGAAGAAAGTAAAACATTGCATATGAAGGTAAAGAGAAGGGTTTGGAGAAGGCAAACGCAATGTAGACACGGAGATTTTTGGCATGGTTCCGATAGGTGGTGCTATCGTACGTCCACGTTGATGGAGACTTCAACCCACGAAGGGTAACGGTTGCGCGAGTCGACGGAGGGCTCCACCCACGAAGGGTCCACAAAGAAGCAACCTTGTCTATCCCACCATGGCCATCGCCCACGAAGGACTTGCCTCACTTGGGTAGATCTTCATGAAGTAGGCGATCTCCTTGCCCTTACAAACTTCTTGGTTCAACTCCACAATCTTGTCGGAGGCTCCCAAGCGACACCTAACCAATCTAGGAGACACCACTCTCCAAAAGGTAATAAATGGTGTGTTGATGATGAACTCCTTGCTCTTGTGCTTCAAATGATAGTCTCCCCAACACTCAACTCTCTCTCACAGATTTGGCTATGGTGGAAAGATGATTTGAGTGTAAAGCAACTTGGGGAAGGCTAGAGATCAAGATTCTTGTGGTTGGATTGGAATGTCTTCGTCTCAACACATGAGTAGGTGGTTCTCTCTCAGAAAATGAGTAGTGGAAGTGTAGGCACGTTCTGATGGCTCTCTCTCAAATGGAGAAGGGGATGGAGGGGTATATATAGCCTCCAGACAAAATCCAACCGTTACACACATTTGACCCAACTCGGTCAGACCGAATAGGAGAACTCGGTGAGACCGATTTAGTTCAAAATGTGAACGTTAGGAATCTCGGTGGGACCGACTGGATCAACTCGGTGGGACCGATGTGCTAGGGCTAAGGGCAAACCTCATCTCGGTGAGACCGATTGCATGAACTCGGTAGGACCGATTTCAGCAATGAGCAAACAGAGAGTTGGTCAGGCAAACTCGGTGGGACCGATCGCTCATTTCGGTGAGACCGAAATGTTACGAAGGGAAACAGAGAGTTTGTCATGCAAACTTGGTGGGACCGATCGCTCATCTCGGTGAGACCGAAATGTTACGAAGGGAAACAGAGAGTTTGCAATGCCATCTCGGTTAGACCGAGATCCGTATCGGTGAGACCGAATTGTCTAGGGTTTCTGGCAGTGGCTATGTCAACTGAACTCGGTGGCGCCGGATAGATCAAATCGGTGAGGCCAAGTTTGACTTTGGGTTTTGGACATATATGGAAAAGAGAAAGTGGCTGAGGGTTTTGGAGCAATATCACTAAGCATTTTGAGCAAGTAGACCATTAAGCAACACCTCATCCCCTTTTAATAGTATTGGCTTTTCCTATGGACTCAATGTGATCTTGGATCACTAAAATGAAATGAAGAGTCTTGAGCTTTTGCCAATCTTTGTCCTTAGCATTTTGAGGGGTCTACATCTCTAGTCCATGCCATGCCAATCATTGAACTTTCTGAAATATTAGACTTGAATGGATATTAGTTCAATGAGCTATATGTTGTTATGAATTACCAAAACCACCCGGGGATTAGTTGCACTTTCACTTGGCTTTGTCTTTGCGAATGAGTTTGCCACCATTATCTTCCCTCTTCTCATAAGAACAATCCACCACAAAGTGACTCACATTGCCGCAATAGTAGAAAGTCCTCACTCGTTGCTTGTTCTTTGACCACTTGAGTTGTTCTTGGTGAAGTTGGGCCTTGAGTTCCTCTTGTTGACCCAAAATTTCCTTGATGCAAGAGCCATGTGCTCGTGATAAGAATATTTGGTGTCTTCAGGGCAACTCTCCTCTTCTTCCTCTTCTTCTTCTTCTTCTTCTTCTTCTTCTTCTTCTTCTTCTTCTTCTTCTTCTTCTTCTTCTTCTTCTTCTTCTTCTTCTTCTTCTTCTTCTTCTTCTTCCTCTTTCGGAATGGCCTTGGCCTTCAAAGCAAGGGTGGGAGAGCTTTTCTTTGATCGGACATGGGCTAGAGCATTGTCGGCGGTCTTGTTCATGATGTTCATGGCAATAAACTCATCCAACACCTCACTTGAGGACAAAGTGTGAAAGTCCAGTCTTTGACGAATCACAAAGGACATGGCCTTGTTGAAAGGCATGATAGCCTTGAGAAACTTGCGCTTGATCCAATTGTCATCCGTATCCTTGCTCCCATGGTCTTGGAGAGTAACCACAAGAGTTGTCACCCTCCGGTAGAGATCACGCGGATCCTCATCATCTAGCATCACAAATTCATTGGCCTCATCAAGGACCACTTCAAAGTTGGACCGTTGGATGCTTGAGCTCCCCTTGTACAAAGATATGATGTGTTCCCAACAATCCTTAGCACGAATGAAGGGGCGCAAGTGAGATAGGTCTTCGGGAGGAACCGCGGCTTGAAGCATCCACAAGGCGAAGTGATTGTATTGATTGTCCACCTCTTCTCTTGGGGTGAAATTGTTTGGATCATGTGGATAGAAGCCTTGCTCGATGATTCTCCAAAGATTTGTTGAGCTGTGATTCAAATGAGACTTGATGCGAAAAACCCAATTAGCAAAGTCACCCTTTACAAGCTTAGGAGGAGGACCAAGGTTATTAATATGCGGTGTAGGGACCGGTCCTCCATAAACCGGGGGAGGGGGAACCGAGGCAAAGATTCCCGTCCCATTCTTATCATGAGGGGGAGAGGTTTGAGTACCTTTAGCCGCTTCCTTGCCGGAATTGGCCTCCGACTCCGATGCGGTGGGATTAACCACAAGCAAAGGATCAGGAGTGGATTTCATCCCCCTCAAGCAATCCTTTAAGCATGGACTTGACTTCGGTCGTCATAGACGTCTTAAGTGAGGCCATAGCTTCATTTAAGTCATCTCGTGTGATCGAAGTCAACTCCACGGTCTCGGGAACTTCCTCCTCGGTGTCAACCATACTCTTCGGGTGGTGAAACCCTTAATAAAGAAACGACGCTCTGATACCAATTGAAAGGATCGATATAGTTGACTAGACGGGGGGTGAATAGGCAACTACCAAATTTTAGCTTTTCTTTAACAAATTAGGTTTAGCATCAAGAGGTTGTCTAGATATGCAACTAGATGAGTAACCTATATGCTGCTAACAACACCAACTACAAGATCAAGCAAGATATAAAACACAAGTAAAGCTTGCACAAAGTAAAGGTAAGAAATAACCACAAGTGGAGCCGGTGGAGACGACGATGTGTTACCGAAGCTCCTTCCCTTTGAGGGGAAGTACGTCTCCGTTGGAGCGGTGTGGAGGCACAATGCTCCCCAAGAAGCCACTAGGGCCACCGTATTCTCCTCACGCCCTCACACAATGCAAGATGCCGTGATTCCACTAGTGGTGCCCTTGAAGGGGGCAACCGAACCTTTACAAACAAGGTTGGGGCAATCTCCACAACTTAATTAGAGGCTCCCAACGCCACCACGAAGCTTCACCACAATGGAATGTGGCTCCGAGGTGACCTCAACCGCCTAGGGTGCTCAAACACCCAAGAGTAACAAGATCCGCAAGGGATTAGTGGGGGAATCAAATTTCTCTTGGTGGAAGTGTAGATCGGGGCCTTCTCAACCAATCCCTAGAAAATCAACAAGTTTGATTGGCTAGGGAGAGACATCGGGCGAAAAAGAGCTTTGGAGCTACAATGGAGTTTGGGGAGGAAGAGATGAGGTCTTCTTGAGGAAGAAGACCCCCTTTTTATAGTTGGGGACAAATCCAGCCGTTATCCACCTCTCAGCCCGCAACCAAGCGGTACTACCGCTCCAGGAGCGGTACTACCGCTCCCTACAGGATGCACAGGAGATAAGAGGAACATGGGAGAACAGAGGAACGGGCGGTGGTAGTCGCGGTGGTAGGGGCGGTACTACCGCCTATAGGCGGTATTACTGCCTCTACTACCGCTGCTACTACCGCCTGTTTTCTAGGGGCAAACGGGTAGCACGGTAGAGACCCTGAGGCACTACCGTAAAACCCGACACGAAAAATCGAGGCCCCAACCACGAGCGGTAGTACGAGAGGGACTAGGAGCGGTACTACCGCTGCTGCCCGCGGTACTACCGCTTGCAGCTCTCCACCACTTCTTTGGCACAAACGATGGACAACTCCAAGGAAGTGGAAAGTGACGATGGGTGCAATATGAGTGTGTACGTGTTGATTTCACCCGAACCTTTCCGAAGCGGACCCCCTCTTGATAGTACGGTTTTCCCTACGACTCAAGTTCACCAGAAAAGAAACGTAGGAAAGAGAACCGTCTTTACTTGAAACTCCGAGAGGCACGAATCATCTTGTGCCATATGCTTGAAAGTCTGAATGCTCAATGCACACGATTAGTCCGCAAACACATTGTCATCAATCACCAAAACCACTTAGGGAGAAATATGCCCTAACACCATATACCTAAGGGACCCTGGGGTCGAGACAGGGACCCAGGCTATCTAGAGTAAAATCTCTACCCCGGAGACTCGGGGGGTCGAAGAACCTGAGAACCCGAGCCGTCCAGTGAGATAGCCAAAGGGTGGAGGGAGACTCGGGCATGGAGTCTGATGGCTCGGGGACGAATGTTATCTAAGAGTTTTCTATGGACCCATGGGACCCGGGGCTCCTAGCAACATACTGTTTTGGCTAGGGTTTTAACCAATATTTGAAGGTAAACATGGGGATAGTTGAATACGAGTTTTGCATGATCCCCAAGCTTACGTAGTCACATCAACCCCACTTAAGAGTGTGGTTTTGCTATGACTAAAGAACCATTCGACTCTTCAGATAATCGACACCTTTTTGGGGACTTTTAGGGGGTGTCAACGAACTCCATAATATATTCGAGAGACCAATGTCCTAAGTGTGGCACCCAGCTCAATGACCTGTCGCCCCATGTCCAGCTCAGAGATCAATGTCTTCTGAAATACAGTACAACTTGATACAGAATGAAACCATGATTTATTGAAATACTCGGGGGACAAAGTCTTATCTTACAATACTCTTGCGAGTCAAGGGGACACTAGTCGTGCGGCAGTACTATATATGCACATTATTCCACGAACCACTCGACCTCAATCTACTCATAGCGGAAGGGGTATAACACAACAGAATAGTGTGACGATGGCGGGACTCCAATCGAAAGGGACACTGCTGAGACACATCCTAGTTCGCGTACTCGGGATCCTCGAGGTATCCAACTACGGCATCTCCTCCATCTGGCATGATAAGCCGGATCAGTACTTTGAATGTACTCGCAAACTCACAAACAGTCCTGAAGCAAGAAAGCAAGCAAGTACATGAGAATTTAACATGAAACAGGTTGAAGTTATAAACAGTAAGCAAAACAAATCAACTACAATGAAGTAAACATGGCTTGGTCGTTTAAGGTCCCATGGACCGTCTCCCAGCATGATCCCCGATCGTACGGTTTACTTCTCATGACCACCTTGTGATCAACTCAACTCTTTCTAGCATCAATCGTTCCAACCCTTCCCTTTTAGTTTCCTTTATTCATGGATTTGATCAAATAGCGTGACTTAATACGAACGATGCCCACTACCGGGGACTCGGCTATTCGAATAGATTTTTTCACTTTGCGGAGGTTGTACACTTTACCCACACCATGGACAATGATGAGTGTTATTTTTACACTCCTCTATTCTTAGTTTAAACTGATTTATTTCATTAAAACCGAGATCGCTCTGATATTGCCACTAATGACTAATGAATACATAGGATTTCAAAAATCCTTTGTGAAGGCACGACAAGAAGAAACATAGTAAAAGATGATGTATCATGCGACGAGCGGTCGTATGGCTTGGAAACTGATGTCTCTCGTCCACCTAAACACATTTTATAAAGGGGTCGAGGTCGAAATGTCAACAGAACAACCGTGAGAGGAACACATAACAGTCATCTTCATCCCATCTTCATCAACCCTAACCGCCGCCATATTTTTCATCTCCATAGCCACCATCTCCATCTTCACCATAGTTCATTCTCCCCTAGTCATACTTGTAATCGTGTATCGCACGGCATCGATTATAAGACATATTATCAATCAATCTACCTTCATGATGTGTTTTTCATGTGATATGATCTTCATGTGTGAATAGTTCGGTAATAAGGCAAGAGCCTTACAACCAATAGATGTATCGGCTCTTTTTTTAATATATTTGTGACAATTTAAATTTCATTTGGTTTGTAAACTATGAGATTTTTATTCAATTGTAAACTATTTATTATTATGATGTAAAATTTATGTGATTTAAACTTTGGGCAATGTTAAGATTTGTATAAAAAATTATGTACAAATATGACATACCGATCATGGACAAAATGCGTCGGTCAGTTCAGCCAACTGATTAGCAGAACCGGACTCCACCTTACGGCCAACCCAAACGAAAAAAAAAAAAAATCAAATCCGGGTCCGTTTGAGTGTTGGAGTTGCCCTAATACGTAGGCACGTGGCACATCACATGCATCGCTCACATCGTCATGCAAGCAGACAAGCATACAAACAAACAAGCGGATGAGCAGTCTCCGTGAAAACGACCATCGGCCGGCCGGCCTGAGCCTGTCCGTCCTATCTTCCCACTCATAGATACCGTTGTTCCCAAAGCTCACAGCGCCACCAGGCACCAACAACCACACACCCCTACACCCGTAGCCCAAGATCGGAGGCGCCATGGCGTCCTCACGCAGAGAGGACCGGCTCCTCTTCCTCCCCCTGGCGCTGCTGCACCTCCTCTCCTCCTGCCCGCACACCGCCAGCGGCGCGCCCAACACGGCACCGCTCTCCGTGCTCTGCAACGGCGCGGTGTACGGCGCCGGGGACCCCTTCGCGGAGAGCCTCGCCTACGTGCTGGCCGACCTGCTGGCCGCCACGCCGCAGTCCCGCGCCCGCGACGCGTACAGCATCTCCCCGTACCCGAACGCGTTCGCCTACGGCCACGCCGCGTGCCGCGCCGGTCTGTCGGGCGCGGACTGCGCGAGCTGCCTCGGCTCCGCCGTCAGCCAGATGAACGCCACCTGCGGCCACGCCGTCGGCGCGAGGGCCGTGCTCGTGGACTGCAGCGTACGGTACGAGCAGTACGCCTTCGTGGCTTAGCTACCGGCCGGCCGGCCGGCGTGGTGTGTTGGTACGTCCGCGTAGGTGTGTGTAGCCTTTTTTTTAGACGGGTGTGTGTAGCCATTTGGCTTGGCTGATTTGGGCTGCCGATTCGGTTTAATAAGATTCTACGGTGAAACATGTGTTCTAGTGTTTGTGTCCCAATTTTTATCGTGTTGTTTTTTTTCTTCTAAAAAAAACATATTATCTCCTCCCAGCCTCTAAACACGTAAGAACATCTACAGCCGGACTTGATAAATCCGATCCCTCAAACGCCCGCAGACGCAACCGGGCGTGTCCACATACAGTGACCGGTCACGCCTCAAAGTAGCTACTCTGTATCTGAGTCTCTCATATTTGAACCCCTAGATCCATACATAGCATGCAAAAGAAATCCTACGTACTACCCTAGCTAACTAATCTTTGTTGTTGGAGATGTCCACGACGTCGGTACCGGGCACCGGGTGGACGGCCGCGTAGGAGGGCCCCGGCTCCTCCTCCTCCTGCTCGACCTCATCCATGTAGGCGAACATCTCCTCCTCCTCCACGGCGTGCTGCACCTCCATCTCCTGTCGGCGACGACGTCTCGCCTCTGCATCCTACTCCGAGCGGAGGGAATCGAGGATGGCCTACTCCTCCACCTGCAAATCCGCGTCCCCCACATCCTCCTCAGGCTTGTCCTCCTCCTCCTCAACCTCCTCCTCCATCCGATCCACTGCATCTGGAGGTAGCCCTGCGGCGATCCGGGCTTCGCGCCTTGCCCGGATCTGCTCAAGAAGCTGCAGCCGGCGCTCCGGCGTTAGAAATGGATGGCCTCTTATCCGGCGGCGTGGGGGCATGGCTACTAGTGGTGATGGACGAGGAGTGGAAAATAGCGGCGGCGGATCTGTGCCGGCGGTCGGCGGTCGGCTTAAATAGTCGGGCTAGGCACTACGCGGCCCGCCGGAGCGGCGCCACACGTCGACATCAGTCCTACAGAGGAGACGAGCTTCGGACCGCCGAGTTTATAGGCGATTCCGCGTAAGACCTCGACGCCAGTCCGATGTGGCGGGCGCACCCATATCCACCCCATATTTGGGTTGGATATTATGGGTGCCAGTCAGCCCGGGCGTTTGAGGCCCGTTTGAGGCGCCCAGCTAGGTTAAAATTTCGTGACCGGTCAGTGACCGGACGGCCGCCCGGACATTTGAGAAGGATTTAGGGTGCCCGACAGTAGATGCTCTAAGGTACACTAAATGACAGGCAAAGATAGGATGTAAAACACAACGACTAAGTCATCATCCTCCCACAACAAATGTTTTTTTTTTTGAAAAAAACTTTAGATCTATTTATCAAACAACATGGTAGTACAAGAACACTAAAAACAACAGAAGTTACATCTAGGTTCATAGACAACCTGGTGACAAACCGAAGGCGTGCCGCCGTTATTGCCCCTCCCTCATCGAAGCCGGGCAAACCTTATAGTAGTAGATAGTCAGGAGTTTGTCGTGCTAAGACCCAGAGGACCTACAAAGCAGAACAACAACCATCGCTGATGAAGAGAACCCTGAATCCCGCAAGATCCGTCGAAGACACACGTCCACACGACCGTCGACGACACTAGACGCACCACCAGAATGGGAACTAGGCAGCGAGAACCTTGTTTCAGCTTAAGGGAACCGCCATCGCCTCGTCTTCCTGAGTAGGACACAAACCCTAGACAAACTCAAAAGAACACATAAATACATAATAGGAGCCCTCCCACACGCAAGGACAGGGATCCATCGCGCGTTCATGGCCTTAGGGCCAAGAGAGGCAAGGCAGATCGATGGCGAGGCCGGCTGGAGGTGTGGAAACCTTAGTTGCTGGAATCACTCCTGGGGAGGAGGAGGAAATTAAAAAGTTATAGTACTCCATAACATTGTTTTAAGTGCCTCCCTAGCTGAACTCATAAAATTTAACTCGTCAAACGCGTCCCCAAACTATAACTCATCAAATTTGAGGAATTAAAAGAACGCAAACCTAACCGCACTCTCAAACTTAACTCCTTAAACAAACCAGACCTCATATGAAAGCCCCTCTCCCTCATCTTCTTCCTTTTTCCTTCTTCCTCCATTAGGTCAACGACGATTTCTCACCACTGGATGATATCCATGAGCCAGCTAGGGCCCAAGATAAATGGTCCATGAAAATAATTTTTCAGAGGCTCGCCGCACACAAAGTAAGCGTGCAACAAAATAGTTGAAAAATTAGGCGAAATTCTTCCTCCACGGACAATGGTTTGGGCACTTCTTCATCTGAATGAGTTCTTCCCCTCATCCTTCTCCTAGTGGCGCGATGGCGCGGTCCGAAACGCAAGGGTTCATCGAAATTGGATATGGCGGCCGGCGGCCACTTTTCAGGGTAAGTTTTCTTCATGTACGTGAATTTTTGCACTTTGTAAGTGTTCCTCTGTGATGCAGCTTTGCTCGTGGTCCAGTCCATACTGAGGAATGCCGTCGGGTTCGAGACGATGAGGAGGAGTGCCGCCATGGCAAGATACGACAAAAAGACGAAGCAATGAAGGAAAAAAGATCATCGTATTCTTGTTGGGATCTCGCTGGAATTTTGCAGACAGAGGTTGGTGGGGCTGTGGGGGTGTCAGTCGGGCTGTGGGGTAGTCGTCGTAGTCGTAGGCAAGGAACACGGCGAGGGTAGCTCCGAAGGAGGCAAAATTTCGTGTTTTGACCCTTTTAGCATAGAAATTCAAGATCTGACCCCTGTTTCAAAAAAAATTGAAATCTGACCCTTTTTCCTACCGCCAGGGGGCTCGGCAGTAGGCTTACATAGCCTACCGCCATGGGGCTCGGCGGTAGGAAACTAATCCACATCAGCAGCGCAAACGGCCGCCGTCCCCCTTCGTCGCACCCTACCGCAGCTGGTCCTGGCGGTAGGTTGTCTGATCCTACCGCTAGGGACCCTGGCGGTAGGGTGTGGACAGTTATAGGGCTCGGTCGGCTGCCCCACCCCCTTCTCCCCCTTCTCCCCCCACACCCAGCCGCCCCAAGAACAACAGTTCTTCTCTCGCCCCCTCTCTCATCTCCTCCACTTCCCCCCTCGGATCTTCTTCGTTTCTTCATCGTTTTTGCGAATCGAGATGGCCCCGAAAAGAGAAAAGTAAGCTCCTCCCTTCCCTCCAATTAGTTTTAGTCAAATAGCTTCCGATTCGTTGCATTATTTGATTCAAATCACTCCCCCTTTTTGAACTAGATTTAATTTTTTTACCCTAGGATTGATTTAGGTTGATTCTAGATGTTATATTGTGTTAGATATAAACTCTAGTCACTAGTTGGAATGGTAGTGTGAAGATGAACCCTAGTTCATATTTTTTTGAAGGATTTTTTTTTTCGTATGATGCATGTTGGAGGAATTTGTTTTGATATGATGATGCATGTTGATATGCTATGATGCAAGTAGTGGATGTAGTTGGAGAAAAAATGGTGAACCCTCAAGATGAACCCTAGTTCATAATTTTTTGTGTTAATTTTTTTTATGATATGATGAATATTGGGGGAATTTGTTTTGATATAGGATGCATATGGATGTTATATGATGCAAGTAGTGGAATTTGTTGGGGTAAAAATGGTGAACCCCTCAAGATGAACCCTAGTTCATAACTTCTTTTGTTAAAAAAAATGATGATATGATGCATGTTGGAGGGGATGAATTTGTTTTTATATGTGATGCATGTGGATTTTATATGATGCAAGTAGTGGATGTTGTTGGAGAAAAAATGTTGAACCCTCAAGATGAACCCTAGTTTATAACTTCTTTTGTTAAAAAAAAAGATGATATGATGCATGTTGGAGGGGATGAATTTGTTTTGATATATGATGCATGTGGATGTTATATATGAATGTTGTATGAATAAATATATGAATGTTGTATGAATGAATCAACCATGTTTCATTTTTTTATTTATGCTTATGCTTATAATGCTTATGTTTATGAAATTTTATTTAGACAGGCACCTCTTGCGGACAACATTGGCAAACGGTACTCCATGCTTGACTACGCGTTCGACAAGGGTCATCGTGCCTGTTTCATAGAGAACGGAGTGGTAAGTACTACGATCGAAATATTGAACCAAAGTTTTCGGATTGGTAAACTAAGTTACTAACTTTTGGCGTCCACTTTTTGACAGATGCTCTCGCCACTGTGCATGAGGGGTCACGTGAATCCCGTGAAGATGGAGTACGACGAGCGCTACGCGCCGTACTTCAGGAGAGCCCGACTGCTTGGTTTCGTCCTGTAGTTCAAGCGTCAGCCACTGACGCTCGTCCACGCAGCTCTCATGGCTTTGATTGACCGATGGCGACCCGAGACGCATAGTTTCCATCTCCCATGCGGGGAGATGACAGTGACCCTCCAGGATTGGGGGATGATCACGACCCTACCAATCGAGGGTCATGCACTCACCGAGCGAGTGGAGAGGACCAACTGGCAGCAGAGGGTTACCACCCTCATCGGTGACTGCCCCGACGCTAAGGGTAACCAGACATCTGGTGTATCACTGCCCTGGCTCCTGAAGAACCGGAAGAAATGCCCGGTAAATGCCGATCAGGGTACGGTGGAGCAGTACGTGAGGGCCTACCTGTGGTACCTTCTCACAGAGGTCGTCTTTCCAGACTGCTCCAGGAACTTTGCCCTCTGGTCTTATCTCTTCTTCCTAGCCGACTGGGATGCAGGGTACAATTGGGGGACCGCCTCTCTCGCCTACCTATACCGCTCGGTAAGAGAGTATGTCATTGCTTTTTATGAATGTATGCTCCATGATATTGTGTTATATCTGATCATCAATTGTTGTTTTGTAGCTTGACGAGGCAACCCAGAGGACGGAAGTTACTTCTGGTATGGGTGGATTTGTGTGGGCCCTCTCCATTTGGATGTGGGAGCGGCTGCCGGTGGGGCGTCCGGAGAAGTTAAGAAGAGGTCCATGGGATGCGTATGGCGAAGATGGCGACTCTACTCGATACCCGACCATAGCTTATGAGTGGGACGTTGTGGGTCTCTACACGGGCACATCCAAGACTTCGTACAAGGCCTTTACCAATGAGATAGACGCTTTGACGGTTTCGCAAGTATATGAATTAGCTCACCTTTCTCTTTGATGCCACTTTCATCAGGAACTTGCCAATGTTTGTGTAATAGGTAAACTGGTGGCCGTATCATGACCGAGAGTGGGGGTTCGAGCTGAACGTGATGTGCGAGGAGGACAGCGGTCTTTGGCGGTGCATGGTGCCCATGCTATGTGTGTACACCGTCGAGTGACACTTGCCACACCGTGTGGCCGCGCAGTGTGGGATCTACCAGCATACACCACCGGGCATGCCGAACGATACCGATGGCCGCGAACTCCACTTTGTGAGTGCATTATCCTCCGTTACCATGATTTCGTTGCGTTTGACATTCTTATGATGGTTTGTGTTGTTTATGCCTTGTAGGTTCAGCCGGCAGAAAAATCAGTCGATCACAGACTGGGAGAGCAGCATCAAACTTTTGTGACGGAGTGGAACCGGCGCATGTGGCGTAAAGATGGGGAGAGGCGAGTGATTGACTGGGATGATTACACCCAACACATGAGGTGGTACGATGATGGCCAGAAGCACCGTCTTCGTCTCAGGCCTAGGTGGACGACAGAAGATATCGCGGAGCTGGAGATGGATGCCCCCAAGGAAGAGGCCTACCAGGCCAGCATCAGAGACATGAGTGGATTTAGGGAGTTTGTACCCCTGATCAACAGAGTGGTAAGTTGTGTTCTTCTGTCTTGAACCGACGGTTGTATGTAATTTATTTTATTCGTCATTGTGACTCACTTATGCCTTCACATTCCGGCGAGCTGAATAGATGCATCTTTGATGGCTCGGATGCACTAGGTCGTGCTCCCGAGAACGGAGATTCTGAGAACAGCATGAGGGAGACGATGAAGGTAACATTTCAGCCGCCTAGAAATACCCTATGTTCTTGTTCATTTGCAATCATAAATCTGATTAGTATTATGTCCTTGTTTCATTGTGACTGCAGAAGTTCGTGAAGCATTGTCGCAAGCTGGTAGGCCTGCTTGGGTGTGCTGGCTTGGTTGAAGCTCATGATCCTGCAGCCACACAGGGTAACATCGCTTCATCGAGCCATGCTGCCTCGTCGTCTAGGTTGGTTGAGAAGGAGGTGGAGGAGGAGGAGGATGAGGACGAGGACGAGGAGGAGGAGGCCCATGAAGAAGAAGAGGAGGAGGAGTACGATGAAGATTATGGACCTCCACCAGCTCAAGCATCTCAGCTTCCGAAGAGGAATCAACCAAAGAAGGATTGGCAGAGTCCATCCCCATTCCAGAAATCGATTCCTCGAGGAGGGTGCAAGAAGAAGCCTGAAGAGACTCGTTCTAAGAAGAACGATGACCGTACCTCCAAGAGGGGAAGAAGCAAGTAATTGCGGTCTTGGCTTGTTAGCCTACTTGTGTTAGTTGGGGAGACACTATGTGGAATTGTTGACCGTTTGTTGGCTTTGTGAAACCGTTTGTGAAACTACTTGCATTAGTTGGGGTTGTCAAACTACGTGGAGAAGTTTGCTATTTGCTATTTGTGAAACTATGTGGAACCGTTTGATATTTGCTATGTGTGACATGTGTGAGCT
Source organism: Thinopyrum elongatum (assembly GCA_011799875.1). Classification (NCBI taxonomy): domain Eukaryota; kingdom Viridiplantae; phylum Streptophyta; class Magnoliopsida; order Poales; family Poaceae; genus Thinopyrum; species Thinopyrum elongatum. The sequence goes on from CM022298.1 coordinate 128,975,896, forward strand.
CTGCATATTTGCTATTTGTCAACCTTTATTAATATGTGAGCTCTGCATATTTTGCTATTTGTGAAACTATGTGAAACTACTCGAGTGTGATACATGTTATATTGTGTGAGCTCTGCATATTTAAGGCTCTTAAATATATATTGTTATGTTGTGATAAATTTTTAGAAAAGAAATATGCACTGAAACTTGCAAAAAAATTTAAAACCAAAGACCCTACCGCCAAGCCCCCTGGTGGTAGGATCTCACAACCTACCAGCAGGGATCTGCGGTTTTTGGTTACAGCAAGTTTCCAACCCAAAACCCCCAGGACCCTACCGCCACAGGGCTCGGCGGTAGGGTCCCATAACCTACCGCCAAGGCCTGTGGCGGTAGGGTGGTGAGCTGACCGTTACTTCACGGCTGTGGCCGTCTATGCTACCGCCAGTACCCCTGGTGGTAGGTTGCCTGACCCTACCGCCGATCCCTGTGGCGGTAGCAAAAGGGTCAGATTTCAATTTTTTTTGAAACAGGGGTCAGATCTCGAATTTCTATGCTAAAAGGGTCAAAACACAAAATTTTGCCTCCGGAGGATCGAACAAGTTAACTGTCGTGAGTCGAGTCCATACTACTCTGGCATGCAAATGGCTGAGCAACACTGAGAGGCGGTCGCATGTGTGAGAGCGAATCTTTTGGTGAGACTTGCGTTCGCAATCTCAAAATTGTGAGGTCGCCCTCGTTTCTCCCCAATTTTTTGAGAAATTAAAGATTTCCAGAGTTTGGCTAGGTGGTGCTTAACTCCTCAAAAGGGAGTCTCTTGAGGAGTTATAGCCATTTAGGAGTTCAGATAGAGATGCTTTAAGCATATGCAAAAGGTTGACGTTATGGCGACAATACCTTGCCTCGCGCTCTAGCACTCTCTTTTAACATTTTTCTATGATGACGCTTTAAGTAATGCATTTAGGTGGGACGCGGTTGTTCTGGTCGCGAGTACAGGTGCTTGCGTTATCAGGACGGCTCGATAGGGCTTCGAGATTTGTTGCTCGCCAGCTGTTTGTTCCTTTTTAATTCACGGGAGGAAGGAATAGCGTATGGGGTTGCGGCGTACGAACCGCCGGTGACAGAGGCCGCGGTTGGGGCTGTGACGGGAAATTCCCTGAGCCGTGGCTCATGTTCCCGTTCTACTCCCGATCCATGGCTCAGGTAGGTGGATCTCCAGTAGAGGCGGTAGGTAGCTTACTAAATGACGAGTCAGAGGGAAAAAGGAGCTCTCTCCCACACGCGTCGCCATGTTTTCTTGCATCGCCATTGACGCCCACTGAGATCTGCGGCGGAAGGAATACACAGCGGCGATTCCCGGGATGGAGTTCCTCATGCAACCGATTAGGAGGTAAACCAAATCCCCCAGCCCCGTTCCCCGCCTCCCCGTCTCAAGAGAGTTCCTGCTGATGGATTTTGCAATGGATCTGTGCCTCTGATCCATGGATTTGGTGGACTGCAGGACCGCGGTGATGGAGGAGGTGAACGACAACGAGCTACCAATGGAGCCGCTGCACTACCCAACTGTGGCGACAGGAGCCGAAGACCAGCCCCCAATGGCCACAGGTAGCGTTGACGGGCAGATTTGTGCGGCGGACGTGGCAGCCGGAGCCGAGGGGGATGATGAACCGCAAGCATGTGAGCAATCTATAGGTCAAATTGATCCAAAAACTCCTGGCTGGACTCAGGTAATCTATTGGCTAATGGTGTTTGTCCGCTTTTAAGTGTACTATACGAATGCCACAGTCTGACTTGTGTGCAGTCAGGCCAGTTTAGCAGTAGGTTGTATATGAATATTTTGGAAAAAGTAGACAATGGGAAAATTGGAATAGTTGTATACAACATTTCTGGAAAACGCTTGTGTGCTTCCCTCTTAGGCAGTACTTTGCAAACAAGCAGGAACAGATGGTTAACAGAAAGCATATCAGTGTTAGTATTGTTTTATGGATACTAGATTCTGATAGTAGGGGATAGATAGCGGAATTGAGATGGAAACTATTACTTAGAAACTTAGATCATGGAATACAGGGAAAGTAAGAATATAAGTTATAGCATGGACTAAAAGGCGGGCTTGTTTGATGTAACACCCCCAGTGGTTAGCTACAATAATCCCCCTTTTGATAATGCCATGCCATCATGATCAACAGTGCTTAAACATCATTTGGATCATATCTCTTTTCAAATTCAAATGAAAATGAAAATTCAAACTGAAAGTGAAAATAAAAGTTGTTCAAATCCAGGAACTAAAATGTTCATAATATTGTAAATATTCCAGAGACAATTCTAAAATTATAACCAACATTCACTAAATTAACTAATTGACTCTAACAGTAACAAAACAGAGATATTTAATCCATATTCATTCATTTAAAATCCAAATAAAATTCATTTGCCTCCAAACCAATTTCTAGCAGTGACAAATATTGCACTGTAAATATTGGGCTAAGTCACATATCTTGCAAAACTTATTTGGTGGCTAAACTAATTGCAAAGCAGAACAGAAAATAGAAAACAAAACAGAAAAGAGAAAAGAGAAAAGAAGAAAAAGAAAAAGGCCCATTTGCCTAGGCCTAAGTGGCTACAGTGAGGCCCAGCCCGCCTGGCGCCATCCCCTACCTCGCACTGCTCCTCCCCACGCGCTGTCACCGCGCGCGCGCTCGCCGTGCCTAGCCCCCCTCCCCTCTGGTTGACAGCGCGACGCCCGCGCCCTTAAGGATGACGCCGTGCCACCCCTCCTAACCCTTGCGCACTCAGATTCCCCTCTCCCCCTCGCTTTCTTCCTCCCCCACGAGCACCCGCCGCCGTCGTCGCCATGACCGCCATCGCCCACGCGCTCTGCGCACTCCCCGCCACCTGAGACCGCGCCAGGAGGACCGCCTGCATCGACTACGTCGACTACGAGGACGCGCTCGAGCTCGGCGCCCCGCAACGGCCGAGACGCGCCCCTCCCCTTCCTCGGATCGCCGCCGCTGCACCGCCTCGACCCACGCTGCCCAAGCTCCCCTAACTTCCTCGGGCCTTCCCTGCACCGCTGTGAGCCACCCGGTCCTCCTCGACCTCTTCCTTCTCCTCCCCGTGCGCCGTAGGTAGCTCCCCCGCGTGCTCAAGCTTCGGCCGCCGTCGGTCATCGTCACAGCCGATGCTGCGGGCTGTTTCGACGGCCGCCGTTGCCGCCGTTCGACGCGGTGTGATGCCCGCGTTCAGATGCGCCAAGTCCCGCACCGAATGAGCCCCCGCAACCCACTTCACCTCGCGCCACCGAACACCACCGCCGCCTTGCTCATCTCTGGCGATGTTTCGGCCATCCCCGACGCTAGCCAAGGCCACCATCGGTTGCGGCGCGTCGCGCCCGTCCCCTAGGATGAAACCGCGGGCCGAATGGCCCCCTGTGCGTCGTTTCCACGCGTTGCCGCCGTCTTCGGTGGTCGCCGGAGCGCGCGCCGGCGTTTAAACGCCGGCCGACCGACGTGGCTGCCACCTGGCACCACTGGGAGCCGCCTGAGACGCTGACGGGTGGGCCCAGTTGACTCGTTGACTGGGTCGACCCACTGACATGTGGGGCCCTGTCAATTAAACAATTTTAAATAAAAACAAAATCGGTTAATTAATTAATTAAATTAAACGCTAAGTTAGTCACTGACAGTGGGCCCCGCCCACTAATTAATCCTAATTAGTTTAAATAAAACCTGATTAAACTAACAGAGGCTGACATGTGGGCCCCACTGGACCCACATGTCAGGTTTGACCTGGCCAGCCGTCTGTTGACTACTGACGCCAGCAAGGCGTCATGCTGACATCACCCCCCGCACTGTTCTGGATAATGTTGATTTAAAATAATTAAATAAATTCTAGAAATTAATAAAAACTTTAGAAAATCGTATCTTTTAAATCGTAACTCGGATGAAAATAATTTATATATGTAAAATGATCAGAAAAATATGAGGATTCTGAATATGTAATCAAAATGCCTGTCCAACACTCCTAGCTAGGTGAACATGCAACTTTTTGCCTATTTCAGATAAATGAATAGTGCATGGCTTTTATATAATAAATCCAAACAAATTCCTAAAATAACTAATATGACTTAGACATGCTTTTAGGCAACCCTGCACTGCACGTTAGTATAGCATGCTCTGTGTTGCATATGTTTGCCGTGTATTTATTTGTTTCCTCCCCCTCTTCTCTCTCGGTAGACCCCGCTACAGACGCAGTCCCCGAGACCGCCGCAGCTCAGGAGCCCGACGACACCGTTGACGACCTTGCCTTTGCCGCCGAGCAACCAGGCAAGCACCCCCCTTTGAACATGCCTATATCGCCTATTCTCTTCTCTCTTGTGCTTGCATTAGAATTGCTGCTGCTACTATTCTACCTATTCTGATGCATGACCTGTTTATTGTAACAAGCTGTTGATACCTACCTGCTTATCCTAAACTGCTTAGTATAGGCTGGATAGAGACCCAGTGACCCCACTTGTCCCGGTTGCCCCGCTGGATCATCGAAAGACTCGACGACCAGGCCCCAGCACCGCACATCACACCCCTTTTATCTGTACGACACTACACCATTACTATCGAGTGCCGAGGGTGATACCTCGTATAGCACTTCTGATGTTAACTCTGTAAAGTAGCTATTCGGTCATGGTCATCGAGGGTGATTCCTCCTTCACCACTCCCGATAACGACACTGTCATGCAACACCTCAAGTGTGAACCCATCGAGGGTGATTCCTCCGAGTTCACCTTGACGGTTACATCGAGTAGGAATCCAATGAGGGTGATACCTCGGATTCCCTTGATGTTATGGACACACGGATAATTGGACTTTACACTGTTACGTGGAAGGTGGGTCGACCCTAAGGGGTACCCGCGAGTGATATGGAAACGGTTTGACCTGGATGGTGCCCGAGTGATGAATACAAGGCGTGGCCGGGCATTCTTGGCCCTTGCCGCAAGTCCTCGAGATGGGGCGACGGGGTCACATCGATCGTGATTCTCTGCTCGTTACCGCACTACCAATACACTACAATTTGGATATGTTATCTGAGTGGGCCTCTGGCCCGATAGCACTAACCATCACGCGGGAATAAATATGGGTACTCTGCATCATGGTATCAGTAGACAGCTCTGTCAGACGTCCAGTTCAGCATTGTGGCACGGTCAGATCGTGCCGACCATTCGAGGCGGTGCTGGTATCCACCCTGCGCACAACGACCCGGAGTGCACAGGGCGATGGCCCAAGACCCTTGAGCGCTTAGGTTGTAGGCCAGCGGGGACCTCTCTGCTGAGCTCTAGGTAGGGTTGCGGTGTGTCGTTTGGCCGAGGCCGGGCATGACCCAGGAAAGTGTGTCCGGCCGGAGTTAATCGAGCGTGGTGGGTAAGTTGGTGCACCCCTGCAGGGAAGAACTAATCTATGCATAGCCGGATCCTCGGTAACGGACGCTCGGAGTTGTATCCCGATCGATACAACTAAAACTGGATACTTATGATGAGTTATGGATAGTATGGCTCTGGGATTGCTTTCTCGTAGGGAGTCGAGAAAGGATCTCTAGCTGAGGTTGAGACTTGATGATACTACTACTTTATATTGTACTAATCTATACTCTTCTAATGCTGCAAGACCTCTGATGATGTTAGTCTTCGATAGGACTAGGCCTTCCCTCTATTCTGGCATTTCTGCAGCCCAGTCCACATATACAGCCTCTCTTTGATAATGTTGCATATGTAGTGTATATCCTTGCTTGCTGAGTACTTCGGATGAGTACTCGCGGTTGCTTTGTTTTCTTTTTCCCCCATATCCTTTTGGTGCAACCAGATGACGGAGCCCCGGGTACAGCTGCCCCCGCCGACGATCGCTACTACTACTACCCTGAGGATGGATACTACTACGAGTTGACCGACAACTAGGAGTAGGTTCGGAGGGTCCCAGGCAGGAGGCCTGCGCCTTTCGATCGTAGCTTTTGTTTTGCCCCGCCTTTCTAGAGGCTTATCTGTTTCTGTTTCATATCTGTACTCAGATATCTGATGCTTCCGCTGACGCTTGTATGCGAGCTTATGTATTCGAGCCCTCGAGGCCCCTGGCTTGTAATATAAAGCTTGTATGACTTTATTTATGTTTTAGAGTTGTGTTGTGATATCTTCCCGTGAGTCCTTAGACTTGATCGTGTGCATTTGCGTGTATGATTAGTGCACGATTGAGCCGGGGGCGTCACATTTGACATGGTGAATAAAAATTGGTCATTCATGAAACACGAATATAATTTGGAATTGGTAAACATGTCATGGTGGCAGGCTTAGCTTGGGTGCCTACCAGTAGGTGTATCAGGATAACAAAAAAGCAAAGCAGTCATGTATCAGGATACCACAATTTAGTTGGGAAGGTTTCTGATTTGCAGCCTGAGGGGAACAAAAAAATGCTAGGCATCGTGGCTTGTGGATAAAGCGAAATAATATGAGATCGAAATGTTGAAAACTCTGGATGTAGGCATAAGCAGGATATCATCGGCTTCATTTCAGTACACATACAAGCTGTGACATATTAATCTATCAAAATGCAGGGTTAGAATTGGAGCTGCTGCTCCTGGAAGGGTGCCTTGCCCTGGGCGACCCAGCGCCCTTGAGAAGGCAATAAGGGGGTTTGCTGACAAGCTAGGCAGCATTATAATCGTGCCAGCACTGGGGACAAGCTTCGATACACTCGGGGAGGCCTATGATTTTTACAATCTCTACTCGTGGGAGAAGGGATTTGGAATAAGGTACGGGAAGAGTAGGTTGAATGTGGAGAGAACAAAATGCATGCAGGAAATCATTTGTGGATGTGCGGTATGTATTTGTACCCTTCTGGAGTATTTCATAAAGTTGGTCTGCTTCTTGGGTCCATGAAACCTGATTTTGCATGTGCTTGTATGATTGGTGTTTTGCAGGGTAAAGCAGGGGTGGAGAACACTAGATCGTGCCGATGTGAATGCCCAGCGTTGATAAGACTGCTCCGTTCGAAGGATAATGGTTGGTACATATCTGAACATCGTGAACAACACAATCATTCGCTATGTCCAACATATGGGCAGACAATACACTGGCCGTCCCACAAGCACATTGATGTCTATAGCAGAGACTTGGTGGAGCAGTTACGGCAGAACAATGTGAATTTAGCCAAAGTACACAGCATAATCGGAAGCTTTTTTGGTTCAATGGAAAAGGTGCCTTTCACAAAAAGGGCTCTGAAAAATTTGTGTGGTAAAATCAGCAGAGGATGATGTGAGGAAAACGATGGAGGTTTTTGCAGATCTGGGTTCAAGAGATCCACACTTCACGTATCGTGTTCAGGCGGACCAAGATGGGCGGATAACGACTCTTATGTCGGCTAATGGGAGCAGCAGGTTGTAGTACACATTCTTCGGAGATGTTGTTACCTTCGATACGACATACAGAACCAACCTATACAACATGCCATTTGGTCTGTTTGTAGGTGTGAATAATCATTTCCAGAGCATCATCCTAGCTGGGGTATTGGTCCGTGATGAAAAGGTCGAGACATTTGAGTGGGTTTTCCCAGAATTCATTAGGATGATGGGCGGAAGTGCACCAAAAACCATTCTAACAGGTGTGAAACCATATTGTACATGTTCTTTGTGTGACAAATGTTTGTATTGATGTTATGAAAGCATGGTTGTCTAATATCATTTGGTGCTGTTATGCAGATCAAAACCGGGCGATGGAGGTCGCCATTAAAAATGTGATGCCTCAGACGGCGCACCGATGGTGCAAGTGGCACGTGCTGAAGAAGGCAAAGGAATCACTCGGCTCCTTATACACCAAGAAGAGCGAGTTCAGGGCAGAGTTCCACAAGGTAGTAAATCACATGCTTACAATCGATGAATTCGAGGAAGGTTGGAAGATATCGATGGAGAAATACAATCTGAAGACACATGACTACATGACACAACTGTATGACATAAGACACAAGTGGGCGAAGCCATATTTTAAAGGTGTTTTCTATGCTAAGATGACCAGCACCGAGCGCAGCGAAAGTGCGAACCACATGCTGAAGAACTATGTCCCGCCTGATTGTCCAATGCATTTGTTTGTGAAGAAATACATGAGACTTCAGTTTGACAGGGAAGCTGAGGAGAACTACGAGGAGAAGCGGACACAAATAGTAAGACCTTTTTGATAGTTGGTACCAGATGTGCAGTAGTAACTTTCGGTCACTAATTTGATGCATCTATATTTCAGGGCAGACCACTGTACAAAGCAAACTTAGCTATTGAGAGACATGCCGGCAAGATATACACACGAGCTATGTTTGAGCAGTTTGGGCATATTCTCTATGAGTGCGGCACATACCAAGTGGAGGAGCTCGAGAAAGGAAAATTGTATCTTGCAATTCATATGGAGGCCGCACAGAGAGAAAAATGGTGTAGGGTATCATATAAGGTCAATGTTCTTGAAGGAGGTGAGGGATTCGACTGCGAGTGCGGGCAATTTACACACATGGGGCTCCTATACAGCCATGATCTGAAGGTATGGTTTCTAAAAAAATGAAGAATATGCTTTTGAGATGTGTATACAGTGTGTGCAGTCTGTGATGCACTAAATGAGCAATTTGAAAAATGTAGGTGCTGGATTTCATCCGTATTACGGAGATACCATAGAAGCACATTGTCAAACGATGGACCAGGGACGCGCGTGACGTACTACCAGCTCACCTTACTCAATATCAGAGAGACAATGCACATAAAAACCCATTCAACTTTAGGCATTTTAATATGTATATGCATTCCATTTGAGGTTGTGCGGATGGGTGATGCAAGTGTCGAAGCATATGAGAAATTCATGGTTCTCATTAAGAACTGCATGGTGGAAATGCAACCATTTGCAGATATTAGGGATGGGCTGGGTTTGGAGGACAGGGTAGCTGAACATGGAGATGTTGTTAATCAACTACCAGTACAAACACCTCTTGCTGCTGCAAGTGGAGGTGCGGTGATGGGTACGGTGAATGATGATGCTACTTCTGCAAATGAGAGTGGCAATAGACTCGCTGGTTTGTTGGCGCCAAAGAAGAGGAAAGAAAGAGGGCGCCCAACCACCAGCCGTGAGAAGGCACCGTACAAGGGGCTCAGCAAACGGACAAGGTTCTGCAGCATATGTCGGCAGCAGGGGCACAAGATGACTACGTGCCCGGGCCGGGTTGATGCCCTGAAGCCTGTTCGCAAGCCAGCGAGGTGCAAAAATTGTGGAATCTATGGACACAGGCGAAACAACTGCCACAAAGTGGGTGATCTGCGGATGATTGGGCTGTGAGCACTTGCAAGAATCTGTTTGTTTAGACTATAAATATGTAGAACTTCATGTGTGCGTTGGTAGTTGCATCACTAGAACTTTTGTATTTTCATGCTTGCTGGGTGTATTCAGCTGCTGTTATGCATGGCAAAACCAACTATGTATAATCTGAAGCTAATGTATGCTTGAACTGGTTTGAAACTGTGTGTATGAGGGTGCGTTGGTAGTTCCGTTAGTAGAACTTCTATGTTGTCATGATTTCTGAATTTTGTGCCACAATGGAACTTCTCGAGTGTCATGATTTCTGAATTTTATTCCAATGTGATGATGCATTATGGAATTTTGATGACTGTGAAACGTGTCTTGCTTTCTGAATCTCTGAATTATGTTCCACAGTAGAACTCCTCTACTGTAATGATTTCTGGATATTGTTCCAATGTGATGATGCATTATTGCAATTTGATGACTGTGAAACGTGTCTTGCTTTCTGAATTTTTGTACTCCCTCAGTCCCAAAATTCTTGTCTTAGATTTGTCTAGATACGGATGTAGCAAGTCTACATCCGTATCTAGACAAATCTAAGACAAGAATTTTGGGACGGAGGGAGTAGATCATTGTGTGCATTGTGGATTCTTCTAGAGCACATCCATCAAAGTCTGAAATTTCTCAGAGATCTGGGAGTGCATTCTGAATTCCTGAATATAATCACAATGCATCCTAGCTGGTGCATGTATACCTGGTCTGGATTATATATTATCAGAACTACATTACCCATCAGGAGCATGGTGTGTGTTGATTAGAAAATCAATTCTGAGATAAATTTTGGTATGCTTGCCCATTGGGATATTCCACGCAGGTGAGTGATTGACACGTATCACTGTGCATTGTAGACAGGTGCGTGCCTCTGGGAGGCCACGCGCCCATTGCTGTGGTGATCCCTTTCGAATTTCAAACTCCATGAGCGGGAAGACGAGGAGCAACAATTAGATAAGCAGCGGAGCAGACTGCTTGGGCTGAGCCATTCCTCTGTACTGGTAAAACAGAGTCTGACCATTAGAAGGCAGCTCTCGCCATGGCTCCTACCATGCTATCTCTCTCGGTGTCTGGGCTTACAAAATCAGATCCAACTGACGAGGTGGATGGAGTATCAGTAGAGGTTAGATTCTCCTTGATCTAATCTAAGTTTAGCAAGCACTAGCAAAAGAGTCCGTGCGTTGCAATGGGAGAAAAAAATAACACACGCTCTTAACCCAACAACCATAACTCAAGACAACAATAGGTCCATCTCCTTTATTTTAGCAAGGCATCACATTTGTGTTGCCGCTTATCCTCTTTCTCACCCTCGCCGGCGGTGGCTTTAGTGTTCAAACAAACCAAAACATGTTTGAATGTGGTTAATCCTAAGGCGTTTTTCTCTCCCTCTCTCTCTCTCGCTCGCTTTCTCTCACTCTCGCGATGAGAAATCTGTTGTTTTCCCCTGCAAGGTTTTTCAGAGGTATGCATGTGTAGTTATCGATGTCTTCTTTTCCCTATATGGTTTTAATGGGTGTTTATTTGCAATCCGGATCGCCGCTGGTACTAAAAAAACGGATCGTGCGCTATAGATTATAAGTTTGCTTCCAAAATAAAAAAATATTTAAAAAATATTTAACATGTAAAAATAACATCATAATCATATTTTATACATTTTTCTAATCAAATTTCATATATAACATGTTCAAATTGGAGTTACGGTTTAAAAGGTACAGATAATTTGAAAAAGTATTTGTTTGACCTAAATATCTTCCAAAAATATATTTAAAAACATTTAACGAATAAAAATAATATCATATTCATATTCTACTTATTTTTCTAATCAAATTTCATATATAACATGTTAAAATCGGAGTTACGGTTTAAAAGATATGAATAATTTAGAAAAGCATTTGTTTGACTTAAATATGATCCGCAGATGAATTATCAAAAAGGCCAGGGTTTTTTTTTGAAAACATGTAAAATAACGGTTCGGACTGACACTTAAGTAGGGACTACGGGTTGAATACAGAAAACTACAGGGGCTTTTTTGCAAAATGTAAAATAACGGTTCGGGCTGTCATTTAAGTGGGGACTGCGGGTTGAATACAGAAAATAGCAGAGGCTTTTTTGCAAAAGTGCTGTGACGGATGATCCAGCAGAAGCAGTCCGTCCTTTATTATTAGGCAGCGATTGGAAGGAAAGCTCTTTCTAACTCCGTAGATTACGTTCAGGTGTCCGACGCATCTGAAAGTTCAGATGACTCACGGCGTTGGCCCAGAATCAGCGCGAAAATGGCCCACCCCGTTTGCGTACGTCTGAGCCAGAGCCCAGGTGACTCACGGCATTGAAAGGCCGTGCGGACAGACGTGGGCCACATGAACTGTTCAAAAAACACTATACGGGAATAATACCTGGGCCTGTACGCGCGTGTTTATGGATCACGAGGCCAGCGAGCGGGGGATACCGCGACCACCTGTGCTCGTCCTCAGAAGATCACTTTCGATTTAGGTGGGAACTCTATCCCCAGTTGATTGTTAAAAAAAATCAGCGGACGGAAAGCTGAGAAACCATCTTATATTAGTTTACGAAGGGAGTACATGTTATATATGAAAATGTTCAGCGTAAATTAAAAAGTTCAATGTACATTAAAAATGTTCGGTGTATTTTATAAAAATATTCATCATATATAGTGAAAAAAAGTTCACTATATATTTGAAAAATTCAAAGTATTTAAAGAAATAGTTGTATATTAGAAAAATGTTCACTATATTTGAAATAAATGTTTACCGTATATTAGAAGAATGTTCACCATATATTGCGAAAACTATAAAAGTTTAGAAAATGTAAAAAATTAAAAATAGACGAAAATGAAAATCTGAAAATAGTAAAAGAGAAAAACCCAAAAAATAAAATAGAAAACCAAAACCAAAAACCACACACATAAAAGAAAGGCGGCTGCTGCGGATAAACCGACTGATTTCCTGGGGAAATCAGTCGGGTGTCGAGCCGTTGGATCCATCCCCTCACGGCTGTTGGATTGGTCAACGCATCGGCGTGGTCCTTCTCCTCTCATTGCAACCGCAGCAAAGAAACCAAGCACGTCGTCGTGGGGAAGAAGAACCGCCCCGGCTCGCAGCAGGAACTGCGTACCCTCGCCGCTAGCGCAGAGATGCTCCACCGACGAGCGCGCGCGATGCTTCACTGGAGCACCACAACAGCGCGGCGGTGACCCATCGCAACAGCCCGACAGCCGCCGCACTGCTTCACTGCAGCGCCACCACCGGCAAGACAGTGCTCCATTGCAGCACCCCGACGGCCGTCGTATGCTTCATCGCAGCGCACCGCCGGCGTGGCAGTGCTCCATGGCAGCACCCTGACGGCCGCCGCATGCTTCATTGTAGCGCCACTGCTACCGCCGCATGCTTCATTGCAGCGCCACCGCTGGTGCGGCGATGCTCCATCGCAACACCCCAACGACCGCCGCAAGCTTCACTGCAGCGCCACCGACGGCGTGGTGGTGCACCATCGCAACACCGGCTGCCCGTCGTAGCTCCACCGCAGCACCTGACGTTGCGCCGGCGGCTTCACTGTAGTACTCCCCTCTGCAGCAGTGAGATCCACGAGTATCGGTGCGCGACGAGACGCGAGCTGCCGGAGCGGACAAGCGCTAGGTGCGAGATGAACGAGCGAAGGGAGGTAGGGGATGAATTACCTGACGCAGCGCCGGCAGCTTCACTGTAGCACTCCTCTCTGCAGCAGGAAGATCCACGAGCATCGATGCGATGACGAGACGTGAGCTGCCAGAGCGAAGAAGCGTTGAGTGCGAGATGCATGAGCGGAGGGAGGTAGGGGATGAAGCAGAGAAGGAAAAACGTGTGGCTCGTGTGAAAGGATAAGGAGAAGTGGAGAGAACGGTGCGTCGGGCCCATTGTGACGCATGTCGAGCGGAGGGAGCGGTTTGCGCGAGGAAGAAATCATCCGACTGAAAACAAATAAAAAAATTTGTCAAGCTTTGTAAGGTCCCCTTCTCAGAACAGCAGCAAGTCAGCACCAGGTAAAATTCTCCAATTACGGTAATATACCATAAACAATCATCCTTTAGGAGCTATATTATCCCTCTAGGAGAGCTAGTATAGTTGGCCATAAGGTCACACCCCTTCTTCATTCCATTTTCTATTTTAGAACTTCGGGTTTCAAAGACTTTTCCCACAATAGAGGCTTTGTTCTTTTTGAGCAGAAAGAATGAATCTAGTATCGACGGAATGGTATCTATCTTCTTAATATTGGTTTTCCAGGGGAATGAGCCAACCCACACAAGAGTGCCTACTAGCTTGTCACAAACACAGAGGAAAAGAAGTAAGATAACCACAAGAGCAACCTGAGGTAGTCGAGGAGGAGCCACAAGAGGAAGATGGAGGTTAAAATGAGCCAGGTGGTAATACTTCTTTGGAATTTCCGCTTGCACTACACAGAGAGACTAGGACTAATGCTGGAAAGCCTCTGGTCCGATATGGCTATGAGCATGACATTGCAAATTGAGTTCCAGACTCTTATGTCTCACCCGCACACAAAGCATTCATTAAAAAGAAAAAAAGAAAACGCGTGCACACATGAAATGGCCGGACCATCTTGCCTCGCACTTCAAAATCTGATGGAAGCTTTCACTCGGCTAATGGAGAAGCTAGAGTGTAAGTTAATGACAAGAGCCTATTTTAGCGAGAAAAGCGAGGGACATGTTGTTCGGGGTGGATATAGTGATCCGACGGATACATGAACCTCGGCATCGGTCGGTGATGACCGATGATACTCTGCAGTGGGGGTTGAGGTTGTGTGGGCTAGCTACCCTAGATACTTGACCGGGACAGCAGAGACTCGACGCGGTAATAGCACGAGGTGTGTGGTAAGGGCATTTCTAATTGATCTCTTATAACGGGTTAGAGGAGTAAAAATGAATTTTTACTCCTTTAACCGGCACCTAGCCGATCCCTTATCTGCCATAAGGGAGTAAACTTTTTACTCCAGCCCCAACTTTCTCCTTGAATATACTCCACCGCTCGACGGCTGAGTAAAAATCGTGCCCTTGTCGGCGCGGACACGCAGCGGATGCGTGCGATGCCTGCCCTTGTCCTCCCCTGGACCACCAGTCGCTGGCACATTAGCCATTTCCCCCTTCTCCCATCAATCGCCACCACACCCAGCCGCCTGCCCTTGCCGCTACCGCCTAGTTCCGCTGCCCAGGCCGCCCGCCCGCACCCAGATACTCCCCAGCAGCACGCCACCTCTTCGCGGTCCATACTTTGTCGTCAGTGGGTTGTTTTCGCCGCCATGTTTGCCTCGATCGTCGACGCCGCCCTCCTCGCCTCCGCTGCTGGTAGCACCACCACGCATGGTTACCACGATCGCTGGTCGCCGCCACGTTCGCCTCCACGCTGTGAGGCCTGCTGCCTAGTCTAAGAGAGGCGTGAGGCTCTTCACCGACCGGCTTCTTCCACCACGCCCATATGGTGTTTGGCAGTTCACCCGCAAGGTACAAATGGACTCCGTCGATGAGTACTTTTTCAATAATTTCATTTGCGATTCGGATGATTCATCGTCACATGATGATGAGATGGTGGTTGCTGCTTAGGTCGTCCATGACCACATTAGTAGGCAGCGGCCGATGTTTAGGGGCTCAATCCTAGGGCATACTCCGGCGTTGAATCACAACAGAGAGAGCGGCCATTGCCTACTCTAGCAGGACTATTTCAGGTCCCCTAACCCGCTCTTCAAACACAACCTATTCCGGTGCCACTTCCGGATGGCTAGACATGTGTTCAACCGTATCCGGGAGGGGGTGGTGGCGTACGATAGCTATTTCGAGTAAAAGGAGGATGCCCTGGGAAAGATTAGCTTCTCCTCTTACCAGAAATGTTTTGCAGCTATTCGGATGCTTGCATACGGATTACCTGGTGACCTCATTGATGAGTATGTCCGAATGAGCGAGTCCACGTGCCTAGACTCCATGTACAAGTTTTGCAAGGTTGTGGTAGCAGTGTTTGGCTCGAAGTACCTGAGAGAGCCAACTGCTACAGATACAATTTGATTGTTGGCGATCAAGCCTTTAGACATCCATATGAGTAGTTGCTATCAATCTTGTGAAGTTTTATTGACAAAAATTTTATGGTCCAAAAAATTTCAGAAATTGTTCGTAGGAAAAATAAACTTCTTTAGGAGGAGTTCTTCGAGGAGGAGGTCCTCGGAGGGGTCGTCAAGTGAGAGCTCGGTACGGCAAGCGTATGTTGAGCCATGGGCAAGTTCGGCGTGGATTGCCGAAGCTAAATCATGTCGGTGGTCGTGCAACAAGTTCATGATAGGTGCTGGTATTAAGGAAGAATTTGATCAATATATTCAGAACACTGAGCTCACCGCCTTCCTCGCAGATAAGCTTACTCAACATTATAATCTCACTCATTCGTTCACCCGAAAGTTTGAGTACCATTCTCGTGATTCAAGAGTTTTATTTCATCTTTATGATAGATCCTATGGAATGCCTCTAGAAGAATTCTGTGATGCATGCAAAATTTCATATTGGGGTTCACTTAGCGAACCACAAAAATCTGATTATGATATGTTTCTTAATAGTCTTTGCAATGGCGAGGATAGAGAAGTTACGCAAGCTATAATTAAAAGTATTCAATTTCTCTCTATTCGTTACTTTGCACTGTCTAATGGAAAATGCATCGCTGGTAAACAAGACCGTAGTGCACTTTATGCCCCTGACTTGAGCATTATTCATACTGCCCTGACAGGCTTTAAACCGTATAATCACGGGGCGATTGTTGCACAGAGGCTGCAACGCAGCGCGGGCAATGGTGACTTATATGGAGAAATTTATGCCTCCCGCTTAGCTGCAAAGTTGGGGTCTCGCCTAGGCCCAGTGATCCTATATTACCTGATAAATACTTAGACTTTGAGGCAATGCATCGCCATGATTTTATTAAGGATAGAGCTCAGAACTACGACTACAATTGAATATTTCATAAATATCGTGTTGTCTCTGTTATTTTGCCTACGCCTACTCTCTTTGACTTTCAGAGCAAACGAAGATATTTTATCTATGAGAGCGAGGCACGTGAGTACAACGCGGCAGTAGATGTTGCTCTTCTGGCTGAGGAGGAGGCACATAGAGCCTCCACGAGCTATCACTTCGATTATTATCCGGACCAGCGGTGGTGATTACCAAGCTAGGCCAAAAGCCTAACCTTGGGGGAGTACGTTTTCTCACCGATTTTACATTCATGTTCACACATTTCATTCCAATTGTCGATGCTCATCCTCTTTCATTGTATTTCCATGTTAGTTTTATTTTCGCTTTCTTCTTGTGTGTTGGAAAACTTTGAAAAATCCAAAAATATTTCTCGCTTCTTTTCGGATTTTTTTCTTGATTATTTAGTTGGGTTTTTATCATTTATGCCACTAGTTGTGTCCCACTACTTAGTTTTGCCATTAGAAATTACAACTACTCAAAAATGCCATCGATTCGTGAGATGCTTGCTCAAAAATGCCATTAGCTATCTAAAAAATGCCATCGTTTCATTAAATGTTTGCTCAAAAATACCATTAGACATTGTTATTTTCACGTCAAACCCGTTGACCATGTTATATGACAAAAATAAGCCTAGACCCACATGTCAGTTCTCTCTATCTCACAATGATTGGTGTGGCCTAACTTGTCAGGAGTAAGCAAACGAATAATTTTATAGGAAAATAAGAACGCTGTTGGGATCAAGTGGGCCCCAGACTTTATTGTAGTGAGATAGAGGAAGAGCTGTCACGTTGGTCCATAGGTATTTATGTCATTATAACATGGCAAAAGAGATTTGAGATCACAATAAAGATGTCCAGTAGCATTTTTGAGCATGTGTCTAGGGCTAGACCAAAAGCTCGTATAACTATTCAATCTTGAGAAAAAAATGATATGCAACGCAGAAGCTAATTAATGAGAGTAATCTTCAAATAATTAAATTAACATGTTCAGGGAAGATAAACAAGTATTGCTGGTCGTGTATCATCAAATTGATACCCAAACTTGCATACTTTGCACAGATCGAACCTAGGACAAACACATCTTGAACAGTTGGACCAAATTTCTCCAAAGGCGGAATTAGTATGGACCTAATCTGGAATCGAGGCATACTAATGAGTAAAAAGATGCAGATCCAAGAAGCTTACTAAACCCAGTCGGTCATGTGACTGTACAAAACTAAGTTCTGAACTATAATGCCAATCTTATCGTACAAAAAATCGACAACAAACGTACAAACAACAGCATCTATCCAGATGTACAAACCGAATTCTGAACCTACAAACCGATTACCATTGCAAAAAGTTCAGAGAGATTCACAGATTCAGTGTAGGAGTTCAGAGATTGCATGAAATGGAAGAGGGAGGGGAGAAAATGCACAAATTGCATGAAAAATCAACTATACTGACATTGTTCGTCTGTGCAAGAATTCAAGAAACAGAGTCGGAACATGGCACAGGAAGTCGGATCAAGAATTCTGACGACTTCAAGATTCCTAAGAAAAAGAATCGCTATGCAGGGGGAAATTGCAGTTGGTCATGCTCCGCCGCCGTGCTCCGTGCTCCGTTCACCGCCAACCGCCTAGCGCCTCCCTATGGAAGAACATCGAGCACGCTCTCGCGTCCGGGCCTGCGCATCCTTGCCCTTGTCCGTGACGGCGCTCGCGGGGGATGGTTCTTCCTCTGCCTCCGTGCAGAAGCCTGACGCGCTGATGTCCGCCACAGCGGCGCGCCCGCCGGTGCGGGGACGGTCTTCGTCGTCGTCGTCGTTCTCCTCCTCCTCGCGCCGTGGCAGGACAAAGAGGGGATGCCGCGGGCGTGGGCCAAGATCCGCGCTCGCGTGGGGTGGTTCTTCCACTGTCTCCGTGGAGAAGCCTGACGCGCTGATGTCCGCCACAGCGGTGCGCCCGCCGGTGCGGGGACGGTCTTCGTCGTCGTCGTCCTCCTCCTCCTCCTCGCGCCGTGGCAGCACAAAGAGGGGATCCCGCGGGCGTGGGCCGCGATCCCCCGCGCCGGGTGCTCCCACCAGGCAGCCGCCTCTGCCGCCATCCCCGCCGGCCCCGTCGAGCTCTAGCTCGGGCTCGGGTTCCGCAAACGCCATGCGGCAGAGTTCCATGCGCCTTCGGGTGGCGTCATCACCGAGCTTCTCCTGGCGCAGCCGCGGATGAGAGGTGGCGCGGCCCGCGCCCACGCTCCTGGAGCGAGCGCACATCGCCCCTGCGGCGGCCCTCCTCCCCCGCACGGGGACAGAGGTGGGACGGCGGACTGCGGGAGCGCGGCCAGCCATGGCCGCTGGGCCTAGCAGCGGCAGGAAGACCGTCGTCGTCGAGCTCGCCATCGAAGAGGCGAGGGCGCAGGCTGTTGGCGTTGGCGTTGCCGTTCCGTTGCGGTGGCGGTGGCAGTTGCTGTGTGTGGAATATGGGTGGCGGTCCAAGTATTTGTACGGCGAAGTTTGGGCTGCACAGGCCGAGCTCTATTGAGCTCTTTATTTTTTTTCAGTGAAAATACCTTTTCTACATCTCACAAAAATCTGAAAAAAGTTTTCATGTACACATATATTTTTAGTATACATGTATAAAATTTCATGAACATATATATATATTTAAATAGGATTTTTCTTTGTTCTATTTGTGTCGGATATTTCTCTTTTTGTTCTTTTATCGAAGAGGCGAGGGCGCAAGGCTGGTGCGGTTGCCGTTGTCGTTGCCGTTGCGTTGCGGTGGCGGTGGCGGTTGCTGTGTTTTGTTTTTTGAGGGGGTCTGGTTGTATTTGTAGCCGGAAATTGGGCTGAAAGATCACAATCCAAAAAATTCTGGCCCAAAACAAACAAAAGTGGCCCATTTGAAAATAAATATTTGTCTTTTTGTCCGTCCGCCACATGCCAAAGTAAAATGCTACTCTCTCCATCCCAAAATAAGTGTCTCAACTTTGTACTAGCTCTAGACACTTATTTTGGGATGGAGGGAGTATGCACATACGCAAAATAAATGTGTGTGTGTGTTTGTACAAAAAAAATCAACTTTTTTTTTCCTTTGTAGAAAATGTTTTTTTAACGGGCATCATGGTGCTGGTTTTATAGGTGTCACTGGGCTTTCGTCCCATGGTAAGCTGCTCGATGACGAGTGCTTGCAGCGGGTTTCCCAGGATGCCTTGAGCTCGCTTTCCCAGGATGCAAAGAGCTGGCAGATGGCAAAGTAGCAGATTCCAGTAGTGCTAGTTTCCTTTGAACCTTGGTAAGACAGTTGTATTTCCGTTATGAGAGTATTGGAAAGGGGTTAAGCTCGGTTTTAAAGAAACAGGCACCAAAGTGCCCGAGCACCATTGGCATTTTTCGGTGTACCAAAGCTATGTGCTCGTTTCACGAGGGAAAATCCGGCTCTAAGAAAAACCGGTTGCTTTTTATTTTTTGGGAGATTTTGAAAATGTAATACGGCAGAAAAGAAAAGTGTTTGTTGATTTTTTTTAAAAAACTCTGTGAATTTTATGAAATGTCACAAATTTAAAACATGTTTGTAAAATTATAAATTGTTAATGAACTTTTAAAACTTTCAATTTTTGTAAAAACCTTGAATTTAAAAGTATTACTCCCTTCGATCCAAAATAAGTGTTGTGGTTTTAGTTCAAATTTAAACTAAAACCATGACACTTATTTTGGATCGGATGGAGTAATATTTTTGAAAAATATTGCTCCTTGAAGAACAAGTTTGTCATGTAGGCGTGAATTTAGTAGTAGAACCGGTTCGAGCAGAGAATTTAATATTTGTTGGTCCTTACCTACCTGGTAAAGTATTTGAGATAAATCCTCGGTTAATTGATATGGTGAAAGAGAATCCATTCCGAGGTGATGCAAGTGAATGCCCTTATAAACATATTGAAAGCTTAAACATTGCATGCGGAACTTTTCAATTGCAGGATTAGACTAATGAAGAGATATAAGTGAGAATATTTCCTTATTCCCTTGAAAGAGAAGCTGCTAGATGGCTATCACGCCAGCCCGTAAGTACCTTAAGTAATTGGACAAAGTTACTGGCTGCATTTTGTGCTCGTGAGAAACTGGTAGATGCATACATAAGGTATCGTGAAATACTCTCTACATGTCCTGCACACCATTATCCCGATTGCTTAATTGTGAATTTCTTTTATGGTGGACTTGACTCCCAAAGTAAACATGCTTTGGATCTTGCTTCCAAAGGTTCTTTCATGGGAACTGAGATATTAGAGGCTTGGAATTTACTTGATAGAATTGGGCATAATGATGAGAGTTGGTACCTATGTTCAAAGGAAAAAAACTAAAGTTGATCCTGTTTACGATAGTATTAAGTCTTTTCTTAGAACAAAGAAGATGAAATACCTTCGTCATGAATTAAATATTGGAATTGACCCCATTTTGCATGTTTTGAAAGATTTCTCTGAGTTTCTACATTTACGAGAAAAAGGTTCGTAAAACATACCAGGGAATCTAAAGCCATCCGCATGGTAGAAGCAACTGTGAAGAAGGCTACTCCACCCAGAAGGCTTATCGTAATCAGAAGAATAAATTATTTCCAGCTAAGGGTAAGAAGAGCATTAAGGTGGAACAATGTGGGACTCCACCTTATGTTAATATTGTGAAAGAACTTGCTACACTCATAGCGGTGGTAAGCAAAGAAGTCTATCTAGACCGAGACACCACTTCCTATTTCAAAGGGTGTACCGAAGGTAAGGATGCAGGTAAACACATTTTACCATGTTCGTTCAGAAGCAAACCTTATTTTGGATTGTGTGACCCTGGTTCTCCAGTCAATATTATTCCTTACACTCTTTATGCAAAAAATTATAAGGAAATTTCTCCTCGTACCCTTGAGCCAACTGATGTTGGTATTAAGCTTGCAGATAAGACTGACAGGAAACCATGCGACACCCTTAAAGATGTCAATATTATAATAGGATCACTCATTTATCCCATTGATATTTATGTACTGATGATTTCTGAGGATAAAGATTGTCCTATTGTTTTTGGAACTTCTTTTCTGAATGTTGCAGGAGCATATATAAAAAAACAATAATATCTCCATGAAATGGGGGGAGGGTGACATGATTAAATCCCCGTTTTCTTCAGTCTTAAGCAAACCATATCAAGAAGAAGCTCAGGATGAGGAACAACAAAAACTAAATCAACTAGCAGAAATTCATCTTCAAACTCCAGAAGATGGAGTTGAGCGTGTCCTGGTAAGGCCCGAGTGTCGGTGTCAAAACCGGCAGATCTCAGGTCGGGGGGCCCGAGATGTTAGATCGGATCGACGGGGTAAGAAGAGAGAACACACAAAAAGTTTACCCAGGTTGGGCCCTCTCTATGGAGGTAAAACCCTATGTCCTGCTCTTGCTTATATTATGGATGTATCAAGGTACAGAGGAGGTCTACCTCGAGATTGTGAGTTGTGGTCTAAACCCTAGGGGTATGATGAATGTGTGAATGGGTGTATGGATGGCCTCTACGGACTAAACCCTCTGGTTTATATAGAGGCACCAGGGGTATCTAGGGTTACACATTGTTGGTTGCCATCTAATATTTTACATGCTGAATCTAATCGGATATGCTTGAAGTACACGACAAGTCTTCGGTCGCCGCACTTTGAAGGCCTCCGGAGTCCTCCCTCCTTAACGGGTTGGTGGTCCGGCCCATACATTAGTCCGGCTGGGCCAGGACCCCCTAGTCCAGGACATTTATTGTTGTTGTTGAGTTACACCTGTTTAATCTTATGGCTGAATCATTGAGGTTTTCGTTCATATTTGGTGGCTTTCGACATTAACCTTTTAGGAAGATAAACATTTCTAAGGAATAAATTGTCGAAACGCCAACAGAGCAAAAGACGACGTATCGTACGACCGGTACTGGTCGTATGGGCAGCCGCACGAATGTAAGACGGAAACGACAAAGATTTTAGAAAGAAGAATGTCGTTTCATGAGGGCGCATGTGGTCGTTTGGGCGTGCGGTCGCATGGATCCCCTTCGGAGAAGGATTCCACATTCATTTTTGAAGACATGGCCGATTAGGAGACATGGTTTGGCATGCATATTTTGGGATGCATGGACTTTGCAATGACATCAATCTGCTCTAGCGATCACCACTCTTTTCATGGTTAGCCGATGGGGAGTCAACACCGGTGGAGTTTTAAGCACATGGTCACATATACAACATGGGCTACTACCTAGTGGATGGGATATATGAGAAGTGTGCAACTTTATTAAAGGCAACTTTATTAAAGTGGGCAACTTTATTAAATTCAGGCCAATTGCTCTGTCCAATTGTAGCTTCAAATTTTTTTGCTAAATGTGTTGCTAATCAGTTAGGGGATATTGGTGAGGAGATCATATCTCAAAACCAAACTGCCTTTATTAAAGGCAGGTTCATAGTGGAAAGTGTGGTAACAGCTCATGAAATTATTCATGATGCTGTGGTTAATAACAAAGAAGGTTTTGTCTTTAAGCTCGATTATGAGAAAGATTATGATATAATTAGTAAAGAATTCATGTTGGAAGTTATGTACCAGAGGGGATTTAGCCCTAAATGGATGAAAAAAATTGAATCTATTCTATATAAAGGGTCTGTAGGTGTAAGAATTAATGATTACAATAATGAGTTTTTTGAGACTTTTAAAGGGGTGAGACAAGGTGATCCTGCCTCCCCTTTGCTTTTCAAGCTGGTAACTGATGTATTTAGCAGGATGCTAAATACAGCTGCCAAAAACAAAATGTTATCTAGGTTGATGACAAATATTTTCCCTCAAGAGATTACCAGTCTGCAGTATGCAGATGATACCCTATTATTTTTGGAAAATAACCTTGAGTCTGCTTTAAAATGGTTGCTCTCTTGTTTTGAACAAATGTCTGGCTTAAGGATCAATTTTCATAAATGAGATCTAGTTCCTATCAATGTCAAGGAGGAAGAGCCCCAGAGTGTGGCACAAGCTCTATCTTGTGCCCTGGGGACTTCCCCCCTGAAGTATCTTGGTTTTCCTCTTCATCACTCCAAGCTCAGGAGAGAGGACTTGCAACCTGTGGTTGATAAAGTCCTGAAAGGAGCTGCTGGCTGGAGAGGAAGGCTATTAGGTTATGATAAGAAACTAGTATTGCTCCAATCTTGTTTAGCTAGTACTCTCACTTACCTGATGAGTATGATCAAATTCCCCAAGTGGGCTATTAACCTGATCAACTCGCATATGGCACACTGTTTCTGGGATAATTATGAGGGGCACCACAAGTACCATCTAGCTAGTTGGGGGCTGTTGACCCAGAAAAAACAGTATGGAGGCTTGGGGATACCTAACATTGCTGAAATGAAACTAAGCCTACTAGCTTCTTGGGTATATAAGTACCAAATGGGGGACCAGAAGATGTGGAAGCAGATTATTGATTCTAAATACAGAACTAATAATCCCAACATTTTCTCTTACCCTACTAATAACTCCTATCCTTTCTAGAAAGGTGTTCTTTGGGCTGCTAAGGCAGCCAAGATGGGCTTCCAATGGAAAGTTGGGAAGGGGAGGAAAATAAAATTTTGGGAAGACCATTGGTTTGGGTCTTGCAGCTTGGCTATTCAGTTTTGGGAATTATATAGTATTCCTAATGAGCATAATCTCCCTATTGTTGATCTTTGGGATGGGGTTGATCTTAAGATCACCTTTAGGAGATGTGTGGATAGTAGACTATTACATCTCTAGTTCGATTTACTTAGTATTGCATAATCTATCACCTTGACTGATGAGGATAATGCTTTAATTTGGAAATTAGAATCTAATGGTAAATATTCTGTTAGATCTATGTATGCTATGATTAACTTTAGGGGCATGAGCCCTGTTCATATTCCTGATATCTGGCAAATCCATGTTCCCCCCAACATTCATATTTTCTTGTGGCTGTTGGCTCACAATAAACTGTTGGTTATATAGAGGGAATTTGATTAAAAGACAATAGCTAAATGATCTTGCTTTCCTATTTTACTGTGAATATGAAACAACTAACCATCTCTTTTTTGAGTGTGATGTTGCTGCTGAAATTTGGAGAAATATCCATTCCATTGCTGGGTGTATGCCCCTACCCACTTTTGATAATGTGGCAAACATGTGGGGGAATCACAAATCATTGCAGGCTGAGAATTTGATTACCTCAGCTACTCTCTGGGCTATCTGGAGATGCAGAAATGATATGTGTTTTAACAATGCCACCTGGATGGGAGTGCAGGTGATTCTGAAGAGGATAGTAGGCTTCTGCAATCTATGGAAGATCATGTGCAAAAAGAGTCGCAAGAGAGGACGTGGCGAGGCTTATAACATCCATGTGGGGGGTTGCCAGAAGACCACCTCTGCTGCTCTGGCCAGAGCCAGGCTGAGGAAGAGGGAACTATGGCTGCAATACTCTCTGTGAAAAGTGGGAGGATGGATGGGTGTAGACAATATGGTGGTCCTGGAGGGTTGAAAAAGAGTGCGTCTAGTGCCATCTGTTCTTGCTGTTGAGCTTAAAGTTCCCCCTTGTTTAGGTTCAAAAATTGGAATTGTTTAAGGTTTATGTTAGCCGAATCATGCCAGGGTGGATGCTTCAATCCTCCTTCGCGGGCTGTAATAATGTTGTACACTATGTTTCGTTTTCTGATGGAAATGGAACCGGGGCAGAGGCCCTTTTCTTCTAAAAAAAGTGGGCAACTTTGTGGCCAATTTCAAGCCCCCAAGGTAAGAAAGAATTTCAGTTCCATAATGCTCACGCAAATGCTAGGAAAGATGTGGAGAGGGCATTTGGGATTTTGCAACCTCAATTTTCTATTATGCAAGGACTCGCTAGGTTTTGGGGTCAATTTTTTTTTGCCGCATCATGATAGTCGTCATAATCCTGCACAACATGATCATTGAGCATGAGCATGGGAAGGATTTGGATTACACCTTCTATGAATTTATGGGAAAGGTTGTGCGTTCATGTAGAAGTGGAATACTGCAACGTACACTTTCTTCAAGTTCACTCGAAATTTGAGATGCTGATACTCACAAACATCACCAAAGAGATCTTATTGAGGAGTGGTGGCCTGGAATGGACAATAAAACCAGTAGTTCTACCTCTATGTTTCATGTCATGTGCGTTGAACTTTGTGCCATATTTGATGAATAAGTGTGTTAACTTTGAGCTTGTGGATTGATGAACTATGTAATAATTAAGTACTCCCTCCAATCTAAAATAAGTGTCGTGGAGTAGTATTTTTGTTTTGTTTTTTTAGAATTGGGCTGAAAATGCTTTAAAATGTTTCATAGCAGAAGGAGGCCAATTTTTTGGGGAATGTTAAAGTAAAAACAACCACAGTGTCTGAAAACCTTCTATTTCCTGTCCTATAATTGTTTTTAGGGAATCAAATTTTACATCATCAGTTGAAGATTCTCTAAGTGGACAAATTACACAGGAAAAAACCCAGCACACGTGTCATTTTTACATAATATCTGTCAAAAAAAAAAAATCTGGTAGAAGTAGATTGTTTCATGTGTATTCCCTTCCTTGCAAAGAAAAGGGAAAAAATGTTATTCCCCTCGGCTATGAAAGAGTTTGACATAAATTTTGAAGCCACCTTCCATGTGTTGCACCTAGAGAACATCAAACATGACTGGAACACGGTTCCTCCATCTGTACAAATGAAGTCAGATAAGCACATCCAGCCCTATGTCGAAATCACACCTGAGGAAACACCTCCACCCTTGAAAAAATAGATGGCCATCATATCTAGTTCTTGAAAGTCACAATATTTTTCGGTTATTGGAAAGAGGAGAAAATGGCGGCTTGAATCATGCAAAAAGAAAAATACAAACAAATGAATCGCAATGAAACAGCCAGATGCATGTAGAAGTGGGTGTGCTAAATGGACCGATTGTCGTGTAAGCTTACAGACTGTTCTAGTAGTACAACCAGATCTAATAGATTTCCCACTACAAGCTGCAGTACAGCCATAGTAATGAGTAAAAAGATGGCAGATCCTAGAAACTTAGAGGAATAACATGATACAATCTACTTCTACCACAAAACGATATACTTCTGCACGAGATAATTGTTCTAAGAAGCTATGAGTTGCTGAAAATTTATAAAAACCTAACGAAGCGTTTGGTTCCGCGGATGTAACATATTCGCTTTATCATATTAGGAAGCGCCACGTCCGAATATTCTTATGCAATATGCAGATTGTTTAGTTTGCCCGTCCTAGTCCTGATTTCTAACACGGCAGACTTAGGCGGTTTCGATTTTGTGAAACGCTGTATTGGAAAGCACGCTTACGGAAATCATCATGGCCGAAACAAACACTAGCTACAGTTTTAGAAACCGCTGCAATCGGGAGCCGCCTTTTTTTCTGCGAACCAAACGCGTCGTAAGTTCTGAACTTTGAACACCGATTACTGATGCTATAATCCCAAACTTATCCTACACAAAATCCACCAGAATGTACAAACGAACAATTAACATTCAACTTCAGAACTTTTTTTGGATGGGATGTCCATGGTACTGTTTGTCAGATTTGCAACAGTGCTCACCCGACAATAATTTGGAGAAGAAGTCTGCCCTGACCGATCATGTGACTGTACAAAACTAAGTTCTGAACTATAATCCCAATCTTATCGTACAAAAAATCGACAACAAATGTACAAACAACAGCATCTATCCAGATGTACAAACCGAATTCTGAACCTACAAACCGATTACCATTGCAAAAAGCTCAGAGAGATTCAGAGATTCAGTGTAGGAGTTCAGAGATTCAGAAAAGTTCAGAGATTCTCTGCAGCCACCAAATCGCCAGCGACGCGTTAGAGGAATGGAAGAGGGAGGGGAGAAAATGCACAAATTGCATGAAAAATCAACTATACTGACATTGTTCGTCTGTGCAAGAATTCAAGAAACAGAGTCGGAACATGGCACAGGAAGTCGGATCAAGAATTCTGATGACTTCAAGATTCCTAAGAAAAAGAATCGCTATGCAGGGGGAAATTGCAGTTGGTCATGCTCCGCCGCCGTGCTCCGATCACCGCCAACCGCCTAGCGCCTCCCTGTGGAAGAACATCGAGCTCGCTCTCGCGTCCGGGCCTGCGTGTCCTTGCCCTTGTCCGTGACGGCGCTCGCGGGGGATGGTTCTTCCTCTGCCTCCATGCAGAAGCCTGACGCGCTGATGTCCGCCACAGCGGCGCGCCCGCCGGTGCGGGGACGGTCTTCGTCGTCGTCGTCCTCCTCCTCCTCCTCGCGCCGTGGCAGCACAAAGAGGGGATGCCGCGAGCGTGGGCCAAGATCCGCGCTCGCGTGGGGTGGTTCTTCCTCTGCCTCCGTGGAGAAGCCTGACGCGCTGATGTCCGCCACAGCGGCGCGCCCGCCGGTGCGGGGACGGTCTTCGTCGTCGTCGTCCTCCTCCTCCTCGCGCCGTGGCAGCACAAAGAGGGGATCCCGCGGGCGTGGGCCGCGATCCCCCGCGCCGGGTGCTCCCACGAGGCAGCCGCCTCTGCCGCCATCCCCGCCGGCCCCGTCGAGCTCTAGCTCGGGCTCGGGTTCCGCAAAAGCCATGCGGCAGAGCTCCATGCGCCTTCGGGTGGCGTCATCACCGAGCTTCTCCTCGCGCAGCCGCGAGTGAGAGGTGGCGCGGCGCGCGCCCACGCTCCTGGAGCGAGCGCACATCGCCCCCGCGGCGGCCCTCCTCCCCCGCACGGGGACAGAGGTGGGACGGCGGACTGCGGGAGCGCGGCCAGCCATGGCCGCTGGGCCTAGCAGCGGCAGGAAGACCGTCGTCGTCGAGCTCGCCATCGAAGAGGCGAGGGCGCAGGCTGTTGGCGTTGGCGTTGCCGTTCCGTTGCGGTGGCGGTTGCTGTGCGTGGAATATGGGTGGCGGTCCAAGTATTTATACGGCGAAGTTTGGGCTGCACAGGCCGAGCACTATTGAGCTCTTTATTTTTTTCAGCGAAAATACCTTTTCTACATCTCACAAAAATCTGAAAAAAAGTTTTCATGGACACATATATTTTTAGTATACATGTATAAAATTTCATGAATATATATATATATATATATATATATATATATATATATATATATATATATATATATATATTAATAGGATTTTTCTTTGTTCTATTTGTGTCGGATATTTCTCTTTTTGTTCTTTTATCGAAGAGGCGAGGGCGCTAGGCTGGTGCGGTTGCCGTTGCCGTCGCGTTGCGGTGGCGGGAGCGGTTGCTATGTTTTGTTTTTTTGAGGGGGTCTGGTTGTATTTGTAGCCGGAAATTGGGCTGAAAGATCACAATCCAAAAAATTCTGGCCCAAAACAAACAAAAGTGGCCCATTTGAAAATACATATTTGTCTTTTTGTCCGTCCGCCACATGCGAAAGTAAAATGCTACTCCCTCCGTCCCAAAATAAGTGGCTCTAGACACTTATTTTGGGACGGAGGGAGTATGCACATATGCAAAATAAATGTGTGTGTGTTTGTACAAAAAAAAATCAACTTTTTTTCCTTTGTAGAAAATGTTTTTTTAACGGGCACCATGGTGCTGGTTTTATAGGTGTCACTGGGCTTTCGCCCCATGGTAAGCTGCTCGATGACGAGTGCTTGCAGTGGGTTTCCCAGGGATGCCTTGAGCTCGCTTTCCCCTTTCTAGTTTCCCTTGAACCTTGGTAAGACAGTTGTATTTCCGTTATGAGAGTAATGGAAAGGGGTTAAGCTCGGTTTTAAAGAAACAGGCACCAAAGTGCCCGAGCACCATTGGCATTTTTCGGTGTACCAAAGCTATGCGCTCGTTTAATGAGGGAAAATCCAGCTCTACGAAAAACCGGTTGCTTTTATTTTTTGGGAGATTTTGAAAATGTAATACGGCAAAAAAGAAAAGTGTTTGTTGATTTTTTTAAAAACTCTGTTAATTTTATGAAATGTCACAAATTTAAAACATGTTTGTAAAATTATAAATTGTTAATGAACTTTTAAAACTTTCAATTTTTGTAAAAACCTTGAATTTAAAAGTATTACTCCATTCGATCCAAAATAAGTGTTGTGGTTTTAGTTCAAATTTAAAGTAAAACCATGACACTTATTTTGGATCGGATGGAGTAATATTTTTCAAAAATATTGCTCCTTCAAGAACAAGTTTGTCAGGTAGGCGTGAATTTAGTAGTAGAATCGGTTCAAGCAGAGAATTTAATATTTGTTGGTCCTTACCTACCTGGTAAAGTATTTGAGATAAATCCTCGGTTAATTGATATGGTGAAAGAGAATCCATTCCGAGGTGATGCAAGTGAATGCCCTTATAAACATATTGAAAGCTTTAACATTGCATGCAAAACTTTTCAATTGCAGGATTAGACTAATGAGGAGATATAAGTGAGAATATTTCCTTATTCCCTTGAAAGAGAAGCTGCTAGATGGCTATCATGCCAGCCCGTAAGTACCTTAAGTAATTGGACAAAGTTACTGGCTGCATTTTGTGCTTGTTATTACACTTAAGGAAAATTATACACGATAAGAAGGAAGATTAGAAGCTTTGCATAGCGACCATGTGAGAAACTGGTAGATGCATACATAAGGTATCGTGAAATACTCTCTACATGTCCTGCACACCATTATCCCGATTGCTTAATTGTGAATTTCTTTTATGGTGGACTTGATTCCCAAAGTAAACATGCTTTGGATCTTGCTTCCAAAGGTTCTTTCATGGGAACCGAGATATCAGAGGCTTGGAATTTACTTGATAGAATTGGGCATAACGCTGAGAGTTGGTACCTATGTTCAAAGGAAAAAATTAAGGTTGATCATGTTTATGATAGTATTAAGTCTTTCCTTAGAACAAAGAAGATGAAATACCTTTGTCATGAATTAAATATTGGAACTGACCCCATTTTGCATGTTTTAAAAGATTTCTCTGAGTTTCTACATTTACCAGAAAAAGGTTTATAAAACATACCAGGGAATCTAAAGCCATTTGCATGGTAGAAGCAACCGTGAAGAAGACTACTCCACGCTGAAGGCTTATCGTAGTCAGGAGGATAAATCATTTCCAGCTAAGGGTAAGAAAACCATTAAGGTGGAACAATATGGGACTCCACTTTATGTTAATATTGTGAAAGAACTTACTAGACCCATAGCGGTGGTAAACAAAGAAGTCTATCTAGACCGAGACACCACTTCCTATCTCAAAGGGTGTACCAAAGGTAAGGATGCAGGTAAACAAATTTTACCATGTTCCTTCAGAAGCAAAACTTATTTTGGATTGTGTGACCCTGGTTCTCTAGTCAATATTATTCCTTAAACTCTTTATGCAAAAAATTATAAGGAAATTTCAACACTGACAGGAAACCATGCGGCACCCTTGAGCCAACTGATGTTGGTATTAAGCTTGCAGATAAAAATGACAGGAAACCATGCGGCACCCTTAAAGATGTCAATATTATAATAGGATCACTCATTTATCCCATTGATATTTATGCACTGATGATTTCTGAGGATAAAGATTGTCCTATTGTTTTTGGAACTTCTTTTCTGAATGTTGCAGGAGCATATATCAAAAACAATACTATCTCCATGAAATTGGGGAGGGTGAGATGATTAAATCCCCATTTTCTTCAGTCTTAAGCAAGCTATATCAAGAAGAAGCTCAAGACGTGGAAGAGCAAAAACTAAATCAGCTAGCGCAAACTCATCTTCAAACTCCAGAAGATGGAGTTGAGTGGGTCCTGGTAAGGCCCGAGTGTCGGTGTCAAAACCTGTAGATCTCGGGTAGGGGGGGCAAGCTACTAGATTGGATCGATGGGTAACAAGAGAGAACACACACAAAGTTTACCCAGGTTTGGGCCCTTTCTATGGAGGTAAAACCCTACGTCCTACTCTTGCTTATATTATGGATGTACCAAGGTACAGAGTAGATCTACCTTGAGATCATGAGTTGTGGTCTAAACCCTAGGGGTATGATGAATGTGTGAATGGGTGTATGGATGGCCTCTATGGACTAAACCCTCTGGTTTATATAGGCACGAGGGGTATCTAGGGTTACACATTGTTGGTTGCCATCTAAGAATTTGCATACCGAATCTAATCATATATGCTTGAAGTACACGCCAAGTCTTCGGTCGTTCCACTTTCAAGGCCTCCGGAGTCCTCCCTCCTTAACGGGTTGGTGGTCCGGCCCATACATTAGTCTAGCTGGACCAGGACCCCCTAGTCACGGACACCGTTAGTAGCCTCCGAACTTGTCTTCGAAGCCGAGGTTGACAACCTTCCTCACATAATGTCTTCGGCTGGGCCATCTTTGGCTTAGCAGGCAAGTTCCACGTCCTCGGATGGATATCACACAAAACTCGCAAGCCCTTTAATTGGTTATTATCTCCATGAGGCCCAAGCAAATCCAACCATGTGTTACCCAAGACACACTTTTATTCATCCAAAGTACAAAGCTTGCTTAGTCTCGAAGACTAGCAGGTGAGTTCGGGAGTCAGTTATTGATAGCTTTTACCGAAGCGTCATTGCTCCTGACATTGCATACGTCAGTCATTACTTATTCGAATCGCGGTTTGAGGCAAACCTCTTATTGGCACGTCGTACCAAAACGAAGATCGTGCCCTGCGTTTTAATTAGGGGATATCATCAATAAACTATTTCTCCCCAAGCGGCCATAACGACACGATAAGCCAAAATGTGGCAATTTTACGGCGCAACAGAGGGACGCTTCACCTTTTACTGGCTTATGAGAGCAAGAGGGGTCGAATCCATACTCCCACGCCTTCTCCTGCTCCAGCGCTCAAACCCTCCAAGCCTTCGCATTCCCAATCTCATTCTCAAGCAAAAAAACTCCTCCCAATCTTCTGCACCCGCAGCAATGGCTTATGCGGACATGAGGGGAGGTGGGTGGCTTCCAAGGTCACCGACGCCACCATCGCTGAGCTCCACGCGGCGGGATACATCCCCAAAGCAGCCTGCCGGGACCCAGAGCCCGGCCAGCGCGTCCCCACTCCCAACCCAGGGGAGCAGGTCGTCTTTATTCCCCACCTCGTCCGAGATATGGGGTTCCCCTTGCACCCCTTCGAGCAGGGGATCTTGTTCTTCTACGGGCTAGATTTCCATAATCTAGCCCCGAATTCCATTTTGCACCTCACCACTTTCATCGTAGTGTGTGAGGCCTTCCTTCACGTGGAGCCGCACTATGGCCTATGGCTGAAGACCTTCTATGTCAAGCGAAGAGCGGAGGTGCCGAATTCACCGAGTGCGGCGGCGCCATGATTAGTGAGCTCCAGAAGCCAATTTGGCTGGAGGGCACCTTCATTGAGACCGCCAAGATGTGGCAGCGCCTGTGGTTCTATATCACCGAGCCTCTTGCCTCGGGCCAAACCGTGGCCCCTGCCTTCACAGAGACACCTCTGACGACGTTGGTGTTTTGGCAGAAGCAGGGCCTAGAGTGGGGTAATCCAGATGAGGTCAAAGCCCTACAGGAGAGGATCCGGACCCTCAAGAAGAAGTATAAGCTGGTGGATGTGGTGGATATGATGCTGCACCGATACATCCTCTCACTCCAGTTCTGGGCTAGCCCTATGTGCCTTTACAAGCCTGATGACACGCCTACACTACGGAACTTCTTCCGCACCAACATTGATGGGATGTGTACGACTCTCTTCAAGCCATCCCAAATCGAATTCCCCACCGTGGGCCAGACTGTGGCTACAACACCGCATGCGGTTCCTCCGAGGTAAACACCGCTTTATATGTTCAACATCAGCTTTGTATTTTGCATTTGTCTAAATCTCCCTTCCCTGCTTCCAAAAATGGGTGTCCAAGGCGGCGCTCATTGCATGCCCAGTGCCGCTGCCCGAGGATCCGCTGACCCTCGAGCTGCAGGCTCTCTTGGCCACAGTGCCTTCAAAGGCCCCAGCCAAGGCTAAGGAGCCGGAGAAGAAGAAGGAGGGTCTTCGGATCCGAGATCTGGTGGACGCTAGGTCCGAGAACATCTGAGTTCATTCCTCGGACGAGGAGGAAAGAGACAAAGAAGAAGGGAAGGAGGGCTCCTCCTCTCCAAAGAGGAAAAGTGTGGCGTCCGAGGACATCGCGAGGGCCCATACTGTTAGGACACGTCGGCGCCTTGTGAAAGTTGTTAATGCCGCACCTCGCAAGGTCCCTGCCGCAGCCAAGGCCGACTCCTCTGAAACAGAGGATGACCTCGTCGAGACGCAGCGGCCGAGGCCACCACCGAGGAGGTACACCTTCTACTCATCCGAGTAGTAAGCACTCAAGTGCCCATTCTTTGCAATCTTCAAATAATCGTTTGTCTTTTTGCAGTTTGCAACGCTCCAACAGCAGCGACAAGACGTCGCCGAGCGGGCTCCCTCCTCCCAGTGCCTCGGAGGAGCATCATCCCTCCCCCGCAGCCTATGATGGGCTAGGGGAGGCGACTTGTCAGCAGTCCTCGCCTGAACCTACCACGGGGGTGGCGCCGATGCCTCCAGGGCTGAGGCAGAGGCCTTGGCCTTCGAGCATCCAATGGGGAAGAAGTCCTCCTTTGCGGAGAGGGAAAAGTGGGGGCAGCCAATGACTTCGGCGCCCATTGACCCAGAGCCACCTTGTCAGCCTATAACGGCATCTGCTCCTCCCATGATGGGAAGGACCGAGGTGGCTTGTCCATCCCCACCTGTAGCAGGGCAGGCATCCGTGGGGTGGACTAAAGAGATGGAGGCGTCCATGACGGGCTCCTCGATCGTTGCCGAGCACCGTCTCCTACTAGGCGCGGCGCTGCAAAGTTACCGGTCCACAGAGTCCGGTATCAAGGAGGCCTTCCAGGGCCTTTATCAAGGCTTTGAGGTAACCTTTTAGCTATTTTCCAAATTTATATCGACACAAAAAACTGTTTTCACTAGACGCATCTACCAGCCCTTAAGCGCATAAGTAAAAAATAAAATTGTCGGAAGACTTGTGACACTGCGGATGTGCGTAATGGACATGTAACAACAGTAGCCCCCAAGCCCTAAGTGAGATACCAAGATCTTACTCGGGGCTCTTATTACAAACTAAAGGTTTGGTAGAAGTGAATCGTATTGTAGCCCCAGAGATCCAGGTCGGAAGAGAAAAGCCGATCAAGAGATAGATGTCATCCGAGGAAGCTAACTGTGTCTGTTGCAGGTTTCAGTCTCGGTTTCAGCATCCAACTCGAAGGAGTTGGAAGAGCTGAACCATAAGCTCGACCGGTCCGAGAAGGATGCAGATCTGCTCAAGAAGCAGATAGAGATTGCCGAAGGTAAATACAAAAAATTTGTAGCATCGTGAAATTGCGATTAAGGCACGAAATGGCAATTGTGAACTCTAATTCATATGTGATGTATTCGCAGCTACCACCGCGGAGCTTGAAAAGCTCCAGTCCGAGCTAAAAACAGCTCGACAAGATGCCGAGCAGCAAAAAGTTGTGGCGGAACAGGCCAGAGCGGAGCTGGTCAAGGAAAAAGAGGTCGGCAAGCAGCACATGGACCAGGTTGCTAAGGTTGAAGAAGACCTGAAGAGGCTTTTTGCCCAGCGCGATGCTCTTCAGGAGGAGAAGAACAAGCTATGCTCTGAGTTGGCCATAGCCCGCTCGTCCTGTAAGGAGGCCACGACCTAGGCCGGGGCTGATCGCGAGGTGCTTCAACAGGTGAAGCAAATCGCCGCCGGTAAGCCCTACCTGCTTTGCTGCATTTTTTGTGACAGCCAATTTGCTCACCTTACGCAACTGTGGCGCTCTTCAGAAGCCTTTAGGGACCTGCTGCGCAGCGCCTCGAATGTCGGCGGCTACTTCGCTGCCCATCCTGTTGAGTCCGAAGAGAGGACCTTCTGGGCCTGATACGTCTCCAACGTATCTATAATTTTTGATTGTTCCATGCTGTTATGGTATCAATCTTGGATCTTTTATATACATTTACTAGCAACTTTATATCTTTTTTGGGACTAACCTATTGACATAGTGCCCAGTGCTAGTTGTTGTTTTTTTACTTTGCAGAATATCAATACGAAACGAAGTCCAAATGCCACGAAACTTTTTGGATTTTTTTTCTGGTGATAAGAGACCCCGGAAGCTTCTGGAGTACATGAGAGGAGGCCCGTGGGGCCCACTAGGCACCAGGGCGCGCCAGGTGCCTTCGGCGCACCCTTGTGGGTAGTGGAGCCCACGGGAACTGCCTTGACCTACTTCCGCCTCTATAAATACTCTAAAATCCCAGAAACCCTAGGGGAGTCGACGTAACACTTTTTCCACCACCGCAAATTCCAGAACCACGAGATCCAATCTAGAGGCCTTTTCCGGCACTCTGCCGGAGGGGGCAACGATCACGGAGGGGTTCTTCATCATCCTTGTTGCCCCTCCGATGATGCGTGAGTAGTTTACCACAGACCTACGGGTCTGTAGTTAGTAACTCTTTTTTGCGGTGTGTTTGTTGGGATCTGATGAATTGTGGGTTTATGATCAGTTCTATCCATGAATATTAATTGAGTCTTCGCTAAAGTCTTTTATGCATGATTGTTATAGCCTCGTATTTCTTCTCTGATTTATTGGTTTGGTTTGGCCAACTAGATTGATTTATCTTGCCATGGGAAGAGGTGCTTTGTATTGGGTTCGATCTTGCGGTGCTCAATCTCAGTGACCGAAAGAGACATGACACGCTTGTATCATTGCTATTAAGGGTAACAAGATGGGGTTTATTTATACGTGAGTTTATCTTTTCTACACCATGTCATCATTCTTATTGCATTACTCCGTTTTTCCATGAACTTAATACACTAGATGCATATTGGATAGCGGTTGACGTGTGGAGTAATAGTAGTATATGCAGAATCATTTCGGTCTACTAATCTTGGACGTGATGCCCATATACATGATCATTTCCTTGGATATCATCATGATTATTCGCTTTTCTATCAATTGCCCAACAGTAATTTTTTTACCCACCGTATGCTATTTTCTTGAGAGAAGCCTCTAGTTAAAACTACGGCCCCCAGGTCTATTTCCTATCATATTAAAACCAAATATACCTTGCTGCAATTTTTATTTATAAATTTATTTTGTGTTTTTGTTAGATCTATTTATCAAATCTCATACAATTTACTCTATCTCAATACCGTTGAGGGATTGACAACCCCTCTTACGCATTGTGTTGCAAGTTTTTGTTATTTGTGTGCAGGTATTGTTTACATAGTGTTGCTTGGTTCTCCTACTGGATTGATAACCTTGGTTTCATAACTGAGGGAAATACTTACCTTTTCTGTGCTGCATCATCCCTTCCTCTTCGGGGAAATACCAATGCAGATACAAGCAATCAGGAAGAATTTCTGGCGCCTCTGCCGGGGAGACATCATCAACATCTATCAAGTACCTACGCATAAACTCTCATCTCCTTTTAATTACTTTATTTTCCATTTGCCTCTTGTTTTCATCTCCCCCACTTCTAAAACATTTTTAGAAAAACACAAAAATATTTGCCTTTTTATTTATCTTCTTTCCGTTTTCCTTTTTCTTGTTTGATCTTTTGTTTGCGTGTGATCTTGTTTGCGTAATCACGATGTCTCAAGAAAATACCAAATTGTGTGATTTTTCCAATACTAATAATTATGATTTTATTAGTACTCCAATTGCTCCTCCCGACGCTATTGCGGAGTCTTATGATATTAATGCCGCTTTGTTGAATCTTGTTATGAAAGAGCAATTTTCCGGTAGTCCTAATAAGGATGTCGCGTCCCATCCAAAGACTTCCGTAGAATTGTGTGATATGCAAAAGAAAAAAGATGTGGACAATGATATTGTGGAATTGAAATTATCCCCTTTCTTTGCCGGATATTCCAAAAATTTGGTTTTCATCTTTGCCTCGCAATAGTATTGATTCATGGGATAAGTGCGAAGATTCTTTTATCACCAAGTATTTCCCCCCCAGGAAAATTATTTCCCTTAGAAATCAAATCATGAATTTCAAGCAACATAAGCATGAACATGTTGTGCAATCTTGGGAAAGAATGAAATTAATGCTAAGAAATTGTCCTACTCATGGTTTAAATCTATGGATGATTATACAAAAAAAATGCGGGATTGAATTTTGTTTCTAGAAATCTTTTAGATTCCGCCGTGGGTGGTACTTTTATGGAGATTACTTTGGGTGAAGCTACTAAATTGCTTGATAATATTATGGCTAATTATTCACAATGACATACCGAAAGAGCACCTACTAGTAAAAAGGTTAATTCTATTGAAGAAATTAGTACTTTGAGTGAAAAGGTTGCTGCACTTATGAAATTGGTTGCTAGTAAAAATGCTCCTATTGATCTTAATGATGTGCCTTTGTCTACTTTGATTGAGCAAAATAGTGATCCCATAGATGTGAATTTTGTCTCAAGAAACAATTTTAATAACAATTCTTATAGAGGTAATTTTAATCCTTGGCCTTTTCCTGGAAGTTCCTCTAATAATTATGGCAATTCCTATGGTAATTCTTATAATAATAATAATACTAATACTAATACTAATACTAATACTAATACTAATAATAATAATAATAATATGATGCCCTCTGATCTTGAGAGTAATATTAAAGAATTTATCAATGGTAAAAAAAATTCAACACTACGATAGAAGAAAAATTGAGTAAGATTGATGATATGTCTAGAAGCATTGATAGAATTTCACATCAGGTGGAAAATCTCAAGATTAGAAGTTTTCCACTCAAGGTTGATATTAATGAATCAATTAAAGCTTTATATATTTCTATAGATGAAAGTAAGAAAAGAACCGCTATGTTTAGAGCTAAAAGAGAATTTTTAGAAAGAGCATTTTCGCTCGATTGCTTTCATGGTAATGATGAAGATGTTAAGATGATTGCTGTTTCTTCTATTGATTCCCTATTTAGTAACATTAAACTTGATTATAAGGGGACTGAAGAAGATTCAACTTTAGCTAGAAGGCGTCCCCATAGTTCGGAGGGTGAAAATCTTGTCGAAATTTTTGATAAAAGTGGGTTTGGAGAGGTAAAAACTTTAACTAGTGATGTGCCCACTCTCTTGGATTACAAAGATTTTAACTAGGATAGTTGCTCTTTGATTCAATGCATTTCTTTGTTGCAATCCATGCTAAATTCACCCAATGCATGTGAACAAAATAAGGCTTTTACTAAACATATTGTAGAAGCGATGATGAAAGCTTTAGAAGAAAAGGTAGAATTAGAGATTTCAATTCCTAGAAAATTATATGATGAATGGGAACCCACCATTAAAGTCAAGATAAAAAATTATGAGTGCAATGCTTTATGTGATTTGGGTGCTAGTGTTTCCACAATTCCGAAATCTCTATGTGATGTGCTAGGTTTTGCCAATTTGGAAGAGTGTTCTCTTAATTTGCACTTGGCGGATTCTACTATTAAAAAACCTTTGGGAAGAATTAATGATGTAATTATTCTTGCAAATAGGAATTATGTGCCCATATATTTTATTGTGCTTGATATTGATTGCAATCCGTCTTGTCCCATAATACTTGGTAGACCGTTTTTATGAACTATAGGTGTCGTGATTGATATGAAAGAAGGGAATATTAAATTTCAGTTTCCACTAAGAAAGGGTATGGATCATTTCCATAGAACTAGAATTAAGCCACCATATGAATCAATCATGAGGGCAACCTATGGAACAAAAATCAAAGATGACAATACTTGAATCTATGCATTATGCCTAGCTAGGGGCATAAAACAATAGCGCTTGTTGGGAGGCAACCCAATGAATAAAATAATTTTTTCACTTTTTATTTATGTTCCTGTGTGTTTGCACAATTATGCTACTGTTATGATTGTGTTTTAGTGTTTTAATTAGTGTTTGTGCCAAGTAAAGCCTTATGATTATGTTGGATGATAGTTGATTTGATCCTGTTGAAAAACAGAAACTTTTGCATGCATTTCTGGAATTTAGTAAATTCACAGAAATGTGTTTTTGATATGATTTTTTTACACAGGATTGATATACAAATTTCCCACGTCTTCCTAATTTTCAGAATTTTTAGAGTTACAGAAGTGTGAGCACACTTCGAGTCTCTACATACTATTCTATTTTTGACAGATTCTGTTTTCGTTGCATTGTGTGCTTATTTTGATGAATCTATGGATTGTATCGGGGGTTATAAGCCATGGTAAAGTTAGAATATAGTAGGTACAATGCAATAACAAAATATGAATGGGTTTGCAATAGTAATTAAAGTAGAGATTGGTTTTCTTATACTAACGAATCTCACGAAGGTTTTGTTAAGTTTTGTGTGATTAAAGTTTTCAAGTTTTGGGTGAGATCATGATGGATGAAGGAATAAGGAGCGAAAAGAGCCTAAGCTTGGGGATGCCCCGGAAGACATCCCCTCTTTCTTCTAACAACCATCAGTAATTTTACTTGGAGCTATATTTTTATTCGTCACATATCATGAGTTTTGCTTGGAGAGTCTTGTATTATATGAATCTTTGCTTGTTTTGCTTTTTAGTTTGTCACAATCATCCTTGCTGGACACACCTATTTGAGAGAGCCATAATGATGCTATGATTTTTTAGAATTGCTTTATGTGCTTCACTTAATTTTTTGAGCTATGGAATTGCTCTAGTACTTCACTTATATCTTTTTGAGCACGGTGGTTGTTGAACTTTTGAAGAAATACTCTCATGCTTCACTTAGATCATTTGGAGAGTTCGAATTTTTCTGAAGAAATCCTCTCATGCTTCACTTATATTATTTTGAGAGATTAAAATTTTGAAGAAATATTTATGCTCTTGTTCTTCACTTAAATTTGTGTGAGAGCTTGTTAGTAGCAATGGTAATATATGAAATTAGTCCCAAAGTGATAGATATTCAAGAGGGATATAATAAAAACTTTCATGAAGATCATTGGATAATAAAACTTGATTCCTTGTAATAGTTTTGCGATATGGAGATAGTAATATGTGAGTCATGTTGGTGAGTAATAATGCTTTAGTAAGAATATTGGTGTTAAGGTTTGTGATTCCCTATGCAAGCACGAAAGTTAATAGTTATGCAATGAAGTTACATCCTACTTGTGGTGCATTATGCAGTGTTAGTTATGTTCAATACTCATTTATGATCGTTTTTGTTTTTTGGTTGGTTGCTTCTCAATCTATTTGCTAGCCTTTCCTTGTACTAAGCGGGAATACTGCTTGTGCATCCAAATCCTAAACCAAGTTTTTCCAAATGAGTCCACCATACCTACCTATATGCGGTATTTCCATGCCGTTCCAAGTAAATTTGTATGTGCCAACCCTATTTTTCAAAATGAATTTCCTTTTTGTGTGCCCGTATCGCTCATGAAACTACAGGGGGTGGCCAATATTTTCCATGCTAGGTAGGTTATTCTCAAGATGAGTGTTTATTCACTTTTTATTACACGAGAGTGTGGTAGGTAATAGGGATGCCCAGTCCCGAAATGCAAAAAAAATACTATGATAGTAAATTCCTTGGAAAGTGTTGTTATGGAAGGCACCCGTGGATACAACTAGCCATGGATTTTGAAAGAATGGTGGAAAAGGAAATAAACTTTCTTTTATGTTTGGGAACCGCCTATGATTTACCTAGCATCGAAGATATTCAGAATTCTCGGTCGTTTTCGTTGAAGGGAAAATCATGCCTCTCAAAACAATTTTTTCTCAATTTAAGCTATGAGCTCTGGCACCTCTACAAATCTCTGCTTCCCTCTGCGAAGGGCCTATCTATTTACTTTTATGCATTTTTTATTTTTATTGGGTCTCCATCTTCTCTTATAAAGCACCAACTAGGGAACACTATTATCATACTTGTGTATTGGATATAGCTAATATTTGAGTGTGTTTCATGAATGGATCAATGATTGAGCATAATGGGCTAGGGATAGATTTCTTTAGCGTTGATATTTTGGAAGACATGGTTGCTTGTTGATATGCTAGAGTATTGATGTCTTCATGTCAATTATAGACTATTGCTTTGAATCATCTAAAGTCCAAATGTCCATGCTACAAAAGAAAAGAATATGTGATGAATATGATAGGCAACATTCCACATCAAAAATTATGTTTTTATCATTTACCTACTCGAGGACGAGCAGGAATTAAGCTTAGGGATGCTGATATGTCTCCAACGTATCTATAATTTTTTATTGTTCCATGTTGTTATATTCTCAATCTTGGATGTTTTATATACATTTACAAGCAACTTTATATCATTTTTTGGGACTAACCAATTGACATAGTGCCCAGTGCCAGTTGTTGTTTTTTACTTCGCAGAATATCAATACCAAACGAAGTCCAAATGCCACGAAACTTTTTGGAGATTTTTTTCTGGTGATAAGAGACCCTAGAAGCTTCTGGAGTACATGAGAGGAGGCCCATGGGGCCCACTAGGCACCAGGGCTCACCAGGGGCCTCCGGCACGCCCTAGTGGGTAGTGGAGCCCACGGGAACCGCCTTGACCTACTTCTGCCTCTATAAATACTCTAAAATCCTAGAAATCCTAGGGGAGTCGACGAAACACTTTTTCCATCGTTACAAGTTCTAGAACCATGAGACCCAATCTACAGGCCTTTTCCGGCACTCTGCCGGAGGGGGCAATGATCACGGAAGGGATTTTCATCATCCTTGTTGCCCCTCCGATGATGCGTGAGTAGTTTACCACAGACCTATGGGTCCGTAGTTAGTAGCTAGATGGCTTCTTCTCTCTTTTTGATCTTCAATACAATATTCTCCTCGATATTCTTGGAGATCTATTTGATGTAATGATGACCCACAAGTATAGGGGATCAATCGTAGTCCTTTCGATAAGTAAGTGTGTCGAACCCAACGAGGAGCAGAAGGAAATGACAAGTGGTTTTCAGCAAGGTAGTTTCTGCAAGCACTGAAATTGTAGGTAACAGGTAGTTTGATATATAGCAAGATAATTTGTAGCAAGTAACAAGTAACAATAGTAACAATAAGTGCAGCAAGGTATCCCGATCCCTTTTGTAGCAAAGGACTGACCGGAACGATCTCAAATAATAAGTAAAACATTCTCGAGGACACACGGGAATTTCATCTAGTCACTTTCATCTTGTTGGTTTGATTCGCGTTCGCTACTTTGATAATTTGATATGTGGGTGGACCGGTGCTTGGGTGTTGTTCTTACTTGAACAAGCCTCCCACTTATGATTAAACCCCCTCGCAAGCATCCGCAACTACGAAAGAAGTATTAAGATAAAATCTAACAATAGCATTAAACATATGGATCCAAATCAGCCCCTTACGGTATAGCGCATAAACTAGGGTTTAAGATTTTTTTACTCTAGCAACCCATCATCTAATAACTACTCCACAATGCATTCCCTTAGGCCCAAGGATGGTGAAGTGTCATGTAGTCGACATTCACATAACACCAATAAGGGAATCACAACATACATATCATCAAAATATCGAACACATATCAAATTCACATGATTACTTGCAACACGACTTCTCCCGTGGCCTCAAGAACAAAAGTAACTACTCACACAACATATTCATGCTCAAGATCAGAGGAGAAATAAATATCATAATGGATCTAAACATATAATGTTCCACCAAATAAACTGGCTAGCATCAACTACAAGATGTAATCAACACTACTAGTCACCCACATGTACCAATATGAGGTTTTGACACAAAGATTGAACACAAGAGATGAACTAGGGTTTGAGATGAGATGGTGCTATTGAAGATGTTGATGAAGATTGGCCTCCCAAAGATGAGAGGGTTGTTGGTGATGATAATGGCTTCGATTTCCTACTCCGAGAGGGAAGTTCCCCCAGCGGAATCGCTCTATCGGAGGGCAAAAGTGCTCCTGCCAAATTTCCGCCTCGAAACGGTGGCGCTCCGTCCCGAAAGTCCTATCCTTATTTTTTCTAGGTTAAAAGATCTTATTTACCAGAAGATGGGCACCAGAGTTGGGCCAGGGCCCCCACTACCCACCAGGGCGCGCCAGAGGGGGAGGCGCGCCCTGGTGCCTTATGGGCGCCTGGGTGACACTCTCCGGTAGTTCTTTTCTCCAGTATTTTTATATATTCCAAAATAATTCTCCGTGAAATTTCAGCTCATTTGGAGATGTGCAGAATAGGTATGTCTGACATAGCTTTTTCAGGTCCAGAATTCCAGCTGCTGGCATTCTCCCTCTTTGTTTAAACCTTGCATATTATGAGAGAAAAGGCATTAGAATTACTCCACAATGTGTTATATTGAATAAAAACACTATAAATAACAGTAGTAAATAATTATGCAAAATGGACGTATCAACTCCCCAAAGCTTAGACCTCGCTTGTCCTCAAGCGATAGCCGATATTGAAAATCATGTCCACATGTTTAGAGAGAGAGGTGTCAATAAAAACAAAATACGGACATAGTAGCATCATGCTTATTATTATAACAGTAATAAACTTTATCATAAAACTTCTCATGAGCAAGTAACAATTCATCACAACATCGAAGTATGAAGCATAAACTTCATTGAAAACCAAAAAACTATGTTCTTAGTCAACTTTGCAATTACAATTCATCATATTTTTAGGAAGGGTCTCGTATCGGAGCCTTTTGGCAAGTCCACATAATCAACTATCATTTAGTCTTCTATGATTGCTAACACTCACATCATACATATGAGCAAAAAGTTTCAACCGGACAGATAGGAAGATAGGGGCTTATAGTTTCGCCTCCTAACTTATTCACCTCAAGGGTGATGTCAACAATAATAACTCATGATCACTCACATCCAACTGGATATATGTGCCTAGATCTTTCCTCACCACATGGTGCTTGCAAAAGAGAAAATAAAAAGGAAT
Source organism: Thinopyrum elongatum (assembly GCA_011799875.1). Taxonomy (NCBI): domain Eukaryota; kingdom Viridiplantae; phylum Streptophyta; class Magnoliopsida; order Poales; family Poaceae; genus Thinopyrum; species Thinopyrum elongatum. Next base: position 129,020,078 of record CM022298.1, read on the forward strand.
AGAGAAGAACACTTTGACTCTTGCATAAAAAGTAAATACATAAAAGTAAAAGATAGGCCCTTCGCAGAGGGAAGCAGAGGTTGTCATGCGCTTTTTGGTTTTGTATGCACAATCTCTTAATGCAAAAGAACATCACGTTATATTGCCCCTTATGATAGCAACCTTTATTACGCAGTCTATCGCTTTTATTACTTTGCCATCACAAGTTCGTACAATGCTTATTTTCCTTTACACCAAAAGACCAAATATATTTAGAAGCAATTTTTATTGCCTTATGCACCGATGACAACATACTTGAAGGATCTTACTCAATCCATAGGTAGGTATGGTGGACTCTCAAAACATGAATTTGAGTTTAAGGTTGTTGGATGCACAAGTAGTATCTCTACTTATGATAGCAACCTTTATTATGCAGTCTGTCACTTTTATTACTTTGCCATCACAAGTTCATACAATGCTTATTTTCCTTTACACCAAAAGACCAAAAATATTTAGAAGCAATTTTTATTTCCTTATGCACCGATGAAAACTTACTTGAAGGATCTTACTCAATCCATAGGTAGGTATGGTGGACTCTCAAAACATAAATTTGGGTTTAAGGTTTTTGGATGCACAAGTAGTATCTCTACTTAGTGCGGATTTTTGGCTAGCAAAGATATTAGGCAAGCACCACATGTTGGAGGATCCATTACAATATAACTTCTATGTGAATATGAACAAACATAAATCATTACATTATCTTCCTTATCCAACGTCAACAATTTGGCATAAAATATTTAATGGGGGCTGACAATCATAAAAGATGTCCAAGATAGTATATTTGCATGTAAATCTTCTTTTACCTTAATAATTCTTTCATGAATTGCATCATTGACCAATGCTATGTTTGTCAACTTTCAATAAAATTTACCACTTATACTTTTCCTTATGTAATGTCATTACTTACCATAAGATTAGCATATGATCTTTTTATTATTTCCTTTATTTTTATTGAAACAAGAAAGTAAAGAAGAAAAAACTCAAACTAAACTTTTTTATATAACTCTCACTCAATTACATAGATAGATCACAAAACTAGCACTCAAAAATAGATCATACTAAACTTTTATTCAACTTAATCACAAAATAACTAAGGATCGAACTAAGATAGATAAAGGTAATAAAAGTGATGGTGATACGATACCGGGGCATCTCCCCCAAGCTTGGCACAAGCTAAGGGGAGTGCCCATACCCGTGTGCTTAAGGCTCCTTCTTTGGTGATGGTGATGATGGTGGTGGTGTTGAGGTAGTAGCTTCACACTTTAGCCTCAATAGGTACTCCAATCTACGATTGATGCTCCGGAGGGCGATGTTTTGCTCTTCCAACAAAATAATTTCACGAGTGAGATATTTATTTTGAACATGAACCATCTCGAAGGCCCTAAAGGCTTCGATTTCAGTAGGGGTGAGATGGTTGTAATATGGTTGAAGGATATCTTCTTCTTCCTCATCTTCCCCTGTTAGCATGGCCTGCCCCCCTTCTTGAGCTTGATCTCCGGTAACTTCCTTGACCTTGTCCTCCTTGGTGGCTTCTTTTGGTTCCTCTCTTTTTAATTCCATCTTCAGCAGCCAAGCATCTTCTTCTACGTTGTTGGAGGGGGGAGAAGACATGATGCCGGGTTTGATAGTGTCGTGGGAAACCACGGCCACCTATGGGACCAGGAGGCCCCTTGCTGGTTCGGCAGGGGGGCGTCGTGTTGCACAAAGAGCAGACGAGCGTGTGGCAGCATGGCAGAGATCACACAGGCATTTTTACCCAGGTTCGGGCCGCCGTGAGGCGTAAAACCCTACTCCTGCTTTGGTGGATTGATGGTGGAAAGGTGGTGGTGGAGCGTAGTACACTTGCCCGGCAAGGGTTGCCTTAGGGCGGCAGTGGCTATGCGCGTATGGGGGTCTGAGTTATCCAACCCTCTAACCCTCCCTACAGTCGCCATGGGCCTCCTTTTATAGATTAAGGGGTCACCACAATAGCAAAACAGTCATTATGCACTGATAAGATAGCAAATAGTGCTATCATACCTAACTCTGCGGGCTGACAGGGCGCATTAAATGGACCGCTCAACGTCACATCGTTGGTTGCCCAGCAAGGCTTGCTGGGCTATCTCACCAGCTCCACGCCTGCTCGCTTGACACGTCGCAGGACGGGTGTCATCTGCAGGTGTTTCCTGTAGGGAGAGGCTGCCATCTGGTGAATGGCTACCACTTAGTCACTCCGCGGTTTGACACCACACTGATTGACGACGTGGGTCGTGGTGGAGTAGTTGGTGAGGTGGTTTTGCCTCCGTGTACCCCGGCAGGCCCTGCCGGGACGTCTCGGACGTCGTCTTCCAGGGGTGGCCTCGCCCCTTGCCGAGCTCGCCTGCCCGGCAAAGGAGGCCCTTCTCCTGATGGTGCCTTGCTTCTTTGGCTTGATCTTGGTCCCTCTGATCTGTATGTTAGTCCTTTGAACCTCTCAGTCCCTTGTATTCTGACTTGGGTTGGTGCTTCAATCTCGTCCCCGTGCCTGTGCATAGTCTGGGCAACAGACCCAGGGTTTGTTGCGCCGACAGAAGCCCCCGGGCCTGCCCCGAACGCACTGCCGAGCGTCGTCGGGGTAGGGCCTAATAAGTGCATAGGCGGGGTCGTCGAAGAGGCTGGTCTCTTGAGGTCTTCTTTGCTTCTTCATTTGCCTTGATTCCAGGCCAGTTTTTGGTTTCTCCGCGCGTCATGTAAGGCCAGTGGTTGTGGGGCCACTCCAGTGATGGCCCGTGAATGACTTTAACGCACGGGGGAGAAACCGCCAATTCACTCTTCCCACCACGCCCTTATCCTTAGCCACGTATGCTGCATGCATCGCGCGGGGTAGGTAACGGAGGCGCGTGGCATGGGAGAGCATCAAGGCGAGGGCCCGGTCGTCTTGAGTTAGCGGAGGAGGACGGTGGCCACCTGTTGAGGGAGCGGCTCCCCTCCCCGATCCGCCTATAAATGGAGGGGTGGAGGATGGCGAGGCACCCACCCTCGCATTCTTCTTCTCCTCCGCTTTCTGCCTCTGCTGGTTATGCTGAAGAGGAGAGACTGGGTCCAGCCCCCAGGCTCTTTGTTGGGGCTAGTGTTGCCAAATGCTGGTGCTGGCGCTCGGGGAGTGAGCCTGGTCCTTGCTGTGGCGAACCTCTTGGTTCCTTCGAGGTTCGGCCGGGAGGCGGGGCTGGAGACCATTGGTAATCGCAGCACCACCCCTCCCGGAGGTCTTGGGGCTGATGTTGATGAGAGGCGCGCCTTCCTGCCCGCCAAGGCGGGGAGCGGTGCGCCTCAAGCCCCCTGGCCGCTCGCCGTCTTCCCGGGGAAGGTGCCGGGTTGGAGTCTTGGCGCTTCTCGGGAGCAGCGGTGGTGAGGAGAAAGCAAGGGAAGATGGAGAAGGCGGGTGGCAGGGGGTCAGGTCGGAGTATGATGGCGTGGATGCCCTCGCCTCTGACCGGTGACCTGCCGCCTCATCTTTCCGCTCTTCCCCTCCCTCCCCGGCACCATCATCACCAGCCTCCTAGGGCGATGGCCGGGGAGGGATGTTCTCTTGGCGCCTTTGCCTCACCTCCAGCAGTCTTCCGGCTGAGCTTTGGTGGTTGACTCCACCGGCGCTCAAGCCGAGGCTTCTTGCTGGCTCTGGAGGTGGTGACCAGAGGGCGCCGCCCCGTCCCCCGTACTCCTCCTTCGCAGCCTCACGACTCCCGATGTTGTCAGGTCGCGACAGGTGGGTCGCGACGGGACCGGGATGGGCTCCTGCTTGGGCGCCCTTTTCTCGTCTTTTCCTCCTTCCACCGCAGTGCCTGATGGAGGGAAAACGAAAAGAGGGGATTACGGGGCACTTATCTTTTTTCAATCTTAAATCTGTAGGCAATTGCCAAATTTTAATTCAAATAATGTAATCTCTCTAGTCCATGTTTGTGTTCTATAATGCTTGTACTTGTATCAGCATATTAATGAAAAAGATGAACCTTGCCGGGAACCCATGCATGTGTATGTCCATGCAGAGGCGAGATGCCTCTTTAGTGTAAATGAGTTTTCCCCGACAGGCTATCCTGCCGGCACCTTTTCTATCTGCCGGAGAGCTGTGTCTACCGGGCAACAGGCAAAGGGGCCAGCCCCTCGCCAACTTCTTTTTACCAAAGGCCACTACGACCATCCTGTCTGAAGCAACGTTCGAGTCAGGGATGGGAGCACCTAAGTCTCAAAAGAGTGGCGGGGTTTTCTTATGCACAAGTTATAACTTACAGAACACTAATGGACAGGAGGTAGAACTTATCTGTTTGGTTTGCCGGGGATCGTAGTGCCGGGCAATCTTCTTAACTCCTTGCCAAAGCCAAGTTCACGGCAGGAACCTGCAGCTTCATGCGGATGAGAATGAATGCAGGATGTGATCCTATCTATATGCATATGCAAATGCTCATGAAATGCTTATGCAGTGATCTTGGAATGCTCATGCATGCATGCAATCTTGGTCGGGGCCCCCCCACAGCGCTTCTTTATTTTCTCTTGCACAGGGTCATCGCCCTGGCTTTGTACTAGGGGTTACATGCAGCTGAGGCAAGGCCTGTACAAAAGGGTGGCTACCGGGCAGGGCCCGACAACCGCGCCTTATGGGTAGAACTTGCGGAGATGCTCAATATTCCATGAGTTTTGCAACTGAATGCCATCTCCGGTCTCCAGACGGACTGCGCCAGGTCTGGTGACTCGTACTACTCGGTAAGGGCCTTCCCACTTTGGTGACAACTTGTTTGTACCCTTGGCGGACTGAACGCGCCTAAGGACAAGGTCACCTTCCTCAAAACACCGGGCGTGAACCCTGCGGCTATGATAGCGACGTAGGGCTTGCTGATAGTGTGCAGCATGCGTAGCAGCCCGGAGACGGTTCTCCTCAAGTAGCATAGCATCATCATGCCGGTGCTGATCTTGCGCTACTTCATCGTAGGCAAGCACTCGAGGCGACCCGTAAATGAGTTCCGTGGGGATAACTGCTTCTGCCCCATAGACCAGGGAGAAGGGAGTCTGCCCGGTAGCTCGGTTTGGTGTCGTTCTGAGGGACCAGAGAACTACCGGCAGCTCCTCGATCCACCGCCTGCCGTGCTTCTGCAGCGTATCAAAGGTTCTCGTCTTGAGTCCACGCAGCAGTTCAGCGTTCGCCCTATCAGCTTGCCCATTGCTCCGGGGGTGTGCCACAGAGGCAAATGAGATCTTGCATCCGAGGGCATGAACATATTGCATGAAGGCGCGGCTTGTGAACTGGGTGCCGTTGTCGGTAATGATCCTTGCCGGAACTCCAAAATGACACACCAATTCTTTCAAGAACTTGATAGCTGACTGAGCAGTCACCTTTCTCACGACAGTCACTTCCGGCCACTTTGTAAACTTGTCGATAGCAACGAACAAGAATTCAAAGCCCCCGATTGCTCGGGGGAAGGGGCCGAGGATATCGAGCCCCCAGATCGAAAATGGCCATGATAGAGGGATTGTTTGAAGAGCTTGGGCAGGCAGGTGGGTTTTCTTGGAATGGAACTGGCAGGCTTCACATTTGATGACTAGCTCAACCGCATCTTGGAGGGCTGTGGGCCAATAGAATCCTTGCCGGAATGCTTTCCCAACTAGTGCCCTTGATCCAATGTGGGAGCCGCACATGCCTTTGTGTATCTCAGCCAGCAGTTCCTTTCCTTTTTCCCGGCAGACACACTTTAATTTCACATCGTTGGGCCTCCTTCTGTACAGAGTGTCATCGACAAACTGATACATACTGGCCCTCCGGGCTACTTTTTCAGCTTCGTCTTGGTTGCCGGGAAGCTCTCCGGTTTGGAGGAAGTGTACAATGTGCCTTGCCCAAGTTGGAGCCTGGGGCTCGGCAACGAGGACTAGCGGCACCTCCTCTGCTGCGGGAGCACATGCCTCGTTCGCGGGGTCCATGGGCCCGGCTGGAGGGTGTGGTCTGGCAGACTGCGAGGAGTTGATTCCGGCAGGGTCTCTGCCAGGAGCGGACAGCTCTACCGGGAGAGGCTTACCGGAGTCCAACTTTCTCCTTTTCCGGGCCATTGTTGCTGGGGATATGAAGGGCTGAGTGAGATGGAGAACAAAAGTCCCTGGTTCCACAGGGAGCTTCTGCGCAGCACACTTTGACAGATGATCAGCTATGCTGTTTTCCGCACGGGGTACGTGCTCTGTTTGCAATCCGTCAAAGTGCTCCTCCAATCTCCTCACTTCCTCGACGTATGCCTTCATCAATGGACTTTGGTAATCCTTGTTAACTTGTCTCACCACAATCTGTGAATCTCCTCGAATGATCAGCTTCTTAATTCCCAATTCAGCTGCAATCCTGAGCCCGGCAAGGAGCCCTTCATATTCTGCTGTATTGTTGGTTGCTTCTTCCCGGGCAAAATGCATTTGGACGACGTACCTCAAGTGCTCCCCGGAGGGGGCAACAAGAAGCACGCCAGCTCCTGCACCTTGTAGGGAAAAAGCACCATCAAAATACATAATCCATTCTTGGGGCGATTCCTTGCCGGGGATAGCTGTCTCCATCACTTCCTCATCAGGGGTTGGCGTCCATTCTGCAATAAACTCTGCCAATGCCATGCTCTGAATAGTTGATGTGCTTTCAAACTTCAAACCAAAACTGGATAACTCCAAAGCCCACTCCACTATTCTGCCGGTAGCCTCAGGGTTTCGGAGTATCCGTTGCAACGGGAAATGAGTGACAACCGTGATCTCATGGGCTTGGAAGTAGTGGCGCAGTTTCCTTGAGGCCATGATGAGACCAAAAATCAACTTTTGCACGCCAGAGTACCTCGATCTAGCCCCCTGTAATAAGGAGCTGACGAAGTACACTGGGCGCTGCAGCACTTTCTTCCTTGCCGCGTCCTTGGGGTTGCTCTCGTTGCCATGCTCATTGCTATCCTGATCCTTCTCTAACTCTGCCGGTCTCTGCTCACTCTCTGCTTCATCCACTTTCTCGCTGCGCTACCAAAGCTGCACTGACTACTTGGTTGGTTGCCGCTAAGTACAGCAGCAACGGCTCCTGGGGTTTGGGAGCGACCAATGTAGGCATGGAGGATAAGTAGGCCTTCAACTCTTGCAAAGCTGCATCTACTTCCGGGGTCCACTTTATGGGTCCTGCCTTCTTCAAAATTTTGAAGAACGGCAGGGCACGCTCGGCAGACTTGGCGATGAATCTGCTTAGCGCGGCAACGCATCCTGTCAGGCGCCTCACATCCTTAACTGTCCTTGGTGCTTGGATCTGCTCGATAGCCTTGATCTTGTTGGGATTGGCTTCGATCCCGCAATGGGATACAAAGAACCCAAGCAACTTGCCGGAGGGAACACCAAATACACACTTCTCCGGGTTGAGCTTCAAATTGATTTTGCGCAGATTAGCAAACGTCTCCTCCAAATCTTGAATAAGGGTGGCCCTATCCTTGGTCTTGACCACAATATCATCCATATAGGCTTCTATGTTTCTATGCAACTATGGCTCAAAACCAATCTAGACTGCCCCTGCAAAAGTGGACCCGGCACTCTTTAATCCGAATGGCATGCAGACAAAATAGTACATACCACATGGAGTGATGAACGATGTCTTCTCTTCATCTTCCTTGGACATGAAGATCTGGTGATACCCAGAATACGCATCCAGAAAGGAGAGCAAATCACAACCTGAAGTGGAATCCACAATCTGATCAATACGCGGCAAGGGAAACGGGTCCTTCGGGCAAGCCTTGTTGAGATCTGTGAAATCTATGCAAAGCCTCCACTTCCCGTTAGCCTTCCGGACTACCACTGGGTTTGCCAACCACGTGGGATGCATTACTCCTCTGACCAATCCAGCTGCCTCTAGTCTCTTGATCTCTCCTGCAATGAACTGCTGCCTCTCCAAGGCCTGCTTCCAGACTTTCTACTTGATAGGTCGGGCATGTCGGCAGACAGCAAGGTGGTGCTCGATTACCTCCCTGGGAACACCGAGGATATCAGATGGTTGCCTGGCAAACACATCGATATTCGCCTGCAGGAAGGCAATGAGCATGCTTTCATATTTGTCATCGAGGGTGGCGCTAATAGTAAAAGTACCATCAATGCCAGCCAGCCCTGCCGGGACCTTCTTCACTTGGGGCGCAACGACCTTGGATCTCTTGCCATTGGAACACTGGAGCACGTCGTCAACGGGTGCTATGCACTTGGTGGGGGCACGCTTCCTGGACTCTTTGTCGGAGTCCCTACAATCCCTCTTCTTTCCTTTGCTTTCCTTAGCGCGAGCTGCTGCTGCCGCTGCCTCTGCTGCGACCGCATCCCGGTACATCTTGTCCACACAAATGATTGCATCCTTCTCATCTGATGGGATGGTGATGACTCCCAGTGGCCCAGGCATCTTCAAGGTGTTGTAGGCATAGTGAGATGCTGCCATGAACTTAGCCAGGGCCGGGCGTCCAAGAATCCCATTGTATGGCAGGGGAGATCAACCACATCAAACACAATCCTCTCAGTCGGGTAGTTCAGTTCTCCCCCAAACGTTACCGGCAACGTGTGTTGGGGAACGTAGTAATAATTCAAAAAATTTCCTACGTGTCACCAAGATCAATATAGGAGATGCTAGCAACAAGTGAGAGGGAGTGCATCTTCATACCCTTGAAGATCGCTAAGCGGAAGCGTTACAAGAACACGGTTGATGGAGTCATACTCGCGGCGATTCAAATCGCGGAAGATCCGATTCAAGCGCCGAACGGACGGCGCCTCCGCGTTCAACACACATATAGCCCAGGGACATCTCCTCCTTCTTGATCCAGCAAGGGGAGAAGAGAAGTTGAGTGAGAGCTCCAGCAGCACGACGGCGTGGTGGCGGTGGAGCTCGTGGTTCTCCGGCAGAGCTTCGCTAAGCACTACGGAAGAGGAGGAGTAGGAGGGGGGAGGGCTGCGCCAGAGGAATGGTGCAGCTCCCATGCACCTCCCCACTATATATAGGGGTGGAGGGGGCTGGTTTCTTGCCCTTCAACTCCATTGGGGTATTGGCAAAGGTGGGAGGAAAGAAATCCCATCCTTTCCCTTCCCCACCGATTGTTATCCCCCCTTTTTAGGGATGTTGATCTTATCCCTTCGGGATATGATCTTATTCCTTCTAAGAGGGGATCTTGGTGCGCCTTGACCAGGGGTGTGGGGCCTTGCCCCCACTACCCACGTTCATGTGGGTCCCCCCATGCAGGTGGGCCCCACTCTAGAACCTTCTAGAACCTTCCTGGTACAATACCGAAAAATCCCGAACATTTTCCGGTGGCCAAAATAGGACTTCCCATATATAAATCTTACCTCCGGACCATTCTGGAACTCCTCGTGACGTCCGAGATCTCATCTGAGACTCCAAACAACTTTCGGTAACCACATACAATTCCCATTACAACTCTAGCGTCACCGAACCTTAAGTGTGTAGACCCTACGGGTTCGGGAACCATGCAAAGAATGACCGAGACACCTCTCCAGCCAATAACCAATAGCGGGATCTGGATACCCATATTGGCTCCCACATGTTCCACGATGATCTCATCGGATGAACCACGATGTCGGGGATCCAATTAATCCCGTATACAATTCCCTTTGTCCATCGGCATGTTACTTGCTCGAGATTCGATCGTCGGTATCCCTATACCTTGTTCAATCTCGTTACGGGCAAGTCTCTTTACTCGTTCCGTAACACATGATCCTGTGACTAACTCCTTAGTCACATTGAGCTCATTATGATGATGTATTACCGAGTGGGCCCAGAGATACCTCTCCGTCACACGGAGTGACAAATCCCAGTCTCGATTCGTGCCAACCCAATAGACACTTTCGGAGATACCTATAGTGCACCTTTATAGTCACCCAGTTACGTTGTGACATTTGATACACCCAAAGCATTCCTACGGTATCCGGGAGTTGCACAATCTCAGGGTCTAAGGAAATGATACTGGACATTAGAAAAGCTCTAGCAAACGAACTACACGATCTTGTGCTATGCTTAGGATTGGGTCTTGTCCATCACATCATTCTCCTAATGATGTGATCCCATTATCAACGACATCCAATGTCCATGGTCAGGAAACCACAACCATCTATTGATCAACGAGATAGTCAACTAGAGGCTCACTAGGGACATGCTGTGGTCTATGTATTCACACATGTATTACGGTTTCCGGTTAATACAATCATAGCATGAACAATAGAAAATTATCATGAACAAGGAAATATAATAATAACCATTTTATTATTGCCTCTAGGGCATATTTCCAACAGTCTCCCACTTGCACTAGAGTCAATAATCTATTTACATTGTGATGAATCGAACACTCATAGAGTTCTGGTGCTGATCATGTTTTGCTCATGGAAGAGGTTTAGTCAACGGATCTGCGACATTCAAATCCGTATGTACTTTACAAATATCTATGTCTCCATCTTGAATATATTCACGAATGGAGTTGAAGCGGTGCTTGATGTGCTTGGTCTTCCTGTGAAACTTGGGCTCCTTGGCAATGGCAATAGCTCCAGTGTTGTCACAGAAGAGAGTCATCGGGCCCGACGCATTGGGAATCACTCCTAGGTCGGTGATAAACTCCTTCATCCAGACTCCTTCCCGAGCTGCTTCCGAAGCAGCTATGTACTCCGCTTCACATGTAGATCCCGCAACGACGCTTTGCTTGCAACTTCACCAGCTGATTGCCCCACCATTCAAAATGTACACGTATCCGGTTTGTGACTTGGAGTCATCCAGATCTATGTCAAAGCTAGCATTGACGTAACCCTTTACGACGAGCTCTTCGGTACCTCCATAAACGAGAAACATATCCTTAGTCCTTTTCAGGTACTTCAGGATATTCTTGACCGCTCCAGTGTTCCATTCCGGGATCACTTTGGTACCTCCCTACCAAACTTATGGCAAGGTTCACATCAGGTCTGGTACACATCATGGCATACATAATAGAGCCTATGGCTAAGGCATAGGGGATGACACTCATCTTTTCTCTTTCTTCTGCCAAGGTCGGGCGTTGAGCTGCGCTCAATCTCACACCTTGCAATACAGGCAAGAACCCCTTCTTGGACTGATCCATATTGAACTTCTTCAATATCTTGTCAAGGTATGTGCTTTGTGAAAGACCAATGAGGCGTCTCGATCTATCTCTATAGATCTTGATGCCTAATATGTAAGCAGCTTCTCCAAGGTCCTTCATTGAAAAACACTTATTCAAGTAGGCCTTTATGCTTTCCAAAAGTTCTATATCATTTCCCATCAACAGTATGTCATCCACATATAATATGAGAAATGCTACAGAGCTCCCACTCACTTTCTTGTAAATGCAGGCTTCTCCATAAGTCTGTATAAACCCAAACGCTTTGATCATTTCATCAAAGCGAATGTTCCAACTCCGAGATGCTTGCACCAGCCTATAGATGGAGCGCTGGAGCTTGCATACTTTGTCAGCATTCTTAGGATTGACAAAACCTTCTGGCTGCATCATATACAATTCTTCCTTAAGGAAACCATTAAGGAATGCCATTTTGATGTCCATTTGCCAGATCTCATAATCATATAATGCGGCAATTGCTAACATGATTCGGACGGACTTCAGCTTCGCTACGGGTGAGAAGGTCTCATTGTAGTCAACCCCTTGAACTTGTCGATAACCCTTAGCAACAAGCCGAGCTTTATAGACAGTCACATTACCATCCGCGTCAGTCTTCTTCTTAAATATCCACTTATTCTTTATGGCTTGCCGATCATCGGGCAAGTCCGTTAAAGTCCATACTTTGTTTTCATACATGGATCCTATCTCGGATTTCATGGCTTCAAGCCATTTGTTGGAATCCGGGCCCGCCATTGCTTCTTCATAGTTCGAAGGTTCACCGTTGTCTAACAACATGATTTCCAGGACAGGGTTGCCATACCACTCTAGTGCGGAACGTGTCCTCGTGGACCTACGAAGTTTAGTAGCAACTTGACCCGAAGTTTCATGATCATCATCATTAACTTCCTCTCTAGTCGGTGCAGACACCACAGAAACATCTTCCTGAGCTGTGCTACTCTCCGGTTCAAGAGGGGGTACCTCGTCAAGTTCTACTTTCCTCCCACTTACTTATTTCGAGAGAAACTCTTTCTCCCGAAAGGATCCATTCTTGGCAACAAAGATCTTGCCTTCGGATCTGAGGTAGAAGGTATACCCAATAGTTTCCTTAGGGTATCCTATGAAGACGCATTTTTTCGATTTGGGTTCGAGCTTTTCAGGTTGAAGTTTCTTGACATAAGCATCGCATCCCCAAACTTTCAGAAATGACAACTTAGGTTTCTTCCCAAACCATAATTCATACGGTGTCATCTCAACGGATTTAGACGGTGCCCTATTTAAAGTGAATGCGGCAGTCTCTAAAGCATAACCCCAAAATAATAGCGGTAGGTCGGTAAGAGACATCATAGATCGCACCATATCCAATAGAGTGCGATTATGACGTTCGGACACACCATTACGCTGAGGTGTTCCAGGCGGCGTGAGTTGTGAAACAATTCCACATTTCCTTAAGTGCGTGCCAAACTCGTGACTCAAGTATTCTCCTCCATGATCTGATCGTAAGAACTTTATTTTCCTGTCATGTTGATTCTCTACCTCGCTCTGAAATTCCTTGAACTTTTCAAAGGTCTTAGACTTGTGTTTCATTAAGTAGACATACCCATATCTACTTAAGTCATTAGTGAGGGTGAGAACATAACGATAGCCACTACAAGCCTCAACGCTCATTGGACCGCATACATCAGTATGTATTATTTCCAACAAGTTGGTTGCTCGCTCCATTATTCCGGAGAATGGAGTCTTGGTCATTTTGCCCATGAGGCATGGTTCGCACGTGTCAAATGATTCATAATCAAGAGACTCCAAAAGTCCATCTGCATGGAGTTTCTTCATGCGTTTGACACCAATGTGACCAAGGCGGCAGTGCCACAAGTATGTGGGACTATTATTATCAACCTTACATCTTTTGGCATTCACACTATGAATATGTGTAACATCATGTTCGAGATTCAATAAAAATAAACCATTGACCAGCGGGGCATGACCATAAAACATATCTCTCATATAAATAGAACAACCATTGTTCTCGGATTTAAATGAGTAGCCATCTCGCATTAAACGAGATCCAGATACAATGTTCATGCTCAAAGCTGGCACTAAATAACAATTATTGAGGTTTAAAACTAATCCCGAAGGTAAATGTAGAGGTAGCGTGCCGACGGCGATCACATCGACCTTGGAACCATTCCCGACGTGTATCGTCACCTCGTCCTTCGCCAGTCTCCGCTTATTCTGCAGCTCCTGTTTTGAGTTACAAATGTGAGCAACCGCACCGGTATCAAATACCCAGGAGCTACTACGAGCGCTGGTAAGGTACACATCAATAACATGTATATCATATATACTTTTGGTGTTACCGGCCTTCTTATCCGCTAAGTACTTGGGGCAGTTCCGCTTCCAGTGACCATTTCATCTGGAAGATTAACTCCCAGCTGAGACAAGCGGTTGTGCAACCCATACATTTTGAGTATATGCTCGCTGACAGAGCTGTTTTCCTCCATCTTACAACTGTAGAACTTGTCGGAGACTTCATATCTCTCGACCCGGGCATGAGCTTGGAAAACCATTTTCAGCTCTTGGAACATCTCATATGCTCCGTGTTGCTCAAAACGCTTTTGGAGCCCCGGTTCTAAGCTATAAAGCATGCCGCACTGAACCAGGGAGTAATCATCACTACGCGACTGCCAGGCGTTCATAACGTCTTGAGTTGCTGGGAAAATGGGTGCATCACCTAGCGGTGCTTCAAGGACATATGCTTTCTTGGCAGCTATGAGGATGATCCTCAAGTTATGGACCCAGTCCGTATAGTTGCTACCATCGTCTTTCAGCTTGGTTTTTTCTAGGAACGCATTGAAGTTGAGGGCAACATTAGCGTGGGCCATTGGATCTACAAGATAGGTTGTAAAGACAATTTTAGACTAAGTTCATGATAATTAAGTTCATCTGATCAAATTATTTAATGAACTCCCACTCAGATAGACATCCCTCTAGTCATCTAAGTGATACATGATCCGAATCGACTAGGCCGTGTCCGATCATCACGTGAGACGAACTAGTCATCAACGGTGAACATATCCATGTTGATCGCATCTTCTATACGACTCATGTTCGACCTTTCGGTCTCTCGTGTTCCGAGGCCATGTCTGTACATGCTAGGCTCGTCAAGTCAACCTAAGTGTTTCGCATGTGTAAATCTGGCTTACACCCGTTGTATGCGAACGTTAGAATCTATCACACCCGATCATCACGTGGTGCTTCGAAACAACGAACCTTCGCAACGGTGCACACTTAGGGGGAACACATTTCTTGAAATTTTTAGTGAGGGATCATCTTATTTATGCTACCGTCGTTCTAAGCAAATAAGATGTAAACATGATAAACATCACATGCAAGTCATAAAGTGACATGATATGGCCAATATCATCTGGTGCTTTTGATCTCCATCTTCGAGGCACGGCATGATCACCATCGTCACCGGCATGACACCATGATCTCCATCATCATGATATCCATCATCATGATCTCCATCATTGTGTCTTCATGAAGTTGTCTAGCCAACTATTACTTCTACTACTATGGCTAACGGTTAGCAATAAAGTAAAGTAATTACATGGCGTTTTCATTGACACGCAGGTCATACAATAAATTAAGACAACTCCTATGGCTCCTGCCGGTTGTCATACTCATCGACATGCAAGTCGTGATTCCTATTACAAGAACATGATCAATCTCATACATCACATATATAATTCATCACATCCTTTTGGCCATATCACATCACATAGCATACCCTGCAAAAACAAGTTAGACGTCCTCTAATTGTTGTTGCATGTTTTACATGGCTGCTATGGGTTTCTAGCAAGAACGTTTCTTACCTACGCAAAAGCCACAACAGTGATATGCCAATTGCTATTTACCCTTCATAAGGACCCTCTTCATTGAATCCGATCTGACTAAAGTGGGAGAGACAGACACCCGCTAGCCACCTTATGCAACAAGTGCATGTCAGTCGGTGGAACCTGTCTCACGTAAGCGTACGTGTAAGGTCGGTCCAGGCCGCTTCATCCCACAATGCCGCCGAATCAAGATAGGACTAGTAATGGTAAGAAAATTGAACAAATCATTGCCCACAACTACTTGTGTTCTACTCGTGCATAGAATCTACGCATAGACCTAGCTCATGATGCCACTGTTGGGGAACGTAGTAATAATTCAAAAAAATTCCTACGTGTCACCAAGATCAATCTAGGAGATGCTAGCAAAAAATGAGAGGGAGTGCATCTTCATACCCTTGAAGATCGCTAAGCGGAAGCGTTACAAGAACGCGGTTGATGGAGTCATACTCGCGGCGATTCAAATCGCGGAAGATCCGATTCAAGCGCCGAACAGACGGCGCCTCCGTGTTCAACACACATGCAGCCTAAGGACGTCTCCTCCTTCTTGATCCAGCAAGGGGAGAGGAGAAGTTGAGGGAGAGCTCCGGCAGCAGGACGGCGTGGTGGTGGTGGAGCTCGTGGTTCTCCGGCAGAGCTTCGCTAAGCATTACGGAAGAGGAGGAGTAGGAGGGGGGAGGGCTGCGCCAGGGGAAGGGTGCAGCTCCCATGCACCTCCCCACTATATATAGGGCTGGAGGGGGCTGGTTTCTTGCCCTCCAAGTCCATTGGGGTGTTGGCAAAGGTGGGAGGAAAGAAATCCCATCCTTTCCCTTCCCCACCGATTGTTATCCCCCCTTTTTAGGGATCTTGATCTTACCCCTTCGGGATATGATCTTATTCCTTCTAAGCGGGGATCTTGGTGTGCCTTGACCAGGGGTGTGGGGCCTTGCCCCCACTACCCACGTTCATGTGGGTCCCTCCATGCAGGTGGGCCCCACTCTGGAACCTTCCAGAACCTTCCCGGTACAATACCGAAAAATCCCAAACATTTTCCGGTGGCCAAAATAGGACTTCCCATATATAAATCTTTACCTCCGGACCATTCCGGAACTCCTCGTGACGTCCAGGATCTCATCCGAGACTCCGAACAAATTTAGGTAACCACATACAATTCCCATTACAACTCTAGCATCACCGAACCTTAAGTGTGTAGACCCTACGGGTTCGGGAACCATGCAGACATGACCGAGACACCTCTCCGGCCAATAACCAATAGCGGGATCTGGATACCCATATTGGCTCCCACATGTTCCATGATGATCTCATCGGATGAACCATGATGTCGGGGATCCAATTAATCACGTATACAATTCCCTTTGTCCATCGGTATGTTACTTGCGCGAGATTCGATCATCGGTATCCCTATACCTTGTTCAATCTCGTTACTGGCAAGTCTCTTTACTCATTCCGTAACACATGATCCCGTGACTAACTCCTTAGTCACATTGAGATCATTATGATGATGTATTACCGAGTGGGCCCAGAGATACCTCTCCATCACCCGGAGTGACAAATCCCAGTCTTGATTCGTGCCAACCCAACAGACACTTTCGGAGATACCTATAGTGCACCTTTATAGTCACCCAGTTATGTTGTGACATTTGATACACCCAAAGCATTCCTACGGTATCCGGGATTTGCACAATCTCATGGTCTAAGGAAATGATACTTGACATTAGAAAAGCTCTAGCAAACGAACTACACGATCTTGTGCTATGCTTAGGATTGGGTCTTGTCCATCACATCATTCTCCTAATGATGTGATCCCGTTATCAACGACATCCAATGTCCATGGTCAGGAAACCACAACCATCTATTGATCAACGAGCTAGTCAACTAGAGGCTCACTAGGGACATGCTGTGGTCTATGTATTCACACATGTATTACGGTTTCCGGTTAATACAATTATAGCATGAACAATAGAAAATTATCATGAACAAGGAAATATAATAATAACCATTTTATTATTGCCTCTAGGGCATATTTCCAACAACGCGATCTTTCCCTTAGGATGGCTCCTGCCGGGATTAACTCCTTGAAACATGTCGGTAACCTCCAGCTCTTGCTCTGCTATCTGAAGCTTGCTGATAACTGCTGGGGAAATCAGATTCAACCCGGCCCCGCCGTCCACCAACATCTTCGTGACCTTGAGGTTGCGGATTGTTGGGGAGACCAACAGAGGCAAACACCCTACCGCAGTGGTACGGCTAGGATGATCCTCCTCGTCAAAGATGATGGGTGTACGGGACCACTTGAGCGGCTTCCGGGCCTCGGGTGCTGGCTCCACGACATTGACTTCTCGCGCCCACCGCTTGAGTTGGCGGTGAGAGGTGTGCAGAGATGCACCCCCGTCAATGCACAGGGCGTCGGTGGCCTTCTGAAACTCTTGCTCACTAGTCTCCTCTTCATCCCCTCCATCACTCTCATCACCATAGGCTTCCTTCTCTCGACCTCTGGCGGGTTTTCCTTGGTTCCGAAAGGGTTTGCCGGGGCGATTTACTTCACCACCTCGGCCCTTGCCGCCAGCAACATTCTGACCCTTTTCCTTGTCACGCTTCTCATACTCTGCTTTCTGTCTTTTGACAAGCTACTCAACCTGATAACACTCTTGAAGGTCGTGGCCCTTGGTCCGATGAATCTTGCAATACGAGCCATCACCTTTCCTGGCTTTCAAGGCAGTAGCGGCTTCCCGGCAGTCAGCGCACACGGCAGCTTCCTTGCCGGGGGCCTCAGCTTTGGCCTTCTTGCCGGTACTAGGCGTACCCGATCCTTCAATAGTCATTACTGCCTTATCCCTTCGCTTCTTACTGCGCTTCTTGCTCTTCTTCTGACTGGTTGATTCATCCTCATCCTCTGAATCAATATTGGTGCAATCTTCCTCTCCGGGCAACTTTCTTCCCTCCTCCATCTGAGCACACCTATCCACCAACGTGTAGAGCTCCTTCACAGTCTTGGGCAACCGTACGTTCATCTTGGAACGAATCCGGCGGTTGCGCACATTGGACTGGAAGGCGGCTACCACGGCTGCCGGATGGATATTTGGGATATTTCTATGAACTTTACTGAATCTCTGTAAATACTTACGGAGGGTCTCTCCTTCCTTTTGTTGGAGAAGCTGCAAGTCGCTGGGTCGGCCCGGCTCTTGGTGGCCACCGGTGAAGGCACCGATGAACTCATGGCACAGGTCTGCCCATGACGAAATGGAGTTCTTCGGCAGGTGCATCAGCCAAGACCTCGCATTGGACTTGAGGGCCAAAGGAAAGTAGTTGGCGAACACCTTCTCATCTCTTCCCCCGGCAGCCTGAACAGTGATGGTGTAGATGCTCAAGAACTCTGCCGGGTTCAGCTTCCCATTGTACTTCTCAGGTATCTCTGGCTTGAACGTGCGAACGGACGGCCAACGGACTTGCCGCAGCTCACGGGTAAAGGCAGGGCAGCCAACCTCGAAGGGTAGGCACCCGCCAATACCGAGCGCTGGCTCGTCAACTCCGGGGCCGTCGCACCCATCGATCCGGCGGAGGTCGTCATGGCGTTGCTCGACAACGGCGCGCGTGTCTCCTCTCCGCCAATCCTCCGGGGCTCGTCGTTGGCCTGGATGCGCTCGAGGGTCAGAAGAGGCCATCGAGACGTCGTCAGGGCCTTGATTCTGTTGCGCTCGCACTGGCTGCCGTGGTGGGGACTGCACCGTGGGGATGACCCCTTCTGTACGGTCAGCAGCATGAACCATTGCTGTCGCTTGGGGCGGCCGTGGCGGGCCAGCTCGCCGTGAGTCCCCAGCTTCGGCGAAACCGAGCAGACTTTGGATGGTGGCACGCCATTCGTCCATTTGCTCGGCCGCTGGCAGAAACCTCAGCAGCGGCTGAGCCCGCGGCATGGCCTCCGAGGCTGTACTTGGCATGGGTGATGATGATGTCGATCAGACCGTCGCTCGGCTCCTGACAGTGCCAGTGGCGGGAGCACTGCGCCCCCGCTGCTGCAGGGTGACCACCTGGATGGCAGGGTGGTGCGGCGAAGGCGCTCGAGGGCCAGTGGCTCCGTCGGGCACAGCGGCTTGGTCGACCCGTCCCGGGGGAGGTGCACGCGCTGCGACCGCACCCGTGGTGGGAGCGGTCGGAGGGCGGCGATTCGCCCCGGCCCGAGCATTGTTGCTGCGGTTGTGCCCGTCGGCGGGCGGAAGGGGCACAGATGGAGTAACCCCTTCACTCGGACCTTGTGGAGCATGGCCGTTGGGATGTTGCTGATGCTGCTCTCCTTCGATGTCTCCTGCTCCTGCGTCGGCCGTGGGGGAAGTGGCGATGGCACCGCCTGCTCTGACCACATCCCCAGCAGCGTCCACGTCCTCACGTGTCTCCGCACCCCCCGCAGCGTTAGAGGCCGCGGGCGGCGGAGCCTTCGAGGTGGAAGGATGAGTCGAAGAACCTGGTTTCTTCTTGGGCGCCATGGTCGATGGCGTCGTCGATGATGCTGATGGTGATGAAGGTGACGCGCTACACACGCCTTCAGGTTCGCGCAAGCGGTCCCCCTACCTGGCGCGCCAAAGATGTCACGGGAAACCACGACCACCTATGGGACTAGGAGGCCCCTTGCTGGTTCGGCAGGGGGGCATCGCATTGCACAAAGAGCAGACAAGCGTGTGGCAGCACGACAGAGATCACACAGGCATTTTTACCTAGGTTCGGGCCGCCGTGAGGCGTAAAACCCTACTCCTGCTTTGGTGGATTGATGGTGGAAAGGTGGTGGTGGAGCGTAGTACACTTGCCCGGCAAGGGTTGCCTCAGGGCGGCAGTGGCTACGCGCGTATGGGGGTCTGAGTTATCCAACCCTCTAACCGTCTCTATGGTCGCCATGGGCCTCCTATTATAGATTAAGGGGTCACCACAATGGCAAAACAGTCATTATGCACTGATAATATAGCAAATAGTGCTATCATACCTAACTCTGCGGGCTGACAGGGCGCATTAAATGCACCGCTCAATGCCACATTGTTGGTTGGCCGGCAAGGCTTGCCGGGCTATCTCGCCAGCTCCATGCCTGCTCGCTTGACACGTCACAGGACGGGTGTCATCTGTAGGTGTTTCCTATAGGGAGAGGTTGCCATGTGGTGAATGGCTGCCACTTAGTCACTCCGCAGTTTGACACCGCACTGATTGACGACATGGGTCATGGTGGAGTAGTTGGTGAGGTGGCCCTGCCGGGACGTCTCGGACATCGTCTTCCGGGGGTGGTCTCGCCCCTTGCCGAGCTCGCCTACCCGGCAAAGGAGGCCCTTCTCCTGATGGTGCCTTGCTTCTTTGGCTTGATCTTGGTCCCTCTGATCTGCATGTTAGTTCTTTGAACCTCTCAGTCCCTTGTATTCTGACTTGGGTTGGTGCTTCAATCTCGTCCCCGTGCCTGTGCACAGTCTGGGCAACAGACCCAGGGTTTGTTGCACCGACAGATAGATCTGACAGAGAAACAGCACGAAACAAGAACAGAGGATTTCTCCATGATGTTGGGGAACATAGTATTTCAAAAAATTTCCTACGATCACGCAAGATCTATCTAGGAGAAGCATAGCAACGAGCGGGGAGGGTGTGTCCACGTACCCTCGTAGACTGAAAGCGGAAGCGTTTAGTAACGCGGTTGATGTAGTCGAACGTCTTCGCGATCCAACCGATCAAGTACCGAATGCACGGCACCTCTGCGATCTGCACACGTTCAGCTCGGTGACGTCCCTCGAACTCTAGATCCAGCTGAGGCCAAGGGAGAGTTTCGTCAGCACGATGGCGTGGTGATGGTGATGATGAAGTTACCGACGCAGGGCTTCGCCTAAGCACTACAACAATATGACCGAGGTGGAAACCTGTGGAGGGGGGCACCGCACACGGAGGGAGGGAGGAGGAGGCCGGCCAGGGGAGGAGGCGCGCCATGGGGGGGCAATCCTACTCCAGGTAGGATTCGGCCCCCCTTTTCCTATTCCAACAAGGAGAAGGGGGAAGGAGAGGGAGGAGAGAAGGAAAGGGGGGGGGGGGGCGGCCCCCTAGTCCAATTCGGTTTGGGCTAGGGGGGCGCACGCCACACTATGGCCTGCCTCCTCTCTTCCACTACTAGGCCCATGAAGGCCCAATAACCCCCCGGGGGGTTTCGGTAACCCCCCGGTACTCCGGAAAATACCCGATACACCTCGGAACTATTCCGGTGTCCGAATATAGTCTTCCAATATATCAATCTTCATGTCTCGACCATTTTGAGACTCCTCGTCATGTCCGTGATCTCATCCGGGACTCCGAACTACCTTCGGTACATCAAAACACATAAACTCATAATACCGATCATCATCGAACGTTAAGCGTGCGGACCCTACGGGTTCGAGAACTATGTAGACATGACCGAGACTCATCTCCGGTCAATAACCAATAGCGGAACCTGGATGCTCATATTGGCTCCCACATATTCTACGAAGATCTTTATTGGTCAAACCACATAACAACATACGTTGTTCCTTTTGTCATCGGTATGTTACTTGCCCGAGATTCGATCGTCGGTATCATCATACCTAGTTCAATCTTGTTACCGGCAAGTCTCTTTACTCGTTCCGTAATGCATCATCCCATAAATAACTCATTAGTCACATTGCTTGCAAGTCTTCATATGATGTGCATTACCGAGAGGGCCCAGAGATACCTCTCCGACAATCGGAGTGACAAATCCTAATCTTGATCTATGCCAACTCAACAAACACCGTCGGAGACACCTGTAGAGCATCTTTATAATCACCCAGTTACGTTGTGACGTTTGATAGCACACAAAGTGTTCCTCCGGTATTCGGGGGTTGCATAATCTCATAGTCATAGGAACATGTATAAGTCATGAAGAAAGCAATAGCAACAAACTAAACGATCATAGTGCTAAGCTAACGGATGGGTCATGTCAATCACATCATTCTCTAATGATGTGATCCCGTTCATCAAATGACAACTCATGTCTATGGCTAGGAAACTTAACCATCTTTGATTAACGAGCTAGTCAAGTAGAGGCATACTAGTGACACTCTGTTTGTCTATGTATTCACACATGTACTAAGTTTCCGGTTAATACAATTCTAGCATGAATAATAAACATTTATCATGATATAAGGAAATATAAATAACAACTTTATTATTGCCTCTAGGGCATATTTCCTTCACATGATACGGTGGTCAATACATTCGAGGTAGTATATAAAGAATTTTTGTCTTGGGAAACAAGTATACTACAGGAAAACAAAGTCGGGAAGGTGCCCGAGGGGCCCACTACCCACCAGGGCGTGCCAGCTGGGGCAGGAGCGCCCTGGTGCCTTGTGGGCACATGGGTTGCCTTCCCGGTTTTTTCTTATTTTTTCTAATATTCCAAAACTGACAAAAAATATTTTTGCGGAATTTTCGGAGTCTGTTTACTTACCGTATCACGTACCTCTTCCTTTTCAGGGTTCTAGAGTGTTCTGGAAGGTCTCTTTTATGTATTCCTCCGGTGTCATGGTTTGAATAATATCTGTTTCAACATTAATAGGTGTACCTGAAATATAGTGCTTAAATCTTTGTCCATTGACCACCTTCGGGCTAGTGCCTTCGGGATTATTGATCTTAATAGCTCCAGAATGATAAACTTCTTCGATGATATATGGCCCTCCCTATTTGGAGAGAAGTTTACCTGCAAAAAATCTAGAACGAGAATTGTACAATAGAACATATTCACGAACTTTGAATTCCTGATTTTGGATTCTTTTATCATGCCATCTCTTAATTTTTTCTTTAAATAGCTTGGCATTTTCATAGGCTTGGGTTCTCCATTCATCTAGTGAGCTAATATCAAATAACCTCTTTTCACCGGCATGTTTGAAGTCATAATTGAGTTCTTTAATTGCCCAATATGCTTTATGTTCTAACTCAAGAGGTAAATGACAAGCTTTTCCATAAACCATTTTATATGGAGACATACCCATAGGATTTTTATAAGCTGTTCTATAAGCCCAAAGTGCATCATCTAATTTCTTAGACCAATTCTTTCGAGACCTATTGATAGTTTTTTGTAACATTAACTTTATTTCTCTCTTGCTAAGTTTAACTTGTCCACTAGATAGAGGGTGATAAGGATATGCAATTCTATGGTTGACATCATATTTAGCAAGTAGTTTACAGAAAGCACAATGAATAAAATTTGAACCAGCATCAGTCATTAAATATCTAGGAACTCCAAACCTAGGGAAAATAACTTCTTTAAGCATTTTAATGGAGGTGTTATGATCAACACTGTTAGTTGGAATAGCTTCTACCCACTTAGTGACATAATCAACATCAAACAAAATATGTGTATACCCATTAGAGAAAGGAAAAGGCCCCATATAATCAAAGCCCCAAACATCAAATGGTTCAATAACAAGTGAATAATTCATAGGCATTTCATGATCTACCAATATTACCAATTCTTTGACATTCATCACAAGACAAGACAAACTTATTGGCATCTTTGAAAAGAGTAGGCCAATAAAAACCAGATTGTAATACCTTGTGTGCAGTTCTATCTCCTGCATGATGCCCTCCATAGGCTTCGGAGTGACATTTCCATAGGATTTGTTCATGTTCATGCTCCGGTATACAACGTCTAATAATACCATCTACTCCCTCCTTATAAAGATGTGGGTCATCCCAAAAGTAAAGTCTAATGACCCACAAGTATAGGGGATCAATCGTAGTACTTTTGATAAGTAAGAGTGTCGAACCCAACGAGGAGCAGAAGGAAATGACAAGTGGTTTTCAACAAGGTAATTTCTGCAAGCACTGAAATTGTCGGTAACAGGTAGTTTGATAGCAAGATAATTTGTAACAAGCATGTAATGGTAATGGTAAATAAAGTGCAGCAAGGTAGCCCAATCCTTTTTATAGCAAAGGACAGGCTGGTTCAGTCTCAGATAGTAAGCAAAGTGTTCTTGAGGGCACACGGGAATTTCATTTAGTGACTTTCATCATGTTGGTTTGATTCGCGTTCGCTACTTTGATAATTTGATATGTGGGTGGACCAGTGCTTGGGTGCTGTTCTTACTTTAACAAGCCTCTCACTTATGATTAACCCCCTCACAAGCATCCGCAACTACGAAAGAAGAATTAAGACAACAATCTAACCATAGCATTAAACATATGGATCCCAATCAGTCCCTTACGGAATAGCGCATAAACTAGGGTTTAAGATTGTGTCACTCTAGAAACCCATCATCTAATAACTACCCCACAATGCATTACCTTAGGCCCAAAGATGGTGAACTGTCATGTAGTCGACGTTCACATAACACCACTAAGGGAATCACAACATACATATCATCAAAATATCGTACGAATATCAAATTCACATGATTACTTTCAACATGACTTCTCCCGTGGCCTCAAGAACAAAGGTAACTACTCACAAATAATATTCATGCTCAAGATCATAGGGATATTAAATAGCATAATGGATCTAAACATATAATCTTCCACCAAATAAAACATATAGCATCAACTAGAAGATGTAATCAACACTACTAGTCACCCACAGGTACCAATCTGACTTTCCGGTACAAAGATTGAACATAAGAGATGAACTAGGGTTTGAGATGAGATGGTGTTGTTGAAGATGTTGATGAAGATTGGCCTCCCAAAGATGAGAGGGTTGTTGGTGATGACGATGGCTTCGATTTCCCCCTCCAGGAGGGAAGTTCCCCCGACGAAATCGCTCCATCGGAGGGCAAAAGTGCTCGTGCCCAAGTTCCTCCACGAGATGGCGGTGCTCCATCCCGAAAGTCCTCTCCTTATTTTTTCTAGGTCAAAATACCTTATATACCAGAAGATGGGCACCGGAGGTGGGCCGCGGGGGCCACTACCCATCAGGGCGCGCCTGGGGGGCCTGGCGCGCCCTGGTGTCTTGTGGCCACCTGGCAGCCCCCCTCTGGTAGTTATTTCCTCCAATATTTATTATATATTCAAAAACAATTCTCCAGAAAATTTCATCTCATTTGGAGATGTGCAGAATAGGTATCTCTGACATAGGTTTTTCAGCTCTAGAATTCTAGTTGTCGGTATCCTCCTTTGTGTAAAGCTTGCATATTATGAGAGAAAAGGAATTAGAATTACTCCATAAAGTGTTATAAAGCATAAAAACAATATAAATAATAGTAGGAAAACATGATGCAAAATGGACGTATCCCCCAAGCTTAGACCTCGCTTGTCCTCAAGCGAAAGCCGATATCGAAAATCATGACCACATGTTTAGAGAGAGAGGTGTCGATAAAAACAAAATACGGACATAGTAGCATCATGCTTATTATTATAACAGCAACAAACTTTATCATATAACTTCTCATGAACAAGTAACAATTCATCACAACCTCAAAGTAAAAAGCATAAACTTTATTGAAAACTAACAAACTATGTTCTCAGTGACTCAGTCAACTTTGCAACTACAATTCATCATATTTTCAGGAAGGGTCTCGTATCAGAGCCTCTTGGCAAGTCCAAATACTCAACCATCATTTAGTCTTCTATGATTGCTAACACTCACAGCATACATATGAGCAAAAAGTTTCAACCGGACACAAAGAAAGATAGGGGCTTATAGTTCCACCTCCCAACTTATTCACCTCAAGGGTGATGTCAACAATAATAACTCATGATCACTCGCATTCAACTAGATATATGTGCCTAGATCTTTCCCCACCACATGATGCTTGCCAAAGAGAAAATAAAAAGGAATAGAGGAAAATACTTTGACTCTTGCATAAAAGTAAATACATAAAGGTAAAAGATAGGCCCTTCACAGAGGGAAGCAGAGGTTGTCATGCGCTTTTTGGTTTGTATGCACAATCTCTTAATGCAAAAGAATGTCATGTTATATTTCCCCTTATGATAGCCACCTTTATTATGCAGTCCATCACTTTTATTACTTTTCCATCACAAGTTCGTACAACGCTTATTTTCCCTTACACTAAAGGATCAAACACATTTAGAAGCAATTTTTATTGTCTTTTTGCACCGATGAGAACTTACTTGAAGGATGTTACTCAATCCATAGGTAGATATGGTGGGCTCACAAAACATGAATTTGGGTTTAGGGTTTTTGGATGCACAAGTAGTATCTCTACTTAGTGTGGATTTTTGGCTAGCAAAGATATTGGGCAAGCACCACATGTTGAAGGATCTATGACAATATAACTTCTATGTGAATATAAACAAACATAAATCATTATGTTGTCTTCGTTGTCCAACATCGACCATTTTGGCATAAAATATTTAGTGGGGGCTCACAATCATAAAAGATGTCCAAGATAGTATATTTGCATGTGAATCTTCTCTTCCCTTATTAATTCTTTCATGAATTGCATTATTGACCAATTCTATGTTTGTCAATATTCAATAAATTTTACTACTTATACTTTTCCTTATGTGATGTCATTACTTACCATAAGATTAGCATATGATCTTTTTCATTATTCCCTTTATTTTGATTGGAACATAAAGTAATGAAGTAAAAACTCAAACTAAACTTTATTATATAACTCTCACTCGATTACACAGATAGATAGATCATGAAACTAGCACTCTAAAATAGATCATATTAAAGTTTTATTCAACTAAATCACGAGATAGCTAGGGATCGAACTAAGATAAGTAAAGGTAATAAAAGTGATGGTGATACAATACCGGGGTATCTGCCCCAAGCTTGGTGAAAGCCAAGGGGAGTGCCCATACCTGTGTACTCAAGTCTCCTTTGGTGATGAAGATGGAGGTGGTGATGATGAGGTGGCAGCAAACTTATCCTCCGTCTTCCATGGTAGCGGTTCACCATCATAAGAGGATGCACGAGTCTCCTGAGTCCTGCAACTGGTAGCTAAACTCATACCTTCAAAATCTTGCTTCATACTCAAAAACTTGATTTTGAAGATCATAGATTTGGCTTTGTAGGAAATTGATTTGCTTGTTGAAGGTGAAGACAATGTCCTTCATAGACCAGCCATCCACCTTGTGATCACAGGTGGATTCCGTGATCATGGAGTGATTGGCACTGAGTCCACGCTGCACCATCCCTTGGCACTTGAAGATCTCCTGCTCCACCGCCTCGAGCCTGGCCTCCACGCTTCCTGTCTTTTTGGGCCCTTGAACATCCCAGATCTGGAGCACCCCCTCATGCATCTCAATGGCTTAAGGGTGCTTCATCACCTCCGACAAGTAGGGATTGATTACCCTCTCGAAGAACTTGTCCTTGGAAGAGCTTGGGGCAGCCATGGTGATCTAGATCTATTGGAAAAATAGCACGAAACAAGAACAGAGGATTTTTCTGCGAGGCGGTGGTCAAATCGTTCGGGGGTATTTATAAAGATTTTTTATCTTGGGAAACAAATATACGGAAGGAAAACAGAGTCGGGAAGGTGCCCGAGGGGCCTACTACCCACCAGGGCGCGCCAGGTGGGCAGGCGCACCCTGGTGTCTTGTGGGCACCGGGGTTGCCTTCTTGGTAGTTTCTTATTTTCCTATTTTTTCTAATATTCCAAAACTGATAGAAAATATTTTTGCGGATTTTTCAAAGTCTGTTTACTTACCGTATCACGTACCTCTTCCTTTTCAGGGTTCTGGAGTGTTCTAGAAGGTTTCTTTTATGTGTTCCTCCGGTGTCATGGGTTGAATAATGTTGGTTTCAACATTAATAGGCGTACCTGAGATATAGTGCTTAATTCTTTGCCCATTAACCACCTTCGGATTGGTGCCTTCGGCATTATTGATCTTAATAGCTCCAGAACGATAAACTTCCTCGATGATATATGGCCCTTCCCATTTGGAGAGAAGTTTACCTGCAAAAAATCTGAAACGAGAATTGTAAAATAGAACATGCTCACCAACTTTGAATTCCCGCTTTTGGATTCTTTTGTCATGCCGTCTTTTAACTTTTTCTTTGAACAGTTTGGCATTTTCATAAGCTTGGGTTCTCCATTCATCTAGTGAGCTAATATCAAATAACCTCTTTTCACCAGCAAGTTTGAAATCATAATTGAGTTCTTTAATTGCCCAATATGCTTTATGTTCTAACTCAAGAGGCAAATGACAAGCTTTTCCATAAACCATTTTATATGGAGATATACCCATAGGATTTTTATAAGCTGTTCTATAGGCCCAAAGTGCATCATCAAGTTTCTTAGACCAATTCTTTCGGGACCTATTGACAGTTTTTTTGTAATATTAAATTTATTTCTCTATTGCTAAGTTCAACTTGAGCACTAGATTGAGGATGATAGGGTGATGCAATTATATGGTTAACATCATATTTAGCAAGCATTTTACGGAAAGCACCATGAATAAAGTGTGAACCACCGTCATTCATTAAATATCTAGGGACTCCAAACCTTGGGGAAATAACTTCTTTAAGCATTTTAATGGAGGTGTTGTGATCAGCACTGCTAGTTGGAATAGCTTCTACCCACTTAGTGACATAATCAACAGCAACCAAAATATGTGTGTACACATTAGAGGAAGGAAAAGGTCCCATATAATCAAAGCCCCAAACATCAAATGGTTCAATAACAAGTGAATAATTTGTAGGCATTTCCTGACGCTTACCGATATTACCTATTCTTTGACATTCATCACAAGACAAGATAAACTTACGGGCATCCTTGAAATGAGTAGGCTAATAAAAAATAGATGGTAATACCTTATGGCCAGTTCTATCTCCTTCATGATGTCCTCCGTAGGCTTCGAAGTGACACTTTCGTAGGATTTGTTCCTATTCATGCTCAGGTACACAACGTCTAATAATACCATCTACTCCCTTTATAAAGATGTGGGTCATCCCAAAAGTAATGTCTTAAATCATAGAAGAATTTTTTCTTTTGTTGGTATGTGAAACTAGGTGGTATAAATTTAGCAACAATATAATTAGCATAGTCAGCATACCAAGGAGTGTTATGAGAAGCATTTATGATAGCTAATTGTTCATCAGGAAAGCTATCATCTATAGGTAGCACTACAAAAAAATACACTTCCGTGATGATACGTGTTTGTCACAGTAGGTCATGTTTTTCTGTCATGCATGTACATCCATGACGATTTTATGACAGAATCAAGATAGTCATAGTTGTGCTGTCGTAGAAGTGTTCCATGACAATACCAAAATTATCATCACGGAAGTGTTCACTTCCATGATGATAAATGACGCGTCATGGAAGTGCTTTCGTCAAGGGTAACCGACACGTGGCATCCACCGTAACAGGTCGCCGTTAAGCTATCGGGTCCGGTTTTGGATCCGATAACCCATTAATAGCCCGGACCAATGGGGATTTTCCACGTGTAATATTCTCATTGGCCGAAGGAAACACGTGTCAGCTCGTCATTGGGTCAGATAGGCGCCTATGATATGTCGATACGTGCGACGGCCCAACACTGGCCCATTTAGCTTACAAAGGCCGACCCGTTTGACTTGGTCAAAAGCTAGAGGGCCGGCCCATGAAAAGCCTGTTAACAGTCTATTCGCATATAGCCCATTTTACGGCCCGGTAACTCACGGTCCGTTAGGGCCTTCCTGAAATCGGCACAACAGCGTCATGTGGGCCGTCGAATATAACACCAACCTGTTTCACTTTCGGCCCATGTATGGCCGACGACGTCTTTCGGCCCATATGAGGCCTTTCATATCTTTGGGCCCTTTAGTGGCCCACAGTGACTCTGGTCCATAATGAACAGTAAATTTCTTTGTACCCATTAACGGCCCATGATTCACATGGGCCGTTTCCAGCCCGTGTTAGCTTTCGGCCTACTGACGGCCCATACGTTCTTGGGCTCCTTTCCGGCCCTCGATTACTTCCGGCCCATTTCTGGCCTGTTCCCCTAATGGGCCAAATTCGGCCTGTGGTTAGAATCGGCCCGTTTGTGGCCTGTTAACCTGTTGCGCCGTTTCCAGCCCGTCCTATATTCTGGCCCCATTAACAACCCGTTACGCCTGTGACAGAATTAAGCCTTCACTATCTTCCAGCCTATTAACGGCCCATTACCGTGCTAGCCCTATACCAATTACACCCATTTACGGCCCATGTGGGCCCATTTATCCGATGGCCCGAGGCCCACTGATTCTACGGCCCGTTGGAGGCCCATTTATCCGACGGCCTGTAGAAGGCCCATGGATCCTACGGCCTGTAGCACGCTCAAGGTTACCACGGTCCGTATATGGCCCATGGTTGTTGCGGCCACTAGCAAACCAAGGAAAAAGAAGACTAGGAAAGAAATAAGCCAGAAACTAACGCTAGGCTATTAAGGTGATTGCACAGATTACATCCACTGGGCATCAAAGTTCGCCACCAGTGCAAATATAGGGAACACCCTACACTATACAAAAATGGCTTGCCATTTTCTTGAGCTAGTGGCTACACGTTAAGAACAAATTTTGTATCGCAACAAAACAAATTACAACCATAAAACAAAAGGAAGGTTGGTATAAAAGTTAACAGTCCGACAGATAAATGCACCACCAGAAGTTCAGAAGCTCAGTTCATTTGACCCGACTGTTATGTTTTCATGATGTACTGTCCGATGGAGCACCATAACCTTCGCCTTCATTTCTCCTAGTCTCCTAAACAACATAGAAAATGTCTGATAGTCTGGTTTCAAAACCATGCATATCTTGATGACATCGAACAATGGCTGTCCTTGTTTCACAAAGGGTCTCTGTTAGGGAATGGACTTGTGTCTGGAGCGCAGATATAACATTGTGTTGAGCTTGAATATCTTGATCATGAGGTAGTTTGGACAAGATTGCCTTAACAACCAACCCAGTATTACGCAGGAACGTGCTTTTAGCACTGTTAGTGGACAGATACTGACCCACTACAACAAGAGGTGACATTGCGGTTATAGTTGCTTCGTCACCTTCAGAAGGTGGCGGTTCCACCATTTGTTCCATAGCTTGCTAAAAAGTTGAGTTTTTACATTAGTAGTACCAGAACAAAAGATATTAAGGAGGCAACAAAACCAAACAAAATAGCTTTGGTCTATATACAGAACTTATTCTGGTGAACCCGTGTAAAATATTAGTTGTATTTTACTGCAAAGTACATAATAAAACCAGGTTCCAAACATATGACCATGTACCATGGTTAATGTATTGCCTATTTCTTCACATTGTATTGAAAGCTAAGGATAAAGAGACAAAGTTTATAATACGATAAGCATAGTATGACATCATTCATATCACAAAACAACTGAGAACAGACAAACAGGCAATTGTAACATTGTGTGGGCAAGTCCAGCACGGAACTAGATTACAGATCAAGATCAAAGGAACATCACTCCTCTCTTTTAAACCTTGTAAGGTGCAATGATACGCTAAGACAATTGTGTATAAAATTGAAAAGAGTAATAGACATTGGCTGCAAACCTGCAGTTCAATGCACAAGTCAGACTAAGTAGTAGCTAAAAGGCATGAGGATTAAGGACTTACAACAGCAGCTTTGACTGGTGTAGTCATGCCCTTCGTCTTGCTGGTGTGACAGTCCTTGAAGATTTCCACAGCATTTGGTTCAGGTACTTTTTGGTCCTTGCGGGATTTCCTCTGCATTTGGAACAAGTCAATATAGATCTGATAATATGGCACAACGAAAAGAGTGAAACATCAGCTAATTACAAGAGCCTCACAGTGTACAATTTAGCTACGAGATCCTGTCGTCTGTTGGAATTTCACTTTCGTACGGTTGGCCTTGTTCTTTGAACAGTTCACCTACAAGAAGATAGATTTGTGAGGCACATGCGTAAATAGGAGTTCAACATGTGATCTGATCACATATATATAACATACTTGATACTTTGGATCAGACCAGTGTTTAACGAGGCCTCTCCAGTCTTCATCCAATCACAAAGTTGTACCTTTCCCGTAGTTAAGTTGGAGGGACAAAGCAACCATCATTTCACTCGTTGCTGAATCCGCTTCTCCCTCATCTTCTTCAAGTTAACCACGTGTTGCTTCTACCATTGTTCTGCCTCATGTGGGACGCGGATCAGCTTGGTAAAGCACTGACACGTGGGACCGCATGTTAGCAAACCGCCAGGCCAACGTCCTCTAAAAATAAGAAACGTCCCCCGCCTTCCACGCGGCAAAATCACCTCCTTTTTACTAATCTTGATACTATAATTTTTTAGATCAATATAATCGAGATTTGTATAGATAGCACACAGGAGCAAAACCAAGTGGTACGGTTAAGGGCATCCACAATGTGTAGCCAAATGTGAAAATAGCTTTTGGCATCGATGGGAACCATTGTGGACGGTGCTGCCAAAGCCAAAAAGATGGAACCGAAGCTCCCTAATTGATTGATTGAAGGAATACAAAAATGCAATCTCTCGCCTCTTTCTCCCGTGCTTGGACGCATGTACAATATAGAGCATAGAGTCTACTCCCCTGTCCCTTCTATCACAAATCACAAAGCAGTGAGGCATCAAATCACAAAGCATAGACGAAGCAACCATCATTTCACTCTTTGCTGACTCCGCTTCTCCATCGTCTTCTTCGAGAAACCACCTTACCGCACTAAGCTGGACGGACAACGCTATTGTGTAGTACTAGTACATTTACGCGTCCTTTGGTTCAACGGACTTCCTGGATGCAAAGAAGGCGGTTGTCTCGGCTTGCAGGCGGCACTTGCGAACGACTTACCGTGGTCTCCCTCAATGGTGTGCTCCGTCCAACACACTTTGCCAAACCACAACGTTCGAGATATCGTCGATGTCACCGCAATGGGGAAGGAAGTCAAATAGTTACTACCTCCATTTTTTTGTATACAAGGCCAGTATCAAAATTATGATTTGCATAAGGCCACTAACACTAATCAAGGCAAAATTGATGGGGTTTGCCTCGTACTAGCAACCAAGGACATTAATATACCCTTGCATGCATGCAGAAGTGAGAAGGTTGGTTTGCATGGCGCTGCATTAATCAAGCAATAAGGAGTGACATGGTTAGCTCTTTGGGCGTTGGAGAAAAAATATGCATTAATTGACACGTCAAACGAGGATTTGTATTGATCAATCCCGCTAAGGAAAACCTGCCTTTTTTTAACACAAGTAGTACATACGTACTTGTATCCTGTTTGGGTCTAGGCCTTGCATTGCCATACTTCGCCACACATTTTTGCCAAGCTTGCCTAAAGTTTTCAAAATGAAAAGGAGGTACACTTGCGCACGGCTGTCGTGGTCGCACCGCACCCTCACACAGTCGCTCCTGCACGCCGCAAACCCAACCAAGGGAACGCACCCTCACTGACACGTGCTACCGCATGTGATCAAACCAAACTCAGCCATCCTACCGCTGACACATAATTTTCGTTCATACAGTATGTTTATCCAAACGCATGTTGGGGAAGATACGTACGGCCCGTGCGGTGGTCTGTTGGGGAAGAAGAAGGGTTAGGAGACGTAGGATATTCATCCAACCGCCTGAAATGGTCGACTGACCCAAATGATGAAAGTCAGGTGACTTGCATAAATATATGTTTTTACACAGCAAAAGATCCCTAAAAACAACAAGATAAAGAAAAACTATCACTGCTCGTAGAATGAGACGACCTCGTCATCTTTGGCTGTCGGTGCGAACCAGCCGTAGCTGCCGATGTGTGTCTCCGCACCGTGTTGTCCTCGGCCTCCAGCTACTAGTTCACGCGGAGCGTGCAGGCGCTCTGCACGGACGCGAGCACCGCTCGGTTCAAGTCCAGGATGTTTCGGTTCCGCCTGCAGGAGGGCCTCGATGGCAGCGGCATCCGCGCGCTCCACTTCGAGTTGAGCCTCCGCCGCCCGGTTCAAGTTCAGGACATCCGGTTTCGCCTGCAGGAGGGCCTCGATGGCAGCGGCATCCGCGCGCTCCGCGTCAAGTTGAGCCTCCGCCGCCCGGTTCACATCCACGACATCCGGTTCCGCCTGCAGGAGGGCCTCGATGGCAGCGGCATCCGCACGCTCCGCGTCGAGTTGAGCCTCCGCCTCTCGGTCCTCCTTTAGGATCACCAGGTTGAACCGCTGGTCCGCCTGCACCATGGGGGACCCGGACGCCAGCACAAAGTCGACGTCCATCGTCTCATACGCGTCGGGGGCCTTCTGCGCCGCGACCTCCGCCATGAACATTGGATCGGCTTCCTCCTCCTTGGAGCTTCGCTCTAGAGAACTCGGGGATTGGCCCGCTGCAAAGCAAGCTTGGGAACGGAGGTCTGTGGCATCGACCACCGCCGCGATTTCTGCGCGGTGCTCCGACATCAGCATCTTGTAGTACATGATCTTGCGGTGCACCATGGCTTTCCGGTGAACTAGGGGACGGTTGATGCGGGCTAGGGGATCGAAAGGTGGGGGAATGGGCTAGAGAGGAGGTGTGGTTTTGGGGCAGTGGTGACCGGCTGGCAAGTAGCTGGCGTAGGCCGAGCAGCGAAGGTTCTGGTGTGAATAGTTGTTCCAGTGACAACCGGTCAATCTGTTTTGACTGTGCGGAGTTTGCAAAGCCAGACGGCTGGAGCCTGGAGAGTTGTGGGGTGGGATGGGACCAAAGTTTTGGAGTTTCACGTGGCAGACGTCTGGAGCTCCCCACTGTTCCTATCGATGATGAGGCGGTGACTTCGTAAATCTCAAGATGACTAGCAAGATGCCCGTGCATTGCACGGAACATCAGGATGCATTTTTTTATGATATCTCGAGAATTTCAACAAAAAATGGTATCTCGAGAATTTCATCGAAAAATGATATCTCGAGAAAGATGAGAGATAAGGTGAGGAGGAGTGGGGCGCAGTGGTGATTGGTGGTCGGACTTAGTGGAGGCATGGGGATGGACGACGCCGGCAGCAGCCACCATGCTAGATTGTTCTAGAGGCTTCCTTTTTTAATTAGTCAACAATTAAGTTGTGGGAGATAAGGATGAACGATAGAGGTGCGGGTATCCTTTTGCAAAATTGCCATAGTTTGCTTTCTATCCGTCAGATATAGATTGGACGGTCTATATTGCAAGATGGCAGGCGCACCATCATCACCGAGAGTAGAGATAGAGGTATGATGGCTCAGTCTCTTGAAGGTGCTCATAGGGGTAGGGTGTGCGTGTGTGCGTCCATAGGGGTGAGTGTGTGCGGGCATGTATGAGCGCTTGTGTCTGTACTGTGTTAAAAAAAGGAGTACTCGAAGTGTGCAAGTTCATAAGGAATGGACGGTGTACATCACTCTTGTCGCGTTCGCGTTGCACCCCGGCATGCTGGACCCTCCACGTCGCTCACCGAATGGAACGTGCTTCGTCTTGCATTTTCGCTCGCTTGTGGGACCGCAGTTGAGAGCAAACCGACGTCCCTCCCCCTCCCCCGCCCGCGTCATTTATACTACTAGAAGAGAGAGAGGCCGGCCGAGTGTTTCCCTCCGTTTTATGCGGAGTAAATAAAAATGGAGGGAGTATACTACTAGTACCATTAGCACTGCATACTCTACTGCAGATGTTGTCAGTACTCCACTAGTGCTACTACTTCTACTACTATTGGACAGGGAGCTTAAAAAAAGTTACTATTGGACTGGCTATACGTGGCGAAATCATAGTAGGAAGAGCATGCGCGAGAACAAGCACATTCACGTGTTTGAAAACAAATTGGAAACCATCTCTGTTTGAATACAAATCTGGGAGTACATATGAATCTAACAATATTGATTGGGCATTGTTGAATGTTGATACTTTTTTCTGTAAGTTTGGTCAAAGTAGAGATACTTTGACTACACATAGACTTATATGTAAACTAGAAAGGATCGGAGGGAGTATATTGTACGTTCAAAAGCAAAACGAACATTGAATACCCTTTATATATGATTTGCTGATGCTATGATCCCCGGTTCAAAATTTTGAATCCGCCTTAGGCATCAGACATGCACCCACTCATTCTCTCTCGGTTTCATCTCGGGGTACGAAGATCAATTGAAAGAGGACTAGGGTAGGTACAGTACATTCGTTTCGCTTTTGAACGTACAATATACTCCCTCCGATCCACACAGACCCCCCGGGTCATTTCTATCATAGAAACACACCAAACCTTTATCTCCTTGCACGACACGCACTTGATCTCTCAACATCAATCGATCTCATCAAGATGTGTCGGGGCATGAACCGAATGGGATGTCAAAACTAAGATGGGAAGCGACATGTAGTGGAGGCAAAGTGAAACTATAAACGAACCGTTTGTCTGTATGCATGTCGGACAAATTACAACATTGGAAATACAAGCATGGTCTAGGCCCACATGCGAATGATACTCGGTGGAATGTTCAAATGAGGCATGCTGGAGGATGGACTCAACCGGAGGGCGACATGATCGATGGAGAAGAGGGTTGGAGAGGAATGAGAAATAAGCAATGCCGCATGATTATACTTGAATGGCTCAAATAAACATAAAGTTGTCTCGTTTTCCCTTCCATCTTGGTCATGGAGTAAGATAGTCCCTCCGTTTTTATTTACTCTGCATTTTAGGTTTGACTGAAGTCAAACTTCATAAAATTTGACCAAATTTATAGAAAAAATATGAACATTTGCGATAGCAAATCTATATGATGTGAAAGTATATTCAATAATGAATCTAATGGTATTGCTTTGTTATTGTATATGTTATTATTTCTGTCTATAAACTTTGTCAAAGTTTACAAAGTTTGACTTTGAGAAAAGCTAAAATGCAGAGTAAATAAAAACAGAGGGAGTACGCAGGGACTAGTATATAGTTACTACTGCCGGAACATGGTAAGTTGGACCCCTA
Organism: Thinopyrum elongatum; assembly: GCA_011799875.1. Lineage (NCBI taxonomy): Eukaryota > Viridiplantae > Streptophyta > Magnoliopsida > Poales > Poaceae > Thinopyrum > Thinopyrum elongatum. The sequence continues at coordinate 129,056,918 of CM022298.1, forward strand.
AATGCGGGCACGGATCGGGAACACCTCAATTATTCCTTCAAACAGTCGGACACCTATATTAGCACACCATCCGGCTACTTAATAAAGTGTTATGCTTGACTAGTTGAAAAGGAAAAGGGTGGTACCGTACCCAAAACCACCACACTTGGGGCTAGGGTAACAACTTGGTATTGTACCACATTTGAACCAGGGCACAAAAACCACCTGTTCTGCGCCTAATGCGTAACGCGGAGCACTGACGCTCGAATTTGGCTGGGAAAACAGGGAAATCGACATGTGGGGCACACCTGTCGGGATGACGTGGTGCAGACTAGTCCAATGGAGGAGCTGGCCCACGACCTCCTCGCCACCGGCAACCGTTCATGTGGGTCGTGGGGGCCAGCAACATGGCGCAGCTCCCGCACCACCTCTGGACACGGTGACCGCGGTGAGCAACACGCTCGGCTTCAGGGTGCCGAGGGTGGCATTAGCGCTGTGTCACGACCAGCAGATCAACACCCGGCTCATCGAGGATGCACGGGGCGCTGAAGTGCGCGCGCGTCGCGACACGTCCGAGGAGTGTTCTAGCGCGGCCAACTGCATCCCCAGGACCTAAGACCATGCCGGGTCATCTTGCTTTTTCAATGACATGTGGGGATCGCATGTGAGCAAAGAGCATCTCCAACGTTGCCACGACTGTAGCTGACTACCCTGGCACACCAAAAACCCTTGTCCCACGGGTCGTCGCGCGATGCATTCCCAGCCGGCGCCAGCTGCCCGCATTCATGCCGTCCATCCGTATGTCGTCATTAAGAGGCTCGGTGCCCGAGGAACCAACTCCGGCTACTTAATGACGCACCCGGACGCTTGGCCTCACCGGAATGCGCTACTTAAAGCGCCAACGCCCAGCTAAACTCCACACCATAGCGCATCCTCCTGCTACCTGGCACGGTGGCACCACATCCACCATGACCACGAGCGCGAACGTTTTGTGGGAGAGCATGTATTTGGGGATGAAGCTCGAGGTCGCCGCCCTCGCTCAAGTCGCCGCTCGCAACGCAATAGCGGCGTAGCTGGATGCGGATGCGACCGCACAAGTGGTGGCCATGCTGGCGGCCGACGACGGGAGCACCGTCAGCCACGCGTCCTACTTGCCGCCATCCAACGTTCGGTGGTGCATGTGGCAGGTGAAGCGATGGACCATCCATGTCCATCATCATCGACCTCACGACCACCGGCACCGCCGAGGTCGGGGACTCCTCCGAGGATGAGTAGGGCATGGGAGGCGGCAGGGCATGGTGTGCCAACTGCCCGGTCCATCTCCCGTGTTCTACTCTTCCTCGCCGGAGACCGCACCTTCACTTCACGGGTCTTGAACCCCGCCCCCGTACATGGAGATGGCAGATGGAGGACGTCGGTCGCCGCCGTAGAAAAGGTTCAGGGTAGGGTTTCTTTTATTTTTCTGTCCTATAAAAGTTCTAAATGTAATGAAAATCTACCATGTTTGCATGAATATCGTCCGGTGTATATGAACTTTCACAATAATAGTAAGATATATTGTAGGAGTATGAAAATATATGGAATGATGATTCGTTTTTGTGTGTATAAACTTAGAAGGTTTGACCCGAGACAAAGCTAACATGCGAAGTAAATAAACACATAGGGTCTACATACACAATTTATCTTAGGCACTCCAATAGTACATCCACTACACATTCACGCATTTCACATCTTTCTACATCTACGTGAACCTACGAAAGGGTTAACGTAAATTGCCTCTCTCTCTCCCCCCCTAATTTTCATGGTGCTGGGCCCCTCCCTCCCCCCAATCTCCAATCAACAGCCCACACATTTCACATTACGTTAATTACATAACTGGGATTATGTAGGTGTAGCATTACTCGTCCTAAAAAATCAACTAAGCCAACCTCCCAGCATATCGCGCGGGAAAAGACCCGGCCGCGCCGTTTTAGTCAGGATTACCGGATTACTAGTAGTAGTATCGATGGATCGCGCGAAGCACCAAGTTTAAAAGGAAAAAAGGCGGTACACTCACAGCACGCTTGTCGCGGTCGCATTGCACCCCTCACACGGTTGGTCCTGCACACGGCTCACGCAAACAGAACAAACTTTGGCTTGCCTCTTCACTGACATGTGGGACCGCACTTGGAGAAATCGACCATGCGCCAAAATCCCCCGCCCACCGCGCAAAAATTCCCCCCAAATCCCAAATTCAACCGCCCTTCTGCCAACTAGCCAATAATATTCCCCAAACCCCCTCCCCCCAGCCCCCTCCACTCCATTTGCTGCACCAATGCCGCCCTCCCCGCCGCACCGATAAGTCGGCACCGCAGTTTGTCGAGGGGACGCACGGCGATCCTCTCGCTCCCACAGTACGCTCTCGTAGACTGCTGTCCTCTAGCCGCGCCGCCACCATTGGCGACGTTCTTGTGGAGACGTACGGTGGTCAGCTTCTCCCACGGTACGCACATTCTAGACTGAGGCCCCGTGCATGTCGGAGTAGCGCTGAATGTTAGCTGATAGACGTTGTTAATCTCACTGTTTGCCGAAATAGTTTACAGTCAATATGCTCTGCTTAAGAAGCTTCCTTGCCCTGTTCTGCACTCAATCTGCTTAGCTAAGATGGCATGCCACACCCGATTAGTTGCTAAAATATCCTGCCATATATTTATTGTGATGTAGATTGCCATGGTCTAGTAGCCAATCTGTTAGGAGAAATAGCTCTACACCATTTTATACTCGATCTTTGTTGCTGAGATCGCCTTTGATGGCTGTGTGCTCGGCCTCATTGACTGCTGAAATAGCCTGCCATAATTTAGCACTCAAATCTGTTTGCTGAATTAGCTTTACATATATTTCGTTACATAGATCTGCTTGTCCAAATATCTTGCCATAGCTTTAGACATCGACCTAGGTATTTTTTTCTGGACTTCATAAAAAAGCATATATGTTTTTCTTGTAATATCTAGTAGAAGAACTAATTTGTATGTCTAACAGATGGACAGGACTTGGATAACTTCTGCTGGAAGATTCTCCACTGCATATGTCGAGGGGGTTGAAAACTTCATGAACTTTATCAGAGCTGAGTACGGTGGTCTGAAATCAGATGTGCTCTGCCCGTGTAGCAGTTGTATGAATTCAGTTACAAGACCCCAGTCAACTGTGCAAAATCATCTACACTTGTATGGGATGTCAGTCACATATACTAGGTGGGTTCATCATGGTGAAGCTGTGAACGTCAATGTTACTGACTATGTGGAAGCAGTAGATCACCATCTTGATCTGCCTGATGCTCAGGTGGAAGAGGAGGAGGAGGTGGTGGTGGCGGAGCCAGTGAGTTTGAACAACATTGAAACAATGCTATGAAATGCTCATGCATTTCGTGAACTTTCGCCTGCAGAAGAAAAACGGTGGGCCCGCATATTGGAACAATGCAACGTGGCTGTCACCCCAGGAAATAAGCTGTCACTATTCTCAGCTATGGTCACCTTTCTTCAGGTGAAGACATCTGAGCGGATGACCAACAAATCATTCGATGCGATGTTGGCTACTTTCCGCAAATCTTTCCCAGATGCGTCTGAGCTGCCACACACCTACAGTAAAATGAAGAATTTCCTTCGTGCAGTTGGAATTGGATATGATATGAACCATGTTTGTAAGATTAATTGTGTTCTGTTCCAGAAGGATTATGCCAACTTAAGTGAATGCCCAAAATGCAAATCATCAAGATGGAAAGATGGCGATGCTGTGAAGAGGATTCCTCATAATGTTCTGAGACATTTTCCAATTATACCAAGATTGCAGAGGTTGTTTCATGATGCTGAAACAAGAGAGGGTGTACTGTGGCATTCTAGGAACCAGGAGTACAAAGATCAGAATGTAATGAGCCATCCATCTCATGGTAGTGACTTGAAAAGCTTCAACCAGAAACAAAAAAAGTTTGCTGCTGACCCGAGAAACATTAGACTTGGCTTAACTACAGATGGATTTAACCCATTTGGCCACTAGAGGGCCACATATAGCATGTGGCCAGTGCTTGTTATCCCTTACAACATGCCTCCAAATGTCTGCACCAAAGAATCAATCTACATGATGGCCTTGCTCATCCCAGTTCCAAAAAGTCCTGGAAAGGATTTTGATTTATTCATGGAGCCTCTTGTGGAGGAACTTCAACAGCTATGGAGGGGTGTTCTCACTCAAGACCTATATAGCTGCCCACCAGCTTATCTCTTTCTGCGTGCTCTTATAATTTGGTGCATCCATGATTATCCGGCTTTGGGCACTATGTCAGGGCGAACGACACATGGTTACAATGCATGTGTTCGCTGTGACAAGAATCCGCTGTCATACGCAATACTTAGCAAGATCTGTTACATTGGACACCGCCATTTCCTTGCCAAGGACAAGCCGTGTCTTACAAAATACCGAAGACATGTGTTCAATGCAAAGCATGAAAACCGTGTGATACGTCTCCAACATATCTATAATTTTTTATTGTTCCATGCTATTATATTATCTGTTTTGGATGTTGTGGCACCCCGGCTCAGAGAGACCGGAACACCCCGTATTCCAGCCCAGAGATCAAGTCTTCTGGAATACGGCACTGCTTGGCATAGAACAAATCGGCTCTTTATTACAATCGATATGGATACAAGGGGATTACATCGTCACGGCGACACTACGCCTGCCAAGGTTGCTCTATGCAAGCAGCAGAACGACTCATAGCAGCGGAATAAAATTCTAGCAGTGAAAAGACGACGATAGCGATGGACTCCACTCCGCAGGGACTCTGGCTGGAACGCTTATCCTAGCTCGCAAACTCAAGATCCTCGGCAAACAAGCAAGCAGACAAGGCATGACCTGCAAACTGGCATGACATGCCAGGTCAGTACATTGAATGTACTTGCAAGCTCACAGCAACCAAAGCAATCAAGACAAACAACAGCATGGCATTTATAGGTTAAAGCAATGATGAACATGATACCACTAGAACATTATAAGCATTGCATGAACATGATGATCATAACACATCTAGCATCACATGAAATGAGCATGGCAATGTTACTCATGATATGCACAAGATGATACTAGCATGCAGCATACTTAACAATATCATGCACCAACTTACTCTGTTCGGGGTTACCTCGTAACCACCACATGAATCACTTACCATCATGGTCAACACACGATCACCTGAGGATCAAATCAAGATTGGTATTAACAATACCGTAGTAATCATTACATGACCACAAGGAGCTTGATCTTTACCCTTGATTATCATATAATACCATAAACCTCAACCATCTTCGGTATCCTCGATACCACCGTAATACTCTCGCGATCCCATAAGGATCAACCACTTCTTTCCATCATCGAATAGGGGTTGTTATTAGTCAGGTTATTATTACTGTTGACCCATAGTGTGACCTACTATGAACTGGGCCCATATCCGCGGGTGCGGCTATCGATAGATTTAAACACACTCTGCAGAGGTTAGCACACTGTACCCACACTACGGAACCCAAGGACTCGTGCTCCCATTCGGGTGGACCAACGATGTTCTGAAAAAACTGATCTACTGCCATGACACCCTCCGGGCCACTCCGACAAACTCCCCTTTGGGCTAAGTCATGGGTGGCCCTGATGTCACCTCGTGACATCCAACGGCCACCGTCGTGGCAAAACAAAAGCGGTCCCAAACGGGGACAAGAGTGCTCAAACCAACACGGGCACACAAGGCTTATGTCCGCCTACCTGATCAGGGTAGTGCGCGCCCATAACCTTCCCTAGTTGGAGGCACCGGCGAGAGGCATGACAATAGACCCAGTTAGGACCCCCATAAGGCAAGTGTGGCTGCACTGTTCAACTCGATTCGATGGCACTATGACTCAGCCAATAGGTGTTCAAGTTCGATTAAAGTCCGGTTAAACTTGAAAAGTAAATAGCTGAGCCATAATAATATGATGAAATAATAATGCACATAAGCATGATATCAACATAAGCATGGATGGGAAGCATAACCATTTAACATGTCAACAACAATAAATCATTTACTCTACTAGCTGCAGATGAGCACGGCACACCGAGCACAAGTATAAGACTACACATGAGCATGGCATGGCCACTAGTATCAACAATAAATACCAGAATAGAGCATGATAATATTAGCAAGTACTCATTTAACCCAATAGATGAAAATGATCATGGCATAAATATAAGCGTGGATTCACAAGCATATATAAAGCACTCACAAAATATTAGCATGCACAAAATATTTTATTGTTCAAGTAGAAAACCAATACTACTGCAAGTCTCTCATGCAAGTGGCTGTCGTGGCTTGCCTGGGGATGAAGAATACTCCGGGGAGAAGTGCGGTGAAGCCGCAGAAAGAGTTGCCGGAAGTACTTCTCTCTCGAAGGGGGCTGATTCAGGGCAAGGGCATAATGGTCATTTTCATAGTGTGACAACCTCATGAAAATGATACCAACTGATAGAGTTCGACGAGACGCAGATGTAGGCTTTGGATTCACCTCAATCGGAGTTACGGTTGCAAAGATACGGAGGGTGGAAGATCAGGGACCAATCTATAAAAAGATCCTCACAAACAGGCCCCTGACGGTTAAAACAGAAAATGTATTTCAGGGAATACGCTTTCAGAACAGAGAAGTGTATATGGAGCTGAAGAAGAAAGAGAATACATTTTCCAGAGATGAAAGCATATTTTCAAAATTATGCTTCCACTTACTTTGCGTGGGCCTGGGCCTGGGTCAACGCCGAGAGGCTGACGAGTGGGGTCCGCGGGGAGGAGGGGGCCCGCCTGGCCCCTGTCTTCTTCCTTCTCGCCCTGCCCCCGATCGAAACAGAGGAGGGGAGCAGGGGAGCGGCGATCAGCGATGGCCCGGCCGGCTCCGACCGTCCCCGGTGGAGCTGGGACCACCGGCGAGCTCGGAGGGCCACGCCGCCTCCGTCCAGGGCCTCACACGCGCCGGAGAGAGGCCAGGATGACGGCGACAAGGAGCAACAGAGAAGGGGTGGGCGGTGGCCGGACGAGGGGCACACGGCCACGGGGCACTCCGGCGAGGGGCGAGGGGATGGGGAGGCATGCCGAACCGAGGAGAAGAAGATGGTGGTGGTGGAATGACGAGAGAGTGCGCGAGGCGGCCTGAAGCAAGACGAAACCGATGATGGCTGCCGTGGCCGAGGAGGAGAAGTGGTGCTCCGGTGGTCGGGGGAGCTTTGGGAGGAAGTGGTGAGGTGCGGAGGAGGTCGGGCACTCCATAAATAGCAGAGGGGAGGGCTCGGGAAGCCTCAAGGGAGCTCGGGCAACACAACAATGGAGTTTCGGGGAGGTTAGCATCATGGGTAGCTCGACAGAGATGCAACCATGGTAAACCAGGACGAGGCAGAGACACGTGTCAATGCAGGGGATCATGAGGAAGCTGTAGGGCATTAAATGAGCTCGAGGGGCAGAGGGAGCGGACGAGAACAATGGCCGGAACGAGCCAGAGCTCGCTGTGTGCATGATGCAAGCGTGATCACCACGTGCACACAATGATTTCTCGTGCTCTGGGCTATAAAACCATGTCTGGGATATGGACCCTTCTGCCCTTAGTGCAAATGAAGAAATAAATGAGCTCAAGGGCAAAGAAGAGATTAGCACTTGACTCCAATGCAGATGAACAACAACCTTTTTGTGGTGTGGTGAGGAAGCTACAATAGGGGATAGACTCGGGTCTCTGGCAAGGTGTGATCACTCACTAAGATGAGCATCTCTGCAAATTTGCAGCTCATTAAGATGAAGATAAGTGGTACCTACTGTACAAACCACCATTCTATACAGAAATGCAAACAATGAAGTGGCACTCTCATATCAAGTTGGATTGAGCTGAATTTTAGAGGAGATTAGTTATTTGATGATATGAAGCTGCTGTAAAAGTTTCATGCCATTTGGAAATACCAAAATGGTACTTGCTTCACAATGCAGATCTCTAGACAGAATTTAGGAAAAATAGCTGAGGAAAATTGGCTAGAAAAAATGAGCCAAAAATGTGTGGAGAGAGTTCAAATGGATAGGAGCATGCCCTTGTAAATTTTCAGCAAAAATGAAGCAATATAAAATATAGTTGCTTCACAACCTGAAAATCTGACCAGAAACCAAGATTTGATGCCGGGCTCACATAGAGTGATGACAAGAGCCCAAATCTTGAGGATAGCGAAGATTTGATCAAATGAAGGACCTTGCAAAATTTCAACTCATTTGGATTACCCTAGCTAGTACTTCCTTCGCAAAGGCTTCCCTCAGACAGGAACTTTGAAAATTTGCTGAGGAATATTCACTAGGCAAATTGAGTTGAATTTTGACATGAGGCAATGATATGGACAAGAAAAGGTGTACAAAAAGTTTGGGGTCAATCAAGCAAAGATAAATAGCACTTCCTTCTCAAAAAGCCACTTAGGGCAGAATGAGAAAAGGAATATTTGTGAATTATCTTTGATGATGCCAAGGAGGGGTTTTGACATATCTGCCAAAGATATGACCGAAACAATTTATGAGAATTATTTGGGAATTTTTGGAGTGACAGAAAGGCAGGTTGCTTCACAACCTTGGGTAAAAAGTATTATTCCTTTAATAGAAAAAGGAATATTCCCAATAAAAAGAATATTGGGATTGGGCTAAGATGAAAATGACAAGGTCTTGAGATGGTTTTGAGGATGACAAGCCACTTGGGAGCCTGAGAAGAGATGCTCTTCCCAGGTTTCAGGACCACAGAGCCACAGAAAAGCAATTTAAATCAAAAAATTAAATGAATCCAAAAGAAAAAGAAAGGGCCAAAAATCAGGGTGTGACAAACCTTCCCCCCTTAAAGAAATCTCATCCTCGAGATTTGGTTGCTCAGGGAACAAGAATGAATATTCTGACTTAAGGAAACCGTTTCCAACTCGGATATCCTTTTTCCTTTATATTATGTTCCCATGAAATTTCATATGACTTGACTGTCTTGCTCTGGGGTGGTTTGCTTCACTGTATCCATATTCTGATAGGCCTTACCTCATATGTCACATTGATTCCCATTTCTTTTATATCTGTCGGCTTAACGGGGTGCGGTAGATTATTATGACTGCAATATATGCCCATCTCACAAATCCGAGAGTTGTTTCTGATGGATGTGTCACACTGACCACATTTCATGGAGTTGTGAACAACTTTCTTGGTGGACACCCAATATCTTACTCCTTGCATTGGGTTGCTCAAATAGCTGCATGTCCCTCTTGGCTAGCTCCACTATCTTGAGTACCAAATCCGTACAAAAGATTTGACTATCGTTTGTCGGGACCAGCATAAAGGGGTACGACCTTATAACGACAGTATCCACAAACTTGACTGGCAGTGGTTTTGGAAGAAGAATCTTGTTCATGGCAGACTATCCTTTAACTAATTCCCATATACGAGGGCACTTGTGTCGCGGGAAACTGCGGCCACCTATGGGACCGGGAGGCCCCTTGCTGGTTCGGCAGGGGGCGTCGCGTTGCACAAAGAGCAGACGAGCATGTGGCAGCACGACAGAGATCACACAGGAATTTTTTCCCAGGTTTAGGCCGCCGTGAGGCGTAAAACTCTACTCCTGCTTTGGTGGATTGATGGTGGAAAGGTGGTGGTGGAGCGTGGTACACTTGCCTGGCAAGGGTTGCCTCAGGGCGGCAGTGGCTACGCGCGTATGGGGGTCTGAGTTATCTACCCTTCTAACCCTCTCTACGGTCACCATGGGCCTCCTTTTATAGATTAACGGGTCACCATAATGGCAAAATAGTCATTATGCACTGATAAGATAGCAAACAGTGCTATCATACCTAACTCCGCGGGCTGACAGGGCGCATTAAATGCACCGCTCAACGTCACTTTGTTGGTTGCCCGGCAAGGCTTGCCGGGCTATCTTGCCAGCTCCACGTCTGCTCGCTTGACATGTCACAGGACGGGTGTCATCTGCAGGTGTTTCCTATAGGAAGAGGCTGCCATGTGGTGAATGGCTGCCACTTAGTAACTCCGCGGTTTGACACCGCACTGATTGACGACGTGGGTCGTGATGAAGTAGTTGGTGAGGTGGTTTTGCCTCCTTGTTCCCCCTGCAGGCCCTAACGGGACGTCTTGGACGTCGTCTTCCGGGGGTGGCCTTGCCCCTTGCCGAGCTCGTCTGCCCGGCAAAGGAGGCCCTTCTCCTGATGGTGCCTTGCTTCTTTGGCTTGATCTTGGTCCCTCTGATCTGCATGTTAGTCCTTTGATGATCTTGGTCTCTTGTATTCTGGCACGGCCTTGGCGTGTCCGTGCACGAGTCAGGGGAAAATACATGCCCCTGTTTGTTTCCCCTGACATAAGCCCCCGGGCCTGAGCCATACGTGTCGCGTGGCTCGTTGGGTTAGGTCCCAAAAAGTGCACGGGCACGTGGCAGGAGCGGGCTACGCATGCCGTTTTGCCAAGGTGACTAGTCAATCCAACGTCCACTTCGCGCAATTACTGCGCATCGTGGGGTCATGGGATCGTTGCAGTTGAGGTAAAATGGTAACTTTCTGAAGCGTCACGCCGTTGTTCCGCATTTCCCTCTTTAAAAACAGGGAAAAGCGGGGCGGCACGGTTCACCTGTTGCTTGTCTCGCTCCCCCATCTTCTTCCACAAGTCAATCGACGGTTCCCCCCTTTCTCTTTCCCGTCCGCTGCCGCCCTTTACACTGAATCCCTTCCCCTTCCGTATCGCCGCCGCGGAAATGGGGAAGAAACCCATAGAGAAGGTAAAGCAGACGGCCGCGGTGAAGGAAGTCACCGCCGAGGAGGGCAAGAGGGTGGCGGAGCTGAACAAGAAGCGGAGGGGAGATGTCGTCTTCATTCCGTCAACCTTGAGCGGCGCAGTTCTTCAAGCGAGGTATGGGTATCTGTGGGGGAGGCCGGTCCCAAAAGGGCATGGAGCGCCCGTAGTTTATGCGGCGGGGAAGGAAGATCCGCCGGACTCATATCACTTTTTCTGTGCTTACTTTATCTGTGGCCTCTGTCCCCCCTTCTCCGAATTCTTTGAGGCAATCATGAATATCTATGGATTCCACCTCCTCGAATTTACGCCAAATGCAATGGCAACCATGGCCATTTTCGCGCATTTGTGCGAGAATTTCGTTGGAGTTAGGCCCAATGTGGATCTGTTCCGACATTATTTCGTTCCGCGGGTGGAGAGCAAGGGCCACTGCTCCAGAAACATTAGCTGGATGCCATGGGTGGCGAGGAAGCTCTGGGATTACATCCCTGGGAGGTAGCTTGAGAGGTGGGACGAATGGAGGGGAGATTGGTGTTGGATTCAAGATAAGGAAGCCCCCGAGTTTTGTGAAGCATGGAAGGAATGTGGCAAGGAATGGAGTGCCAAGGGCCTCAATGAGGATTGGCTGCGCCCAGCAATCAACAGGATTACCCGTTTGAAGGCTGCCAGGCTTACCATTGAGCACGTGGGGTCAGATTTTCTCCTCCACCGCATCTCACCGTTGCAGGAGAGGGATAGACCCGCCTGGCTGTATGGAGATGCCGCCGACAGGATGAGGCTGCTCCCAGGGTTGCTTAACAACCTGTCAGTTTACGGCCACGGCTGGTTGTGTAACCAACTGTTCGGCCGCTTCGAGCTATTCAAACTCCCGGGAACCGTCATCCCCATGAACATCAACTCTGCCCGGGATCATATACTGAAATGGATGCCGGACTGTAATGCCGAAGGGGTAGCGAGTACCTGGCAGCTACCTCCCCTGGATGAAGAGCTCCAGTGGTCGAACACCCTGGTGGAGAAGGTCACTAGGGTTGAAACGGGGATGTACAAACGCACCTCCTCCGCGGAGGTGGCGTATATCTCGAGGAGGGTCGAGGAGCACAAGGCAGCCTGCCTCGTGGAGATGGCGAAGGGCGCGAAGGCTGGGAAGGGCAAGGGAAAAGCTGAGGATGAGAGTTCTTCCCATGGTGGCAGCGAGGAACAGGCCACGGAAGGGGCTGCCGGGGAAGAGCTTGTCGGGGATAACCTTGCCGGGCTGGAGACCCTAGCTGCGGCAGCAACGAAGTTCCAAGAGGAGGAGGATGTTGGCGAGGTGGCGGAGCTTGGGGAGGAGTGGCTGGCGGCTGGGCCTCAAGCCCCTGAGCCAGTTCCAGACCAGTGCATCCGTAGGCGCGCCAGCAACCGAGGGGCGGTGGTCTCCAACCCAGCGCCAGCCGCCAAGAAGGTGAAGAAGACCTCTACCAAGGCCACCAAGGCTGAGGTGGCGTGCCGCCAGTCTCCCCGCCTTGCTTGGACCAAGGTTCCCTCCGCCAAGCAATCTGCAGGCACGGGAACGGATTCCAGCTCCCAATCTGGCTTGGGCTCCTCACAGAGCTCATCTTCCCTGGAGCCCCCGGCACCGTGCCTGGCACCGAAGCTGCCGGGGAGTTCTGTCCCTCCCCCTCCAAAGAGAGGAAGGGACTCACCGCCTCCCATGGAGTTTAATTTGAACTCCATGCTTATCGCAGAGGAGTAAGGAAGACCTTTCCTGTCCTTCCAAAGCTCTCTCTCTCTCCTTTTTTTTGCTTGATTACCTTTGCTGACTGATCTTTTGTTTTGCTGTTGCTGGCAGGGAGGTGGAGGAAGACACGGAGACCCTGGTCCACCACCCACGGAAGAGACTCCATCGTCTTGGGTCATTGCAGGGCGCGGCGAGCTCAGCCTTGGCGGGGAGCGATGCAGAGGATCTCGCGTCGAGCCCCTAGTCCAGCCCCCGGCCCAGGGGCGGGGATTTGGCACCACCCGCCGGAGGCGACGGAGGTGACCTCCTAGTTCCCCCGGATGGAGGAGGAGGAGAGATGGTGCAGAACGAGCCCCCCCGGTGGGGCGCACTTCCCCTGCCGCCCGAGCCGAAGGGATCCCTACAGAACCTTCCGCGGATGAAGTCGCGTGGAAGGCTGCCACGATTACCATGGCAGAGGGCGAAGTTCACGGCCCGGCAACAGACGTTGCCGGGGAAACTGAGATTTCTGCCCGGCAGACCTCCCCAGGTGCTCCACTTATTCCTTTTCTTCTTTTCTTGTTCTGACCATTTCTTTCGATTCCCCAATTGCTTGGATTTCTATTTCTTCGTTGTTCGTTGGTTTCCTTATCCGCAGATCCCCGAGCTGAAGAGCCAGAACTGTTAGAGGTGGTGGCTGACATAGGGAGGGCTACCGCGGACGAAGCCGTCGAGATTGCTGCTGCCGAGGGGCAGGTCCTGGCTGCTAGGAATGTTCAGGATTCCTTGGCGGTGGTGGAACATTCCCCAGCAGATGTCCCGGAAGAGGAGGTGATGGTTGAGATGAAGGTCCCACTTCGTACCATGGACCCGCTCCCCTCCTTCGGGATCGTTATGGAGATTCTGCCGCCTCCCTCAAGTACACTGGCTATGGTGTTGTCGCCGCCTGACATGGGAGCCCCTGGCCTATCTCTGTCGTCAGGCGTGGAGCTTGACGAAGAGCTTCAACGTCTCCTGGCGCCGCTGTACCAGGAAGCTGGGGAGGCCGATGACTCAGCCGCCGTCGCAATGGACTTGTCCTTCATGGAATCCATGGCGACGGGCATGAAGGAGATGCAGGCCCGGCATAACCAGAAGTGGCAGGCGCTCAAGGAGCGGCGCGAGTCTGCCAGCAAGGTGGACCAGAAGCTGAAGGACAAATGCCTGGAGTTGCGTGAGTGGCACAACAAGCAGTTCAAGGTGCTTATGAGGCTACAGGAGATGCTCCTGATGACAAGGGAGGATGTCTTGGCCCGCAAGGCGTGCCTGACGGACCGTAAGGCATCCCTGGACGCCAGGGAGCGGGAGATCTCCCTCCGGGAGGAGAAGCTCGAAGCCACTCTCCACGCCAAGGATGATGATCTCGAGGCCCTCGTGCGCTAGCGCACCAAGGAGCTGAAGGACAAGCACGGAGCCCCCTGGATGCCCTTGCTGCTGACTCTGCTGCCCAACTGAAGAAACTCACTGATGACCCGGCTGCCACGTCCGCTGCTAAGACTGGCCTTGACTCGTAGGTGGCTAAGCTGACGGAGGATCTTGTTGGGAGCGCCAAGGAGGTGACGACCCTCAAGGAAGAAGTGCGGCAGGCAGAAATCCTCTTGGCCGATACGCAATCGCAGCTCTCCTCCAAAACCCAGAGCCTTGAGACCGCCAACGGCGATATCACAGACATGAAGGCTCGGATCGGCACGTTGGAAAGTTCGGCAGAGTCTCTTGAGTCCCACCAATAGCTGCTGCCCAAGGACTTGGACACTGCCAAGCGTCTCTGGCAGGATGCAGAAGACAAGCTGAAGAATCAGTCTGAGCAGGTCGACCTCTGGATCAAGAGCCTGATTGATATCGCTGAGCGTCTTGGAGCCCAGGCTGCGGTGATGGGCATGGATGGTCCAGTCTTCTCGATCAGCAAGCACGAGGTCCCGAGCGTCAAGCTGGGACTCTTCTTCAATGAGCTGATCGAGAAGTTGAAGGCGCATGACGAGGGGAGGGCTGGGCGTTTTGCGACCGAGTCTCGGAAGCTTGCCCGCGATGCCCTCTTCATGGTCTTGAGCAATATCGCCTGCCGCCATCCGGACCTCGACCTCGATGATGGATTCAAGAAACCGCCAGCGGGCGCCGATGTCGCAGCTGCCAAGGAGAAAGCTGCCCCCCGGGCTGACAGGGTCCTCCACGTCTGAACTGCTTCGCCCAGCCACTAGGCCAAGTGTCGGGCCGCTGTTGCTCCTGCGTTGCCCTGTAATGAAAACATGACGCATATTTTGTGTTTAGTCACTCTATCTCTAGTGTTTGCGTGAAACCGATATTCTCTGTTAAATCTTTAAATGCGTGTTTATCCCTTTGAGCCCTTGTATGCTTGTGTTCGTATGATCCATCCCTGTGTCTGCTCTGGATGCCTGCCGGTATCATATTGCCGTGATTGTCGTAAGGGTCTGGCCCTTAACAGTCATCTTGGCGTGGATGCGTCCCGGCAGGTTTTTCCTAGGTAGCTCTCGATGCAGCCTCTCGTCCTATGAGCATGGCTCGGGACAGGACGATGGTGCAATCAAAGAAACTAACCAAGGTTCCATCACATGAGGGTTCTCACGATACGAACACTCGCTAAAGTTAAGGGATAAACAGCTGCAAAGGTCCGGAATGTGTCAACAAGAAGTGATAATGTGTACTTAGCTTTCATTTTAAGCTTCTTTTCTTCTCTGTCGGGCCACGCGTGCGTGGCGCGCGCGCAATGCCCGGAGGATCGAAAGACAATCGGGCAGCTCTTCTATTCCTGGCAAGGATCGACACGTGCTTCGTGCGGCTGGCGGGCGTCGGGGTATAGTGCCGGGCTCCTCTTGTCCCCCTCCCCTTTTCCCCTTTCCTTTCGAGTCAGCCTGGCAGCTACCGTTGCGTGGGTCATGCCAATGCAAGCAGCCATGCCGAAGTATGCTTGCCGGGGCATCAATCAACGGACTCATACCGGCGCTTTGCTCAGGATTGCCCAAAATAGGGGAAATACTGAACCGAGTGTCGCGCGGTAATCATCGACATCGATGACGCCGGGGCTGAAGCAGTTCGACTGCTGACGAAGGGAAAGGACGGGAAAGGGGGGGGGGCAGAGCTCGCACCCGCACGTCTTGTGCCCTTTCTCCGAACGGTGCCCGAACAGCGGGTACGCCATACGGGCCGCCGAGATGGGCATATTGCCACCACCAGCGATCTTCGCTGTAGCCACGGCTACGGCGAGGCATGGAGACCAACAATATGGCGCGGGGATGGCCCCATTTTTGTTTCTGCGTCTTCGTGGGCGCCGTGAACGCCAGAGGCTTCAAGCGGGCGACCATGGGCAAAGCGCACTGCACACGCCTTCAGGTTTGCGCAAGCGCTACCCCTACCTGGCGCGCCAAAGATGTCGTGGGGCACCGTGGCCACCTATGGGACCGGGAGGCCCCTTGCTGGTTCGGCAGGGGGGCTTCGCATTGCACAAAGAGCAGATGAGCGTGTGGCAGCACGGTAGAGATCACACAGGAATTTTTACCCAGGTTCGGGCCGCCATGAGGCGTAAAACCCTACTCCTGCTTTGGTGGATTGATGGTGGAAAGGTGGTGGTGGAGCATGGTACACTTGCCCGGCAAGGGTTGCCTCAGGGCGGCAGTGGCTACGCGCGTATGGGGTCTGAGTTATCCAACCTTCTAACCCTCTCTACGGTCGCCATGGGCCTCCTTTTATAGATTAAGGGGTCACCACAATGGCAAAACAGTCATTATGCACTGATAAGATAGCAAACAGTGCTATCATACCTAACTCCGCGGGCTGACAGGGCGCATTAAATGCACCGCTCAACGTCACTTCGTGGTTGCCCGGCAAGGCTTGCCGGGCTATCTTGCCAGCTCCACGCCTGCTCGCTTGACACGTCGCAGGACGGGTGTCATCTGCAGTTGTTTCCTGTAGGGAGAGGCTGCCATGTGGTGAATGGCTGCCACTTAGTCACTCCGCGGTTTGACACTGCACTGATTGACGACGTGGGTCATGATGGAGTAGTTGGTGAGGTGGTTTTGCCTCCATGTGCCCCGGCAGGCCCTGCCGGGACGTCTTGGACATCGTCTTCCGGGGGTGGCCTCGCCCCTTGCCGAGCTCGTCTGCCCGGCAAAGGAGTCCCTTCTCCTGATGGTGCCTTGCTTCTTTGGCTTGATCTTGGTCCCTCTGATCTGCATGTTAGTCCTTTGATGATCTTGGTCTCTTGTATTCTGGCACAGCCTTGGCATGTCCATGCACGAGTCAGCGGAAAATACATGCCCCTGTTTGTTTTCCCCGACAACATGCTTCGAGAATATTGTTCAACATTCTAATTACTCATCCTGTCGGTATATCCATGTGAATCATGCATCAATTATCATACCTTTATCCTCATCTCCTGACATGGTAACATCATTTAAATGGCAGGTTCATCGTCTCTCAAGTTTTAACCATAGGAAAATGATCATCCAAACCCTTGCCAGAAATCGGCAAATAAATCAGTAGCCACCAGAATGGTCTTTACAACTCAGATCTGGGACATTACTGAAATAACTCAACCACGGCTCAAGACAGCCGAAAAGCAGCTCAGAGCATGAGACCGTGTTGATAAGAAGAAAGTGGCAGTTCACTAAGACGGCCAAAAAGAAGCTCAGAGCATAGGGTCATTGTCACAAAAAAAACTCAACAGGTGTATGAGACGGCCGGAAAGCAGCTCAGAACTCGTGACAGTTGTTGAATAGAGAGAAATAAAGTCGGCATCCACCTCGGACGGCCAAAACAACTCAGAACACAGGCGTGGTGCCGTCACCAGAGAAAAGTAGACAAGGGCTCATCAGGATCATATACCAGGTTCATAGGTACTTGTACAGAGCTCACTGTTGTCGTCAATCTTCATAGTCCTTTGTCACACTGAGGTGTATAACTGGCTTCCTTCTTTTAACAATACTCATGTGGTTGTCAGATTCCATTTTCATCATCGTTTGAGTGACTTGCAAGACCCTGGTTGTATGCTCACAATGAAAGCATGTGTAGCTGAGCATTTGGTTCCCGAGGGAGACACTTGTGTCCAGACTGGCTCACGTTCCTGACCAAACTGTTGTGGATCTGATTTTTTAGATGCATTGCCATATGCTGCCAACTCGCTATGTAATACCTTGCATCAGTGCCATACTGAGGAAGCTTGTGCTGAAAGCCTTCACGTTGAGGAAGACTGAATAGCTTGTGCTTGAATCTTTCATCAGATAGCTTGTTGAAAAAGATCAGGTACCGTTCCTCAGAAGCTTCCCCCCTTAATGACCTGCTGGGGAAGACTCGATACCTTAGGCCAGAAGCTTTTGCGGTGGCTTACTAAGGAAGATGGAGTATCTTGTGCTGGAAGTCATCCACATAGCGTACTGAGGAAGACTGAGGAGACTTGCGTTGTAAGCTTCTCTGTTAGCTTGCGAGGGAAGACTGGGTTGCTTACACCAGAAGCTTCTTACTATGGTATGCTGACTGAATGCATATATATACCCTTTAATATTTCTATTGCCGATTACTCATATGAAAAAGACTGCTCGACTATCCTTCTTGCAAATCACTGAATTCATAGTATATTCTGACTTGCTTCCGGGGTATAGCATATTTCAAACCTTACTCATAGCAGAATCAACCTTGTATATGAACCATACATTTTGACTCGATATATATACTGTT
Source organism: Thinopyrum elongatum (assembly GCA_011799875.1). Classification (NCBI taxonomy): domain Eukaryota; kingdom Viridiplantae; phylum Streptophyta; class Magnoliopsida; order Poales; family Poaceae; genus Thinopyrum; species Thinopyrum elongatum. Next base: position 129,075,133 of record CM022298.1, read on the forward strand.
GGCCTTGCACACGACTTATCTTCCAGCTGATTTCATCATTACGACTGTGAAGATTGCACACTGATGTAGACTTGATGCTGATAATCAAGCCAGGATAGCATTTGCATTCATACCAGATATTCCAGATACAATGCAGTCGGCTGAGAATTCCATAATGTTTAGCTGAGCTTCCAAATATTTGAACTCCTCACTGATTCTTCGGGTCCGGTGTCGGTTGATGAGCAACTTTAATAAGGGGAAAGTAAGGTAACACCGAGGGCCCAAAGAAGGAAGCGAAAGAGACGACAAAAACAAAAACACACAAGGCATACAAATAATATAATATTCAAGCAACATCACATATTATTGCTACTCATAACAATAATATGCATGCATACCTAAGCACACAAATCTCGTGGAAACTCCGGCATTACGGTCTAATATGCTGTGACGGTGTGCACGAAAGGGAATCCAAGTGTGGAAGGAGTTGGTGTAAACCAGGCTACACCAAGCGCTGGCTTAACACCGGTCGCGTCTGGGCAGACACGGAGGTGAGGACAGACTTGGTGATCATGTGGTGGAACGCGGAGGCCATGACCACACCATCATCAAGCGTACGGAAGGGAACCGTACACGTCCAAAGAATGGGGTGACAAGGTAGAATAGAGGTGGAAAACTGGGCTTGCTGGCATTGCCCTTTTCTGATAGCAAAGATCAGTAAGGGTTGCCGAAGTGGCGAGTCGAAAGGCACGATTCAGGATAGAAGCATGGCTATCACTGAAACGATAGGGGAGACTGGCGGAAGGATAAGGATGTGATACCCGCAAATGGTGTCTAGAACACTTGGTACCTCGGCATCACTCCGCTGGGACAGAGATGACGCCAAACACCGAAGAGCAGGTATGCAAAACTAGAGGGGTGCAGATAGTGGATCGAAACCGATGCCACCTACACTCACAAGATTAACCGTTAGTGACAAGATAATGAGCCTATATACATGCTATGCGACAAACAAATGCAACAATCAAATGCAGTAGACTGAAAAGACTCTATACTACCATTTTCTAACGTTCGCGCGGACTAGGGCATCCTACAGCCAGACCTGCTCTGATACCAAGCCTTGTTGCACCCCGGCTCAGAGAGACCGGAACCCCCCATATTCCAGCCCAGAGATCAGGTCTTCTGGAATACGACACTGCTTGGCATAGAACAAATCAGCTCTTTATTACAATCGATATGGATACAAGGGGATTACATCGGCACGGCGACACTACACCTGCCAAGGTTGCTCTATGCAAGCAGCAGAACGACTCATAGTAGCGGAATAAAATTCTAGCAGCGGAAAGATGACGATAGCGATGGACTCCATTCCGCTGGGACTCTGGCTGGAACGCTTATCCTAGCTCGCAAACTCAAGATCCTCGGCAAACAAGCAAGTAGACAAGGCATGACCTGCAAACTGGCATGACACACCAGGTCAGTACATTGAATGTACTTGCAATCTCACAGCAACCAAAGCAATCAAGACAAACAACAGCATGGCATTTACAGGTTAAAGCAATGATGAACATGATACCACTAGAACATTATAAGCATTGCATGAACATGATGATCATAACACATCTAGCATCACATGAAATGAGCATGGCAATGTTACTCATGATATGCACAAGATGATACTAGCATGCAGCATACTTAACAATATCATGCACCAACTTACTCTGTTCGGGGTTACCTCGTAACCACCACATGAATCACTTACCATCATGGTCATCACACGATCACCTAAGGATCAAATCAAGATTGGTATTAACAATACCATAGTAATCATTACATGACCACAAGGAGCTTGATCTTTACCCTTGATTATCGCATAATACCATAAACCTCAACCATCTTCGGTATCCTCGATACCACCGTAATACTCTCGCGATCCCATAAGGATCAACCACTTCTTTCCATCATCGAATAGGGGTTGTTATTAGTCAGGTTATTATTACTGTTGACCCATAGTGTGACCTACTATGAACTGGGCCCATATCCGCGGGTGCGGCTATCGATAGATTTAAACACACTCTGCAGAGGTTAGCACACTGTACCCACACTACGGAACCCAAGGCCTCGTGCTCCCATTCGGGTGGACCAACGATGTTCTGAAAAAACTGATCTACTGCCATGACACCCTCCGGGCCACTCCGACAAACTCCCCTTTGGGCTAAGTCATGGGTGGCCCTGATGTCACCTCGTGACATCCAACGGCCACCGTCGTGGCAAAACAAAAGCGGTCCCAAACGGGGACAAGAGTGCTCAAACCAACACGGGCACACAAGGCTTATGTCCGCCTACCTGATCAGGGTAGTGCGCGCCCATAACCTTCCCTAGTTGGAGGCACCGGCGAGAGGCATGACAATAGACCCAGTTAGGACCCCCATAAGGCAAGTGTGGCTGCACTGTTCAACTCGATTCGATGGCACTATGACTCAGCCAACATGTGTTCAAGTTCGATTAAAGTCCGGTTAAACTTGAAAAGTAAATAGCTGAGCCATAATAATATGATGAAATAATAATGCACATGAGCATGATATCAACATAAGCATGGATGGGCAGCATAACCATTTAACATGTCAACAACAATAAATCATTTACTCTACTAGCTGCAAATGAGCATGGCATACCGAGCACAAGTATAAGACTACACATGAGCATGGCATGACCACTAGTATCAACAATAAATACCAGAATAGAGCATGATAATATTAGCAAGTACTCATTTAACCCAATAGATGAAAATGATCATGGCATAAAGATAAGCGTGGATTCACAAGCATATATAAAGCACTCACAAAATATTAGCGTGCATAAAATATTTTATTGTTCGAGTAGAAAACCAATACTACTTTAAGTCTCTCATGCAAGTGGCTGTCGTGGTTTGCCTGGGGATGAAAAATACTCCGGGGAGAAGTGCGGTGAAGCCGCGGAAAGAGTTGCCGGAAGTACTTCTCTCTCGAAGGGGGCTGATTCAGGGCAAGGGCATAATGGTCATTTTCATAGTGTGACAACCTCATGAAAATGATGCCAACAGATAGAGTTTGACAAAACGAAGATGTAGGCTTTGGATTCACCTCAATCGGAGTTACGGTTGCAAAGATACAGAGGGTGGAAGATCAGGGACCAATCTGTAAAAAGATCCTCACAAACAAGCCCCTGGCGGTTAAAACAGAAAACTTATTTCAGGGAATACGCTTTCAGAACAGAGAAGCGTATATGGAGCTGAAGAAGAAAGAGAATACGTTTTCCAGAGATGAAAGCATATTTTCGAAATTACGCTTCCACTTACTTTGCGCGGGCCTGGGCCTGGGTCAACGCGGAGGGGCTGATGGGTGGGGTCCGCGGGGAGGAGGGGGCCCGCCTGGCCCCTGTCTTCTGCCTCCTTGCCCTGCCCCCGATCGAAACAGAGGAGGGGAGCAGGGGAGCGGCGACCGGCGATGGCCCGGCCGGCTCCGGCCGTCCCCGGTGGAGCTGGGACCATCGACGAGCTCGGAGGGCCACGCCGCCAGCGTCCAGGGCCTCACACGCGCTGGAGAGAGGCCAGGACGACGGCGACGAGGAGCAACAGAGAAGGGGCGGGCGGTGGCTGTACGAGGGGCACGCGCCCACGGGGCACTCCGGCGATGGCCGAGGGGATGGGGAGGCGCGCCCGAGCGAGGAGAAGATGGTGGTGGTGGAGGTCGGGCACTCCTTAAATAGCAGAGGGAAGGGCTCGGGAAGCCTTGAGGGAGCTCGGGCAACACAACAATGGAGTTCCGGGGAGGTTAGCGTCACGGGTAGCTCGACGGCGACACAACCTTGGCGAACCAGGACGAGACAGAGACACGTGTCGATGCAGGGGATCATGAGGAAGCTGTAGGACATTAAATGAGCTAGAGGGGCAGAGGGAGCGGACGAGAACAGTGGCCGGAATGAGCCAGAGCTCGTTGTGTGCATGACGCAAGCGTGATAACTGCATGCACTCGACGAATTCTCGTGCTCTGGCCTGTAAAACCTTGTCTGGGAGATGGACCCTTCTGCCCTTAGTGCAAATGAAGAAATAAATGAGCTCAGGGGCAAAGAAGAGATTAGCACTTGGCTCCAATGTAGATGAACAACAACCTGTTTGTGCTGTGGTGAGGAAGCTACAAGAGGGGATAGACTCGGGTTTTTGGCAAGGTGTGATCACTCACTAAGATGAGCATCTCTGCAAATTTGCAGCTCATTAAGATGAAGATAAGTGGCACTTGCTGTACAAACCACCATTCTGTATAGAAATGCAAACAATGAAGTGGCACTCACATATCAAGTTGGATTGAGCTGAATTTTAGAGGAGATGAGTTATTTGATGATATGAAGCTGCTGTAAAAGTTTCATGCCATTTAGAAATACCAAAATTGTACTTGCTTCACAATGCAGCTCTCTGGACAGAATTTAAGAAAAATAGCTGAGGAAAGTTGGCTAGATAAAATGAGCCAAAAATTTGTGGAGAGAGTTCAAATGGATAGGAGCATGCCCATGTAAATTTTCAGAAAAAATGAAGCAATATAAAATATAGTTGCTTCACAACCTGAAAATCTAACCAGAAACCAAGATTTGATGTTGGGCTCACATAGAGTGATGACATGAGCCCGAATCTTGAGGATAGTGATGATTTGATCAAATGAAGGACCTTGCAAAATTTAAACTCATTTGGATTAAGCTAGCTAGTTCTTCCTTCGTAAAGGCTTCCCTCAGACAGGAACTTTGAAAATTTGCTGAGGAATATTCACTAGGCAAATTGAGTTTAATTTTGACATGAGGCAATGATATGGACAAGAAAAGGTGTACAAAAAGTTCGGGGTCAATCAAGCAAAGATAAATAGCACTTCCTTCTCAAAAAGCCACTTAGGGCAGAATGAGAAAAGGAATATTTCTGAATTATCTTTGATGATGCCAAGGAGGGGTTTTGACATATCTGTGGAAGATATGACCCAAACAATTTATGAGAATTACTTGGGAATTTTGGGAGTGACAGAAAGGTAGGTTGCTTCACAACCTAGGGTAAAAAGGATTATTCCTTTAATAGAAAAAGGAATATTCCCAATAAAAAGAATATTGGGATTGGGCTAAGATGAAAATGACAAGGTCTTGAGATGGTTTTGAGGATGACAAGCCACTTGGGAGCCTGAGAAGAGATGCTCTTCCCAGGTTTCAGGACCACAGAGCCACAGAAAAGCAATTTAAATCAAAAAATTAAATAAATCCAACAGAAAAAGAAAGGGCCAAAAATCAGGGTGTGACAGATGTTTTATATGCATTAATATGGTATTTTATATTATTTTTGGGATTAACCTATTAACCTAGAGCCCAGTGCCAGTTTCTATTTTTTCCTTGTTTTTGAGCCTCGCAGAAAAGGAATACCAAATGGAGTCCAAACGGAATAAAACTTCATGATGATTTTTCTTGGACCAGAAGACACCCCGGGGACTTGGAGTCCAAGTTAGAAGAGCCACGAGGCGGCAGCAAGGGTAGAGGGCGCACCCCCTATCTTGTGGGCCCCTAGGTGACCTCCTGACCTAGGTCTGCCTCCTATATATTCACATATATTCCAGAACCACCAGAGGCATCAACGAAAACACTTTTCCACCGCCGCAACCTTCTGTTCCCGTGAGATCCCATCTTGGGGCCTTTTCCGGCATCCTGCCGGAGGGGGAATCGATCACGGAGGGCTTCTACATCAACCCTATTGCCCTTCTGATGAAGCGTGAGTAGTTTACCTCAGACCTACGAGTCAATAGCTAGTAGCTAGATGGCTTCTTCTCTCTCTTTGATTCTCAATACCACGTTCTCCTCGATGTTCTTGGAGATCTATCCGATGTAATCTTCTTTTGCGGTGTGTTTGTTGAGATCCGATGAATTGTGGATTTATGATCAGCTTATCTATGAATATTATTTGAATCTTCTCTGAATTATTTTATGCATGATTTAATATCTTTGTATTTCTCTTCGAATTATCGGTTTGGTTTGGCCAACTAGATTGGTTTTTGTTGCAATGGGAGAGGTGCATAGCTTTGGGTTCAATCTTGCGTGATTTCAACCAGTGACAAAGTAGGGGTAGCAAGACACGTATTGCATTGTTGCCATCTAGGATAAAAAGATGGGGTTTTCATCATATTGCTTGAGCTAATTCCTCTACATCATGTCATCTTACTTAAGGCGTCACTCCATTCTTTATGAAGTTAATACTCTAGATGCATGCTGTATAGCGGTCGATGTATGGAGTAATAGTAGTAGATGCAGGTAGGAGTCGGTCTACTTGACACGGACATGATGCCTAATTGGATAATCATTACCTTGGATATCATCATAACTTTGCGCTTTTCTATCAATTGCCCGACAGTAATTTGTTTACCCACCGTATTATTTGCCTTCATGAGAGAAGCCTCTAGTGAAACCTATGGCCCCTGGGTCTATTTTCCATCATATTACTTTCCGATCTACTATTTTGCAATATTTTATTTTCAGATCTATATACCAAAAACCCAAAAATATTTTATCTTTTATTTATCTATCTCTATCAGATCTCACATTTGCACGTGACCGTGAAGGGATTGACAACCCCTTTATCGCGTTGGGTGCAAGTGTTTGATTGTTTGTGCAGGTATTGGTGATTTGCGCGTTCTTCTCCTACTGGATTGATACCTTGGTTCTTAACTGAGGGAAATACTTACCTCTATTGTGCTGCATCACCCTTTCCTTTTCAAGGGAAAAACCAATGCAAGCTCAAGAAGTAGCAGGAAGAATTTCTGGCGCCGTTGCCGAGGAGATCTACGCCAAGTCAAGACATACCAAGTACCCATCATAAAACTCTCATCTCTTGCATTACGTTATTCGCCATTTGCCTCTCGTTTTCCTCTCCCCCACTTCTAAAACGATTTTCGAAAAGATTTGCCTTTTTATTCGCCCGTCTTCTGTTCGTCTTTTTCGTTTGCTTTCTATTTGCCTATGTGTTGGATCGCTTGTCTTGCCTCATGGCTAGTCCTTCCATCATTGTTAGCACTCCCGAGAATGAAGTCCTTAATTTTAAGCAAAGGGAGGGAGAAAATTTAAAGGATGCTTGGTATACAATTTGCAATGTTCAGAATAGATCTACTCAAAAGCAATCTACTACCGTTCTTCTTTGCAATTTTTATGTGGGCATTACTCCTTGGAATAGATATGTTTTAGACACCATTACTGGGGGAAATTTCTTGGGGAGCCATACTTTTGATGCGTACAATGCTATGATAGATTTGTTAGGCCCACCACCTCTTATGGTCAATGAACCCATTTTAACCTTGGAACATGTGATGCAAAGGCTTGATATTATTGAGAATAAAATTGCTACCGTGGAGCTGATTGAAAACTTGGATAAAAATATTCATATTCAAATTACTCAATATGGATCTAAGGTAGGAGTTACTTTAAAGAATCTTAGGGAAAAGGAACCCCTAGTTAATGAAAAGATAGATCAAGATTCTACTAGAATTGGCAAACTAGAAGATATTATTACCAACTTGGGTTCTGCCTTTTCCTCCATTAAAACTACTCAAAATTTTACTCCTACTATGGCTACGAAGTTTATTTATGTTACTAAGAATAAGGGTGAATCTTCTAGTAAAGGAAACGAAGATCTCAAAATGATAAGTGTTCACCCTAACCTTTTCGATATTATTAAGGAACCAATTGCCACTAGAGAATTTCTTGATTTCTTTCCTAGGAGTTTGATCATTGATAAAACCAAAGAATCTCCTAAGGATTACAACTGTGCAATCGAGGAGTTGCATACCAAAGATGACAATACCTAGATCTATGTGTTTTTATGCCTAGCTAAGGGCGTTAAACAATAGCGCTTGTTGGGAGGCAACCCAATTTTTTTTTGTGCTTTTTGTTTTGCTCCTGTTTTTGAATAAAATACACATTATTACCTCTATAGTAATTGTGTTTTGGTGTTTTAATTAGTGTTTGTGCCAAGTAAGACCTTTGGGATGGCTTACGGTGATAGTTGATTTGATCTTGCTGAAAAACAGAAACTTTTTCATCCAGTCACAGAATTTTAATAATTCACTGGAACGTGGAAAAACCCTTAATGTTTTACACAGGATTGATGTACAAATTTACTATGTTTTCCTATTTTTCAAGAATTTTTGGAGTTACATAAGTATTAGAACAATTCAGATCTTCGCAGACTGTTCTAATTTTGACAGATTCTGTTTTCTTTGTGTTGTTTGCTTATTTTCATGAATCTATGGGTAGTATCGGGGGGTATGAACCATGGAGAAGTTGGAATACAGTAGATATTACACCAATATAAATAAATAATGAGTTCACAACAGTACCAAAAGTGGTGATTTTATTTTCTTATACTAACGGATCTCATGAGTTTTCTGTTGAGTTTTGTGTTGTGAAGTTTTCAAGTTTTGGGTAAAGATTTGATGGACTATGGAATAAGGATTGGCAAGAGCCTAAGCTTGGGGAATCCCAAGGCACCGCAAGGTAATATTCAAGGACAACCATGAGCCTAAGCTTGGGGATGCCACGGAAGGCATCCCCTCTTTCGTCTTCGTCTATCGGTAAATTTACTTGAGGCTATATTTTTATTCACCACAGGATATGTGTTTTGCTTGGAGCGTCTTGTATGATATGAGTCTTTGCTTTTTAGTTTGCCACAATCATCCTTTATGTACACACCTTTTGAGAGGGACACACATGAATCATTATTTATTAGAATACTCTATGTGCTTCACTTATATCTTTTGAGCTAGGCAATTTTGCTCTAGTGCTTCACTTATATCTCTTTAGAGCACGGCGGTGGTTTTATTTTATAGAAATTGTTGAATTCTCATGCTTCACTTATATTATTTTGAATGTCTTTCTAAACAGCATGGTAATTTGCTTTGGTTATAAATTTAGTCCAAATATGATAGGGATCCAAGAGGGATATAGTAAAAACTTTCATATAAAGTGCATTGAATACTATGAGAAGTTTGATTCCTTATGATTGTTTTGAGATATAAAGATGGTGATATTAGAGTTATTCTAGTGAGTAATTGTGGATTGTAGAAATACTTGTGTTGAAGTTTGTGATTCCCGTAGCATGCACGTATGGTGAACCGTTATGTGATGAAGTCGGGGCATGATTTATTTATTGATTGTCTTCCTTATGAGTGGCGGTCGGGGACGAGCGATGGTATTTTCCTACCAATCTACCCCCCTAGGAGCATGCGCGTAGTACTTTGTTTCAACGACTAATAGATTTTTGCAATAAGTATGTGAGTTCTTTATGACTAATGTTGAGTCCACAGATTATACGCACTCTCACCCTTCCACCTTTGCTAGCCTCTCTAGTACCGCGCAACTTTCGCCGGTGCCATACACCCACCTTTTACCTTCCTCAAAACAGCCACCATACCTACCTATTATGGCATTTCCATAGCCATTCCGAGATATATTGCCATGCAACTTTCCACCGTTCCGTTTTATTATGACACGTTCCATCATTGTCATATTACTTTGCATGATCGTAAGATAGCTAGCATTATGTTTACATGGCTTGTCCATATTTTGATGTCATTTTCTACGCTAGATCATTGCACATCCCGATACACCACCGGAGGCATTCATATAGAGTCATATTTTGTTCTAAGTATCGAGTTGTAAGTAAATAAAAGTGTGATGATCTTCATTATTATAGCATTGTCCCATGTGAGGAAAAAAATAAAAGAGGCCAACGAAGCCCACAAAAAAGAAAAAAAATGAGAGAAAAGAGAGAAGGGGCAATGTTACTATCCTTTTTCCACACTTGTGCTTCAAAGTAGCACCATGATCTTTATGATAGAGAGTCTCCTATGTTATCACTTTCATATACTAGTGGGAATTTTTCATTATAGAACTTGGCTTGTATAATCCAACGATGGGCTTCCTCAAATTGCCCTAGGTCTTCATGAGAAAGCAAGTTGGATGCGCACCCACTTAGTTTCTTTTTGAGCTTTCATAAACTTATAGCTCTAGTGCATCCGTTGCATGGCAATCCCTACTCACTCACATTGATATCCATTGATGGGCATCTCCATAGCCCGTTGATATGCCTATTTGATGTGAGACTATCTCCTTCTTTTTGTCTTCTCCACAACCACCATATTCTATTCCACCTATAGTGCTATGTCCATGGCTCACGCTCATGTATTGCGTGAAAGTTGAAAAGGTTTGAGAACATCAAAAGTATGAAACAATTGCTTGGCTTGTCATCGGGGTTGTGCATGATTTGAGTACTTTGTGTGACGAAGATGGAGCATAGCCAGACTATATGTAGACATGTTATTTTGTAGGGATAACTTTTTTGGCCATGTTATTTTGAGAAGACATGATTGCTTTATTAGTATGCTTGAAGTATTATTGTTTTTATGTCAATATTAAACTTTTGTTTTGAATCTTATGGATCTGAACATTCATGCCACAATAAAGAAAATTACATGGATAAATATGTTAGGTAGCATTCCACATAAAAAATTCTGTTTTTATCATTTACCTACTCGAGGACGAGCAGGAATTAAGCTTGGGGATGCTTGATACGTCTCCAACATATCTATAATTTTTGATTGTTCCATGCTATTATATTATCTTTTTTGGATGTTTTATATGCATTAATATGCTATTTTCTATTATTTTTGGAACTAACATATTAACCTAGAGCCCAGTGCCAGTTTCTGTTTTTTCCTTGTTTTTGAGCCTCACAGAAAAAGAATACCAAACGAAGTCCAAACGGAATAAAACTTCACGATGATTTTTCTTGGACCAGAAGACACCCAGGGGACTTGGAATCCAAGTCAGAAGAGCCATGAGGCAGCGACAAGGGTGGAGGGCGCGCCCTAGGTGTGGCGCCCTCCTACCTTGTGGGCCCCTCGGTGATCCCCTGACCTAGGTCTTCCTCCTATATATTCACATATATTCCAAAACAACCAGAGGCATCCACGAAAACACTTTTCCAGTGCCGCAACCTTCTGTTCCCATGAGATCCCATCTTGGGGCCTTTTTCGGCATCCTGCCAGAGGGGGAATCGATCACGGAGGGCTTCTACATCAACCCTTTTGCCCTTCTGATGAAGTGTGAGTAGTTTACCTCAGACCTACGGGTCCATAGCTAGTAGCTAGATGGCTTCTTCTCTGTCTTTGATTCTCAATACCACGTCTCCTTGATGTTCTTGGAGATCTATCCGATGTAATCTTCTTTTGCGGTGTGTTTGTCGCGATCCGATGAATTGTGGATTTATGATCAGCTTATCTATGAATATTATTTGAATCTTCTCTGAATTCTTTTATGCATGATTTAATATCTTTGTATTTTTCTTCGAATTATCGGTTTGGTTTGGCCAACTAGATTGGTCTTTCTTGCAATGGGAGAGGTGCTTAGCTTTGGGTTCAATCTTGCGTGATTTCACCCAGTGACAAAGTAGGGGTTGCGAGACACGTATTGCATTGTTGCCATCGAGGATAAAAAGATGGGGTTTTCATCATATTGCTTGAGTTAATTTCTCTACATCATGTCATCTTACTTAAGGCGTTACTCCGTTCTTTATGAACTTAATACTCTAGATGCATGCTGGATAGCGGTCGATGTGTGGAGTAATAGTAGTAGATGCAGGCAGGAGTCGGTGTACTTGATACGGACGTGATGCCTATATGCATAATCATTGCCTTGGATATCATCATAAGTTTGTGCTTTTCTATCAATTGCTCGACAGTAATTTGTTCACCCACCGTATTATTTGCCTTCATTAGAGAAGCCTCTAGTGAAACCTATGGCCCCCGGGTCTATTTTCCATCATATTACTTTCCGATCTACTATTTTGCAATCTTTTATTTTCATATCTATATACCAAAAAAACCCAAAAATATTTTATCTTTTATTTATCTATCTCTATCAGATCTCACCTTTGCAACTGACCGTGAAGGGATTGACAACCCCTTTTATCGCGTTGGGTGCAAGTGTTTGATTGTTTGTTTAGGTATTGGTGATTTGCGCGTTCTTCTCCTACTGGATTGATACCTTGGTTCTTAACTGAGGGAAATACTTACCTCTACTGTGCTGCATCCCCTTTCCTCTTCAAGGGAAAAACCAACGCAAGCTCAAGAAGTAGCACCGTGGTGCGCCAAAGAGGCTCACCAGCGATGAGTTGCAAGTGGAATTAGAGAAGGTCAGGCATATTACACCAGGAAACCATCCTGATAATGGTAGCGGGAAAAGGAAGTGTGGCAGGGCAGAAGAGAGAATAGTGTTTACCCGCAGGTCCACTTTGTGGGGCTTGGAGTATTGGAAAGATTTGGATCTGCGGCATAATCTTGATGTGATGCACATCGAGAAAAATATATGTGACAGCATTATCGGCACACTTCTTACTATTGAAGGCAAGACGAAAGATACCTTAAAATCTAGGATTGATTTGACACACCTGGGTATCAGAAAGGATTTGCAGGTGGAAGATGAAGGTAAACCACAGGATATGGCACCAGCTGTGTACATCTTGGAGAAGGTAAAAAGAAAAGAATTCTGCAAGGTCCTGTCACGTGTGAGATTCCCACATGGATTTTCTTCCAACCCTGAAAGGAGAGTCAGTGCAAATGGAAACAAGGTACAAGGGTTGAAAACTCATGACTGCCACGTCCTACTTCAAAGGGTTTTACCTGTTATCATTAGAGGATTGGGCCGCCCTGACTTATACAGAGCAGTTGCAGAGTTGGGACAATTCTTCAGGGAACTCTGCAGTAGAAATATCAGGATAGATGCTTTGGAGCATCTTAGAGACAAGATGCCAACTATCCTATGCGTCCTTGAGAAGATATATCCTCCAGCCTTCTTTGATGTGATGGTGCATTTGGCTGTTCATCTACCTCACGAGGCACTACTTAGAGGTCCTGTACAGTATGGCTGGATGTACCCTATTGAAAGGCGGCTAGGCACTTTCAAGGGCTATGTTAGGAACAGAGCTAGACCTGAGGGTTCCATTGCAGAGGCCTACATTGCTACAGAAGCGTTGACATTCTGCTCAAAATACATTGAAACAGCTGATGAGCTTAGCAAAGAGGTGGGTGAAGACAATCCCGAGCTCAATGTTTTCGATTGTTCTGTTCGAGTTGCAGGGAAGAGTCGACAAGACGACAAACCTAAAGATTTGGACAAAATGGTTTGGTATGTGTTGAATAACTGTCCTGAGATTCTACCTTATATCGAGTAAATGCTAAGTACTGCAGCTTATACATCATAATCTACTAAACTTGCAGCACATTCTTACATATTTAGATGTTTGACGCGATCACTATGTTGTGCAGCATCTACAAAAAGGAGTTACTGATGCAAAATCCAAGAAACATTGACAAACTAGTTATGGCAGGATTTGCAAAATGGTTCTAGAGCCATGTAAGCTTTTGAATTGCACTGTCAGTTTTTTAATATATTGAGTACATAAGATGATCAGCTTGTCTATTTTCTAACCATAGGTTAAGAAGATGCGGGAGGATGGGCAGGCAGTTAATGATGCCCTTTACGCACTAGCAATGGGTCCTGATACTCAGGTAGGACATTATGAATCTTGCGTTGTTGGAGATGTGCGCTACAACACCCTTGCACGCGACGAAGGCAGGAAGACACAAAAGAGTGCCATCATGAGCACAGATAAGGCGAAGAGACAACTGAAATGTATGCTAACATAATAGACATTGTTCAGTTGCAATATATCTCCAGTTTCGAGGTTCATCGGTGTGTGGTTCTGTTGTGCTGTCGTTGGTATAACCTGTTTTCCATGATCGCAAAACCCAGAGCTGATGATTATTTCAAATCCATCAATGTCAAGGCGGCGTACCAGACCTACGAGCCTTTTATTTTGGCAAATCAAGCAACACAGATATTTTTCTGGGAAGACACATTTGCACGTAGCGATGACTGGAGAGTATTGCAAAGGCTTGAGCAGAGGAATTTGTTTAATGAAGTTGCATAACAAGATGATGCTTACACTGCTCCTGATGTAGAAGATTCCACAGATGTTCCTAATATCTTTGAGAACCATCACGTCAATGACGCTGGCGAAAAGATTGCCTATCGGGCTGTGGACATACGAGAGTTGATCAATAAGACGCCAACATTCGAGGACATTGAGGATGAAGAAGAAGATGACACTGGGGGGAATTACGATTCAGACTGATACACATGGCGAAGATGTTGACGCTGCTGCTGCGGATGATGATTAGATTGCTTTTGTCGTATTTGCCTGTCAGTAGATGTTTTTTTATCTACTATGTGAAATTGTGTTTGCTATGACAACTGAAACCTGATGAAGTTGTTGTTTCGTATTTTGCTATGAGAACATCACTTATTATGTATGTTGATTTGTGTTTGGTGATTGTATGACGACTAAAACATGATGACATTGTTGTTTAGTTGTACTCATATTTGGCTGTGAAACTTGTATTTGATGACATAGTTTGCTGTTGGACTGCAATTTGCTCAACGTCTTCGAATGGGAACAAAGCTGACCCGACAGGGCCTCTGCAAATTTATTTATTTATTAGCAAAAGGGCCTCTGCTATTTATTTATTTATGAGCAAAAGGGGATACCCCCCGATTTCCGTTAATAGAAATCATTAGATGTTCACAACACTACTCCCAGCCTGCTAAACATGTTTCATTCATTACTATTTTCAGCAAAGTACTCATGTCATAGCCACTGAATACATCACGAGTGCTACATACACTGCAAATAAAGAGACAATCATCCTACAGAGCACATCGATTTTGCCCGTTATCTTCACAAGCTCTTTCATCTCCTCATTGCTGTCAAGGCCGTTCAACAGCTGTTGCTTGGCCATGATCAGAGGAACTACATCTTTAACCTTCTACTCTGCATCTTCCTGTTCTGCCGTTCCTTCCGTTACTTGTCCAACACCCCAACCTTTCGGTATTGGGATTCCTCGGCTAACCAAATAATCAGCGTAGTTGCATTCCCACACATCAGCAACTTCCCAGAAATACAAATCACATGAATCTTTCCTTTTCTGCACGAATCAAATTGGAAGATCATCAACCAAACTATTAAAAAAATCAGCAACTGAAAGCAGCGGAACAACACTTAAACATATTATTACCCCATGATTCGGGCATTTGTAGAAGACTCGGCCAGGGTTGAGGATTGTGGTTGAGACGCGACGGATGACTCTACATGATTTGCAGCAGTGGCCCCACACAAATGGCAGCAGGTTGCGATGAGCAACCGGCTGCGGTGCGTGTGCCTGCGGGGGTGTGATGAGACCCACAGGCGATGGTACGGGTGGCGACTTGGCGCATATCTAGTTGTTGCCTGCTGAAGAGCAGGTGGACGATCCGCCAACGGACATGGTTGCTGTGGCCAGAGCTTCCGATGCTAGGCAGAGTAAGTAGATAAGAGGAGAAGCTAACGTTGGATATGTCAGTTTCATTACTTGCAAAGTAGCATAGCACCATATATAGTCATAGTCTAGGTTTGGATTCGAACCAGCTACAGGAGCACGTCTCTCTTTTTTCTAAAACTCAGCAACGTCTCTTTACTGGTACACTAGCTTGTTCTGTACGCCTTCTCAAGTCTTTATTTTCTTTTCTTTTTTTTTGTGAGGAAGGAGGAGAAAATTGAGGGTTCCTGGGACTCGAACCCAAGACCTCTCGGTTGAAAACCAAGGGTGCTAGTCACTTATGTGGCGAACGTTCCCTGGGAGGAGGACGGCAAACGAACGCATTTTCCTCGCAGTTTAGTTGCGACGCAAGATCAAACGGTCGCAATTTCGGGAATGTTATCTGGTGAACGAGCCCAGTTTTTCTTTTCTTCCTATATATAAAAAGTATGCTACTTGGTGTCGGCTTAGTCAACAAACGATTGTGCCAACCTTGATCGTTGGATTGACATTCAACGTCTGTTGTGTTTCTTCAGTCTCTTCTTCCTCCAGCAGCCAAACCCAAACCAGCACCGGCGGGACCGTCTGCTCCCGCCTCCCACGGCTGGCGGTGCTGCCGCGCACGCATCGTGGCCACATCGCACCCTAAAACTCTGCACATCTTCCCCGGCTCCTGTTCATTCCCGTCCGAGGCCTCACCACCGTCCTCCGCCTTGGTTCACTTGCCGCGGCGCCGCCCTCCGGTGTTGTCAACATGGTCAACAACCGAGAGGAATAAGGAGATGACTGTACATGCTGAGGATGACAGTAGGGACCTACCAGGATCATGGCAGTAGGCAAGCAAGTGCCTCCTTTATTACAAGAAAAAAAAGGGTTCCTCCTGATGGCTTCCTGACATCTGGGTCGCACGCCACTGTCAACGTAGTCAATAAGCGAGATAACTGCACAAGGAGCAGCAGACACCCGGGACCCAGCAGCGCGCGCAGTAATATTTTTTTTTGGGACGGAGAAGGGTATCAACTGGGTTGTACGGGAGCTGTGGCCCGTCTTGCCCAGGCTTTTATTTCATATGTTTACCACATGACCAGCCCCGTTTTTTTTCCTTTATGAAAATGGCTAGCCCAGCTATTTTGTTTTTTGCAGAATAACCAACGTAGGCCTACTTGCTTTTCTATGCCCTGCTGGGCCGAAAATATTTCAAGAAGAGGAGGGATGCATTCGGGCTTGCCCAGAAAATGGGCTATAAGTAATAAGAAATGGGCTATAAGTAATAAGAAATGGGCTGTAAAATGAAAAAATACAGCAAACAGGCAATTAGTTCCAAAATACTTTTTTCTTTCGGATTTTGATATTTTAAATTTCATTGTTTTTGTGCGGGTAAAATTTCATTGGTTTAAATTAAGGTATGTTTAGTTTTTAAATTAATTTGAATCTGGCTAGAAATTTCGGGCTGTATGCTGTTTGGGACAGATTTGGAGGCTGACTTGTGGGTCTACTAGGTTGACGTGTACGAAAGGCTTTGTCAACTTAGTCCACAAATGATTCGAGCAGCAGTGACCGTTGGATGTTAATCCAACGGCCGTGCTGCTTCTTCAATATCTGATCTTCTTGCTCCAGCTGCCCAAACCAGCGCCGGTGGGACTGCCTGCTCCCGCCTCCTGTGGCCGGCTGTGCTGCCGCATAGGCCGCACCACCCCACCCTACTCCATCGCTGGCCAGGCCATTCCTCTACTCACCCACACCTCCTGTTATTTTCTGGCTCCGGGTCGTTCCCTTCCTAGGCCTCACCGTCGTCCACTGCCCTGGTGCTCTCGGCGTGGCGTGGTGAACGTGGTCAACGAACGACATCCATAGGAAGAGGACTGTACGTGGAGAGGCTGACAGCTGGGTCCATGGCCGCACGCAAGGAAGTGCCTCCTTATTATGCGCAAAATAATGATTCCTCCACCTGACAGCAGGGACCCACCGGAAGGGCCTCTATATTTCGTGAAAAGAATGTTCCTCCCGCTGACAGCTCGGACCCACCAGCTATATCTTCGCACGCAAGGAAGTGCCGCCTTATTACGTACAAAAAAATGAATACTCCCCCTACTATCTGGGACCCACCATAGTTGGAGGCTGACTTGTGGGTCTACTAAATTGACACAGACGAAGGGCTTTGTCAACTTAGTCAATATGAACGATTCTAGCTCCAGTGACCGTACGATGTCCATCCAACGGCCGTAGTGCTTCTTCAACCTCTGGTCTTCTTGCTCCAGCCACCCAAACCAGCGCCGGTCGTGCCGCCTGCCCCTGCCTCCCATGGTCGGCTCTGCTGCTGCGCAGGCCTCATCGCCCCACCCTACTCCCATCGCTGGCCTGGCCATCCCTGTACTCACCTAGACCTGCTGTTATTCTCCGGCGATGGCAGCCTCACACTGCAGCCCAACCAGTAAACCCTCGTACACCCCTCCACGTGGGAAACAACTGCCGAGTCTTCCCCGGCTCTGGGTCATTCCCTTCCTAGGCCTCGCCGTCATCCACTGCCTTGGTGCTCTCGGCATGGCATGGTCAACATGGTCAAGGAACGACTTACATCGGAAGAGGATTGTACGTGGAGAGGCTGATAGCTGGGTCCACGGTCGCAGCAAGGAAGTGCCTCCTTATTATGCGCAAAATAATGATTCCTCCACCTGACAGTAGAGACCTACCGGAAGGGCCTCTGTATTTTGGCTTAGCTGTATTTTGCGAAAAAAATGTTTTCCCCCCTGACAGCCGGGACCCACCAGCTATATCTTCGGACGCAAGGAAAGTGCCTCCATATTAGGCACAAAAAAAAATGAATCCTCTCCCTGATAGCTCGGACCCAGCATCAATAACTTCGCACACAAGGAAGTGCGTCCTTATCCTCCCTGACAGCTGGGACCCACCTGATCGAAGCGGAAGTAGCGTTGTCGTGAACGTGTACGTACATACTGGTCGATCGGTCTCTCTTCAATGATGAACCGTGGCTGAGCAAGCAGCGGCACGTGTAGTAGTAGAGCCCCCGGCGTAGCAGTTCAGGCAGTCCCTTCTAAACCGTGTACACGTATGTACAGCCACATCCCAAAAAGTACGGTCACATACGTACATACGGGCGGGGTCTCGAACGCGTACTCGCGCATACGTATGGCCAGGGCTCATGTACATGGAGAGGCAATGGACGGCAGCAACGTCGTCCTGTTCATCGGGCAGCCAACCGGCTGGGTCGGAAAGGAGAAATAGCGTCTTGTTCATCGGGAGGCAAGAGACTGAGTCGAAATGCGTCCTGTTCAACGGGAGCCAACCAGCTTGGATGGAACAGCCAAAACGGGGTCTGGCGTACCGTAGTACGGAGGAAACGGCCTTCTGTTCGACCGGCTACGGTCAAAACAGGGGTCCTGTTCATCGGGAGGGATGTGGCATACCGCAAAACGAAGGAAACGGACTTGTGTTGAAGTGCTCCAGTCGAAACGGGGGTCCGGTTCATCGGGAGGGGTGTGACGTACCGTAAAACGGAGGAAACGGACTTATGTAGGGGCTTTACAGTCGAAACGGGGGTCCTGTTCATCGGAGCGGTGTGGCGTACCGCAAAACGGGACTCCACGGGCTACTGTTCACCCACCGTCGACTTCCTTCAGCCTCCACTGTTCATCCACCGCATCTTCCTCCTGCCTCCACCAGCTACTGTTCATCCATGTGCTACTATTCATCCAGCCCTCCACCGGCTACTGTTCAACCAGTCCTCCACAGGGTCCTGTTCATCCACCCCCAACCAGCTCGGCTGTGGCGGCCTTCTCTCGGGGTCCTGTTCATCCAGCGGCAACGGCCTACTACTACTACCACGGGGTCCTGTTCATCCAACCCCCACTAGGAACTGTTCATCCAACCCCAACCACGTACGTCTCGACTCGTTCAACCAACCCCCACGTTCACTGTTCATCAAGAGGCAGCATGTTCGATCGGCTTCAGTTAGCAGCAGTAGCGAAGGAATCCCTCGATCGGGTTCAGTTAACAGCCGGGGATCGATCGATCGCTCGGGTTCAATAACGTAGCTAGTGCAATCGCTCAGGTTCAGTAAGCAAACGCCTCACTCGGGTTCAGTTAGAGCCCAACGCCTCGCACACACACGCGTACGTATACGAGAGAAAACGTGCAAACCTCCGTGCATCGCTCGGCCCTGACCACCCACCATAACCAGGAACTCCCCGAAATTTTCCTCGCCCTCGCTTCTACCACGATTTTTTCCGTCATGGACAGCCCAAAGAATGTCATGCATGTACGTCTCCGGCCCACCCAGGACGAAAAGCACATTTTCTGTCATGATTTTGTGTCATAGAAGTAGGAGCCCACCACATCTATGATGATACCTAGTTTTGTCATAATTATTGTCATAGAAGTGTCATAAGCTTGACAGAAAAAAATTTGTTTGGCCCAAAATGTCACTGATGTGTCTTTTTTTGTAGTGTAGTGGGTCATCAAGAATATTTTCTAACCTAGACAAGTTATCAGCTACGGGATTCTCGGCTCCATTCCTATCAGTAATGTGTAAATAAAATTCTTGCAGCAAGAGAACCCACCTAATGAGTCTAGGTTTAGCATCTTTCTTTTCCATAAGATATTTTATAGCAGCCTGATCGGTGTGAACAATTACTTTGGAATCAACAATGTGAGATCTGAATTTATCGCAAGCAAACACAACTGCTAAAAATTCTTTCTCAGTAGCAGCATAATTTATTTGGGCACTGTCTAGAGTTTTGCTAGCATAATGGATAACATTTAATTTGTTATCAACTCTTTGTCCTAGAACAGCACCAACAACATAATCACTAGCATCACACATAATTTCAAAAGGCAAGTTCCAATCAGGTGGTTGAACAATAGGTGCAAACGTTGAGGCTTTCTTAAGTGTTTCAAAGGCTTCTACATAATCATCCCAAGACAATGCCTTCTATAACCATAAAGTGGCACTTCTCCCAATTCAAGACAAGATTAGTTTGTTCACATCTCTGCAAAACTCGATCAAGGTTGCTTAAGCAATCATCAAAAGAAGTTTCCTAAATGGAGAAATCATCCATGAAAACCTCAACAATCTTTTCACAAAAATCAGATAATATAGCAGTCATACATCTTTGAAAGGTAGTAGGTGCATTACATAAACCAAAGGGCATACGTCTATAAACATAAGTTCCAAAAGGACAAGTAAAGGTGGTTTTCTCTTGATCAGGTTGTGAAACAGGTATATGAGAGAAACCAGAATATCAAGAAAACAAAAGTGTGTGTGCTTAGATAGTCTTTCTAGCATTTGATCAATAAAAAGCAGAGGGTAATGATCTTTTCAAGTAGCTTTGTTTAATTTCCTAAAATCAATTACCATTCTATAGCCTCTAACAATTCTTTGTGGGATAAGTTCATTTTTATCATTAGGAACAACAGTAATACCTCCTTTCTTAGGGACACAATGAACATGACTTACCCATCTACTATCAGCTATGGGATAGATTATACTTGCTTCTAGAAGCTTTAATATTTCAGTTCATACAACTTCTTTCATCTTAGGATTCAATCGTCATTGGTGGTCAACAATGGGTTTAGCATCAGGTTCCATATTAATCTTGTGCTGACAAAGAGTGGGACTAATGCCCTTAAGATCATGAAGAGTATATCCAATAGCAGCACGGTGCTTCCTCAGAATTTTTAATAATCTCTCTTCTTCATGTTCTGAAAGGTTAGCACTAATAATAACAGGATATATCTTTTTATCATCAAGATAAGCATACTTCAAAGTGTCAGGCAATTGTTTTAATTCAAACACAGGATCACCTTTAGGTGGAAGAGGACCTCCTAGAGTTTCAATAGGCAGATTGTGTTTAAGGAGCGGTTATTGTTTGAAGAAAATTTTATCTATTTCATTTCTTTCATGCAAGTGCATATCATTTTTGTGATCTAGCAAATATTGTTCTAGTGGATCAGTAGGAGGTACAACAATAGAAGCAAGACCAATTATTTCATCTTTACTAGATGATTCTTTATCATGAGGTTGTCTACGAAACTTAGAGAAATTAAACTCATGAGGCACATCACGAAAACTAACACTGACAGTTTCTTTCTCACAATCTATCTTAGCATTAACAGTGTTCAAGAAAGATCTACCAAAAATTATGGGACAAAAGTCATCTTGTGGGGAACCAAGAACTACAAAATCAGTAGGGTATTTTATTTTCCGACACAAGACTTCAACATCTCTAACTATCCCAAGTGGTGTGATGGTATCTCTATTAGCTAGTTTAATAGTAACATCTATGTCTTCTATTTCAGCGGGTGCTATATCATTCATAATTTCTTGGTATAAGGTAAAAGGAATAGCACTCACACGAGCACCCATGTCACATAAACCATGGTAATAATGATCTCCTATTTTAACTGAGACAACAAGCATGACAACAACAACCTTGTTCTTATATTTAGTATCGGGTTTGGCAATTCTAGCTGCTTCATCACAGAAGTAAATAACATGCCCATCAATATTATCGACCAAGAGATCTTTAACCATAGCAACACTAGGTTCTACTTTAATTTCTTCTGAGGGTTTAGGTGCTTTAATGTTACTTTTGCGAACCACTGTTGATACCTTAGCATGTTCCTTTATCATAACAGGGAAAGGTGGGTTTTCAATATAAGCAGTAGGAACAACTGGATCAACATTATAAATGATAGTTTCATCTTTAGCTATGATCGTTCTTTAATTTCTTCTTTAATAGGGGGGGTGATATTTAATCCACTTCTTAGGGAGATCAACATGAGTAGCAAATGATTCACAAAAAGAGTGTAACACCCTGGATTTTGGCCCTTTCCTTTTTCTTTTGAATTTCTTTGGATTGATTTTCTGTGGCTCGGAGGTCTTGAAAACTGGGAAGATCATCTCTTCCCGGTCTCCAAAGTGGCTTGTCATCCTCAAACCCTTTCCAAGACCATGTCAATTCCATCTTAGCCCAAACCCAAATTCCTTTTCTTGGGAATATTCTTTTTTATATTAAAGGAATAATCCTTTTTGCTCTAGGTTGTGAAGTAACCTATATTTCTGTCTTCCACAAAATTCCAAAAAAATTCTCATAAACTGTTTGGATCATATATGCCCCAAATATTTCCAAACTTTCCTTGCCTAGCCCAAAAATAATTCAGCAATATTCATTCTTCAATTCTGTGCAGAGTGGCCTTTGGTGAAGGAAGTGCCACCTATCTTTTCTTGATTGCTCCCAAACTTCTTGGGAATTCTCTCATATCCAAATCATTGCCACATGAAAAAATGCAACTCCATTTGCCTAGTGAATCTTCCTTAGCAAATTTCCAAAGTTTTTGTGTGATGGAAGCCTTTGTGAAGGAAGTACTAGCTAGGGTCATCCAAATGAGTTAAAACTTTGCAAGGCCCTTCATATTATCAAATCATGACTCTCCAACAATTTTAAGATTGATCCACCAATCCATGTGAGCTACTCATCAAATCTTTGTTTCTGGTCAGATTTTCAGTGTGTGAAGCAACTATATTTTATATTGCTTCATTATTGCTGAACATTTACTAGGACATGCTCCTACCCATATAACATCTCTTCACCAAATTTCACCTCATTTTATCTAGGCAATATTCCTCCTTAATGTTTCTAAGTTTCTGTCCAGCAAGAACCACTATGAAGGAAGTACCATTTTGGTATATCCAAATGGTACGAAATTTTTACAATGTGTTCATATGACCAAATGACTAGCCTCAACCAAATTTCAACTCAATCCAACACGCTATATGAGTGCCACTTCATGATTCATTTTCTGGACCAGTTTGGGCAGTTGTGAAGCAACTATGATAAACGTTGCTCCAAATCATCTCAAAATTCACAGGATTGTAGTCCTTCCTACCATAAGCATATCTGACATATTTTTATTCCTAGTGGCCATCACATTTCACCTCACCATATGGGCCAAGTTTGCTACAGCAAACCTTGTGTGAGTAATCCTATCAGCACAGAGCTGTTTTTGTCGAACCATCACCTCAGAGGGAACCTACTTTGGAAGGACTATGCGCTAGACAACATTTGGAGTGCCAGAGTGCACCGCGTGCACCTGTTCACGCGGTGACTACGCGTCTGGCATGCCAAAACGCACGTTCTGGCAGTCGGGCCCCTTTTTACCGGTCGTTTCCCTTGCGCCCTCGACACCTAGCCATGTCTAGGAGCTTCCTCTCATCGTTTCCCTTCCCCTGGACCCCTCTCCCCCTCCTGTAGCTCGCTCATCGGCGTTAGCCACGGCGTGCACGCGGGTGCAGAGTGCACCGAGAAGCTTTTGTTCTCGCCCCGTCTTCTTCCTCCGCCCCTGCCATCCCGCGTCTGCTCCCGCATTGCTGACCCGTCGCCTCACCGCCCAATCTTGGCCACGAGCACACGCGTACACGGACGCGCCAGAGCCGCGGCCACGCGTCCACGGCCACGGCCTCGACGCCACGGCTATTTAAGCCGTTCCCGAGACCTCTCATCATCATCAACCTCTTCCCCGTCCTCCTCTAGCCCTCCCAAGCCTCTCAATCGACCTCGAGGATGCCCCCTGCCCTTCCATTGCCGCCATGACTCTGTCCTCTGCCTAAATTCGTGCCCACCGGAGCCCCATTCTCCCTCTCCACCTCACCACGGCCCTTCCCCAGCCCCTGGACCCTCCCCGCAGCTCGCTGTTTCCTCTCCATGGCCATGGCGCCAGGACCTTCATCGCCGTCGTCACTGTCCACCACGGGAATCAGAGCCTCGCTCGACTTGGTGGTCTCTGGCGCCCGTGGAGTAGTCCACCCGAAGCGCGGCGCCTCCCCGGTTCCTCCGGTGGCCGGAGCTCCTCGAGGGATGGCCGGAACCGCCGGGAGCCAGCGCCGGCCGCGGCCTCCCCTTCCCCGCTGTCGCGCTCCGTCGGGAAGAAGGAGGCAGGAGGAGAGAGAAAAGATCCCATGGGACCCACTTGTATGCGACCAGAGGCCGACCCAGTCAACATAAGTGGAAGCGTATTCCTCGCGAGTGCGCTTTCTACAACCCAAAGCGCATATTGATTCTACTTCGGCTAGAAATACGTCTTCTTTTGCAGAAAGCGTATTTCCCGAAGGCGCTTTCTGTCTAAACAGCCAGGGACCTATCTGTGAATATTCTTTTTATAGATTTGGCCCCTTGTTTTCAACGGTCTATATCTCCGCGAGAATCAGGTGATTCCAAAGCCCATGTTCTCGTCTCGTTGAGCCCGTTCTGTTGGTACCATTTCCATTATGTGTTCACATATTGAAAATGACCATTTTGCCCTTGCCCTTAATTAGCCCCCTTCGAGAGAGAAACTTTTCGTGAGCTTCCCTCACTTCTCCCCGATGGATCCTTCATCCCTAGGCAAGTCACGACAGCCACATACATGACGGTCTTGCAATAGTCTTGGTTTTCCACTTGAATATTTAAATAAGTTGTGCATGTTAATATTTTCGTGAATGCTTTATATGCTTATGGATCCATCCTCGTTACTATGCCGTTATCATTTTGCACCTGTTAGTTAAATGATTTCTTCCTACTATTATTATTGTCATGTTATATTCTAGTAGGTCTTTTCCGATGCTAGAAGTCATGCTATGTTCATATGAGGGTTATGCTTGTGCTATTCATGATCATCACTATGCCATGCTCAGCTGCGTCTAGTAGAGTAAATGCTTTATTGCTATTGATGCTATGACTCATATGGTTATGCTTCCCATCCATGCTCTTGTTGATATCATGTTCATATGCATTGTTACTTCATTATGTATTCATGGCTCAGCTCATCACAATGCAACTTTAACCGGACATTAATCGAACTTGAACATCTGTTGGCTGAGTCATAGTGCCATCGAGTCGAGCTGACCAATGCAGCCACACTTGCCTGTATGGGAAGGCCCTAATTCGGTCTATTGTCATGCCTCTCGCCGGTGCCTCCAACTAGGGAAGGTTATGTGCGTGCGTTACTGTGGCGCCCCGCCTGATTACCACTGTAGCTAGACGGTCGCCACGCATACCAGCCCAGGAAATCACTCTGGCATGCGCGTTTACAACAAGTATCATGAACACAAGCATTTATATTAATGAATATATAAGTCTTACATGAGATATATTACAAGAGGGATGGCAGCGGAAAAGCTCTATCTAAGGCAGCACGGTCTTGGTGCAGCTCCAATCCACAGGGATCTGACTGGGTTACGCTCCTAGCCCGCGAACGCTCCGGCTCCTCGTCGACGGACGACGGATCCTTATGTGAACCTGGCCACATTGAAGGCCGCTGAGTACTTTTGAATGTACTCGCAAGCAAACCAAACTAACATATACACCAAGCAAAGCAATCCATGGCATTCAAGCATGCACATGTTATTAGAGCAACATTGATTATCATGGCATAGCATACCTATCTAGCAAGATTAATTATCATGGCATAACAGGGTTATCTAGCAAGATAACTACTAAGGTAAAATACGGTAAAGTAAAGCATAAATAATCCATACTCCGAACAATATCAGGATCCAATCCAACTCTTTTGATAATCTGACCATCTCTTTCATAGCCATTCCATGGCTATCATATCATATCCCTGACATTATCCGTCTATGCATCTCCACTGTAAGTCAGATAAACTTACTCTCTTACGGGTTGTCCCACAATCCTCGGAATACTCATGAGTCGCTGAGTACCTCCGATCATAAGACAAGTTCTTCCATCATTATTATGTTATTACGGTTGACCACCTAGAGATGTTTGCATGGACTGTCCAATACCGTGGACGCGGCTATTCGAATAGATTTTACACTCTGCAGAGGTTGCGCACTTTACCCACACGATGGAGCACCTGACCTCGTGATCCAATTCGGGTGGACCAGTGTTGCTCCAACGAAACCTGCCTAACCCGTGACTCCTCCATCATACCACCAACAATCATACCCTCCCAGGGTCATGTCCTGGGTGGCCCCTGTGTCACCTCATGAAACCTGCCACCATCGTGGCCAAACAAACTGTCCCAAACGAGGACACCGGCAAATAACTCAACTAGGCTCATAAGGTTATCGTCACCTACCGGGCCAGGGCAGCACGCACGCATAACCTTCCCTAGATGGTGGTACCGATAAAAGAGCACGCGATCAGACAAAGTCAAGGCCGTCTCATACCGACAAATGTGGTTGCACGGATAAGTCCGGACAGGTGACTCTGGATCAACCGACTAGGTTTAGTTTTAGCCAGAATTTAGCAAGCATGGATATTCATCACAATAATCTGAGATGGCAATAGCTATGCATGATCATAACAACCTATCTCCATATAATATCACGACAAGTCATTAGTGAATCAATATTTAAATGGCAGGCTTATTACTTTACAAGTTGCAGCAGTAGGGTAACGACCATCTGAACCCTTGTATGAAGCCGACAAATAAACCAGTAGCCACAAGAACGGTCTTTACAACTCAGATCTGGGACGTTACCGGAATAACTCAACCCCGACTCAAGACGGCTAAAAAGCAGCTCAGAGCATGAGACGGTGTCGATAAAAAGAAAGTAGCAACTCCCAAAGACGGCCGAAGAACAGCTCAGAGCATAGGGTCATTGCTACGGAAAGAAATTCAACAGCTGCCCGAGACGGCCGAAAAGCAGCTCAGAACATGGGCTAGTTGCTGACAAGAGAAATATAAAACTGGCATCCACCCCGGACAGCCGAAAGCAGCTCAGAACACAGGCATGGTGCCGTCACCAAAGAAAGGCAGACAAGGGTTCATTGGCGTCCCATACAGCTCACTACTACGCACACAAGCATCAACATATTAATTTAAACATGCAGGAATAACATAGAGCAATGCTTTGCGGCATATATCAGATGGTCGGCTTGCCTGGGGGTCGAAGAATACTCCGGGAAGGAGTGCGATCACCTCACGGAGGAATTAGCCGGAAAAGTTCTCTCTCGGAGGGGCTGAATGAAGGGTAGGGGCAAAATGGTCATTTTCAGAATGTGTAAACATTATGAAAATGATTCCATCGGAAAAGGCTCGACGATACGATGACGTGAGAGTTGGTTTCACCTGAATCGGAGTTGGGAGTGAAAAATTGTGATGGTTTGAAGTGGAAGGACCTTTCTATAAATAACTATTTACTTCTGGGTACCTGGGTGGAAATCTGGTGGCGCCCTCTCTGGAAATACGCTTTCCTAAGAGAGAAAACATATTTTAGCGTGAGGCCGCAGCAGAATACGCCTTCGCGTGGGGAAAGCGCACTACGCCAAATATGTCTCCACTTAATCCAGTCAGCGCTGAGAGAATGACAGGCGGGGCCCACCTCATCTCCTTCCCTCTCCTCCTGGTGCTCTTCCCTGCCGTGATGCAGAGAGCAGGGGCGAGCTGGCCGTCGGACTAGCCGTCGCTCCGCTGCTCCACAGGGCTGGCCGACGAGTCCAGAGGCTCGGCCGCTCCACGCCGCTCCGGTGGGAGGCCGCAGGGTCGACCAGGGCAGCCCACATCGCCGGGCAAAGGGGAGGCCGCCGCGCCCGAAGCGCATGAAGGGGAGGGCCGCGCCGGCGGGGTTCTTCTGCCGGAGTTGAGGGAGGCGGTGGTCTGGGGCTCCAGGGAAGGCCGAGGGCGAGGATAGAGAGGAAGGAAAGTGGCTAGAGCACCGGAGGGGGTCGAGGGGATCGGCGGCGGCCTCGCGGCCGTGGGCGGGCAGGGAGCTCCTGGAGCTCGAGGAGGAGACGGCTGGGGTGCTTAAATAGCCGCAGGGAGGAGCTCTAGATGGCAGCCGAAGCTCCGGGAACTCGATGCCGTGGCGGCGCTCGAGCGGAGCACCTCCTGTCGGCACACCCGGCCAGGGAGCTAGGGGACGAGGCGGAGCAGAGGAGCAGGCAACGTGGGCGAGCAAGGAGGGCTGGGCGGCAAGCTGGGGATAGCCAGTGGGGACCGGACGGTGACTGTTGCCACAGTTCGCGCCGGCTGCCGACTAAAGTCGTGGTCACCACCGGCACCACGCCTCCAAGGCATAGTAGCAACCTCAAATCATGTCAACTATATAGATTAGAGGTTAGTGAGTTGACCCATCATGGCTTGGATGCAAGTGACGGCACGATTTGACGGATGAGAGCTCACATGTGTTCTGACATGAAGGTGTTTGATGAGATTTCTGGAGATATCACTGGGTGAAACGAGCTAGTTTTTGGCATCCATGGGTAATTTTGCAATGTTAACCACCATGAAAAAATTCAGCTCAAATGGATCATGTGTTCAAGCACTTCCTTTGCAAACTGGAAATCTAGACAAAATTTGCAAATGGATGCTGTGCTCAACTTTGAACTATGGAACTTGGGATCTTGATGGAAACGGTGAATATATGGATAGGAGAAGCTCCACAATTTATTTGGGATTTTTCCTGGCTACAAAAATGGTAGTTCCTTTAGAAACAACCCAAAATGCATTATTGGCATTAAATAGGAAAAATGCAATTTCCCTTATTTAATTATGGCCAATATTTTTATGGGAGCTCAATATGATCACAAAGAATATCTCCACAAGTTTTCATGAACTTTGGAGATGGATAGATATTTTCCTGGATTTAATTCCTTTAACTGGCAGAAAAAGGAATTAATTATAAATGAAAAATATTGCAAATTACTTTGCAATATTTTTACAAATCCAGGGTTTACAAAGATAGGATGATCACTGGAAAAAGTTTGGGAGGCAGAAGATCAAAGGGAATTAGGGTTCCTTTGTAACGAAATTGATTATGGTTTCCCTTCCGGTAACTCGGAAGGTAGGGTTTTGATGGCAAACCCCTGAGAACAAATTTTGGGCGGCAAGGTTGAACTCGAGAGAATCTCTGGTTGGATAGGGAAGGCAAGGTTAAATGACCATCTTCATATACCCAAGAGCTGGAGAAAATCCGTTAACACCGAGAAAAAAGACGGGAGTCAAATCCTGCGAAGGAAAAAAACAGGAGCGAAAACCAGGGTGTTACAAACCTAACCCCCTTAAGAAAATCTCGTCCTCGAGATTTCCGGGCTTACCTCCCGAGGAAGGGGGCTTACCTGTGTGCGACTTGGATCCATCAGCTATCTTGTCTTCGTTGGTTCACTGACCCTTTAGCTGCCTCTTTTGACGGGTCATGTGTTGTCTCTGCACACAATTTTCTTGAATCCTTCTCTTTCCTGTCAGGTGTACCTTTTGTCCGGATAGTGGTGTTGCTGGCTGGGATAGTGGGTAGTTCCAACAGACAGCTTGGTTTCCATAACCTGGAAGTGACTGCTTCAGGTTTTATTGCGATACTCCGTACTCTGACAGTTAGGGCAAGACATCCTTTCCTAGTTCCAGGCTTACGTGCTTGTATGGCCTCGAGTGTCTATGGGTGGCTTTCTTTTTGCTGTGTTAGAATGCTCAGTCTGGCTGTGGGTTCCGTACTGACATTTCCTTTTGTCTTCGGCATTCTGACTTTGTCCTTAGGTGATCCACAATTCAAAGAACAACGTGACCAAGCTATTGCTGCTGTATCCCCAACTGAAGTGTCGGGCATGATCACAAAGTAATCATAGAAAGTAATCTCTTATTCCAATGACATCATGATGTATACGAGTTGTTGATGTTGATGCGCTTTGAGCCATTCTATCTAAATGTCCAGTTTCAAACTCTGTCGCTCGTGGAGATGACTCTGTCATATATAGCCTTTGTAGTCCGTGCTATGACCACTGAGCTAAATATAGTATGGTTGTCATTCGGTGTATCTTTCGAAGCATAGCCTCTTGTCTTGGTTGATGGCCCGTATTTAGGATGAGTATGACGTGCTAGCTGCATTGTTGTGGCCGTATATGCAAGAGTCTGACAAGGATTGGTAATAATACCTTGTCTGTGAAACTGTATCTTGCTGACCATCACGGAGGTTGTTTGTCCACAACTTCTTGATTCTTGAGGATTCCTTTCATAACCTGTCATGACCTGCGAGCACAGCTCCTTGATTGTTTTCCTGGTTTGTCAGGCTTGTTCTCACAACTTACTCTTGCATATCTCGTAGGGATTGCGGTGCTCATATTCTTCTTTGAACTATAGGGCCAACGTTTCCCTGAACACAGTCATTCCCGTGTATGAGTGGCTCGCATGAACTGATCCACTGGACTGCATGCTCACAACATATACAGAGGTAGGATAAATCCTTTTATATTCATTGAGTTCTGAGGCGGATGTGCGTCCAGACTAGTTCATGCTTCTGACAGGATTGTTGTGGGCACGGGGTGTGTTGAAGAAGGCCGAATTCCTTATGCTTGAAGCTTCTACCAAAGTAGCATGCTGCAAAAGGCTGGGTATCGTACCTCAAAAGCTTTCCTTCATGTGGCTTACTGCGAAAGGTTGCGTGCCTTATTCCAGAAGCCTTTTACTGTGTACGCAGTTGGATCTATGGCCGATTCTAGCTTCCTTCCAAAGTATCCAGGATTTTACCCATAGCGGAGCCAAAACTTGGTATAGGCCATACCTTGTCTGAATATATTCCATTGGTCATGCACATCGTTTGTCCTTCTGCTGGTCTGCTCATTGTTGTTGTAAAGCTTGCAAGACCAATGCAGACCTCATGTTGTTAATTAATTCGAAATCCCCTATGCGTTCAAACCAAGTGTTACCAATAATAAGCAGTTGACGGATCATTCCTTCCGGTTCAGTTGAGTTTCCAATCATGTTAGGTGCTCCTTGATTCTGGATGCTTGGAAGCTCAGTGATTCTGGGCAACCGTGAACTCATCCATATTCCTTGCAAACCTTGTCACAGTGCCCAGAAAATTTTGTATTTGCACCGGTGAGCTTCAAGATTTGCTTTGAAATTTATACCTACGTACCGGAGTTTTGGTGTTGCTCGTGGCGTATTCACATTCTTGAAATATGTCTTCGGTGGGTAATAAATGGTTCTTGAGTCCATTGAGAAAAGACATAAGGTTCACCCCACTGACTGAAATAGTCCTTGTGTCGCGGATGGAATAATTTGTCCTTACTGATATTCATTCTTGGTAACTCATCTGACTGCTCCTTAGGCGTGATCTGTTCTGAGGCAAACTCTCTCAAGTATATTCTGTCCTTGTCAGTTGTACATAGATTATGCTTCTGACCTATTCTTCATTCTTGACAGATCCGGTGTTGCTATTCTGAATACCAAGCAGTTGGCTTGGCTTGACTCTTGCTGAATTTGGATTATTGGGTATTAACCAAGTTGTATGCTGGCCTTCTTGACGACACTTGCGGATGGATCCAGTCGAAGCGAAGAAACGGAACCGACAAAAGAAACAAAAACCATGAAAAACCAAAAAGCAAATAAAGCTCAAATTTTACGGACCTTACACACGTGGCCGAGGATCCACTAGTATAACTATTATAGCGCACTCGATGCACCTCTAAGGATTTAGAAGCGAAACTACACAATGCTCCTGGTAGCACTGGTGTCAAGCTCCTACTACTTCCTTAGGGAACATCACACTCTCAACGCACGATGGCTATGGTCGTGCGATTCTAGGGTTATCGGGGAAAAGATGGAATTTATAGGTGTTTCCCAAAAGAAACTAGAGTTAAGAAGAGAAATGCCATGGCTAGCAAGCAGGGTAAGGATATCTGGTTTACCTTGGGGTTCAGGGCTCACGGGTCGTTGCCTGGTGAGGATATTTCACACCGGAGGCAAAGGCCACGAGAGTTTGGTCTGATGGAGCCAAAGACCTATGGGGTTGCCTTATGATCAATAGTAGCCGTGCCCGTTTGGCAAAGATGGCCGAAATCCATCTGGGCTTTCTACTGAGCACAAGACAATGAAGTCTAGCTAGGGTAACCTATAGTTAGCCTGGCTACTCTGATACCATCCGTTGTGGAGCCCCGCCTGATTACCAC
Organism: Thinopyrum elongatum; assembly: GCA_011799875.1. NCBI lineage: Eukaryota > Viridiplantae > Streptophyta > Magnoliopsida > Poales > Poaceae > Thinopyrum > Thinopyrum elongatum. Next base: position 129,107,477 of record CM022298.1, read on the forward strand.
TGTAGCCAGACGGTCGCCACACATACCAGCCCAGGAAATCACTCTGGCATGCGTGTTTAAAACAAGTATCATGAACACAGGCATTTCTATTAATGAATATATAAGTCTTACATGAGATATATTACAAGAGGGATGGCAGCGGAAAAGCTCTATCTAAGGCAGCATGGTCCTGGTGCGGCTCCAATCCACAGGGATCTGACTGGGTTACGCTCCTAGCCCACAAACGCTCCGGCTCCTCGTCGACGGACGACGGATCCTTATGTGAACCTGGCCACATTGAAGGCCGCTGAGTACTTTTGAATGTACTCGCAAGCAAACCAAACTAACATGTACACCAAGCAAAGCAATCCATGGCATTCAAGCATGCACATGTTATTAGAGCAACATTGATTATCATGGCATAGCATACCTATCTAGCAAGATTAATTATCATGGCATAACAGGGTTATCTAGCAAGATAACTACTAAGGTAAAATATGGTAAAGTAAAGCATAAATAATCCATACTCCGAACAATATCAGGATCCAATCCAACTCTTTTGGTCATCTGACCATCTCTTTCATAGCCATTCCCTGGCTATCATATCATATCCCTGACATTATCCGTCTATGCATCTCCACTGTAAGTCTGATAAACTTACTCTCTTACGGGTTGTCCCACAATCCTCGGAATACTCATGAGTTGCTGAGTACCTCTGATCATAAGACAAGTTCTTCCATCATTATTATGTTATTACGGTTGACCACCTAGAGAGGTCTGGACGGACTGTCCAATACCGTGGACGCGGCTATTCGAATAGATTTTACACTCTGCAGAGGTTGCGCACTTTACCCACACGATGGAGCACCTGACCTCGCGATCCCATTCAGATGGACCAGTGTTGCTCCAACGAAACCTGCCTAACCCGTGACTCCTCCACCGTACCACCGACAATCATACCCTCCCAGGGTCATGTCCTGGGTGGCCCCTATGTCACCTCATGACACCGGGGACCGTCGTGGCCAAACAAACTGTCCCAAATGGGGACGCTGGAAAATAACTCAACTGGGCTCACAAGGTTATCGTCACCTACCGGGCCAGGGCAGCATGCACGCATAACCTTCCCTAGTTGGTGGTACCGATAAAAGAGCACGTGATCAGGCAAAGTCAAGGCCGTCCCATACCAGCAAATGTGGTTGCACAGATAAATCCGGACAGGTGACTCTGGATCAACCGACTAGGTTTAGTTTTAGCCAGAATTTAGCAAGCATGGATATTCATCACAATAACCTGAGATGGCAATAGCTATGCATGATCATAACAACCTATCTCCATATAATATCACGACAAGTCATTAGTGAATCAATATTTAAATGGCAGGCTTATTACTTTACAAGTTGCAGCTGTAGGGTAACGACCATCTGAACCCTTGTATGAAACCGGAAAATAAACCAGTAGCCACCAGAACGGTCTTTACAACTCAGATCTAGGACATTACAGGAATAACTCAACCCCGACTCAAGACGGCTGAAAAGCAGCTCAGAGCATAAGACGGTGTCGATAAAAAGAAAGTAGCAACTCCCTAAGACTGCCGAAGAACAGCTTAGAGCTTAGGGTCATTGCTACGAAAAGAAATTCAACAGCTGCCCGAGACGGCCGAAAAGCAGCTCAGAACATGGGCCAGTTGCTGACAAGAGAAATATAAAACCGGCATCCACCCCGGACGGCCGAAAGCAGCTCAGAACACAGGCATGGTGCCGTCACCAAAGAAAGGCAGACAAGGGTTCATTGGCGTCCCATAGTGCTCACTACTACGCACACAAGCATCAGCATATTAATTTAAACATGCAGGAATAACACAGAGCAATGCTTTAGGGCATATATCAGATGGTCAGCTTGCCTGGGGGTCGAAGATAACTCCGGGAAGGAGTGCGATCACCTCGCGGAGGAATTAGCCGGAAAAGTTCTCTCTCGGAGGGGCTGAATGAAGGGTAGGGGCAAAATGGTCATTTTTAGAATGTGTAAACATTATGAAAATGATTCCATCAGAAAGGGCTCGATGATACGAAGACGTGAGTGTTGGTTTCACCTGAATCAGAGTTGGGAGTGAAAAGTTGTGATGGTTTGAAGTGGAAGGACCTTTTTGTAAATAACTATTTACTTCTGGGTCCTTGGGTGGAAATTTGGTGGCGCCCTCTCTGGAAATTGAAGGAAATATGCCCTAGAGGCAATAATAAAATTGTTATTTATATTTCCTTATATCATGATAAATGTTTATTATTCATGCTAGAATTGTATTAACCGGAAACTTAGTACATGTGTGAATACATAGACAAACAGAGTGTGACTAGTATGCCTCTACTTGACTAGCTCGTTGATCAAAGATGGTTAAGTTTCCTAGCCATAGACATGAGTTGTCATTTGATGAATGGGATCACATCATTGGAGAATGATGTGATTGACAAGACCCATCCGTTAGCTTAGCACTATGATCGTTTAGTTTGTTGCTATTGCTTTCTTCATGACTTATACATGTTCCTATGACTATGAGATTATGCAATTCCCGAATACCGGAGGAACACCTTGTGTGCTATCAAATGTCACAATGTAACTGGGTGATCATAAAGATGCTCTACAGGTGTCTCCGAAGGTGTTTGTTGGGTTGGCATAGATCGAGATTAGGATTTGTCACTCCGAGTATCGGAGAGGTATCTCTGGGCCATCTCGGTAATGCACATCATATGAAGCCTTACAAGCAATGTGACTAATGAGTTAGTTGCGGGATGATGCATTACGGAACGAGTAAAGAGACTTGCCGGTAATGAGATTGAACTAGGTATGATGATACTGATGATCGAATCTCGGGCAAGTAACATACCGATGACAAAGGGAATAACGTATGTTGTTATGCGGTTTGACCGATAAAGATCTTCGTAGAATATGTAGGAGCCAATATGAGCATCCAGGTTCCGCTATTGGTTATTGACCGGAGATGTGTCTCGGACATGTCTACATAGTTCTCGAACCCGTAGGGTCCGCACGCTTAACGTTCGATGATGATTTGTATTATGAGTTTATGTGATTTGATGACTGAAGTTTGTTCGGAATCCCGGATGAGATCAGGGACATGACGAGGAGTCTCGAAATGGTCGAGAGGTAAAGATCGATATATTGGAAGGCTATATTCGGACATCGGAAAGGTTCCGAGTGATTCGGGTATTTTTCGGAGTACCGGAGAGTTAAGGGAATTCGCCGGGGAAGTAGTGGGCCTTAATGGGCCATACGGGAAAGGAAAGAAGGGCCTCAAGGGGTGACCGCGCGCCCCCCCATGGGCTGGTCCGAATTGGACTAGAAGGGGGCGGCGCCCCCCTCCTTCCTTCTCCCCTCTTCCTTCTTCCCTCCTTCTCCTACTAGGAATAGGAAAGAGGAGGGGAATCCTACATGGACTGGGGAGTCCCAGTAGGATTCCCCACACCTGGAGCGCCCCCCTTGGGCCGGCCACCTCTTCCCTCCCCTCCTTTATATACGTGGCCAGGGGGCACCCCAATAGCACATCAAAGTTTCTCTTAGCCGTGTGCGGTGCCCCCCTCCACAGTTACACACCTCGGTCATATCGTCGTAGTGCTTAGGCGAAGCCCTGCGCCGGTAACTTCATCATCACCGTCGCCATGCCGTCGTGCTGACGGAACTCTCCCTCGGCCTCAACTGGATGAAGAGTACGAGGGACGTCATCGAGCTGAACTTGTGCTGAACACGGAGGTGCCGTACGTTCGGTGCTAGGATCGGTCGGATCATGAAGACGTACGACTACATCAACAGCATTGATAAACGCTTCCGCTTTCGGTCTACGAGGGTACGTGGACACACTCTCCCCACTCGTTGCTATGCTTCTCCTAGGTAGATCTTGCATGATCGTAGGATTTTTTTTGAAATACTACGTTCCCCAACAGTGGTATCAGAGCCAGGTCTATGCATAGATGTTATATGCACGAGTAGAACACAAAGAGTTATGGGCGATAATAGTCATACTGCTTACCAGCATGTCATACTTTGATTCGGCGGTATTGTTGGATGAAGCGGCTCAGACCGACATTACGTGTACGCTTACGCGAGACTGGTTCTACCGACGTGCTTTGCACACAGGTGGCTGGTGGGTGTCAGTTTCTCCAACTTTAGTTGAATCGAGTGTGACTACGCCCGGTCCTTGTTGAAGGTTAAAACAGCACACTTGACGAAAAATCGTTGTGGTTTTGATGCTTAGGTAAGAACGGTTCTTGCTCAGCCCGTAGTAGCCACGTAAAACTTGCAACAACAAAGTAGAGGACGTCTAACTTGTTTTTGCAGGGCTTGCTGTGATGTGATATGGTCAAGACATGATGTGATATAATTTGTTGTATGAGATGATCGTGTTTTGTAACAGAGTTATCGGCAACCGGCAGGAGCCATATGGTTGTCGCTTTATTGTATGCAATGCTATTGCCATGTAATTGCTTTACTTTGTCACTAAGCGGTAGCGATAGTCATAGAAGCAATAAGTTGGCGAGATGACAACAATGCTACGATGGAGATCATGCTGGAGCACCGGTGACGATGGAGATCATACTAGGGCGCCGGTGACGATGGAGATCATGACGATGCTTCGATGATGGAGATTAAGAGCATAAGATGATGATGGCCATATCATGTCACATATTGAATTGCATGTGATGTTAATCCTTTATTATGCATCTTATTTTGCTTAGTACGGCGGTAGCATTATAAGATGATCTCTCACTAAATTTCAAGGTACAAGTGTTCTCCCTGAGTATGCAACGTTGCTACAGTTCGTCGTGCCGAGACACCATGTGATGATCGGGTGTGATAAGCTCTACGTTCACATACAATGGGTGCATGCTAGTTTTGCACACGCAGAATACTCGGGTTAAACTTGACGAGCCTAGCATATGCAGATATGGCCTCGGAACACTGAGACCGAAAGGTCAAGCGTGAATCATATAGTAGATATGATCAACATAGTGATGTTCACCATTGAAAACTACTCCATCTCACGTGATGATCGAACATGGTTTAGTTGATTTGGATCACGTGATCACTTAGATGATTAGAGGGATGTCTATCTAAGTGGGAGTTCTTAAGTAATATGATTAATTGAACTTTAATTTATCATGAACTTAGTACTTGATAGTTTTTTGCATGTCTATTATGTTGTAGATCAATAGCTTGCGTATAGCTCCCCTGTTTTATTTTTGATATGTTCCTAGAGAAAACTAAGTTGAAAGATGATAGTAGCAATGATGCGGACTAGTTCCGTGATCTGAGGATTATCCTCATTGCTACACAGAAGAATTATGTCCTTGATGCACCGCTAGGTGACAGACCTATTGCAGGAGGAGATGCAAACGTTTTGAACGTTTAGCAAGCTCGATATGATGACTACTTGATAGTTTAGTGCGCCATGATTCACGGCTTAGAACCGGGACTTCAAAAACATTTTGAACGCCACGGAGCATATGAGATGTTTCAAGAGCTGAAATCGGTATTTCAGACTCATGCCCGTGTCGAGAGGTATGAGACCTCTGACAAATACTTTGCCTACAAGATGGAGGAGAATAGCTCAACCAGTGAGCATGTGCTCAGAATGTCTGAGTACTACAGTTGCTTGAATCAAGTGGGAGTTAATCTTCCAGATAAGATAGTAATTGACAAAATTCTCTAGTCACTATCACCAAGTTACTAGAACTTCGTGATGAACTATAATATGCAAGGGATGACAAAAATGATTCCTGAGCTCTTCGTGATGCTGAAATCAACGAAGGTAGAAATCAAGAAAGAGCATCAAGTGTTGATGGTTAACAAGACCACTAGTTTCAAGAAAAAGGGCAAAGGGAAGAAAGGGAACTTCAAGAAGAATAGCAAGCAAGTTGCTACTCCCGGGAAGAAGCCCAAGTCTGGACCTAAGCCTGAAACTGAGTGCTTCTACTGCAAAGGGACTGTTCACTGGAAGCGGAACTGCCCCAAGTATTTGGCGGATAAGAAGGATGGCAAAGTGAACAAAGGTATATTTGATATACATGTTATTGATGTGTATTTTACTAGTGTTCATAGTAGCCCCTGGGTATTTGATACTGGTTCAGTTGCTAACATTAGTAACTCGAAACATGAGTTGCAAAATGAACAGAGACTAGTTAATGACGAGGTGACGATGTGTGTTGGAAGTGATTCCAAGGTTGATAAGATCACCATCGCACACTCCCTCTACCTTCGGGATTAGTGTTGGACCTAAATAAATGTTATTTGGTATTTGCGTTGAGCATGATATGATTGGATCATGTTTATTGCGATACGGTTATTCATTTAAGTCAGAGAATAATTGTTGTTCTATTTAAATGAATAAAACCTTCTATGGTCATACACTCAATATAAATGGTTTATTGAATCTTGATCATAGTGATACACATATTCATAATATTGATGCCAAAAGATGCAAAGTTGATAATGATAATGCAACATATTTTGTGGCACTGCCGTTTGGGTCATATTGGTGTAAAGTGCATGAAGAAACTCCATACTGATGGAATTTTGGAATCACTTGATTATGAATCACTTGGTTCTTGCGAACCATGCCTCATGGGCAAGATGACTAAAACTCCGTTCTCCGGAACAATGGAGCAAGCAACAGATTTATTGGAAATAATACATACTGATGTATGCGGTCCGATGAATATTAAGGCTCGTGGTGGGTATCGTTATTTTCTGACCTTCACAGATGATTTGAGCAGATATGGGTATATCTACTTGATGAAACATAAGTCTGAAACATTTGAAAAGTTCAAAAGAAATTCAGAGTGAAGTAGAAAATCATCGTAACAAGAAAATAAAATTTCTACGATCTAATCGTGGAGGTGAATATTTGAGTTATGAGTTTGGTCTTCATTTGAAACAATGTGGAATAGTTTAACAACTCACGCCACCTGGAACACCACAGCGTAATGGTGTGTCCGAACGTCATAACCGTACTTTATTAGATATGGTGCGATCTATGATGTCTCTTACCGATTTACCACTATCGTTTTGGGGTTATGCATTAGAGACAACTGCATTCACGTTAAATAGGGCACCATCTAAATCCGTTGAGACGACACCATATGAACTGTGGTTTGGCAAGAAACCTAAGGTGTCGTTTCTTAAAGTTTAGGGTTGTGATGCTTATGTGAAAAAGCTTCAACCTGATAAAGCTCGAACCCAAATCGGAGAAAAGTGTCTTCATAGGATACCCAAAGGAGACTATTGGGTACACCTTCTATCACAGATCCGAAGGCAAGATATTCATTGCTAAGAATGGATCCTTTCTAGAGAAGGAGTTTCTCTCGAAAGAAGTGAGTGGGAGGAAAGTAGAACTTGATGAGGTAATTGTACCTTCTCCTGAATTGGAAAGTAGTTTATCACAGAAATCAGTTCCAGTGATTCCTACACCAATTAGTGAGGAAGCTAATGATGATGATCATGAAACTTCAGATCAAGTTACTACAGAACCTCGTAGGTCAACCAGAGTACGTTCTGCACTAGAGTGGTACGGTAATCCTGTTCTGGAAGTCATGTTACTAGACCATGACGAACCTATGAACTATGAGGCAGCAATGATGAGCCCAGATTCCGCGAAATGGCTTGAGGCCATGAAATCTGAGATGGGATCCATGTATGAGAACAGAGTGTGGACTTTGGTTGACTTGCCCGATGATCGGCAAGCCATTGAGAATAAATGGATCTTCAAGAGGAAGACAGACGCTGATAGTAGTGTTACTATCTACAAAGCTCGACTTGTCGCAAAAGGTTTTTGACAAAGTTCAAGGTGTTGACGATGATGAGATTTTCTCACTCGTAGCGATGCTTAAGTCTGTCCGAATCATGTTAGCAATTGCCACATTTTATGAAATCTGGCAAATGGATGTCAAAAATTACATTCCTTAATGGAATTTTTAAAGAAGAAGCTGTATATGATGCAACCAGAAGCTTTTGTCAATCCTAAAGGTGCTAACAAAATGTGCAAGCTCCAGCGATCCATCTATGGACTGGTGCAAGCATCTTGGAGTTGGAATATATGCTTTGATGAAGTGATCAAAGCATATGGTTTTATACAGACTTACGGTGAAGCCTGTATTTACAAGAAAGTGAGTTGGAGCTCTGTAGCATTTCTGATATTATACGTGGATGACATATTATTGATTGGAAATGATATAGAATTTCTGGATAGCATAAAAGGATACTTGAATAAGAATTTTTCAATAAAAAGGACCTCAGTGAAGCTGCTTAAGTATTGAGCATCAAGATCTATAGGGATAGATCGAGACGCTTAATAGGACTTTCACAAAGCACATACCTTGACAAGATTTTGAAGAAGTTCAAAATGGATCAGTCAAAGAAGGAGTTCTTGCCTGTGTTACAAGGTGTAAAATTGAGTAAGACTCAAAACCCGACCACGGCAGAAGATAGAAAGAGAATGAAAGTCATTCCCTATGCCTCAGTCATAGGTTCTATAAAGTATGCCATGCTATGTACCAGACCAGTTGTGTGCCTTGCTATGAGTTTAGCAAGGAGGTACGATAGTGATCCAGGGATAGATCACTGGATAGCGGTCAAAGTTATCCTTAGTTACCTAAGAGGACTAAGGAAATATTTCTCGGTTATGGAGGTGATAAAAGAGGTCGTCGTAAAAGGTTACGTTGATGCAAGCTTTTACACCGATCCAGATGACTCAAAGTCTCAATCTGGATACATATTGAAAGTGGGAGCAATTAGCTAGAGTAGCTCCGTGCAGAGCATTGTAGACATAGAAATTTGCAAAATACATACGGATCTGAATGTGGCAAACCTGTTGACTAAACTTCTCTCACAAGCAAAACTTGATCACACCTTAGTACTCTTTGGGTGTTAATCACATGGCGATGTGAACTAGATTATTGACTCTAGTAAACCTTTTGAGTGTTGGTCACATAAGCGATGTGAACTATGGGTGTTAATCACATGGTGATGTGAACTATTGGTGTTAAATCACATGGCGATGTGCACTAGATTATTGACTCTAGTAAACCTTTTGAGTGTTGGTCACATAAGCGATGCGAACTATGGGTGTTAATCACATGGTGATGTGAACTATTGGTGTTAAATCACATGGCGATGTGAACTAGATTATTGACTCTAGTGCAAGTGGGAGACTGAAGGAAATATGCCCTAGAGGCAATAATAAAATTGTTTTTTATATTTCCTTATATCATGATAAATGTTTATTATTCATGCTAGAATTGTATTAACCGGAAACTTAGTACATGTGTGAATACATAGACAAACAGAGTGTCACTAGTATGCCTCTACTTGACTAGCTCGTTGATCAAAGATGGTTAAGTTTCCAAGCCATAGACATGAGTTGTCATTTGATGAACGGGATCACATCATTGGAGAATGATGTGATTGACAAGACCCATCCGTTAGCTTAGCACTATGATCGTTTAGTTTGTTGCTATTGCTTTCTTCATGACTTATACATGTTCCTATGACTATGAGATTATGCAACTCCCGAATACCAGAGGAACACCTTGTGTGCTATCAAACGTCACAACGTAACTGGGTGATCATAAAGATGCTCTATAGGTGTCTCCGAAGGTGTTTGTTGGGTTGGCATAGATCGCGATTAGGATTTGTCACTCCGAGTATTGGAGAGGTATCTCTGGGCCCTCTCGGTAATGAACATCATATGAAGCCTTGCAAGCAATGTGACTAATGAGTTAGTTGCGGGATGATGCATTACGGAACGAGTAAAGAGACTTGCCGGTAACGAGATTGAACTAGGTATGATGATACCGACGATCGAATCTCGGGCAAGTAACATACCGATGACAAAGGGAATAACGTATGTTGTTATGCGGTTTGACCGATAAAGATCTTCATAGAATATGTAGGAGCCAATATGAGCATCCAGGTTCCGCTATTGGTTATTGACCGGAGATGTGTCTCGGTCATGTCTACATAGTTCTCGAACCCGTAGGGTCCGCACGCTTAACGTTTGATGACGATTTCTATTATGAGTTTATGTGATTTGATGACCGAAGTTTGTTTGGAGTCCCGGATGAGATCGGGGAGATGACGAGGAGTCTCGAAATGGTCGAGAGGTAAAGATCGATATATTAGAAGGCTATATTCGGACATCGGAAAGGTTCCGATTGATTCGGGTATTTTTCGGAGTACCGGAGAGTTACGGGAATTCGCCGGGGGAAGTAGTGGGCCTTAATGGGCCATACGGGAAAGGAGAGAAGGGCCTCAAGGGGTGACTGCACGCCCCCCCATGGGCTGGTCCGAATTGGACTAGGAGGGGGTGGCGTCCCCCTCCTTCCTTCTCCCCTCTTCCTTCTTCCCTCCTTCTCCTACTAGGAATTGGAAAGAGGAGGGGAATCCTACTTGGACTGGGGAGTCCTAGTAGGATTCCCCACACCTGGCACGCCCCCCTTGGGCCGGCCACCTCTTCCCTCCCCTCCTTTATATACGTGGCCAGGGGGCACCCCAATAGCACATCAAAGTTTCTCTTAGCCGTGTGCGGTGCCCCCCTCCACAGTTACACACCTCGGTCATATCGTCGTAGTGCTTAGGCGAAGCCCTGCGCCAGTAACTTCATCATCACCGTTGCCATGCCATCATGCTGACGGAACTCTCCCTCGGTCTCAACTGGATCAAGAGTACGAGGGACGTCATCGAGCTGAACGTGTGCTGAACACGGAGGTGCCATACGTTCGGTGCTAGGATCGGTCAGATCGTGAAGACGTACGACTACATCAACCGCGTTGATAAACGCTTCCGCTTTCGGTCTACGAGGGTACGTGGACACACTCTCCCCACTCGTTGCTATGCTTCTCCTAGATAGATCTTGCGTGATCGTAGAATTTTTTTTTTTGAAATACTACGTTCCCCAACAGAAATGCGCTTTCCTAAGAGAGAAAACGTATTTTAGCGTGAGGCCGCAGCAGAATACGCCTTCGCGTGGGGAAAGCGCACTACGCCGAATATGTCTCCACTTAATCCAGTCAGCAGGTCCGCCACGTCAGCACTGAGAGAATGACAGGCGGGGCCCACCTCATCTCCTTCCCTCTCCTCCTGGTCCTCTTCCCTTTCGCGACGCAGAGAGCAGGGGCGGGCCGGCCGCCGGCCTACCCGTCGCTCCGCTACTCCACAGGGCTGGCCGACGAGTCCAGAGGCTCGGCAGCTCAACGCCGCTCCGGTCGGTGGCCGCAGGGTCGACCGGGGCGGCCCACAGCGCCGGGCCAAGGGGAGGCCGCCGCGGCCGAAGCACGCGACGGGGAGGGCCGCGCCGGCGGGGTTCCTCCGCCGAAGTTGAGGGAGGCGGTGGTCTGGGGCTCCAGGGAAGGCCGAGGGCGAGGATAGAGAGGAGGGAAAGTGGCCAGAGCGCCGGAGGGAGTCGAGGGGATCGGCAGTGGCCTCGCGACCGTGGGCGGGCAGGGAGCTCCTGGAGCTCGAGGAGGAGAGGGCTGGGGTGCTTAAATAGCCGCGGGGAGGAGCTCTAGACGGCAGCCGAAGCTCCGGGAACTCGATTGCGTGGCGGCGCTCGAGCGAAGCACCTCCTGTCGGCACACCCGGCCAGGGAGCTAGGGGACGAGGCGGAGCAGAGGAGCAGGCGACGTGGGTGAGCAAGGGGGGCTGGGTGGCAAGCTGGGGATAGCCAGAGGGGACCGGATGGCGACTGTTGCCACAGTTTGCGCCGGCTGCCGACTAAAGTCGTTGTCACTACCGGCACCACGCGTCCAAGGCATAGTAGCAACCTCAAATCATGTCAACTGTATAGATTAGAGGTCAGTGAGTTGACCCATTGTGGCTTGGATGCAAGTGACGGCAAGAGTTGACGGATGAGAGCTCACATGTGTTCTGACATGAAGGTGTTTGATGAGATTTCTGGAGATATCGCTGGGTGAAACGAGCTGGTTTTTGGCATCCATGGGTGATTTAGCAATGTTAACCACCATGAAAAATTTCAGCTCAAATGAATCAAACTTCCTTTGCAAACTGGAAATCTAGACAGAATTTGCAAATGGATGCTGTGCTCAACTTTGATCTATGGAACTTGGGATCTTGATGGAAATGGTGAATATATGGATAGGGGTAGCTCCACAATTTATTTGGGATTTTTCCTGGCTACAAAAATGGTAGTTCCTTTAGAAACAACCCAAAATGCAATATTGGCATTAAATAGGAAAATGCAAATTCCCTTAGTTAATTATGGCCAATATTTTTATGGGAGCTCAATATGATCACAAAGAATATCTCGATAAGTTTTCATGAACTTTGGAGATGGATAGATATTTTCCTAGATTTAATTCCTTTAACTGGCAGAAAAAGGAATTAATTATAAATGAAAAATATTGCAAATTACTTGGCAATATTTTTACATATCCAGGGTTTACAAAGATAGGATGATCACTGGGAAAAGTTTGGGAGGCAGAAGATCAAAGGGAATTAGGGTTCCTTTGTAACGGAAGAGATTATGGTTTCCCTTCCGGTAACTCGGAAGGTAGGGTTTTGATGGCAAACCCCTGAGAACAAATTTTTGGCGGCAAGGTTGAACTCGAGAGAATCTCTTGTTGGATAGGGAAGGCAAGGTTAAATGACCATCTTCATATACCCAAGAGCTGGAGAAAATCTGATAACACCGAGAAAAAAGACGGGAGTCAAATCCCGCGAAGGAAAAAAACAGGAGCGAAAACCAGGGTGTTACAGTTACCCTGATCAGTTAGGCGGCCATAAGCCTTGTGAGCCCGAGTTTGTTAATGTGCACATGTCCCCATTTCAGACCGTTTTTGGTTTTGCCACAACGGTGGCCGTTTGATGTCCCCAAAGGGGAGTTGGTCGGAGTGGCCGGGAGAGTGTCATGCAATAGATCGGTTTTGTTGGAACACCGTTGGTCCACCCGAATGGGAGTACGAGGCCATGAGTTTTGTGGTGTGGGTACAGTGTACTAACCTGTGTAGAGTGTATAATCTATCGATAGCCGCGCCCGCGGATATGGGCCCAGTTCGTTGTAGGTCACACTATGGGTCAACAGTAATAATAACCTGACTAATAAACAACCCCAGTTCGATAAGGAAAGAAGGTGGTTGATCTTTATGTGGTCACGAGATGATCACGAGGGTACTCTTGATAATGATAATGTGATCCTGTGATGATCACGATGGTATTCTTGATAATGATAATGTGATTGTGTGATGATCACGACGGTATTCTTGATGATGATGAGGTGATCTTGTAATGATCACAATGGTAAGTACTATGGATATTTATGGTGGTTATGAGATAACCTCCGAGCAGAGTAAGTTGGTCCATGAGACCTTAAACATCGACCCCCATGCATGCTAGTTCTAGGATCATCCTATTCTTATCATTTAACATGTTCATGCCATGCTCATGTGTTCTATTGGTATCATGCTCATCTGTGATTAAACTGTAAATACCATGTTGTTGTTTGTCTTGATTGCTTTTGGTTGTTGTGAGCTTGCGAGTACATTCAAAGTACTCACCTAGTGTGTCATGAAAGTTTGCATGTCATGCCGTGATTGCTTGCTTGTTGAGGCTTCTAAGTTTGTGAGCTAGGATACGCGTTCCAACTAGAGTCCCTGCGGAGTGGAGTTCACCGCCGTCGTCATTGTTCCACTGCTAGATGATATTCCGCTGCTACGAGTTGTTCTGCTGCTAGCATAGAGCTACCATATCAGGCGTAGTGTCACCATGCCGATGTAAATCCTTGGGTCTTCAGAACCCTTGTACCCATATCCATTGTAATAAAGAGCTGATTTGTTCTATGCCAAGCAGTGCCGTATTCCAGAAGACTTGATCTCTAGGCTGGAATACGGGGGTGTTCCAGTCTCTCTGAGCCAGGGTGCTACAAAGAGGCTACTATCTCAGAGTCAAGTCCATATTTAGTGCTAAACTTGCGAAAAGCATCGATATTCATAAAACATTTAACACAATCAAACTCAAAATTAATACCTAACTCTTTACCTTCATCGAGTTCCCAATCTTCAAAGTTGCGTTTAATTCTCTCCAAAATATCCCACTTGGCTTTAGTAGTTTTATTCATAAAAGAACCAGTATAAGAAGTATCGAGCATGCACTACTGCAGGATGGTCCAAACGCGACAGTCGAATCAGAGACCCTTCAAAGAAACTGTGTGCGATGCATCAATAAAAAACGGTGATGTAATAAAACCGTCAAAAAAGATGCAAAACATTTGCGATGGCGGTGACATCAAACACGGTTCATATTGGAGTTGCGTGTGCGATGAGTGGCAAACGGTTAATCTAGAAGAACTGTTTGTGATGATGCAGAACAACAGAAACGGGCAGACAGATGAGGGTGTGTGCGATATACGGCATACAGTTCACTAGGATGAACTATGTGTGATTAGGCAACACAATAGAAATGGTTTAACTGAACAAGATGTGTGTGATACGCGGCAAATAGGTCCGTAAACAGAAATGTGTACGAAGACCAATAATAACACAGACGATTGCTGCTAATAAGCCGTGTGATTTGCTCTGTCTACAGAAGAATAACATATATATATAATTGAAATAAACATCCAATTACATAAGTGACTATACAGATTATTCGCACACACCTCAATAAACAATTGTATGCATTCTAAACTAGGAGAAACGATCATCTAGTCATCTAATTCTTGTGACGCTCCCGCCACTGCTCTATGGCTCGATCCCTCGTCTGGGGCAGGAAGAAGACACTCCCTCATGTCAATGATCCGCATGTACATCTCGTAGCTTGTGTACGCGTCCTTGGCCGTGTACTTGACGTGTTGTTCATCCAGTCTCTCATGCCAGACACTGTGCCAGGCGTTCTTGTCCTTCTTGCTCTCATCCTTCATCTTCATGTAGTAGGGGGCGATGATGGCTGAGGCGAGGTCAACCAGGGAGTTCTGTTTGTTGTTGTCGCTGGCCCAGACCTTGTAGCGGTCCCGGATGTTGACAAGATTCTGGCATTTTAAGCACGAAACCTTGAGCACTTTTAGATCGTTGGTGGTGTCCACCATAGCGAAATTGTAGTCGGAGCTGTAGATAAACCTGGAGAAACGCTCGCAAGGCCTTGTGCCCAGGTGGTAGTGGTAGACAAGGAAGTCATGTCGCACGCACAACTGGGCGACGGCAACCTTCTGATCGTACCCGGCACGACCGATGGTATACTCAAGGTCGAAGCCGACCACTTGGTACTTGTCCTCGGCAAGCAACTGCTCCATAGTTTGGATGGAGCTCTCCACCGAGACCGGATCGTTCATGTACACCACCGAGAGGGCCTTCCCCCTCACGTGGGTGTCCACTATGTGATGCGTGGTGAACTGCCCGCCGTTGTCGTCGTGGACCGCTGGGAGCGCCATTGGAGCCACGGGGAGCGCCAATGGAACCGCTGGATGTCCTCTCTGTATGTGTCGTCGTGGGTGTGCTTAATGTGTCGTGTGGCGCGAGAGATGAAGGTAAATGGCCGCAGGAATAAATGGGGGCCGGGCGGCCTGGATTCTCGGCGCGCCCGCATGGCAGTTTTTGCAGTGGGTAACTGCATCGTCGCGCCGTGCCCGGCGCAACCACATGCACACGAACGTGCGTGATTGTGCGCCGGCCCCAAACACTGCCAGCGCGCGTGGAGGGACGAGGGCAGAGCGCCCGAAGGGACGCGAGAGTAGAGCGCACGCGGCGGGACGCGAACAGAGCGTGCCGCGGCCACCTCAACCGCAAGCAACCACACGCATAGAGCAGTTGAACACACGGGAAATGGTCGTCTACAAGCCGGCCGACAGTTGCGTCGCTGCGTAGAGAGCGGCCGTGTGCTACTACCGCCGTCTTGGTCTATTAATCCCCTTTATATTCTGTGCCATATTTTGACCTTAAATTTAACCAACAAAATGTTAATGCATGTTACAAAAATTATATAATTGGAAACTATGTTCAAATACGAATCCAACGATATAATCTCTGGCGACATGCATTCGTATTTTATTAGTTAAATCTATAATCAAAATTTGGCACAAAAATACATAGATGACTTATAAACTAGGACACGGGTAGTAGGTAATTTAATCGCAAACGTTTTTATTTGTTAACCATATGTGTACGTGTGCTTTCGTCCTCCTCTCGCATGTCTTGTCACCCCGCTGCCGCAGACGGCTTAGAGCGCAAGCTTGAGCAGCGCGCGGGGGCGTTCTTTTGGCCAAATGGTGGTGAGCCCGTTCCTGCGGAACCGCATAGGTTCCCGCGCAAGCTTCCTGTCGGAGTAAATGACCACGGGTAGCCCATCAGATCCCTTTGGTATTTCAAGACATCGGGGTAGGCTGCGCCCCTCAAACATCAAGGACAAAGGGCCGCCTTCTTGAGGCCGGCTGGTCTAAGCAGCTGGTTACCAGGAGGCGGCGGAGTCCACAAGACGGCCATGAAGTGGGCCGACTCCTAGCAGGCGGCCTCCTGGGAAGCCGAGTCCTAGCAGGCGGCCCCTCGCGCCCTCAAAGTCAGCGCCAACATAAACATGATGAGACAGGGCATGGCTACAGTACATGCCTGCCACCCCCGAATCCAGGGCAGAACGTGGCCACAGTAAGGCGTACCAAGTAGGCATCCTGTGCCCAATGCAGGAGTGTTGCCATGCCGCTCGTGACATCACCCATGGCAGAGGAAGCCATGCTCCCGCGACGGGCGGCCAGTACGGCCCGCAGGCGGCAGGCCCTACCTGTCCGTGACAAGCCAAAAGGCGGCGAGCCCCGACCAGTCGGCACAGTGGGAGGTCGGCTCCTAGCAGGCGGCCCTCCTCCTCCCTTGAAGGCTGTGCGCCATTAACCAGATACGACGGGGTATGGCTATAGTGAGCCCCCGCCAGGCGGCGGGACTGTACCCACGCTCCCCCTGACAAGGCCTTTGTCATCAGGGGCAATGCTACAGCATAAAGCAGTCAACGTGGCCTGTAGACAGCGGGACCCACCTGTCGGCTGAGATCGCGGCAGTCGGCAGACCCAACAGGCGGCGGACCCCGGCGATCGGCGGAGAAGCCGGCGACCAGTGACGCTGACTGCCGGGCCCCGCATCTGGCTGGATTACCGTTATACCCCTGGGGGGTAGGCTTATATAAACCCCCCAGGTCACCCCATGCAAGGGGTTGGCACCTTGGCAGATGCCTCGTCGAGCACCCACAGCACCACACACACACGCAGAGAGAGTGGAGTAGAGCTAGCCTTGCCCTTCTTCCTCCTCTGGCCAAACAGCTCAAGGAGCAAGCTTGTAGCCACATGTTGAGGTAGTGATCATGCGGAGACCCCGCAGAGCAGGACTAGGGGTGTTATCTCCTAGGAGAGCCCCGAACCTGGGTAAGATTCGCAAGCGTACGCGGTCTCGCTCACTCCCGCTTCTGGAGCCCGACGACGTACTTTTGTTCCCATCCACGATAAGCCACCCCCTGGCATATGTCACACGATATCCCCGACATTTGGCGCCCACCGTGGGGCTAGGTGCACCGTCGTCCAGAAACACGTTCTGGACGGGAACCCTCTTCCTCCCTGGCGAGCGCAGCCAGCCCGGCACGCCCGACGGCGTTTGCGCCGACACGCTGCACGGCATGGAAGTTGTTTGCACCGCAAGCAGCCTCACTGATCCCATTGGTGGGATCCGCCTCTTCAACGAGCCCGCACTCGATGCGGGCGCAGCTAGCTCCAAGAGCTGCCTCGTCGATCTCCTCGGCAAGCTTCACATTGCCGACGAGCTGGTCTCCGACCCGGAGTCCGTTGGCTCCACCGACCTTCTCGTCGACATGGTCATCGACGCCGACGTCGCGCTTCCTGATGCCTTCCCCAGTGACGTGGTGATCTTCGACGACCCACTTCCCGCTGCAGACAGCAGCGCCAGCACCAGCACCGTCACTGAGGTGCTGGTCATCAGCCACGACGGAACCTCCGACCAGGCCGGCCGGGACCCGTTGCAGGCGGCAATGCGGGACCTGTCTGCTCTCGTAGCGCCCGGTGCGAGCGGTGAAACGCTGGAAGCATGCCGTATCGCACTTCTTGACAGCGCCAACAAGTTGGCGGCCATGAGACGCCTCACCGAGGCTTACCACCGCGAGATCGACCGCGCCATCTGCGGCACACCGGCTGCTGGCGAACCCAGCCGCGTGGGCACGATCCGGCAGCGCGGCGCCGCCATCGCCAGCATGTTGGGGGCCGACCGCCCGGTCTACGCCACGCCCATGGAGAACTTGCGTGCCGCCCAGGCAGCGGCAGATGAGCTGGACCACCTGGAGGGCGACGAGCGTCGCTGCATGACGGAGCGCGTCCAACAGCTCATCGACGCGGCTGCCGCGCATCAAGAAGATGGTCGCCGCATGGTGGAACCCGACATACAGGCTGGGAACCTTCCCCCTCGCCGAGAGCACGGCGCGACCTCTCGGACACCGACAGCCAGCGCCCGCGACCAAGAGCCGGATGCTAGCCGCAGCCGCACCCGCATCTCCATCGAGCGCGACCAAGACGGCCGCCCACGAGCAGTGGAACGGCGGGACGGTCGTCCGCCCCTCTCACGCAGGGAGAGGCGCGCCTCCCCGCCGCCTGTTGAGCATCCGACTCTCGGAGGCCGGCTGGGCCCCCGTGAAGGAGTCGGAGAGAACGACGCCCGCAACCGGATCGACCGCTTGGCTCGGTCCCTGGCGTTGGAAGAAGAAGATGCAATCGGCCCGCCTTGTTTCGGCCCCCGTATTCGCGACGAGCCCTTCCCCAAAGGGTTCTCGCTCCCTCGGGACACCCCCAAGTACAACGGCTCTGTGAAGCCAGAAGACTGGCTGGTGGACTACTCCACGGCCGTCAGCATAGCGAACGGCAACAAGCGCATTGCCGTAAAGTACGTTCCGCTCATGCTCCAGGGCACGGCCGGGACATGGCTGAACAGCCTCAAGCCCTACAGCGTCAACAACTGGCTAGACTTCACCGAAGTTTTCATCCGCAACTTCACCAGCACCTACAAGCAACCGCCCAAACCTCGCCAGCTCTCTCTATGCATCCAAGGCCCGACTGAGTCTACCCGCGACTACTTAACACGGTGGACCGAGCTGTGCAACTCCTGCGAAAGGGGTTCATGAGGTGCAAGCCATAGAATACTTCACTGATGGGTGCAGGGAGGGCACCCTACTCACGCACCGACTCCTCTGCGACGAGCCGGCCACCCTCGACGAGCTGCTAATCATAGTGGACAAGTACGCCACTGCTGACTCCTCCTTGAAGTCGGAGCTCCGAGTGGACGCATCAGGAAAGATGCTCCCTCCGGCCCCTCAGACGCCGGCTGGTGATTCCAGTCGGCGCCAACAGTCAAACGACAATAAGCGCAAGGCCCCGCAGCCGGCTACTACCAGCCGGCAGGTGGCGACAGTCGAAGACCAGCAGCCAGAGGAGCAGCCCGGCCCCAAACGCCAGAAGGGCGGCAAGCCTGCCTGGTTGCCCGCCTTCTCATTTGAGCAAACCCTCGACGCTCCCTGCAAGTTCCACAGCGGCGCGAAGCCATCCAACCACACCACCCGGAAGTGCCACTGGCTCACCCGCATCGCCAGAGGCGAAGGACTGCCTCCGCCGCCTGCTGGCCCGCCGCCTCCGCCTCCCCAGCAGCCGGCGGTACGACCAGTCGGCGCGATCCAAGATGAGTTTCCTGAAGAGCATGGAGCTTACGTCGTCTTCACCAGCGTGACTGACGACAGGCACAGCCGGCGTCAACAGCGCCGAGAAGTGAATACTGTCACCTCTGAAGCCCCAGAGTTCATGCACTGGTCGGAGAAGCCGATCAGTTGGAGCCGAGCTGACCACCCGGAGGTGATGCCTTCTCCGGGTTCCTATGCCCTGGTGCTGGATGCCACCTTTGCAACAGAGAGGCGAGCTGCTCATTTCTCCCAAATTCTGATAGACGGCGGTAGAAGCATCAACATCCTCTACCGCGACACCATGGAGAAGTTGTGCATCAAAGAGAAACAGCTCCAGCCCAGCCGGACTGTCTTCCATGGCATTGTGCCTGGCCTATCCTGCTCACCAATCGGCAAGATCAGGATAGATGTCCTCTTCGGAGACAAGAATCACTTCCGCCGAGAGCCAATCTGGTTCGAGGTGGTTGACCGTGAGAGCCCCTACCACGCGTTGCTTGGCCGGCCTGCTCTGGCCAAGTTCATGGCGGTCCCCCACTACGCCTACCTCAAGATGAAGATGCCGGGCACCAAGGGCATTATCACCATAGCCGGCGACTACCAGAAGTCTGCCGCCTGTGCCACTGCTAGCAGTCGGCTGGCTGAGTCCCTTGTGATTGCTACCGAGAAACGGCTCCTTGACCGGTTTGTGGCCATGGCCGGCGAGCAGCCGGACCTGTCGCCAGATCCCAAGGGGTCAGAAGCTCAGGCCTCTTTCCAACCAGCCAAAGAAACCAAGAAGATACCCTTGGACCCGGAGCACCCGGAGAGGTTCGCTATCATAGGAGCCCGCCTCGACAGCAAATAGGAAAGTGAGCTCGTCGATTTCCTTAGTGAGAATCGGGACATCTTTGCGTGGTCTCCAAAGGACATGCCGGGTGTTCCGACGGATTTCGCCGAGCACAAGCTACATGTCAGAGCAGATGCAAAACTAGTCAGGCAACCCCTCCGCCGCCTGTCGGAGGTGAAGAGAGGAATTGTTGGTGAAGAGATAGCCCGGCTTCTAGCAGCCGGCTTCATTATGGAAGTATTCTTCCCAGAATGGCTTGCCAACCCAGTCCTTGTACTAAAGAAGAAAAACAAATGGCGCATGTGTATTGACTACACCAGCCTCAACAAAGCTTGCCCGAAAGATCTGTTCGCCTTGCCTCGGATTGACCAAGTGATAGACTCCACAGCCGGATGCAAGCTGTTGAGTTTTTTGGATGCCTACTCGGGGTACCACCAGATCAAGTTAAGCCCGGCCGACCGCCTGAAGACCGCCTTCATCACACCATTCGGAGCCTTCTGCTACCTGACCATGACGTTCGGCTTGAGAAACGCCGGCGCCACGTTTCAGCGTTGCATGCAAAAGTGCCTGCTCAAGCAACTCGGCAGAAATGCCCATGTTTATGTGGACGATATTGTGGTGAAGACGGAGAAGCGCGGTACCCTCTTGGAAGATCTCAAGGAAACCTTTGATAACCTGTGCCGTTTTCAAATCAAGCTCAACCCAGAAAAGTGTGCCTTTGGAGTACCAGCCGGCCAGCTCCTCGGCTTCCTTGTCTTAGAGCGCGGCATAGAGTGCAACCCTGTCAAGATCAAGGCCATCGAGAGGATGGAGAGGCCCACCCGACTGCGAGACATTCAGAAGTTCACCGGCTGCTTGGCATCCATCAGCCGCTTCATCAGTCGGCTGGGCAAGAAGGCTCTTCCACTGTACCATTTGATGAAGAAAACCACTCATTTCGAGTGGAACGACAAGGCGGACGAGGCTTTCCTCCAACTCAAGAAGATGTTAACCACGCTGCCCGTCCTGGCCGCTCTGGCTGCCAAGGAGCCCATGCTTCTCTACATCGCCGCCACCAGCCGGATGGTCAGTACAGTTATGGTGGTAGAGCGCCGAGAGGACGGCAAGGCACAGCCGGTCCAGAGGCCCGTCTACTACTTGAGTGAGGTGCTGTCAGCTTCCAAGCAGAACTACCCCCACTTCCAAAAGTTGTGCTATGGCGTGCATTTTGCCGCCAAGAAGCTCAACCCATACTTTCAAGAGCATCCCATCACGGTCGTCTGCACCGCGCCGCTTCCGGAGATCATAGGCAGCAGAGACGCATCGGGCCGAGTGGCCAAGTGGGCCATCGAGCTGGCCCCCTACACCATCTTCTACCAGCCTCGCACCGCCATCTAGTCCCAAGCACTGGCCGACTTCCTCGTCGACTGGGCCGAGACCCAGTACCTACCGCCAGCTCCAGACTCCACTCATTGGCGGATGCACTTTGATGGCTCGAAGATGCGCACTGGTTTGGGAGCCGGCGTCGTCCTCGCCTCTCCCAAAGGCGACAAGCTCAGATACACGCTGCAAATCAACTTTGCCGCCTCCAACAACGTGGCCGAGTACGAGGCGCTAGTACATGGACTCCGGCTGGCCAAGGAGATTGGCATCCGCCGGATTCTGTGCTACGGCGATTCAGACTTGGTGGTCCAACAGTCGTCTGGCGACTGGGACACCAAGGATGCAAATATGGCAAGCTACCGCTTCCTCGTCCAGCAGATCAGCAGATATTTTGATGGGTGCGAGTTCCTTCACGTGCCACGGGCCGACAACGAGCAAGCAAATGCCTTGGCACGGATCGGCTCCACCAGGCAAGCCATACCAGCCGGCGTGTCCCTTCAGTGCCTCCGCAAGCCGTCTATCAAGCCTTCCCCGGAATCAGAATCCATCTTCGTGCCGGCTGCTCCCGAAGCAGTCGGATCTAACTCAGAGGCTGCAGCAGCCGGCCCGGGGACTTCGGCAAGCGGCACGGGGATTGTAGCAGTCGCACCCAGCCCGGGGACTTCGCAACCCGGCCCGGGGGCTGCAGCAGCCGGCCCGGGGACTTCGGCAAGCGGCACAGGGACTGCAGCAGTCGCACCCGGCCCGGGGACTTCGCAACCTGGCCCGGGGGCAGCAGCAGCCGGCCCGGGGAGTTTGGCAGGCGGCACGGGGACTGCAGCAGTCGTACCCGGCTCGGGGACTTCGCAACCCGGCCCGGGGGCTGCGGCAGCCGGCCCGAGGACTTCACCAAGCGGCTCCGGGACTGCGGCAGTCGCACCCGGCCCAGGGACTCTACAACCCGGCTCGGGGGCTGCAGCGGCCGTCCCGGGGACTTCAACAACGCAGCAAGACACGGTCGACTCCACCCCGCCACCTCCCAACTCAACCGCCCTAGTTTCAGTGGCCGTAATGACAGTGGATGAAGTCGAAGCACCATCATGGGTGCAGCCCATCCTCAACTTTCTGGTAAGCGAAGAGCTGCCAGTTGATGAGATCTCGGCCCGGCAGGTGCAACGCCGGGCAGGAGCTTACACGATAGTAAACAGAGAGCTTGTCAGGCGCAGCGTGGCTGACGTTTTCCAACGCTGCGTCGAACCAGAGAAAGGCAAGGCAATCCTCAGAGACATACACCAAGGTGAGTGCGGCCACCACGCGGCCTCCAGATCCCTTGTCGCCAAAGCTTTCCGCCATGGTTTCTTCTAGCTGACTGCTTTGGAGGACGCCAAGGATCTGGTCAAGAAATGCAAGGGGTGCCAAAAATTCAGCTCCAAGCAACATCTGCCGGCTTCTGCACTCAAGACCATCCCCCTTACCTGGCCCTTTGCCGTCTGGGGGTTGGACATGGTGGGCCCATTCAAGACAGCACGCGGTGGCATGACCCATCTGCTTGTCGCCATGGACAAATTCACCAAGTGGATTGAAGCAAAACCAATCAAGAAACTAAATGGTCCGACTGCTGTGACCTTCATTGCAGATATCACCGTCCGGTACGGTGTACCACACAGCATCATCACCGACAATGGCACTAACTTTGCCAAAGGCGCCTTGGCCCATTTCTGCGCGACGCCGGGCATCCGACTGGACTTAGCGTCCGTTGCCCATCCGCAGTCAAACGGCCAAGTAGAGTGAGCAAATGGCCTCATCTTATCCGGCATCAAACCCCGACTGGTCGAGCCACTGGAGCGCTCGGCCGGCTGCCGGATCTAAGAGTTGCCGGCCGTCCTCTGGAGCCTCCGCACCACTCCGAACAGATCAACCGGTTTCACTCCCTTCTTCCTCGTGTACGGGGCCGAGGACGTCATCCCAACTGACATCGAGTTCGACTCGCCTCGCGTCACCATGTACACGGAGGTGGAGGCGAAGGAAGCACGAGAAGACGGCATCGATCTGCTGGAAGAAGTCCGGCTGTTAGCACTCAGCCGGTCCGCCATCTACCAGCAGAGCCTGCGCCGCTACTACAGTCGGAAGGTCAAGCCACGATCCTTCCAAGAGGGAGACCGTGTGCTCCGGCTGATCCAGCGAACAGCCGGCCAGCACAAGCTCTCGGCCCCTTGGGAAGGCCCCTTCATCATCATCAGCAAAGCCTTGGGCAACGACTCCTATTACCTCATCGACGCACAGAAGCCCAGGGCGCGCAAAAGGGACGATTCCGGCAAGGAAACAGAGCGCCCATGGAACGCAAATCTCCTCCGAAGATTTTACAGTTAAATACAGTATGTACCAGACTACCTTTTGTATTAAGGGCAAAGGCACCGGGTCCCTCGAGGAGCACTCGGGGGCTACCTTTCTTATCTGTATGATAAGTTTCATGCCTGTGAGTATGTTATTTCATTCCTCCGCCCGGCACCGGGACCGACCAGTCGGCCCGGGGGCTTGCCGCCTTGTACTATGTTGGCTCTACCTGCAGTCGGACAAGTAGTGTGCCGGCATCTAAGACCACCCTTGCCATAAGCCGCAGCTCACAGAGCGACTATCTGGCAGGCAAGAGTCAAAGGCAGGAAATGGTGCTCACATGAAAAATGGCTAAGGACGAAAGCACCCACATAGGCCAAGTCGGCTCCTCGCCTAGCCGTCCGGTTGCTGAGCAGCCGGCCGGCCGGCTTCTCACTTAAATTGCTACGTTCTAAGCGGCCAAAGTACTTGTCTTCCCAAAATGGCCAAGTACTTGACGCGACGAGCAGACCGAAGAATGGCTGTCTGGCCGGCAAGGCGACAGCCAAGGGAAAGCGGCAAAGGAAAAAGCCAAAAGAACAGAAAGCAAGGCAAGTCAGAGCTCGGCAAAGCACATCTTGTGCGAGAATTAAATCACATAGCAAGAGGTCCTCGGCCAGCATTCAACAAAGTTTGAATACACCCCCAGCAGGTGGAACTGCGTGAATTTAATAAAGTTTGTTCTAAAGATTACCAAAGCAGGAAAAGATAAGATAAGTTGGCAGCCTAGGCCAAAGGCGCAACAGGCGAGTCTGGCAGGTTGGTGGAGTCGGCGGCGCCAGCTGGTGGAGTGGCCATCTGGCGAGTCTCGGCTTGGTCGCCTTCAGTAGCAGTCGGTGCACTCGCACGTGGCTCGTTGCTCGAGGTCCGATCAAGCTGAGGCTGGGCGTCCGCTCCGCCCTCCGGTGCCTCGCCTTCACCATCCTCATCTTCCTCGTCCTCGCCTTCGTCGCT
Source organism: Thinopyrum elongatum (assembly GCA_011799875.1). Classification (NCBI taxonomy): domain Eukaryota; kingdom Viridiplantae; phylum Streptophyta; class Magnoliopsida; order Poales; family Poaceae; genus Thinopyrum; species Thinopyrum elongatum. The sequence continues at coordinate 129,132,666 of CM022298.1, forward strand.
TGAGGCGATTTCTTCCGCCGAGTCCTCGCCGTCGTTCGGGTTCAGCCCAAACTAGTTCATCGGCACCTCGGCACCCTCCTCGTCCAGCTCAGGGAAGAAGATGCTGTTGTGGGTGTACTCGGCAATCGCCACCGCACGATGGGTGAGCGAAGGCCCTGCTGCCACCAACTCTTCCATGGCCTCCTGCCGGAACATGGCCAACTGGGCTAGGTTCAGCCCAGGATACCACGCCTTGACGAACTCCAAGGCTCCTCGGGCGCCTGCCCGAGCGGAGGATCCCCTCCAAGCCTTGAAGCGGCCGATTGCCGCCTCCAACCAGTCGGCGGTCCGACTGGGGGTGCGTGTAGCTTGGCCACCCGGCCAGAGGGCGGAAACCAGCTAAGACCCGGCATGCTGAAGGCGGCGGAGCAGACGATGAATCGGCTGCAAACGCGTCCTGACGACCAGGAGCTGCTCGTTCATGTTCCGAGGCGCGTCGGGCGGGATCTCCACTCCTTCCCTCCTACGCTGGTCGTGCCACGCCTCGATGGCCTGGCTGACGGCGACGGCGTGGCCAGGAAAGAAGTCTACGCAAAAGAAAAACAAAGATCAGAAGCCGACTCCCGATGCAGTCGACAGCTATTCCAAAGAAAGAAGTTTACCGTCGATCATGTCCTCAATCTCGCCGTAGCCAGCGGCGAGGATCGCCTCCTTCTCGGCCCACTTTGAGCGTTCGATCTCAAACTTGGCTTGAAGGGCGCCTTCCGCCTTCTTGAGCTTCTGGAGCTCCACCTTGTGCTGGTCCGCCAACGTCTTGGCCAGACGGCCGCGCTCCAAGGCCGCCTTACGGCGCTCCTCCTCCTTGACGCGCAGCTCGGTCTGGACTTCGCCCAGATGCTGCTGCAGTGTGGCGTTGGCTCCTGCAAAAATGAGAAAGAGAGGACAATCAACAAAGATGACCAAAAAAGAAAAGTAGTTGCCAGAAGATCCGGCCCGACTGCTCAGCAGTCAGCCCGAATCTCGGGGGCTACACCCAGCGGGTGCGCTGACGCGCCCCCGCGAGGAAGTAGACAGAATGCTTACGCCGGCTTTCGGTGAGGTCGGCGGTCCGCTTAGCCAACTCCTGGACTTGGGAGTTGAAGGCGGCTGCGCGGATGTTGTGGTAGTCCTGCAACGAAGACAAAAGAAGAGAAAACAAGTTAGCACTCGGAACCTACCTTAAAGTTCCGAGCCGCCTGCTCAGCAGCCGGCCCGGAACTCGGGGGCTACACCTAGTGGGTGCACTGGCGCGCCCCCATGGAAGACTGCAAGAATCAAAAAACAAAGCAAAGAAGCATACCTGAACGGCCGTCCGCGTTGCCAAGAACACCTTCGTACACTGCTGGAGGGCGGCGCCTTGAGCCTGGAGCTGGGCCTGAACGTCCTGCGCGGCCTAGTTAAGCACGCCCGTCCCGCCCCCAGGCGACCATTCTGGTGGGGCGGCACTGGTGGCCTCTGCGTCTGGGGCCGACGAGCTCGCGGCCCCAATCTCCTACGCCCGCGGCGCCGAGGCCACCTTCGCCGCACGCCGACGCACCAAAGGGCGGACCACGGTAGTCGCCCCCACGACCAACTAGCCACTGACCAGCGGCGCCGGTGGCACATCAGGACGATTGCCTCGGGCCCCGGCAATCGGCGCTTGCGGGCGCACCTCCGCCTCCGAGACGATGGCGTCGCCTCCTCTCCTCTCCACGACCGGCTGGTCATCGCCGGCTCCTCCAGTCGGCACCGGGATCTCTGGCACTGGCGGCGCCGCGCGCAACGGAATGACAAGTTGTGGGGTTCGGCCGCGCACGGTTTATTCTGCTTGCGCCTTAGCGGCCGCGTCCGCCCGGACCTTGGCCGCAGCGTCCGCTTGAGCCTTGCCCGCCGCATCCACGTCCGCCCGCGCTGCCTCGGCCGCCTCTGCCTCCCGCCTTTCCGCCTTCTCCCGCTCCTCGCGCGCCTCCCGCGCGTTCCTCTCCGTCGCCGCCCGAAGGTCGGCGAGCGGGTCCACGCGGCGGGTATTGGCGGAGCCTTCGGCCTCCCCGACCACGGAAGCAGCGGTAGACCACACAAGAGTGAGTGGGGCCCTGATTCAAGCAAGACAAGAGAAAACTCAGAAAAAGTTTGCAAGGAAGAAGAAAGGAAAACACAACCAAGCACTTACGCGGACACCATCGGGGGCTGCTTCAGGGCCCTCTGGAACTGGGCCGCTCTTGCGGCGGCCTCTTGCCGCCTGGTCGCGGCGGCCACGTTCTTGGACTTCTTCGGCCGGCTGCCGAACAGCAATGAGCCGGCTCGACGCTTTTGTGGGCCGCCTGGTGCGGTCGGCGCGGCTGAGGAGCTCGCGCCCGCCCTGTCGGTGCCGTGCGGGCGGCGCGGCTCGTTCTCCTCCTCATCATCATCCGGCCAGTCCTCAAGGCCGCCTCCTCCCCCGGAGCCGCCTGCTCCACCGCCGCCACCTCTGGCGTCGTCCTCCTCCATGGCGGCCGCCCCCAAGTCGGGGGCTTCCATGTTGCTCCTTGTTCGGTCCGGCATATACTGCTGACCTGGATCTAGAGCGCCGGCGGCCGACTGGGCCGGGAGGACCTGCACCATGGCCGACTGGTCAGGCGGCAAAACAAGAACTTGGATCAGTAAAGAGAAAAGAATTACAAGACTCACCGCAGGCGGCGGATGTGCGCGGTCGTACGGCCGCATGCCGAACCGCCAGTCCGCCTCCGACAGCTTGCAGTTGGAGATATAGTTGACCAACCGGACCACCTCCACGTCCGGCAGGTCCCGTGTGCACATCCGGCACGGGTCCCGGTGCCCGCTCATGCAGCTGATGATGTGAGGCCGAGCTTGGAGGGGGAGCACTCGGCGCGTCACGAAGGCAGCCAGCAAGTCCGAGCCCTTCAGGCCCTCCGACTCCATCATGGCCTGAAGTCAGGCAAGGGCGGCGGAGGAGGCGGCCGACAGGGAACTCGGCTTGTACTGCCAGTTGGCGCGCGGCCCGGCTGGCGGGCTGGCTGCGTAGGCCGGCAAGTTGATGTAGTCGCTTGTCGGGTGGATGCTCTTGACGTAGAAATAGGATTTCTGCCACAGCTAGGCTGACTGCAGCAGGGAGATGGGCGGGAAACGGTTCCCGATGCCCGGGCGCCGCACCGCCATGCAGGCTCCGCATTGAGCCGCCTGGCCCTTGGCGGCGGTGCCAAGTTTGAGGTAGAAGCACTCCCCCCAGAGTTCGAGGGTGGGGAGAGTGCTGAGGTACCCTTCGCACATGGTGACGAAGGCGGCCAGGAGCACCAACGTGTTTGGCGTGAGGTGGTGCGGCTAGACTCGGTAGAAGTCGAGGAAGGAGCGGAGGAAGCCGCTCGCCGGAAGGTCGAAGCCGCGAAGGAAATGGGACCGGAAGACGACGCGTTCATCGTCCTCCGGTGTCGGCGAGATTTCTGCTTCGGGGGGAACGCGCACCTGCACGTTCGCCTCCCGGGGCAGCCGCCGTGTTTGACGGAGGAAGGAGAGGTGATCGTCATGGACGTTGGAGCCGTCCCAGTCGCTGGCTCGTGAGCGCGCCATAGACAAAGGAGCTCGTCACAGGCGCGGCGCGGTGGCGAGCGGGCGAGGCTGCGGCGGAGCAAGGAAGCCGCAGCGAGAGGACGCTCGACGACGGCGGGCTGCGGCAGCACTTCGACGGGAGGAAAGGGCGCGGCGGCAGCGGAGAAGATGAAGAACGGTAAAGGGAGAGGAGGGTGTGCGTGCATTTTCCGCCCCCTCCTCCCCCTACTTATAGCCCCAGGCGGTGAAGCTGAGGGGGCGGGGGCGTGGGGGATCGTGGGATTAACTACGCCCACTCCCCCACGTTCCCACGATTGCGGCGCCAGTAAAGGCGCATATTAACTACCGCAGAAGCCCAACCGTCCACCTCGGCCGCAGCGGATCCGCGCGCGTGCCGAGGCACTGTAGTGGTGGGCCCCGGCCTGCGGCGCCGTCCCGTCACGCGCGTGGGCTGGCAGGCCGGCTTGACCTGATGACGCCACGTGGCCGACATGCGCGGGCGGCAAGCCTGACGTCTGGCTGGCATGCCACCTGGTCCCCACCACGACGTTTCGAAATCGGCAGGCGGCCTGCCTGGTCATGGCCGACACCTACCAGTCGGCACCTCGGAAGACGGACGAAGCAGAATACCAGGCGACCCGGAATATGAAGCTGCTGAGGCTTCTCGCCCCTTCAGCCGCAGCGCCTCATCAGCTTCGGGGACTACTGTCGAAGTAAATGACCACGGGTAGCCCATCAGCTCCCTTTGATAATTCAAGACATCGGGGCAGGCTGCGCCCCTCAAACATCAAGGACAAAGGGCCGCCTTCTTGAGGCCGGCTGGTCTAAGCAGCCGGTTGCCAGGAGGCGGCGGAGTCCACAAGACGGCCATGAAGTGGGCCGACTCCTAGCAGGCGGCCTCCTGGGAAGCTGAGTCCTAGCAGGCGGCCCCTCGCGCCCTCAAAGTCAGCGCCAACATAAACATGATGAGATAGGGCATGGCTACAGTACAGGCCTGCCACCCCCGAATCCAGGGCAGAACATGGCCACAGTACGGTGTACCAAGCAGGCATCCTGCGCCCAACGCAGGACTGTTGCCATGCCGCTCATGACATCACCCATGGCAGAGGAAGCCATGCTCCCGCGACAGGCGGCCAGTACGGCCTGCAGGTGGCGGGCCCTACCTGTCAGTGACAAGCCAAAAGGCGGCGAGCCCCGACCAGTTGGCTCAGTGGGAGGTCGGCTCCTAGCAGGCGGCCCTCCTCCTCCCTTGAAGTCTGTGCGCCATTAACTAGATACGACGGGGTATGGCTACACTGAGCCCCCGCCAGGCGGTGAGACTGTACCCATGCTCCCCCTGACAAGGCCTTTGTCATCAGGGGCAAAGCTACAGCATAAAGCAGTCAACGCGGCCCGTAGACGGCGGGACCCACCTGTCGGCTGAGATCGTGGCAGTCGGCGGACCCACCAGGCGGCGGGCCCCGGCGGTCGGCGGAGAAGCCGGTAACCAGTGACGCTGACTGCCGGGCCCCGCATCTGGCTGGATTACCGTTATACCCCTGGGGGGTAGGCTTATATAAACCCCCCAGGTCACCCCATGCAAGGGGTTGGCACCTTGGCAAATGCCTCGTCGAGCACCCACAGCACGACACACACACGCAGAGAGAGTGGAGTAGAGCTAGCCTTGCCCTTCTTCCTCCTCTGGCCAAACAACTCAAGGAGCAGGCTTGTAGCTACATGTTGAGGTAGCGATCATGCGGAGACCCCGCAGAGCAGGACTAGGGGTGTTATCTCCTAGGAGAGCCCCGAACCTGGGTAAGATTCGCAAGCGTATGCGGTCTCGCTCACTCCCGCTTCTAGAGCCCGGCGACGTACTTTTGTCCCCATCCACGATAAGCCACCCCCTGGCATATGTCGCATGATATCCCCGACACTTCCCGCTCGAGTCGGTGAAATCCCCCAAAATCCCAATGCTTACCGGCCTGCTATATAAACCCTCACGGCCGGTGAGTCCTGCGTCGCATTTTCCCCTCCCTCCCTGTAGCTTATCTCGTCTGCTTCTCCCACAATCGCCAATGGCACCGGTCCGTCGTCGTCGCCCAGCCACTCCGCCATCTTCAGAGGACAGCTCTAGCTGGGAGGCTACACCACGGCGGCGGCGCAGTCCCGGCGTAGTGTAGTGCGCGTGGCATCCCTGTTGGGTGTGCACGGAACACCCACCACATGCTCCGCCGCCACTGCCCATCGGTAGCTGTTGCTGGCTACCGTTGCCACCACCCCACCGTCTGCCGCCGTGGCCGCCACCCCACCATTGAAAGCCAGGGCCATCGCCCGCTCCGCCACCATGGCCCGAAGGCGGGAGGTGGCCGTCGTGGCTGCCACCCCACTGCATGCAACCGTGGCCATCACCCGCTCCGCCGCCGCGGCCCGAAGGTGGGAGGTGGTGGTCGTGGCCGCCACCCCATCATCGGCCGCCATGGTCGCCAGCCCACCGTCGACCGTCGGGGTCATCACCCACTCTGCCACCACCGCCTGAAGGCGGGAGGCAGAGGTGGAGGCCCGCACGTGTGTCAGCGACCTTGCGCGCTACACTGAGTTCCTGCGGGAGGAGGAGGAGCGCCTCGTCGAGCTCGCAAAGAGCCTTACTGCCGCCGTGGCCGCAGTACACGCCGCCGCAAAGGCGAGGAATCAGGAGATCTACAAGGAGAACCACCGCTTCGAGAGGGGTCATCTGGAGCGGCAGAGGGCGTTCGAGGTGAGCGGCGCTGAAGGTGCAGCAGCGGCAGGCACTGTATTGCAGTTGTCTAGCTCGTCGGTAGGCTCCTCCTCCTTTGCCTCTTACTGAGCGCGCTAGGCAGAGGAGAGGATGCCGAAAGTAGTACAAAGCCCCTCCGTAGTAGTAGTATTTAGGGGCTATTTTGTTCAGTTCATCTGACTATAGATGTGGTGAAACTGTACAACATACTTAAAATTAGCTAGTATATACAGTTGAACTAGCTATTTCAGTACGTGGTTGGCAACAATTGGGGAAAAGTTTGGTCATTTCAGCTGTCGAGTTGAACTATTTGTATAAAGAACGAATGCTTAATCTATGAATGAAATCTATGCTTAATTACTGAATTTTTGTTGCAAAAATTAGATAGTGCCAGTGATTTTTAGCTGCATATTTTTACAAATCGCAGTGTTACAAGGTTGACAAATGGCAATGTTACTAGATCAACAAATGTCAATCTTTCCAGTTTGACAAATGGCAATATACCCAATATGACAGATGCAAATCTTACCAAATTGTCTGTACGTGGTTGCACACGGGTCATCCAAAACAACCGTTTGCGTTGAAGGGATGTACAAATCCTGCTTGGCACATTTTCTCTTGGCTTAGTGCCGAAGTCTGGCTTTGCATACCGTATTCAATTCGAACCGTTTGCGTTAAAGAGATGCACAAATCCTATGCTACGAATTTTCCCTTGACTTACGGGGGAAGACCATAGCTCTCACTTTGCACACGAGTGTTCTATCTATAACGTTTGCAATCAAGAGCTGCACAAATCCTGCTCGGCACATTTTCCCTTGGCTTCCTGGGGAAGCTGTCGGTTTGCATATGGGTGTTCTAACTAAAATGTTTGCGATGAGTGTTTTATATTTAAAAACGATTGACATTTTTTGCAAAAGAAAATCATTTGATAAGTTTGTACATTAAGAGAGAAAAACGCAAGTTCATTCAAACCATATCTTTCATTCAGTCACACTACGAATTTATATTCATATGATCGAGATACATTATTAAACCCAAAAAAACTATTTCTGGCGGCGGCGAAGGTGGCGTGCCGTGCCAGCGTTGTCGTTGCTATCCTCCGGGACGTTGTTGTTGAAGTCTTCAAGGCAGCACAGAATGTTCTTCACTTGGAAATCAAACATCATGTCGTCGCACGATCGACGGGCGGGGCGTGGGAGGATGGCAACTGGCGGCGCTGCGAGGTAGCGGTCGACAGCAGCGTCCCATGCCGCTGAGGGGGGCGCGCGCACGAGCACGAGCGCGGCGGGTGCAGGCAAATGCACGGGGACCGGCGCCGCAGTGGGTGGAGGGGCACGCACGGGCACGGGCATGGGCACTGGCATGTACACGAGCTCGCGCGGGTCCGCGGAGACCTCGCTGACGCCCGTGGCTTCCAGCTCTGCGATGGTGCTCGGCGACTAGCCCGTCAAAGCTACGGGGATGGTCGCTGGCGCGGGCGCGGGGATGGGAGCTGGGACGGGCGCGGGAGCAGCAACCGCCGCGGCCAGCTCGATCAGGGCCATGTCCATGAGGCCCCATTCCTCCTTATTTTCTATCTCCTCCTGCTCGGAGTCGACTTCACCAAACTTGAAGACTAGTGGCAGATGATCCTTCTCCGCCATGGCATTGGTGGAGGTCTGCGGGAGGGAGGGGAATGGGAGGCGAATAGTAAGGCCGCCTGTATTAAACAACAGCTCGAGCGCCATTAATGGAGAGGATGCGAGTAAGGCGGGTGGCCATGGAAGTCAAAGGGCTCGCTTCCCAGTGAGCCTGCGCAGCGTACAGCTCACACGCTTCCCGGTGAGCCTGTGCATTGGAGGACAGCTTGCACGTCTCTCGGTCAGCCTGCGCACCGGACTGCGCTCGCACGCCTCCCGTTCAATCAAGCTGCTGTCTGCACGGCACCTCCTATAGCCATTAAAAGCCAGACACATGGCGTCACGTGAATGGTTAACAAAAAGCACATGATTTAAATTATACAAATGTTTGAGATGTTAAAGTGGCAGCTATTTTTTCAAAATGCCTTTGTTGGCTGTTATTCGAGTGCGCCTTCTCTCAAAATGGACACGAAAAATACCACAGCATGTCGGGTACCATTCCATGATAGCATGCCAAGTTTCATGAATTTCAGACGAGTTTTGGATTTACTAGAATTTAAAAACAAAGTATCTCAATGTTTTGCCGGCAATCGACAGTGCCCTGGTGTTTGAAATTCATTCCCATTTCTTGCATGGGACCTAAGCATGCACCCAAGGACACACATTTCATATGTCAACCCATTTTTCTACACTAGAGCCTATGCATGTAGTTCAAATTTGAATTATGCACATAAAATGCCTAGAAAACCCAGTTAATGTATAAAAATGTCCAAGCGAACCCCGAAAAATCCCAAAAATTGACACAACACTCTTGTCGTTCTATGTTGACACTAGAAAAAATTTGAAAGCAAGAAGAGGCAACGGATATCGTTTCGTCCCCAAAGGTGGCACGTTCCCTACTGAAACCATCAGGCTTGTTGTGAGAAGCTCTGGTTTGCGAGAACCTTATACCCAAACCTACCCCAAATGGGACAAATTTTTTACCACAGCATGTTGATGCCGCTCCATGATAGCATGTCAAGTTTCATGAACTTCAGACGAGTTTTGGATTTACTAGAATTTAAAAACCATGTATCTCAATGTTTGCCGCCGAGCGACGGTGGCAAGGTATTTGACATTCATTCCCATTTCTTGCATGAGACCTAAGCATGTAGCCAAGGACACAGATTTGATTTTTCAAACAATTTACATGCACTGGAGCATGTGCCTGTAGTTCAAATCTGAATTATGCACATAAATGCATAGAAAACTCAGTTAATGTATAAGAATGTCCAAACGAACCCCAAAAAATTCCTAAAATTAACACAAAACTCATGTTGTTCTATATTGACACTAGAAAAAAAATTGAAATCAAGAAGAGGCAAAGGATATCGTTTCGTCCAGAAAGGTGAAACGTTCCCTACCGTAACCATGAGGCCTGTTGTGAGAAGCTCTAGTTTGTGAGAAGCTTATACCCAAACCTGCCCCAAATGGGACAATATTTTTACCACAGCATGTTGATGTCATTCCATGCTAGCATGTCAAGTTTCATAAATTTCAGACGCGTTTTCGGTTTACTAGAATTTAAAAACCATGTATCTCAACAGATATCGTTTTATCCCCCAAGGTGGCATGTTCCCTACCGAACCCATCAGGCTTGTTGTGAGAGAAGCTCTGGTTTGCGAGAAGCTTATACCCAAACCTACTCCAAATGGGACAATATTTTTACCATGGCATGTCGATGCCGTTCCATGATATCATGTCAAGTTTCATGAATTTCAGACGAGTTTTCGATTTACTAGAATTTTAAAACCATGTATCTCAATGTTAGCGGCCGAGCGACAGTGTCAAGGTGTTTGACATTCATTCTCATTTCTTGCATGTGACCTAAGCTTGCAACCAAGGACACATATTTGATTTTGCAACCCGTTTTTATGGACTGGAGCATGTGCATGTAGTTCAATTTTGAATTATGCACATAAATGCCTAGAAAACTCTATTAACGTATAAAAATGTCCAAATGATCCCCAAAAAATTCCAAAATTTAGCACGACACTCCTGTTGTTCTATGTTGACACCAGGAAAAAAATTGAAAGCAAGAAGAGGCGACGAATATCGTTTTGTCCACAAAGGTGACACGTTTCCCTAACGGAACCATGAGGCTTCTTGTGAGAAGCTTATACCATAACCTGCCCCAAATGGGACAATATTTTTTACCCCAGCATGTTGATGCCATTCCATATAGCATGCCAAGGTTCATGAATTTCAGACGTGTTTTGGATTTACTAGAATTACAAAAGCAAGTACCTCAACGTTTGTCGGAGAGCCACGGTGCCGTGGTGTTCAAAATTCATCCCCATTTCTTGCATGGGACATAAGCATAAACCCATGGACACATATATGATTTTACAACCCATGTTGGTGCACCGGAGCATGTGCATGTAGTTTAATTTTGAATTGTGCACCTGAAATGGCTAGAAAACCAATTTAATGTATAAAATGTCCAAAGGAACCCTGAATAATTCCAAATTTTATACGACACACATATAGTTGCATGTTCACTGCAGATAAAAGTTCTAGCAATTCAAACACCCTCCATTGCCGATGTGACCCCATTATATAATTCAAATCAAGATGAAAAATCAAGTAGATCGCACACAGTTTATTATCACCAACCGTGTGAGATGCAGTACAAAATATCTTGGAGCACCGTTGGAGTACTCCTATGGCTTACGCGAGAAGGTGCGTCGGCTATAGTCCACAGCCGGCGTGTCAAGCACACTAGCTCGCTCCCCAAATATCATTTCACTGTTCAATCGTCGTCGGTGAAAGATGGGGACGTGGACCCACGTCATGAGGGCAACTTCGACAGCCCACTCTGGTGAGAGCGTGGCCGCAGCCGCCATGCGCGTGCTAACAAGGTGCATGAGCGTGGCCGCAATCTGCGACCGGGCGGCCAAGGTAGCCCAAACGGCCGCTGTTGCTTCTCAGGTGGCGGCAGCAACATCTGCCTTGGGGATAGCAACTGGCGAGAGCGGCATAGCAGCTGTCCATTCCGCAGTGGCGACCTTAGCCCTGCTGGAGGCCGCCCACGACCATGTCGAGGCCGCCCAGGCCCAGCTTGTGGCGGTCACCGCACAAATCGAATGAAGCTTCTCTGACAACGGTCGGCAACCCACGGCCGAAGAGTTGGCAATCGCCGAGAGCATTCGAGTAGCCGTCCGTTCCTCTGCCGCATACCTTGCCACGACGGAGCCCGTCCAAGCCCAGATCGCGGCCGCCCACGCCCAGCTCGTGGTGGCCTTTTCCAAAGAGATGGCGGACGCGGATGGCGAGATGCTTGCTGAGTATGGTGCGATGGATGCCATGGAGCCCCTTCCCCAGGAGATCGTCGGGCGCAAGCTTGACATGGAGGAGGCGGCGGAGATCGACGAGCACCAGCCGTAGTAGCACTCTTTGTTTTGTTTAATTAAGAGCACCGGTCTTTAATTTGTTAGAGTAATGTTTAGGTTAGCTAGCTTTGTTTAATTGCTGAACTTGCTCGATTAAGAAGTGTGGGTGTGCTGTAGTCTCCTTTGTGTACCCAAATTATGCAATGACGTGGATGACCACTGTAACCAGGGAAATTTGAACCAAAATGTTTGACGTTCAAACTCATCACACACGGGTTAAGCTATCTGAATCATTTGTGATGTTCACATATCGTACACAGTTCTAAATAAGGGACCGTGTCTGATGACACTTTGTGCGCCAGTTTTTTCGCTGCACCGATTCAAAAAATTTGGCTTCCGCGGAAATATCTACCTCCCCGCCCCCTCCCCCTTACCAAAAACCACATTTCCCCTATTCCCACCTTCCTTTCCAAGTTTAAACCTTCACTCTTTGCTTGCAGTGCCGCCTCCTCGCCGGCGACCCTCCTTCACGCTGCTCGGCCTCGTCTATCCAGGCAGGTAATCCACACCCGTCCCCCATCCTCCTCCTTCTTCCACATCCCACATGCCCCGACTGCCGGCGCGACACCTTCCACCCAAATCACCGACCCCTCCACCAAATAAGCGCCGCCCTAAGCCATGGTGCACGCAGTATAGGCAGGAGCTCAAGGAGCATTTGGCAGCGGAGAAGCAAATCGCGCCCGCACGCGCGGATGAGGTCGCGATGGCTGCCATTCGTGCTGACCCCCAGATCTTGGAGGAGCACCTCGCCGTCGAGACCACCATCGACGCCTCGGGTGCTGACGCCCTCTTCCATGTCCAAGGAGCCAATGTGGAGGGCACCCACGATGTGGAGGCCTCACCCTCTTCCATGTCCAAGGAGCCAATCATCATCGATATCTCCGACGATGAGGAGTAGCTTGTCTTATTAGCTCACTATAAGGACCCATGTTCAGTTTGCTAGCTACGCCGGTTAAGAATGCTCGGTTTACCCGTTGTGTGTGCTGCTCCTGCATTTCCATAACAAATTCTAGTGAATTGTGCTATCTAATTTTACCATGCAATCTGGTGCTCACTTATTAACTGTTTGGTTAATTAGTTGTCATCTTCAGTTAACTGTTTGGTTCAATTCTGCAAATGTGATGTTCAATTCTTCAGGCTATAATTTTGTATTATCTTCCATGTGAGAAATAAATCGAATTTATCTTTACAAAATACATGAGAAATGAATACAATTGCTATATTTCCAAGTTGTCAAGCATGCTTTGTTTGGTTAACTGTCTGATCTTCTAGTATGTTATACATTATGCAATGTGGTGCTCAGTTAACGTTTGGTTCATTTGTTGTGGTGTTTAGTTAACTGTTTGGTTCAATTCTGCAATGCGATGTTCAATTGTTGTGTGTGCATTCTGTTATTGTATGCCATGTGAGAAATAAATTGAATTTGGCTGTACTAAATACATGAGAAACAAATACAATTGTTATATTTCCAATTTGTCAAGCATGCTTGGTTTGGTTAACTGTCTGATCTTCTATTAGGAGTATGTTATATTGTGCAATGTGGTGCTCAGTTAATGTTTGGTTCATTTGTTGTGGTGTTTAGTTAACTACTTGGTTGAATTCTGCAATGCGATGTCCAATTGTCGTGGGTAGAATTTTGTATTATTGTTGTGCATGTGAGGAATAAATCGAATTTGGTTGCACTTAATACATGAGAAACATATACAACTGCTATATTTCCTAGTTCTTAATCATGCTTGGTTTGGATAAATGGGTTTTCCATGTGGCTTGAATTAATCTGATGAATCTGTAACGTGCTTATTTTTCATCAACATATTTTACTGATAGCATGCCAAACCTCACTTAACCTGATGACTAACTACCTCATATGTGTTGCAGGGAAACAATGAGAAGCACTGAGCTTTACAATCAAGGTTAGCACATGCATGGTCCTTTGTCTAATAGCACATTATTGTGCAATTGCAGGAACCATTCTAATATTTAGGTTTTTAACAATTTGGTCTTGCACATGTAGGTCCTGCAGTCAGAGGTTTTGACCTAGTTCGACCCTTTTTGCATATGGGAAAATGAGTTGTCCATGAATATCAGTCAAGTCAAGAAACTCAGAAAGATTGTTAGGATAAAGAAATTAGTGACAAAAAACAACAAGATCTTTGTCTGCACAATGAAGAAGACATCAGTTCACTACAAGATGGTACTAACTATTATACCTTGCCTTTTTATTCCTTTGCCCCATTTCCAATATAGAGAAGATATTTATGCACATCCTTGTTTTCAGGCCTTTCCAAAGTAGTGCACTGATGATTACCTCTCAAACCACCTCTATGGTCAGGAGGCGAGGAAGGTTTTCATACAACACCCACGGTTCAATATTGAAGTGTTCCTGAAGAGGACGAAGGATGGACGGTCAATCATCCACAAGCACTGGCCTAAAGTTGCAAAGAGCTTCAACATCAATGAAGGCTCAATATTCGCCTTCCGCTTTAGCAATTTTCCAGATGGGATGCATCTATCTATGTACCATTTATGATGCTAATTTTGAAAGGTTCTAGATGTTACATGTGAAACTTGGTGCTGGTGCAGTTGTATAATGGGGTAGCTAAGTGCTGAAGCTATATGATGTTGTACTCTGATGTATTTCAATTATGAAATCCTGCTTGCTTAATATGGAAATGAAATATATTGTGTGATTAATATGGAATTTCAATTAGATTAATAAATGGATTATTAATAATAGGGCAATTAGCTTGCTAATGGCCAATTAGCCTGCTAATTGGGTTTTTCTATTGCAAACGGTTCTTGAGAAAACACCGTGGGCGATGACCTTAGGCAACGCACACAGTTTCTAGGAATAAACCGTGTTGGATCAATGAACAATCACACACGACATCCTCTTGAAAACTGTTTGTGTTAAGCCACCTTGCGCAAATGTTTACCACATAAAAAGTGTGTGTGATGGACAGCCTTTGCCACACAGTTTCTTCTACGCACCGTTTGTGATGCATTCAATAACGCAAACGATAAAATTGTTAATATCATGTGCAATGGCAACGCTATCACAAATGATTTAATGGGGAAAATTGTGTGTGATGTACCTGCAAACGGAAACATTTTCCTTGGAGCGACTGTGTGGGATGTATATACGAACGGAAAGGTACTTCTTGGATTAACTGTGTGGGATGTACATACTAACGGAAATGTATTCCTTGGATTGACTATGTGGAATGTACATACGAACGGAAACGTTTAGCGGGGACTGACTGTGTGGGATGTACTTTCGACCGGAAACGATTTCGCCTGTATAATTATATTATTTTTTAGCACAACTGTACGTATAACCGTATTTGATCGCTCGCCGGTCGCACACGACCACATTTTGCCGAGTGTGTGTGCCAGGAGGGCATATCCCCGACGGTTTCTGGGTTGTGTGGGAAGGACCCCCCTATCTCAGTCACTCACTAGGCGACGGTTTAGAACACCATCGCGGAAAGGGGTTAAAAACCGTTTGTGTAGCACCTCATTGTACCAGTGATGGATTGATCATTACGAGAAAGCCGAGCATAATTTTTTTGAATAATAATTTCTCTTGAGAGCTCATGATTGGGGCATGAATATAACATTGATTTAAGCCTCCCCCAAGCTAGAGCGATAGTTTCTCCTTCACGAGGCCAAAAAATAAATATAATTCTGATCACGATGAACTAGATGCATAGGAGATAAAACTTTTGGTGAAATTCCAATTTCAATCGATTCCAGTTCCATGATCCAATATCATCGCATAGCCTATACCATGTCAATGCTTTTCCCTTCAAAGATAAAGGGAAAACCTTCTTCTTAACTACACCTCCGGGTAGACCTGCAAGCTTAAACAATGCACAAATTTCGTCCACATGTATCAAATGCATATCGGGATGTTTCATTCCATCTCCTGCATAAGGATTAGCTAGCAGTTGTTCTATCATACCCGAAGGAATTTCATAACTAATATTTTCAGTAGGTGCAGTAGGTTGAGGGGCAACTCTTTGTGTTTCCGGTCAAGGTGAAGACACCCCGAACAAACCCCTCAAAGGATTGTTTTCCATAGTAACAAGTGACAATAAATTTCAGCACATAATATAAATTTTTCCTTACCGATTTCCACTTACCAAGAGCGCTTCACTCCTCGGCAACGGCACCAGAAAAGAGTCTTGATGACCCACAAGTATACGGGATCAATCATAGTCCTTTTGATAAGTAAGAGTGTCGAACCCAACGAGGAGCAGAAGGAAATGACAAGTGGTTTTCAGCAAGGTAATTTCTGCAAGCACTGAAATTGTCGGTAATAGGTAGTTTGATAGCAAGATAATTTGTAACAAGCAAGTAACGGTAACGGTAAATAAAGTGCAGAAAGGTAGCCCAATCCTTTTTTTAGCAAAAGATAGGCCGGATCGGTCTCTGACAATAAGTAAAATGTTCTCAAGGACACACGGGAATTTCATCTAGTCACTTTCATCATGTTAGTTTGATTCATGTTCGCTACTTTGATAAGTTAATATGTGGGTGGACCAGTGCTTGGGTGTTGTTCTTACTTTAACAAGCCTCCCACTTATGATTAACCCCTCTCGCAAGCATCCGCAACTACGAAAGAAGAATTAAGATAAAATCTAACCATAGCATTAAATATATGGATCCAAATCAGCGCCTTACGGAATAGCACATAAACTAGGGTTTAAGCTTCTGTCACTCTAGCAACCCATCATCTAATAACTAATCCACATTGCATTCCCTTAGGCCCAAGGATGGTGAAGTGTCATGTAGTCCATGTTCACATAACACCACTAAGGGAATCACAACATACATATTATCAAAATACCGAACGAATATGAAATTCACATGATTACTTGCAACATGACTTCTCCCGTGTCCTCAAGAACAAAAGTAACTACTCACACAACATATTCATGTTCAAGATCAGAGGAGTAATAAATATCATAATGGATTTGAACATATAATATTCCACCAAATAAACCGGCTAGCATTAACTACAAGATGTAATCAACACTACTAGTCACCCATAGGTACCAATCTGAGGTTTTGATACAAAGATTGAACACAAGAGATGAACTAGGGTTTGAGATGAGACGGTGTTGTTGAAGATGTTGATGAAGATTGGCCTCCCAAAGATGAGAGGGTTGTTGGTGATGACGATGTCTTTGATTTCCCCCTCCCGGAGGGAAGTTCCCCCAGCAGAATCGCTCCGCCGGAGGGCAAAATTGCTCTTGCCCAAGTTCTGCCTCGAGACGGCGGCGCTCCGTCCCGAATGTCCTCTCCTTATTTTTTCTAGTTCAAAAGACCTTATGTACCAGAAGATGGGCATCGGAGGTGGGCCAAGTAGTCCACTACCCACCAGGGCGCGCCTGGAGGGGGTGGCGCGCCCTGGTGCATAGTGGGCACCTGGGTGGCCCCCTTCGGTATTTTTTATATATTCCAAAATAATTCTCCATAAAATTTCAGCTCATTTGGAGATGTGCAGAATAGGTATCTCTAACATTCCTTTTTCAGGTCCAGAATTCCTGCTGCCGGTATTCTCCCTCTTTGTGTAAACTTTGCATATTGTGAGAGAAAAGGCATTAGAATTACTCCACAAAGTATTATATTGCACTAAAACACTATAAATAACAGTAGGAAAACATGATGCAAAATGGATGTATCACCCCCCACAGCAAATGCTGCTATCAATCTGAAGATGAGCCATTGACCCCTGATGATCAAACAACGAGCTCTCAATGAAAGCACCAATGTCGGTGTCAAAACTGATAGATCTTGGGTAGGAGGGCCCGAGCTATTAGATCGGATTGATGGGTAACAAGAGAGAATGCATACAAAGTTTACCCAGGTTTGGGCCCTCTCTATGGAGGTAAAACCCTATGTCCTGCTCTTGCTTATATTATGGATTATCAAGGCACATAGTACATCTACCTCGAGATCATGAGTTGTGGTCTAAACCTTAGGGGTATGATGAATGTGTGAATGGGTCTATGGATGGCCTCTATGGACTAAACCCTTTGGTTTATATAGGCACCAGGGGTATCTAGGGTTAAACATTGTCAGTTGCCATCTAAGAATTTACATGCTGAATCTAATCAGATATGCTTGAAGTACACGCCAAGTCTTTGGTCACCGCACTTTGAAGGCCTCCAGAGTCCTCCCTCCTTAACGGACTGGTAGTCCGACTGGGCCAGGACCCCCTAGTCTAGGACACCGTCACCGAGTCTCTATTTGAAGAAAAAGAGAAGGAGGAGATTGAAATGATAATTGATGCTACTCCAATAGTATGCCCGCTCTTAAATAAAGTGTATGAGGTGCTTGAAAGAAAGGGAGATGAAGAACTACCTCCTCCTCTTCTGATACCATTGCCCAAAGGGCTAAGGTATGAATTATGGATGATACAGAAAGGTTTCCTATTATTGTTAATGTTGACCTTTTAGGAAAAGAAAAAGAGAAGCTGTTAACGATATTAAGCAAACATCATAAGGCTTTGGGTTATTCAATGAAAGATGTAAAAGGGATACATCCATCCATTTATTCTCATGCTATTCTCATTGAAGAAGGAGCTAAACCAGTAATTGAAAGTCAACGAAGACTACATCCATCCTCCAAAAATGTGGTAAGAAAAGAGGTACTGCGTCTTCTTGATGCAAGGATAATTTACCCCATCTTTGACAGTAAGTGGGTGAGTTCAATTCTTTGGATTCCTAAGAAAGGAGGAGTCACCTTAATAACGAACGAAAATAATGAGATAGTCCCTACTAGGGCCATTGTTGGATATGGAATGTGTATTAATTTTAGGAAATTGAATAAATGGACTCGAAAAGATCATTACCCACTACCCTTCCTAAACGAGATACTTGAGAGATTGGCCAACAACTCTTATTTTTGCTATCTCGATGGATATTTCGGATTTTCCCATATACCTATCCGACCCGAGGACCAAGAAAATACTACCTTCACTTGCCCGTATGGTACATATGCATATCGTAGAATGCCATTTGGACTATGTAATGCAGCACCCTCTTTTCAGAAATGCATTTCTAGAATTTTCCCTGACTTTGTGGAGAAAATTGTTGAAGTGTTTATGGAGAATTTTTCTGTCCAAGGCACTTGCTTTGATAATTATCTCTATAAACTCGGTATGGCTTTGCAGAGGTGTGAAGAAACATGTTTTGTTCTGAATGTGGAAAAGAGCCACTTCATGGTCACCGAAGGGGTGTGTTGGGACATAGAGTCTTAGGAAAAAGTATCGAGATAGATCAAGAAAAATAGAGGTAATAGAAAAATTTCCTTACCCTCAAGATGTAAAAGGTATGCAAACTTTTATGGGACACACTAGTTTTACATAAGGTTCATTATGGATTCTTCTAAATTATCGAAACCTTTGACTGACCTTTTGCAAAAAGATGTGTCCTATTCTTTTGACAAGAGTTGTGTGCAGGGCTATGAAAAACTATGGGATTCTTTGATCATAGCTCCTATCATCAAATCCCCGAAGTGGGATGAATTGTTTGAGATTATGTCTGACACTAGAAATTATGCTATCAGGGCTGTCTTGGGATAGCGTGATGAAAAGAAACTTAATGTTGTCTTTTCTGCCAACAGGAGCTTGGATGAAGATCTAAGGCATTTAGCAACCACAGAGAAAGAATTACTTGCTCTTGTCTTTGCTTGTGATAAATTCAGACCTTATATTATTAATTCAAAAGTGATAGTCCAGACGGATCATCATGCCATATGTTATCTTCTTGCTAAGAAGGACGCTAAGCCCTGATTACTTCGATGGATATTACAACTTCAAGAGTTTGACTTGCAGATAGTAGAATGCAAGGGAGAGGATAACCCAGTAGCAGACCACCTATCACGCATGGAAAGGATACCATATGATCCAGTTCCTATAAATGAATCCATTCCAAAGTGAGATTTTGGCAATGATAAAAAAGATAGAGCCTTGCTTTGCAGATTATGCTAGCTTTCTTACAGGAAAGTACATGCCACCTAATATGAATTATCATCAAAGGAAAAAGTTCGTTAGTGATCTAAAGTATTATTTCTGGTATGATCCTTTTCTTTATCGGCATGGACCAGATGACATGATTAGGCGATGTGTACCTGAGCATGAGATGAATGCTATACTAGAAAGTTGTCATAGCAGCCCTTATGCAGGATATCACGCAGGTGATCGAACAGCTAAAAAGGTGCTTCAATCAGGATTCTACTGGGCTACACTCTTCAGAGATGTGCACAGGTTTTTTAAAAGTTGTGATGCTTGTCAATGCACCGGTAATATAGGTCGGAGACAAGAAATGCCTATGAATTCTAGTCTAGTTTGTGAACCTTTTGAAGTTTGGGGATTGGACTATTTGGGACCATTTCCTGTTTCAGATGGGCATACTCATATTCTTGTAGCTTTAGATTATGTTGCCAAATGGGTTGAAGCCATCCCAACTCATAATGCAGACGCGGATACTTTGCTAAAGATGATAAAGGACATCATACTACCCAGGTTCGGAGTTCCTAAAGTTCGTATTACTGATGGAGGATCTCATTTTATACAAGGAATCTTTGGTAGAGTACTCTGTAAGTATGGGGTAACTCACCGAATAGCTTCACCATATCATCCTCAAACCAGTGGTCAAGTTGAACTCTCAAACCGTGAGATAAAGACAATATTACAGAAGACGGTGCAAAACTCCAGGGATTGGGCAGGAAAGCTAAATGAAACATTATGGTCTTACCGCAATGCTTATAAGAACCCCATGGGTATGTCACCGTACAAGATGGTATATGGTAAAGCATGTCATTTGCCCTTAGAACTAGAACATAAAGCTTTTTGGGCAATCAAAAATATCAGTTTTAATCTTAAAGAAACAGGTGAGGAAAGACAGCTAGACATACATGTCTTAGGAGAACTTTGTAATAGTGCTTATGGGAGTGCCTGATGTCTACTACACAACTTTATTCTTGTAGACTCGTGTTGGGCCTCCAAGCGCAGAGTTTTGTAGGACAGTAGCAATTTTCCCTCAAGTGGATGAGCTAAGGTTTATCAATCCGTGGGAGGCGTAGGATGAAAATGGTCTCTCTCAGAAAACCCTGCAACCAAATAACAAAGAGTCTCTTGTGTTCCCAACACACCAAATACAATGGTAAATTGTATAGGTGCACTAGTTAGGCGAAGAGATGGTGATACAAGTGCGATATGAATAGTAGATATAGGTTTTTGTAGTAGGAACAATAAAAAACAGCAAGGTAGCAAGTAACAAAAGTGAGCACAAACGGTATTGCAATGCTTATAAACAAGGCCTAGGGTTCATACTTTCGCTAGTGCAATCTCTCAACAATGCTAACATAATTGGATCATATGGCAATCCCACAACATACGATAAAGAATCACTCCAAAGTTCTTATCTAGCGGAGAACATAAGATGAAATTTTTTGTAGGGTACAAAACCACCTCAAAGTCATCCTTTCCGATCGATCTATCAAGCTATTCCTATAAGTGTCACAAACAACCCAAGAGTTCATACTAAAATAACACCATATGATACACATCAACCAACTCTAATGTCACCTAGATACTCTAATGTCACCACGAGTATCCATGAGTTCATTATATGATATGCATCAAGCAACTTCAGATTCATAATACTCAATCCAACAAAAGAACTTCAAAGAGTGCCCCAAGATTTCTACCGGAGAAACAAAGATGAAAACATGCATCAACCCCTATGCATAGATTACCCCAATGTCACCTCGAGAATCCGGGAGTTGAGTGCCAAAACATACATCAAGTGAATCAATATGATACCCCATTGTCACCACAGGTATTCATAGAAAGACATATATCTAGTGTTCTCAAATACAACAAAGTATTCAATCCGATAAAAGTGAAATCTCAAAGGTAGAACTCAATTCATCACAACAAGATAGAGAGGGGAAAACACCATATGATCCAACTATATTAACAAAGCTCACGATACATCAAGATCGTGCCAAACCAAGAACACGAGAGAGCGTGAGAGAGATCAAACACATAGCTACTAGTACAAACCCTTAGGCCCGAGGGTGGACTACTCCCTCCTCATCATAGTGGCCGCCGGGATGATGAAGATGGCCTCCGATGATGATTTCCCCCTCCGGCAGGGTGCCGGAATAGGGTCCAGATTGGTTTTTCGTGGCTATAGAGGCTTGCGGCGGTGGAACTTCCAATCTAGGGTTATTTCTGGGGGTTTCTATATTTATAGAATTTTTTGGCACTGGTCTCATGCTGAGATGGGCTTCGAGGGGCCCACTACCCACCATCATACCCCGGAGGGGGCTGGCGCGCCCTGGTGGGTTGTGCCCACCTCGTGCTCTTCTGGCCCTCCCACGAAGCTTCTAGTGCCTCTTTTCTTCCAAAAAAATCATCAAAAAGTTTCGCTGCATTTGGAGAACTTTGATTTCTCCACAAAAAACAATACCATGGTAGTTCTTCTGAAAACAGTGTCAGTCTAGGTTAGTTTCATTTAAATCATATAAAATAGCGCCCAAACCATATAAAATTGTTGTAAACATGGCATGAATACTTCATAAATTATAGATACGTTGGAGACGTATCAGCATCCCCAAGCTTAATTCCTGCTCGTCCTCGAGTAGGTAAATGATAAAAGAAATAATTTATGAAGTGTGAATGCTAGCATAGTGCATAAGTTTGATCAATGATAATTTCAATCACTTTTCCTAGCATTATATCAACAACTCTTTCTCATAAAATTCATCATGATAAAGTAGCAATCAATCCACATGTTATGGTTCAAACAATGCCTTCTCTTGAAACTTAATAACCTATGTTCTTAGTCACCAAATAATTGCAATTCAACTTATTCTCAACAAAGTCTAAGTAAGAGCTCCACATACTCAATCATCATATAGTCTTCTATGATTGCTAGTACTTAAAGCATATTTTTAGAACAAATGGCACCCATCGAACATAGAGAAAGATATGGGCTTAATGTTTCGCCTCCCAACTCATTTATCATAGAGATAATTGTCAACAATAATATATAAGTCATGATCAAATATATTTGACTGGCCATGTGTGCCTAGATCTTTCCCCACCACATGATGCTTGCCAATTAGAGAATAATTGAGGTTGAAATGAGAATGCATACTATTGACTCTTGCATAAAATTAAATACTGAAAAGTAAAAGATGGGCCCTTCGCAGAGGGAAGCAGAGGTTGTCATGCGCTTTTTACTTTTGGATGCGCAAGCTCTTAATGCAAAGGAACGTCACACTATATTGCCCCTTATGATAGCAACCTTTATTATGTAGTCCGTCGCTTTTACTTCTTTGCCGTCACAAGTTCGTACAACGCTTATTTTCCCTTGCAATAAAAGATCACTTATATTTTAGGAGCAATTTTTATTGCTTTTTGCACCGATGACAACTTACTTGAAAGATCTTATTCATTCCATAGGTAGATATGGTGGACACTCATGGCAAGAAACTGGGTTTAAGGGTTTTCGGATGCACAAGTAGTACCTCTACTTAGTACGAGTTTTGGCTAGCAAAAGATGCTAAGCAAACACCACATGTTGGAGGATCCATAACAATATAACTTCTATGCAAATATACACAGCCATAACTCATTACGTTGTCTTCCTTGTCCAACTTCAACTAATTTTCTCAAGTTTGAAAATAATTAATGGGTATTCACAATCATAGAAGATGTCCAAGATAATATATTTATATGTGAAAGTTCTCTTCCTTTATTGTGATTGTCAAGCTTCAATAGATTTACACTTTCTAAACCCAATGTGAAGCTACTACTAGGCATGATATGAACATATATTTTCAACTTCATGATATTCAATTCATTCAACAATTTACTCATAGGATATAAGTGAATCACAAGAGTAAATGACAAACTACTCCAAAAAGATATAAGTGAAGATCAAATGAGTAGTTAAGCAAATAGGTAGCTATGTGAGGATTCTATCATTTAAAAAAATTCAGATCTTAAGTATTTTATTAAAACAGCAAGCTAGACAAAATAAAACGACATTCCAAGAATAGCACAAATCATGTGAAGAAGCAAAAACTTAGGCTCAACCAATACTAACAGATAATTGCTGAAGAAGAAAGGTGGGATGCCTACCGGGCCATCCCCAAGCTTAGATGCTTGAGACTTGTTGAAATACTAATTTGGGATGCCTTGGGCATCCCCAAGCTTGAGCTCTTGTGTCTTCTTAATTCCTTTCATATCACGGTTAGTATAAACCAATGCAAAACCTTATTATTACCTACTATAGCAAATCACTTAAATTATAATTTAACATTGCATACTAAATGCCTCTGCATATTTAATACACCTATCCTCAAATAGAATTATTAAACAAGCAAACATATGCAAACAATGCAATCATAATAGCAATCTGTCTAAACAACATAGTCCGTAATGGATTGTGATGCCCCTGGCTTAATCGTGCACTAATCATACACACAAATGCACACGATCAAGCCTAAGGACTCACTTGCAGATATCACAACACAACTCTAAAACATAAATAAAGTCATGCACGCTTTATATTACAAGCCAGGGGCCTCGAGGGCTCGAATACATAAGCTCGCATACAAGTGTCAGCGGAAGCATCAGATATCTGTGTACAGATATGAAACAGGAACATATAAGCCTTTAGAAAGGTGGGGCAAAACAAAAGCTACGATCGAAAGGCGCAGGCCTCCTTCCTAGGACCCTCCGAACCTACTCCTGGTCGTCAGCCAACTCGTAGTAGTAGCCACCCTCGGGGTAGTTGTAGCGATCGTCGGTGGGGGCACCTGTCTCAGGGGCTCCGTCATCTGGTTGCACCAGAAGGATATGGGGGAAAAAGAAAGCAAAGCAACTATGAGTACTCATCCGAAGTACTCAGCAAGCAAGGATCTACACTACATATGCAACATTATCAAAGAAAGGCAGTATATGTGGACTGGGCAGCAGAAATGCCAGAATAGAGAGAAGGCCTAGTCCTATCGAAGACTAGCATCTTCAGTGGTCTTGCAGCATTAGAAGAGTGTAGATTAGTACAATATAAAGTAGTAGTGTCATTAAGTCTCAACCTCAGCCAGAGATCCTTTCTCGACTCCCTGCGAGAAAGCAATCCCAGAGCCATAATATCCAAGTATCAACCTCGGCCAGAGATCCTTTCTCGAATCCCTGCGAGAAAGTAATCCCAGAGCCATACTCATCACAAGTATCCAGTTCTAGTTGTATCGATCGGGATACAACTCCGAGTGTCCATTAGCGAGGATCCGGCTATGCATAGATTAGTTCTTCCCTGCATGGGTGCACCAACTTACCCACCACACTCGCTTAACTCCGACCGGACACACTTTTCTGGGTCATGCCCAGCCTCGGTCAAACGACACACCGCAGCCCTACCTAGAGCTCAGCAGAGAGGTCCCCGCCGATCTACAACCTAAGCGCCCAGGGGTCTTGGGCCATCGCCCTGTGCACTCCGGGTCGTTGTGTGCAGGGTGGATACCAGCACCGCCTCGGATGGTCGGCATGATCCGACCGTGCCACAATGCTGAACTGGACGTCTGACAGAGCTTTCGGCTGATGCCACGATGTAGAGTACCCATATTTATTCCCGCGTGATGGTTAGTGCTATCAGGCCAAAGGCCCACTCAGATCAAATATCCAAATCGTAGTGTGTTGGTAGTGAGGTAACGAGCAGAGACTCATGATCGATGTGACCTCGTCGCCCCATCTCGAGGACTTGCGGCAAGGGCCAAGAATGCCAGGCCACGCCTTGTATTCATCTCTCGGGTAACCTCCAGGTCAACCCGTCTTCACATTATTCGCGGGTACCCCTCAGGGTCGACCCGCCTTTCCAAGTAATAGCTGTAAAGTCCAAGTATCTGTGTGTCCATAACATCAGGGGAATCTGAGGTATCACCATCGTTGGACTCCTACTCGATGTATCTGTCAAGGTGAACTCGGAGGAATCACCCTCGATGGGTTCACACTTGAGGTGTTGCACGACAGCGTCGTTATCGGAAGTGGTGAAGGAGGAATCACCCTCCTTGACCACAACCGATGAACTAACCTACAAGATTAACATCAGAAGTGCTAACGAGGTATCAACCTCAGCACTCGATAGTAACCAAGTAGTGTCGTACAACTAAGGGGGTGATGTGCAGTACCGGGGCCTGGTCTTCGATCCCGTTGATCGGGTCTTCTGATAATCCAGTGGGGCAGTTGGGACAAGTGGGGGGTCACTGGTGGGTCTCTAACCATCCTATACTACGCAGTTTGAAATAGGCAGGTAAGGTAACAACAAGCAGGTTACAAAAGCAGGCTATGCATCCGAACGGGAGCAATCAATTACAGTAGCAAAATCTAATGCAAGCATGAGCAAAATAGAATAGGCGATATCAGGATGATCAGAGGGGGGGGGGGGGCTTGCCTGGTTGCTCTGGCAAGAAGGAGGGGTCATCAACACCGTAGTCGATCGGGGCAGCAGCAGTGGCGTCAGTCTTGAAGTCTAATGGAGAGAAGAGGGGGAGGAAACAATAAATACGACGCAAACAGATGCATGACATGGCAATAAACGGTGCTAGGTGTGATCTAACGCGGTGCTACGCGATACTGGTGAAGGGGGAAAACAACCGGGAAAGTATCCCCGGTGTTTGGCATTTTTGGCAGATGAAACGGAGGTAGATTGTTGCATGTTCACTATGCTAGGGACATGTGGCAGACAAACGGAACGTGTATTCAGATTCGTCTCGTCGTTCTGAGAAACTTTCATATATAAAGTTTTTCGATCCGAGCTACGGTTTAAATTCTATGATTTTCTAATGTTTTAAACATTTTCTGGAATTATTTAATCATTTTAAATCAACATTATCCAGAACAGTGCGGGGGTGACGTCAGCATGATGCATTGATGGCGTCAGCAGTCAACAGGGGCTGATTGGAGTCAAACCTGACAGGTGGGTCCCACTGGGACCCACATGTCAGCCTCTGTAACTAATTAATAGGGTTAATTTAAACTAATTATCTAGTTAGAGTAGTGGGCCCGGTTAGTCAGTGACTAATTAGTGTTTTAATTAACTAATTAATTAATTAATAGCTTTAGTTATTTATAAAAATCATTTTAAATGGTGGGACCCACATGTCATAGACACGGAGCCGCCCAGTCAGCGTTAACCCTGGTCAACAGGTCAACTGGGGGCCCGTGAGGCCCGCAGTCAGTGGCACAGAGGCGGGTCCCACACGGTGCCACGTGGGCGCCTGATCAGCGCCGGCCGCCAGAGTTACTCCGGCGAGCCCGGACGCGACAGCGAACGCCGACGAGTCCGGATTTGCACTACGGTGGGGGGTTTGCGACTCGGTCAGCGGCATTCGATCGGGGAGACCGAGCCGCGATTGAAGGTGACCACGGCTGGGGCCGGGGAGGCCGGAGACGAGCGCTACTTCGGCACGGCGGACGGCGGCGTTCGGGGGGAAGGTCGGAGTTGTTGCTACGGCGTGCGGGTAAGCAAACGGAGCAGCCAGGGGGACTCTACGCGCGAGGGTGAGCAAAACTGGCACAGGCACGAGGCCCAATGGTCGCCGTGGCTAAGCCGGTGATGAGCTCGTGCGGTGACGGGATCGGGCATGATGGGGACGGCGGCTAGGGAACGACCAAGAGGAAGAGAGGAGAGGGGAGAGGTAGGGGTGCTCACAGGGAGCCTGCAGGTGTGCGTAATGGGCTCGGGGGAGGCTTGAGGTTGCCGGAATCGATGACGGAGTCCGGCGGGGCATAGGAGGAAGACGGGGTCATCGGCGTCGAAGCAGGGGCTCCCGGCCTGTTTCAGTCGGTGCAACCGACGTAGTCGAGTCCGGCGAGTCGTTCTGTCACGGCGGCAGGGTGAGCGGGGCTCTATGACGGCGAGCTCAACGGAGCTCGCTCATGGTGGCGCTCGGTTGGAGGTGGAGAACAAGGTAGGAAGGGAGAGAGGAACCAGAGGGGTGTTAGGGGAATGCGGGGCGGCGTCCTTAACCGGCCAGCGACGTTCGCGATGGCGCATTATCGAGCAAAGAGGGAGGGGGCCAGGCGCGCGCGTGTGCAGAGGACGACAGCGGCGCGGGATGAGCAGGAGGAGGGAGACAAGTGGGAGGATCGGGCTGGGCCGGCACTGTGGACTTAGGTCCAGTGCCCTGGGCCCCTTTTTCTTTTTCTTCTTTTCTCTTTTCTGTTTTTTGTTTTGTTTTCTATTTTCTTTTCTGCTTTGCAATTATTTTAGCCACCAAATAAGTTTTGCAAGATATGTGACTTAGCCCAATATTTATAGTGCAATATTTGTCACTGCTAGAAATTGGTTTGGAGGCAAATGAATTCCATTTGGATTTTAATTAAATGAATATGGATTAAACATCTCTGCTTTGTTGCTGTTAGAGTCAATTAATTAATTCAGTGAATGTTGGTTATAATTTTAGAGTTGTATCTGGAATATTTACAATATTATGAACATTTTAGTTCCTGGATTTGAACAACTTTTATTTTTACTTTAAATTAATTTGTAGTTTGAATCATGAGTTTGAAATGCAATATGATGCAGCTGATGAATAGGCATTGTTAAACTTGCTGACATGGCATTAGCTAAGGGTGATCACTATGGTTAATTACATGGGGTGTCACAATTCTCCTCCACTAATAATAATTCTCGTCCCGAGAATTAAGAGGAAGACTGAAAGATAGCGGGGTATCCTTGGAAGTTCTTCGAAAGAAACGTTCAGAAAATCTCGAATGACTGGAACATTTTCGATCCCCTCAAGCGGAGAAGCGTTCAACACATTCAAGGTGTATATTTTTGCCTCAGCATTTTGAGTTATCTGGGCTTAGTAATTCACTAGCCCAGCGGTTGGGTGCATGAGATGTACAACTTTAGTGGCACAATTGATTGAGGCGTAGTGAGCCTTCAGCCAATCCATTTCGAGGATGATGTCTGTGGTGGGAGATTCGAAGGTGATGGGTGTGGCAAGGAATTCCAATCCTTTAATTTCGACGGTAACGTTAGGTGCTATAAGGTCAGCATGATAATGATCTCCGGGAGTTTTAACGACTAACGGAGTATGCATCTTCTCACTATGAATGGCATGCATGAATGCAAATTTTCCAGAGATGAAATAAATGTGATGTTCCTGAATCAAATAAAACAGAAGCAGGTATTGAGTTAACGAGAAGGGTACCCATCACAGTGGCAGGTTGATTCTGGACTTCTTCAATATCAATGTTGTAAGCATGTCCACGACCATGAGCAGCAGACCCAGTATTATAGTTGCGGGCCTGATCGTTGCGACGACCATTGCCATGGCCAGTACGAGGGAAAGCCAACTGATTCTGAGTCTGGCGGCAGTCCTTAGCAAGGTGGCCTGGTTTGCGACACTTGAAGCACAGTCCATCTTCAGGACGAAGAGGAGCATTGGGTGGAACATGTGGTGCAGTATAGTTGTTACTTGGGGCATGTGCAGCTTGACGGAACATGTTGTTGAGAATCCAGACTCGACGCTTCTGTGTTGAGCCCGAAGATGAGCCAACATCACGATAGCGCTTCTGCGACTTATGTTGCTTCATTTGAGCAGTCTCAAGCAGAATAGCCTTGTTCACAAGATTAGTAAAGTTGGTGAAGTCTTCAGCAGCAAGTGCAAGCTCGATGTCTGGGTGGAGTGCATTACAGATCTTCTCTTGTCTACGGGCATCCGTGGTGATGCCTTCTTCAGCATAGCGGGAGAGGTCAAGGAATTCCCGCTGATAAGCTTCGACAGTCTGGTTGCCCTGAGTGAGGTTGCGGAACTGAGTTTTCATCCGGTCCGTGATTCCTTGAGGAATATACCGGGCACGAAAGGTAGCCTGGAACTCAGGCCAAGTAACGGCTGTTCCAGCAGGCAGTGTACGTTTGTGGGTGTCCCACCATTGAGCAGCAGGACCCTTTAAGAAAAAGGACGCGTAGGCGACAAAGTTGGTAGGGGAGACATTTGCAGACTCCATCTCGTGAGTGATATCGCGAATCCAGTCATCAGCATCCAGTGGCTTCTCAGAGTTGCGGAACTGAGTGGGGTTAAGTCGCATAAATTCTGGCAGAGTTATTGAAGAAGGGTTCTGGTTCTCGTTGTTCAGATGCGGGAACTGAGTCCAAATCCCAGTCATGAACTGGCGGTTTAGCTCGAACTGTTGCATCATAGCTGCCATATAATCTGGCGGTAGTGGGCGTTCAGGGGCATGACCACGACCACGACCACCTGGTCTAACCATCCTGCTAAGTTTCAACAGGGGTAGTTCAGTAAAAGTATTTGCGGGTGTTTAGCGACAAGCATGATGTAACACGACAATAATTAAGCAGTGTACTAGATACTTAACAGTAGTCAATTAAGACATACTGATCCATACACAGAGTCGGGTACATGCGAATAGCATAATGGCGCAAATTCAAAAGCTAGACATGGTAGGCGGCGCGCAGGCACGCGGTAAGGAAGTACACCACGAGACATAGCAAAAGCTACATCAACGTCGGGAAGATCCACTGAAATGGGGTAGCTGCACGTGCGGACGACGAAGGTTCGTCGCGGAAGGATCCTGCGCTCCATGTGCACTCTGATGCTGAATCTGGTCTCGAGCTGAAAGAAGAGGTCCACGTACAGGTGTGTGACCTCCAACAGCAGGCCAATCAATACCAGTATACATATGAGTCCTGCGCAGGTAAAGGATGTGCTCTGGATGTATCCCTACATGAACAGCTAGTAGCAACTGCATCATAGCATCGTAGAGACATGCTCGAGTGGCAAACAACTCAATGGCAAGAGCCCGAACGGTGTGATCCAGAGCCTGAGTGTACTCAATCAGGAACTGCGGGTCGTAACGACGTCGCTCGTACGGGGCACAAATAGCTGTGTAGTATCCAGTAACATCTCCAGCAAGGGCATACGGAATGTATCGGAACTCAGAGGCATCCATGCTATCAACTCTCCTTGGAGACGTGCGACAGCAGAGTAGGCAGCATCATGTACTGCCATCTCAATGGTCACACCAATACCATGGAAAAGGGGCAGCTCAGTGTCTGAGTCATTGCGCTGATCATAGATACGAACATCAGCACGGTACTGCTCCTGGTTGAACTCGCCGTAATCCTCGTAGACCATGTACTCGGGTTACCAGCGATAGCCCAGTCTGGGCAGGAGGGCGATCAGGACAGCTGGAAAACCAGGGGCACCACGAGCCCAATTGCGAAGCAAAAGCTGCGTCGTAGGGTGTGGTGGAAACAAACGATCCATCTGAAACAGAGGAAATTCATGATTGTCAAATGACAATGAGAAGTATAATATAATTTGGAGAGAAAGGTTAAACAAAACAATGGAAAGGAAAATGATTATCAGACTAATCAGATCAATGGTAAGGAATTAAGCACAGATATCCAGCTCTTCGGGTAGACGAGATTTACGAGATCCTAAGTGTCGGCGTTAGTAAAATTCATTTAACCCGAATAGAAGAGAGGTCAGAGTCCCAGAGTAAAGACGAGGAATAAAAGATCCTAATACCACCCAATTGGCGACGTGGGCCCGTAAGCCACACAGCCAAGTTAGTAAAACAGTTTTTTTTAAGTCTAGACTCAACTTCGGCCAAGGAGTTGGAAAGGGGGTTCCTGCAGGCAGTCGGCTCCGATACCAACCTGTGACGCCCCCGGCTTAATTGTGCACTAATCATACACGCAAATGCACACGATCAAGCCTAAGGACTCACTTGAAGAAATCACAACACAACTCTAAAACATAAATAAAGTCATACAAGCTTTATATTACAAGCCAGGGGCCTCGAGGGCTCGAATACATAAGCTCGCATACAAGCGTCAGAGGAAGCATCAAATATCTAAGTACATATATCAAACAGGAATAGATAAGCCTTTAGAAAGGCGGGGCAGAACAAAAGCTACGATCGAAAGGCGCAGGCCTCCTGCCTGGGACCCTCCGAACCTACTCCTGGTCGTCAGCCAACTCGTAGTAGTAGCCACCCTCGGGGTAGTAGTAGCGATCGTCGGCAGGGGCAGCTGTCTCAGGGGCTCCGTCATCTGGTTGCACCAAAAGGATATGGAAGAAAAAGAAAGCAAAGCAACCGTGAGTACTCATCCGAAGTACTCAGCAAGCAAGGATCTACACTACATATGCAACATTATCAAAGAATGGCTGTATATGTGGACTGGGCTGCAGAAATGCCAGAATAGAGAGAAGGCCTAGTCCTATCGAAGACTAGCATCTTCAACGGTCTTGCAGCATTAGAAGAGTGTATATTAGTACAATATAAAGTAGTAGTGTCATGAAGTCTCAACCTCAGCCAAAGATCCTTTCTCGACTCCCTACGAGAAAGCAATCCCAGAGCCATAATATCCAAGTATCAACCTCGGCCAGAGATCCTTTCTCGACTCCCTGCGAGAAAGTAATCCCAGAGCCATACTCATCACAAGTATCCAGTTCTAGTTGTATCGATCGGGATACAACTCCGAGCGTCTGTTACCGAGGATTGGGCTATGCATAGATTAGTTCTTCCCTGCAGGGGTGCACCAACTTACCCACCACGCTCGCTTAACTCCAACCGAACACACTTTTCTGGGTCATGCCCGGCCTCGGTCAAACGACACACCGCAGCCCTACCTAGAGCTCAGCAGAGAGGTCCCCGCTGGTCTACAACCTAAGCGCCCAGGGGTCATGGGCCATCGCCCTGTGCACTCCGGGTCGTTGTGTGCAGGGTGGATACCAGCACCGCCTCGGATGGTCGGCATGATCCGACCGTGCCACAATGCTGAACTGGACGTCTGACAGAGCTTTCGGCTGATGCCACGATGTAGAGTACCCATATTTATTCCCACGTCATGGTTAGTGCTATCGGGCCAAAGGCCCACTCAGATCAAATATCCAAATCATAGTGTGTTGGTAGTGCGGTAACGAGCAGAGACTCACGATCGATGTGACCTCGTCGCCCCGTCTCGAGGACTTGCGGCAAGGGCCAAGAATGCCCGGCCATGCCTCGTATTCATCTCTCGGGTAACCTCCAGGTCAACCCGTCTTCACATTATTCGCGGGTACCCCTCAGGGTCGACCCGCCTTTCCAAGTAAAAGCTGTAAAGTCCAAGTATCCGTGTGTCCATAACATCAGGGGAATCTGAGGTATCACCCTCGTTGGATTCCTACTCGATGTATCTGTCAAGGTGAAGTCGGAGGAATCACCCTCGATGGGTTAACACTTGAGGTGTTGCACGACAGCATTGTTATCGGAAGTGGTGAAGGAGGAATCACCCTCGGTGACCACAACGATGAACTAACCTAAAAGATTAACATCAGAAGTGCTGACGAGGTATCACCCTCAGCACTCGATAGTAACCCAGTAGTGTCATACAACTAAGGGGGTGATGTGCGGTACCGGGGCCTGGTCTTCGATCCCGTTGATCGGGTCTTCTGATAATCCAGTGGGGCAGTTGGGACAAGTGGGGTGGGTCAGTGGTGGCTCTCTAACTAGCCTATACTACGCAGTTGGAAATAGGCAGGTAAGGTAACAACAAGCAGGTTACAAAAGCAGGCTATGCATCAGAACGGGAACAATCAATTACAGTAGCAAAATCTAATGCAAGCATGAGCAAAATAGAATAGGCGATATCGGGATGATCAAAGGGGGGGCTTGCCTGGTTGCTCTGGCAAGAAGGAGGGGTCGTCAACACCGTAGTCGATCGGGGCAGCAGCAGTGGCGTCAGTCTCGAAGTCTAACGGAGAGAAGAGGGGGAGGAAACAATAAATACGACACAAACAGATGCATGACATGGCAATAAACGGTGCTAGGTGTGATCTAACGTGGTGCTACATGATACTGGTGAAGGGGGAAAACATCCGGGGAAGTATCCCCGGTGTTTGGCATTTTTGGACAGATGAAACGGAGGTGGATTGTTGCATCTTCGCTACGCTAGGGACGTGTGGCAGACAAACGGAACACGCATTCGGATTCGTCTCGTCGTTCTGAGAAACTTTAATATATAAAGTTTTTGGATCCGAGCTACGGTTTAAATTCTATGATTTTCTAATGTTTTAAACATTTTCTGGAATTATTTAATCATTTTAAATCAACATTATCCAGAACAGTGCGGGGGTGATGTCAGCATGGCGCATTGATGGCGTCAGCAGTCAAGAGGGGCTGACTGGAGTGAAACCTGACAGGTGGGTCCCACTGGGACCCACATGTCAGCCTCTGTAACTATTTAATAGGGTTAATTTAAACTAATTATCTTGTTAGAGTAGTGGGCCCGGTTAGTCAGTGACTAATTAGTGTTTTAATTAACTAATTAATTAACAGCTTTATTTATTTATAAAAATCATTTTAAATGGCGGGACCCACATGTCATAGACACGGAGCCGCCCAGTCAGCGTTTACCCTGGTCAACAGGTCAACTGGGGGCCCGCGGGGCCCGCAGTCAGTGGCACAGAGGCGGGGCCCACACGGTGCCACGTGGGCGCCTGATCAGCGCCGGCCGCCGGAGTTACTCCGGCGAGCCCGGATGCGACAGCGAATCCGGCGAGTCCGGATTTGCGCTACGGTGGGGGGTTTGCGACACGGTCGGCGACATTCGATCAGTGAGACCGAGCCACGATCGGAGGTGACCACGGCCGGAGCCTGGGATGTCGGAGACGAGCGCTACTTCGGCGCCCCGGACGGCGGCGTTCGGGGGGAAGCTCGGAGTTGTTGCTACGGCGTGCGGGCGAGCAAACAGAGCAGCCAGGGGGACTCTACGCGTGATGTTGAGCAAAACGGGCACAGGCACGAGGCCCAATGGTCGCCGTGGCTACACCGACGATGAGCTCGCGCTGTGACGGGATCGAGCACGACGGGGATGGCGGCAAGGGAACGACCGAGAGGGAGAGATGAGAGGGGAGAGGTAGGGGTGCTCACAAGGAGCCTGCAGGTGTGCGTAATGGGCTCGGGGGAGGCTTGAGGTCGCCGGAATTGATGACGGAGTCCGGCGGGGTAGACGAGGAAGTCGGGGTCGCCGGCGTCGAAGCAGGGGCTCCCGGCTCATTTCGGTCGGTGCAACTGACATAGTCGAGGCCGGCGAGTCATTCTGTCGCGGCGGCAGGGCGAGTGGGGCTCTGTGATGGCAAGCTCAATGGAGCTCGCCCATGGCGGCGCTCGGTTAGAGGTGGAGAGCAAGGGAGAGAGAGGAACCAGAGGGGTGTCAGGGGAGTGCGGGGCGGCGTCCTTAACTGGCCAGCGACGTGCACGACGGCGCGTTGTCGAGCTGAGAGGGAGGGGGCCAGGCGCGCGCGTGTGCAGAGGACGACAGCGGCGCGAGATGAGCAGGAGGAGGGAGACAAGTGGGAGGATCGGGCTGTGCCGGCACTGTGGACTTAGGTCCAGTGCCCTGGGCCCCTTTTTCTTTTTCTTCTTTTTTCTATTCTGTTTTCTATTTTCTTTTCTATTTTCTTTTCTGCTTTGCAATTAGTTTAGCCACCAAATAAGTTTTGCAAGATATGTGACTTAGCCCAATATTTACAGTGCAATATTTGTCACTGCTAGAAATTGGTTTGGAGGCAAATGAATTCCATTTGGATTTTAATTAAATGAATATGGATTAAACATCTCTGCTTTGTTGCTGTTAGAGTCAATTATTTAATTCAGTGAATGTTGGTTATAATTTTAGAGTTGTCTCTGGATTATTTACAATATTATGAACATTTTAGTTCCTGGATTTGAACAACTTTTATTTTTACTTTAAATTAATTTGAAGTTTGAATCATGAGTTTGAAATGCAATATGACACAAATGATGAATAGGCACTGTTAAACTTGCTGACATGGCATTAACTAAGGGTGATCACTGTGGTTAATTACATGGGGTGTCACATGGATGAAGAAGTATCCATACTTATTTAACTCTAAAAAAATCTGAAAATTTACCACACTGTAGAAAATTTATCATATCATATTGTGTCAAAATTTCAAGCTTTTATCACATTATGACTTTTCTCAAGAATTCACGCACTAGCGTGCAACTTTCTGTTTTCAAACGGCCACATATAGACTTGCAAAATAAGCATGGTAAAGGCTATACTTGACACTTTTATTGAAGTAAGAGATGCAAAACATTATTCTAAATAAAAGCAAGCAGATCCTAATAAAATAAAATGACGCTCCAAGCAAAACACATATCATGTGACAAATAAAAATATAGCCCCAAGTAAGGTTACCAATAATGTTGGAGAAGAAAGAGGGGGTGTCTTCCGAGGGCATCCCCAAGCTTAGTTGCTTTGCTCTTCCTTGAATATTACCTTGGGGTGCCTTGGAAATCCCCAAGATTATGGTCTTGCCACTACTTATTCTACTCATATCAATATCTCACCCAAAACTTGAAAATTTCAATCACACAAAACTTAACGGAACTTCGTGAGATGGGTTAGTATGATAAACAGCCAATCATTCAATTTGGTACTGTCAAGACAAGATTCATAATTGTTCTCAGACAATGCCTACTATACCCTATCAATTCTACAATTTATATTGACCAATATAAGCCATAGAAACTAGAAAACAAGCAAACTATGCTTTGAAAACAGAATTTGTCAAAAACAGAAATGTTTGTAGTAATCTGAATAATGACTATACTTCTGTAACTCCATAAATTCTAAAAAAATAGAAAAACGTGGGGAATTTGTATATCAATAATTTTTAAAAAATTCAGAGCAAAAGCACGTTTATGTGAATTTACAAAATTCCAGAACTGGGCATAGAAGTTTCTGTTTTTGCACAGAATCAACTCAACTATCATCCACACTATCCCAAAGGCTTTACTTGGCACTTTATTGAAATAAAATCTATAAACAGGATTACTATAGTAGCCTAATCATGTGAACACACAAAAATAGTAGGTGTAAGTGTTGGGTTGTGTCCCAACAAGCACTTTTCTTTAATGCCTTTTTAGCTAGGCATGATGATTTTAATGACGCTCACATAAAAGTTGAGAATGGAAACACAAAGAGAGCATCATGAAGCATATTACTAGCACATTTAAGCCTAACCCACTCTATGCATAGGGATTTTGTGAGCAAATAATTTATGGGAGCAATAATCAACTAGAATAGGAAGGCAAAACAATCAAAACTTCAATATTTTCAACAAATAGAGAGGAAACTTGATATTATTGAGATATGTAAAAGCATATGTTCCTCTCTCATAATAATTATACGTAGCATCATGAATGAATTCAACAATATAACTATCTGGTGACCCACAAGTATAGGGGATCAATCGTAGTCCTTTCGGTAAGTAAGAGTGTCGAACCCAACGAGGAGCAAAAGGAAATGACAAGTGGTTTTCATCAAGGTATTTTCTGCAAGCACTGAAATAGTCGGTAACAGGTAGTTTGATAGCAAGATAATTTGTAACGGACAAGTAATGGTAACAGCAAATAAAGTGCAGCAAGGTAGCCCAATCCTTTTGTGGCAAAGTACAGGCCAAAACGGTCTCTTATAATAAGCAAAGTGTTCTTGAGAGCTCACGGGAATTTCATCTAGTCACTTTCATCATGTTGGTTTGATTTGCGTTCGCTACTTTGATAATTTAATATGTGGGAGGACCGATGCTTGGGTGTTGTTCTTACTTGAACAAGCCTCCCACTTATGATTAACCCCCTCACAAGCATCCGCAACTACGAGAAAAGTATTAAGATAAAATCTAACCATAACCCTCTAGACATTGTGGTTTTTAATTTAAAGGCCAGTGGGAGCCTCTCCCACTGTCTCAAAGGTTCAAAAAAAAATCTAACCATAGCATTAAACATATGGATCCAAATCAGTCCCTTACGAAGTAGCGCATAAACTAGGGTTTAAGATTCTGTCACTCTAGCAACCCATCATCTAATAACTACTCCACAATGCATTCCCTTAGGCCCAAAGAGGGTGAAGTACCATCAAGTCGACATTCACATGACACCACTAAGGGAATCACAACATACATATCATCAAAATATCGAACACACATAAAGTTCACATGATTACTTGCAACGTGATTTTTCCCGTGGCCTCAAGAACAAAAGTAACTACTCACAAACGATATTCATGCTCAAGATCAAAGGAGTATTAAATAGCAAAATTGATCTGAACATATAATCTCCCACCAAATAAACCATATAGTAATCAACTACAAGATGTAATCAACACTACTAGTCACCCACAGGTACCAATCTGAGGTTCCGGTACAAAGATTGAACACAAGAGATGAACTAGGGTTTGAGAGGAGATGGTGTTGTTGAAGATGTTGATGAAGATTGGCCTCCCAAAGATGAGAGGGTTGTTGGTGATGACGATGGCTTCGATTTCCCCCTCCGTTAGGGAAGTTCCCCCGGCCGAATCTCTCCATTGAAGGGCAAAAGTGCTCCTGCCCAAATTCCACCTCGAGACGGTGGCGTTCCGTCCCGAAAGTCGTCTCCTTATTTTTTCTAGGTCAAAATGACTTATATACCAGAAGACGGGAACCTGAGGTGGGCTGGGCTGACCACAACCCACCAGGGCGCGCCTAGGGGGCCTGGCGCGCCCTGGTGTCTTGTGGTCACCAAGTGGCCCCCCTCCGGTAGTTATGTGCTCCAGTATTTTTCATATATTCCAAAATAATTCTCCGTGAAGTTCCATCTTATTTGGAGTTGTGCAGAATAGCTAACTCTGACGTAGCTTTTTCAGGTCCAGAATTCCAGCTGCCGGCATTCTCCCTCTTTGTCTAAACCTTCCATATTATGAGAGAAAAGGAATTAGAATTACACCATAAAGCATTATTATGCATAAAAATATTATAAATGACAGTAGGAAATCATGATGCAAAATGGACGTATCAACTCCCCCAAGCTTAGACCTCGCTTGTCCTCAAGCGAAAACCGATATCGAAAAACATGCTCACATGCTTAGAGAGAGAGGTGCCGATAAAAACAACATACAGACATAGTGGCATCATGCTTATTATCATAACAACAACAAACTTTATTATACAACTTTCATCAAATAACTTCTATCATATAACTTCTCATGAACAAGTAACAATTCATCACAACATCGAAGTAAAAGCATAAACTCTATTGAAAACCAACAAACTGTGTTCTCGATCAACTTTGCAACTACAATTCATCATATTTTCAGGAAGGGTCTCGTATCAGAGCCCTTTGGCAAGTCCACATACTCAACCATCATTTAATCTTCTATGATTGCTAACACTCACAGCATACCCATGAGCAAAAAGTTTCAACCGGACGCATGGGAAGATAGGGGCTTATAGTTTCGCCTCCCAACGTATTCACCTCAAAGGTGATGTCAACAATAATAACTCATCCTCACTCATATCCAACTGGGTATATGTGCCTAGACCTTTCCTCATCACATGATGCTTGCGAAAAGAGAAAATAAAACGGAATAGGGAAGAATACTTTGACTCTTGCATAAAAGTAAATACATGAAAGTAAAAGATAGGCCCTTCGCAGAGGGAAGCAGAGGTTGTCATGCGCTTTTTGGTTTGTATGCCAAATCCCTTAATGCAAAAGAACGTCACACTATATTGCCCCTTATGATAGCAACATTTATTATGCAGTCTGTCGCTTTTATTACTTTGCTATCACAAGTTCGTACAACGCTCAATTTTCTCTCACACTAAATGATCAAACACATTTAGAAGCAATTTTTATTGCCCTATTGCACCAATGACAACTTACTTGAAGGATCTTACTCAATCCATAGGTAGGTATGGTGGACTCTCAAAACATGAGTTTGGGTTTAGGGTTTTTGGATGCACAAGTAGTATCTTTACTTAGTGCGGAATTTTCGGCTAGCAAAGATATTGAGCAAGCACCACATGTTGAAGGATCCATGACAATATAAATTCTATGTGAATATGAACAAACATAAATCATTAAGTTGTCTTCCTTGTCCAACATCAACAATTTTGACATATAATATTTAATGGGGACTCACAATCACAAAAGATGTCCAAGATAGTGTATTTGCATGTGAATCTTCTCTTCCCTTATTAATTCTTTCATGAGTTGCATCATTGACCAATGCTATGTTTGTCAATCTCCAATAAATTTTACCACTTATACTTTTCCTGATGTGATGTCATTACTTACCATAAGATTAGCATATGATCTTTTTCATTGTTTCATTTTATTTGATTGCAACAAGAAAGTAAAGAAGCAAAAACAGAAATTAAACTTTATTATATAACTCTCACTCGATTACATAGATAGATAGATCACGAAAACTAACACTCAAAGATATATCACACTAAACTTTTATTCAACTAATTCATGATAAAACTAAAGATCAAACTAAAATAGGTAAAGGCAATAGAAGTGATGGTGATACGATACCGGGGCATCTCCCCCAAGCTTGGCACAAGCCAAGGGGAGTGCCCATACCCGTGTACTCAAGTCTCCATTGGTGGGGAAGATGATGATGGTGGTGATGATGAGGTAGTAGCGAGCTTCTTCCTCTGTTTACGCTTGAGGATGAAATTTTCCTCCTTCAAGCCATCGATCTCCTGCTCAAGCTTTAATATATTTTTGCATAATGCCTGCTTGTTTTCCTGCAGAAGACGAAAAGGGATAAATTGGATCTTAGATTTCTTCGTTTTATTGGGGAGACTTGACTTCTTGAATTCCACATGCATGTCCCCAGGTTGAGGTAATGGGATTTCATCTTCATATGAATTTGTCTCTTCTTCTCCCTCCGTGGCCCAACCATAATGCTCCACATTCCCATAAACTTTTGGGTTTGCGATATAGTCTGCGACATAGCTCTCTCCATCCGAATCTTGAGACGACATATTTTCAAGTCTGTCAGGAAAACAGCACGAAACAAGAACATAAGATTTCTCTGCGATGCGGTGGTCAATACGTTCAGGGTGCATATAAATATTTTTTATCTTGGGAAACAAGCAAACAGAGGAAAACAGAGTCAGGAAGGTTCCTGAGGTGGGCACAACCCACCTGGGTGCGCCAGGAAGCCCAGGCGCGCCCTGGTGTATCGTGCCCTCATCGGTTGCCTTCCTGGTTATTTCTTATTTTCCTAATTTTTATAATATTCCAAAACTGACAGAAAATATTTTTGCGGATTTTTCAGAGTCCGTTTACTTACCGTATCACGTACCTCCTCTTTTCAAGATTCTAGAGTGTTCAGGAAGGTTTCTTTTATGTGTTCCTCCGATGTCATGGTTTGTATAATATTGCTTTCAACATTAATAGGCATACCTGAGATTTAGTGTTTAATTATTTGTCCATTGACCACCTTCGGGTTAGTACCTCCGGCATTATTAATCTTGATAGCTCTAGAGCGATAAACCTCTTCGATAATATATGGTCCTTCCCATTTGGAAAGAAGTTTTCCCGCAAAGAATCTAAAACGAGAGTTGTGCAAAAGGACATATTCTACAACTTTGAATTCCCACTTTTGGATGCTTTTGTCATGCCATCTTTTAACTTTTTCTTTGAATAGTTTGGCATTTTCATGAGCTTAGGTTCTCCATTCATCTAGTGAGCTAATATCAAATAACCACTTTTCACCGGCAAGTTTAAAATCATAGTTGAGTTCTTTAATTGCCCAATATGCTTTATGTTCTAACTCAAGAGGCAAATGACAAGCTTTTCCATACACCATTTTATAAGGAGACATACCCATAGGGTTTTTATATGTTGTTCTGTAGGCCCAAAGTGCATCATCCATTTTCTTAGACCAATTCTTTCGGGACCTATTGACAGCTTTTTGTAATATTAACTTTATTTCTCTATTGCTAAGTTCAACTTTACCACTAGATTGAATATGATAGGGTGATGCAATTCTATGGTTACCATCATATTTAGCAAGCATTTTACGAAAAGCACCATGAATAAAGTGTGAACCACCATCAGTCA
This sequence comes from Thinopyrum elongatum, assembly GCA_011799875.1. Taxonomy (NCBI): domain Eukaryota; kingdom Viridiplantae; phylum Streptophyta; class Magnoliopsida; order Poales; family Poaceae; genus Thinopyrum; species Thinopyrum elongatum. The sequence continues at coordinate 129,173,958 of CM022298.1, forward strand.
TTAAGTATCTAGGGACTCCAAACCTTGGGAAAATAACTTCATTAAGCATTTTAATGGAAGTGTTATGATCAACACTACTAGTTGGAATAGATTCTACCCACTTAGTAACATAATCAACAGCAACCAAAATATGTGTATACCAATTAGAGGAAGGAAAATGTCCCATATAATCAAAACCCCAAACATCAAATGGTTCAACAACAAGTGAATAATTCATAGGCATTTCCTGACGCTTACCTATATTACCAATTCTTTGACATTCATCATAAGATAAAACAAACTTACAGGCATCCTTGAAAAGAGTAGGCCAATAAAAACCAGATTGCAATACCTTGTGAGGGGTTCTATCTCCCGCATGATGTCCTCCATAAGCTTTAGAGTGACATTTTCGTAGGATTTGTTCCTGTTCATGCTCACGTACACAACGTCTAATAATACCATCTACTCCCTCTTTATAAAGATGTGGGTCATCCCAAAATTAATGTCTTTAATCATAGAAGAATTTTTTCTTTTGTTGGTATGTGAAACTAGGTGGTATATATATTTAGCAACAATGTAATTAGCATAGTCAGCATACCAAGGAGTATTATGAGAAACATTTATTGCAGCTAATTGTTCATCAGGAAAACTATCATCAATAGGTAGTGGGTCATCAAGAATATTTTCTAACCTAGACAAGTTATCAGGTACGGGGTTCTCAGCTCCTTTCCTATCAGTGATATGTAAATCAAATTCTTGTAGCAAGAGAACCCACCTAATGAGTCTAGGTTTAGCATCTTTCTTTTCCATAAGACATTTTATAGAAGCATGATCAGTGTGAACAATTACTTTGGAATCAACAATGTAAGATCTGAATTTATCACAAGCAAACACAACTGCTAAAAATTCTTTTTCAGTAGTAGCATAATTTCTTTCGGTATTGTCTAGAGTTTTGCTAGCATAATGGATAACATTTAATTTCTTATCAACTCTTTGTCCTAGAACAACACCGACGGCATAATCACTAGCATCACACGTAATTTAAAAAGGCAAGTTCCAATCAAGTGGTTGGACAATAGGTGCAAAAGTTCAGGCTTTCTTAAGTGTTTCAAAGGCTTCTACACAATCATCATAAAAAACAAATGGAACATCCTTTTGCAAAAGATTAGTAAGAGGCCTAGAAATTTTAGAGAAGTCTGTAATAAACCTCCTATAGAAACCAGCATGACCAAGGAAACTATGAATACCTTTAATATCTTTAGGACATGGCATCAACTTTAGCTTTATCCACATCAATACCTCATTCAGAAATTTTATGTCCTAAGAAAATGCCTTCATTAACCATAAAGATGCACTTCTCCCAATTCAAGACAAGATTAGTTTGTTCACATCTCTGCAAAACTCAATCAAGGTTACTTACGCAATCATCAAAAGAAGTTCCGTAAATGGAAAAATCATCCATGAAAACCTCAACAGTCTTTTCACAAAAAAATCAGAGAATATAGCCGTCATACATCTTGGAAAGGTAGTAGGTGCATTGCATAAACCAAAAGGCATATGTCTATAAGCATAAGTTCCAAAAGGGCAAGTAAATATAGTTTTCTCTTGATCAGGTTGTGACACAGGTATTTAAGAAAAACCAGAATATCCATCAAGAAAACAAAAGTGTGTGTGCTTAGATAATCTTTCTTCTTCATGTTCTGAAAGGTTAACACTAATAATAACAGGATATATCTTTTTCTCATCAAGATAAGCATACTTCAAAGTGTCTGGAAATTCTTTTAATTCAAACACAGGATCACCGTCAGGTGGAGGAGGACATCCAAGAGTTTCAATAGGCAAATTGTGTTTTAGAAGAGGTTGTTGTTCAAAGAATATTTTATTTATTTCATTTCTTTCACGTAAGTGCATATCATTTTCATGGTCTAGCAAATATTGTTCTAAAGGATCTGTAGGAGGCGTAGCAATAGAAGCAAGACCAATTATTTCATCCATACTAGATAATTCTTTCTTATGAGGTTGCCTACTAAACTTAGAGAAATTAAATTCATTAGGCTCATCACCAAAGTTAACACCGACAGTTTGTTTATGACAATCTATATTAGCATTGATAGTGTTCAAGAAAGGTCTACCAAAGATAATGGGACAAAAGTCATCTTGTGGGGAACCAAGAACTAGAAAATCAGTAGGGTATTTTATTTTGTCACACAAGACTTCAACATCTCTAACAATCCCAAGTGGTGTGATGGTGTCTCTATTAGCAAGTTTAATAGTAACATCTATGTCTTCTATTTCAGCGGGTGCTATATCATTCATAATTTCTTGATATAAGGTAAAAGAAATAGCACTCACATTAGCACCTAAATCACATAAACCATGATAGCAATGATCTCCTATTTTAACTGAGACAACAGGCATGCCAACAACAGGTCTATGTTTATCTTTCTCATCGGGTTTGGCAATTCTAGCAGCTTCATCACAGAAGTAAATAACATGCCCATTAATATTTTCTACCAAGAGATCTTTAAGCATAGAAACACTAGGTTCTACTTGAATTTGTTCAGAGGGTTTAGGTGCATTAATATTACTATTGCGAACCACAGCTGATACCTTAGCATGTTCTTTCATCCTAACAGGGAAAGGTGGTTTTTCAATGTAAGCAGTAGGCACAACTGGATCACCATTGTAAATGATAGTTTCATCTTTAGCTTTAACCGGTTCTTTAATTTCTTCTTTAATAGGGGTATGATATTTAAACCACTTCTCCTTAGGGAGATCAACATGAGTAGCAAATGATTCATAAAAAGAGGCTACTATCTCAGAGTCAAGTCCATATTTAGTGCTAAACTTGTGAAAAGCATCGGTATTCATAAAAGATTTAACACAATCAAACTCAAGCTTAATACCTGACTCTTTACCTTCGTCAAGTTCCCTATCTTCAGAGTTGCATTTAATTCTTTCTAAAAGATCCCACCTGAATTCAATAGTCTTCTTCATAAAATAAACAGTACAAGAAGTATCGAGCATGCATGGATTGATCATTATGAGAAAGCCGAGCATAAAAGTTCTGAATAATAATTTCTCTCGAGAGCTCATGATTGGGGCATGAATATAACATTGACTTAACCCTCCCCCAAGCTAGAGTGATACTTTCTCAATCATGAGGCCAAAAATTATATATATAATTCCAATCATGATGAACTAGATGCATAGGATATTTTTTTTTGGTGAATTCCAATTTCAATTGATTCAAATTCCAAGATCCAATATCATCGCATAGCCTATACCATGTCAATGTTTTTCCCTTAAAATATTAAGGTAAAACCTTCTTTTTAGCTTCATCTCCGGGTAAACCTGCATGCTTAAATAATCCACAAATTTCATCCACATATATCAAATGCACATCAGGATGTTCAGTTCCGTCTCCTGCATAAGGATTAGCTAGCAGTTGTTCTATCATACCCAAAGGAATTTTGTAACCAATATTTTCAGTAGGTGCAGTAGGTTGAGGGGCAACTAATTGTGCTTCCGTTTGAGGTGAAGATACCCTGAACAAACCCCTCAAAGGATGGTTTTCCATAGTAACAAGTGACAATAAATTTTAGCACGTATTATAAATTTTTCCTTACCAATTTCAACTTACCAAGAGCGCTTCACTCCCCGGCAACGGCGCCAGAAAAGAGTCTTGATGACCCACAAGTATAGGGGGTTAATCAGAGTCCTTTCGATAAGTAAGAGTGTCGAACCCAATGAGGAGCAGAACGAAATGACAAGTGGTTTTCAGCATGGTATTTTCTGCAAGCACTAAAATAGTCGGTAATAGGTAGTTTGATAGCAAGATAATTTGTAATGGACAAGTAATGGTAATGGTAAATAAAGTGCAGCAAGGTAGCACAATCATTTTGTGGCAAATGACAGGCCAAAACGGTCTCTTATAATAAGCAAAGTGTTCTTGAGGGCTCACGGGAATTTCATCTAGTCACTTTCATCATGTTGGTTTGATTTGTGTTCGCTACTTTGACAATTTGATATGTGGGTGGACCGGTGCTTGGGTGCTGTTCTTACTTGAATAAGCCTCCCGCTTATGATTAACCCCCTCGCAAGCATCCGCAACTACGAGAAAAGTATTAATATAAAATCTAACCATAGCTGTGACACCCCGATTCAATCGTACACTAATCATACATGCAAATGTGTACGATCAAGATCAAGGACTCACGAGAAGATATCACAACACAACTCTAGACACACATAAAATAATACAAGATTCATATTACAAGCCAGGGGTGTCGAGGGCACGAATACAAAAGCTCGAATACACAAGAGTCAGCGGAAGCAACAATATCTGAGTACAAACATAAGTTAAACAAGACTGCCTTAAGAAGGCAAGCACAAAACAACAACGATCGAAGAGGCAAGGCCTCCTGCCTGGGACCTCCTAACTACTCCTGGTCGTCGGCGGTCTCCATGTAGCAGTAGGCTCCGTTGGGGTAGTAGTAGATGTTGGTGGTGGCATCTGTCTCCTGGGATTCACCAACTGGTTGCAACAACTGGAAAGAAGAAAGAAGGGGGAAAAGGGGTAGCAAAGCAACCGTGAGTACTCATCCAAAGTACTCGCAAGCATCAGATCTATACTAAGTATGCATTGGTATCAAAGAAAGGTATGCATATGTGGACTCAACTACAGAATGCCAGAACAGAGGGGAATGCCTAGCCTATCGAAGACTAGCATCTTCAAGCAGCTCCAAGCATCTTGTAGCATTCAGAAGAGTATATAATAGCAGTTTATATTTAACAAACATATTGTAGTCTTAACGCCCAGAGATCCTTCCTCGACTCCCTGCGAGAAAGCAATCTCGGAGCCACATATCCATCACATATCTCAAGTATCCATTTCTAGTTGTAATAGATTAGGATACAAGTCTGAACGTCCGTTACCGTGGACACGGCTATTCGAATAGATAATCTTCCCTGCAGGGGTGCACCACATTACCCAACATGCTCGATCACTCTGGCCGAACACACTTTCCTGTGTCATGCCCGGCCTTGGAAGATCAACACGTCGCAGCCCTACCTAGGCCCAACAGAGAGGTCAGCACGCAGGTCTAAATCCTATGCGCGCAGGAGTCTTGGGCCCATCGCCCGTTGCACACCTGCACATTGTGTGGGCGGCCGGTGAGCAGATCTGGCAGCCTCCATTACAAAGGAGGGTGCTTTACACGGTCCAACCCGGCGCGTGCCGCTCAGTCGCTGATGTCTGGAAAGCTTCGGCTGATACTACGACGTCGAGTGCCCATAATTGTTCCCGCGTGGTGGTTAGTGCGTATAGGCTAGTGGCCAACTCAGATCAAATACCCAATCTCATTAGTGGCTTGGGAGCGTGCGATAACGAGCAGAGACTCACGATCATGTGACCCCCGTCGCCCCGTCTCGTGGACTTATGGCAAGGGCCCGGAATGCCCGGCTGTGCCACATAGAAATCTCGCGGGTACCCTCCACGTCAACCCGACTACACATCAAATTGCGGGTACCCCTCACGGCTGACCCAACTTCAGTAACATGGTTATGTGGTAAAGTCAAAGTAACCGTGTGTCCATAACATCAAGGGGGAAACCTGAGGAATCACCCTCGATGGATTCCCACTCAATGTAACCGTCAAGGTGGACTTGGAGGAATCACCCTCGATGGTCCACACTTGACGGGTTGCACGACAGAGTCTACATCGGGAGTGGAGAAGGAGGAATCACCCTCCGTAGGCCATGACCGATTAACTACACTACAGAGTTAACATCAGAAGTGTTGTATGACGTACCACCCTTAGCACTTGATAGTAGCTCTGTAGAGTCATACAACTAAGGGGGTGTGATGTGATGTGTCGGGCCCTAGACGTCGATCACGTTGATTGAGTCACCTGGTAATTCAGCGGGGGCAACAAGGACAAGGTGAGGGGTTACTGATAGATTAGTAACCAACCTATACTAAGCAGTTTAGGATAAGCAGGTATGGTACAAGAGCAGGTTATAAAAGCAGGCTATGCATCATAATAGGAGCAATCAAGTACAGTAGCAAAATCTAATGCAAGCATGAGAGAGAATGGAATGGGCGATATCGGAATGATCAATAAGGGTTTGCTTGCCTGGAAGCTCTGCAGACAGATACGAACCCTCGAAGGTGTAGTAGTCGATCACGGGTTCAACTGTGGTCTCGGAGTCTACCGGAAAGAAGTAACGGAGGGGGAACAAAATAAATAATAGAGCAATCAAAGAATCACAACGCGGTGCTAGGGGTGACCTAATGCAGTACTACACGTTGAAGACGGAGAGGGAAAACATCCGGAGGGGTTTTCCCAGCATTTGGCATTTTTCGGACAAATGAATCGGCGGGGACGGATCCATGTTCGCTATGCCAGAGGCATGTGACAGGTATGTGGGTGGCATATTCAGATTCGTCACATTTTTCTGAGCAACTTTCATGTATAAAACATTTTCATCCGAGATACGAATTATTTTAAATTAATTTTCAAAGATTAAATGGTTTTCTGGAATTTTGTATTGAATTTAATCCGAATTGACCAAGTCAATTTGACTGGTCAAAAGGGAAGGTGTGGCCCATATGCCATAGGCTATACCTAATCAAATAAATAAAACCTAACTTAATTAAATGGGGTCCACATGTCATCCACACATTAGACTAATAATTAAACAAATAAACTAACCTAACTAAAAGGCCGGCCACTCACGGTTGTGGCTCAGCCGGCCACACACACACCACACGGCACACACACAACACACACACAGCCAGCCCATGGCCATGGCCATGGGCAGCCGTACCAGCGGCGTGGGCATAGCACAGCAGCAGCGAACAGCAAGCGACAACAGCTAAGCAGATCAGTAAGTACTAGCAAGCAGGTAGCAGCATGAGCAGCAGAGCAGAGCAGAGCATAGCAGTAGTAGGGCAGCATGGCAGCAAACAGCAACAGCAGCGCACCAGCAGCACTACAAGGAGAAGAAGCAGTAGTGCGAGCACGGGAGCAGCGGGCGCGGCGGGCAAAAGCACGCGTGGCCGGACGCGGCCAGGGGCGGCTGAGCATGGCTTCGGGCACGACAGGGCGAGCAGCCTACGGCGTCGGATCCAAGGGGAAAATAGGTGGAGATGGAGGAGAAGCTCACTGCGAGCTCGATGGCGAGGTCGGGGAGGCCGGGGACGGACCGGAGCGGTGGCAAACGACAATGGACGCCGGCGATGTACGCGACGAAGATGGCCTCGATGGCGAGTGCACAGGCCGTCCCCGCTCGATTTGGTCCTCGGGATGGACGGAGTGGACCGTGATGGTTCCACTGGATGTCTTCTCACGGCGCGGGGAGCACTGTGCCCGCGACATCAATGACGACATGGGGACGACGGCGCTCGAGCATGCTTCAGATCGAGAGAAATTGATGGAGGAAGAAAGAGGTGATTAGGGTTCGGTCAAGGGGGAGTGCGGCGGCGTTTTGTAGGGCACCGGGGAGGTCGGCGATGGCCGGCACGTGGCCATGGCTGTGGGATGGCCGCTTGGGAGGTTGGGCTGGGCCTCTAGTTTCTTCTTCATAGTGGGCCAAAAGTGCATAGAGCAATTTTAGTTTTATTTTTCTGTAAAAAAGGATAACTACTATTTTCTATTTAAATAAGCTTTCAAACCATTTTTGTTGCACATGGAATTTGTCACACAATTACCAGAGAATAATTTGAGCTAGGACAAAAAGTTTGGGGGCAAATGGAGTTAAATAAATAGTTGTTTATTTTCAAAAGGCCAATTTATTTGCTGTTGGACCACTTATAATATTTCTAGGGGCATTTTAGTAATCCAACCAGAGTTGATTTCTCCATGACAAATACTTGGGGATTATTTGCAACATCATGAACATTTTTGTTTGCATGACAGAAGAAGTAAATATTTAACTTGTATTTCAAATGGAATTTGTCTTTGAGTTTCATCAAGTGGCAATTTAGTTTGAAAAACATGACGACATGGCATCATTAAAGGGAAGATCACTGTAGCATGATTCTCGGGGTGTTACAATAGCATTAAACATATGGATCGAAATAGGTCCCTTACGAACTAGCGCATAAACTAGGGCTTAAGCTTCTGTCACTCTAGCAACCCATCATCTAATAACTACTCCACAATGCATTCCCCTAGGCCAAAAGATGGTGAAGTGCCATGTAGTCGACGTTCACATGACACCACTAAGGGAATCACAGCATACATATCATCAAAATATCAAACACACATCAAGTTCACATGATTACTTGCAACGTGATTTCTCTCGTGGCCTGAAGAAAAAAAGTAACTACTCACAAATGATATTCGTGCTCAAGATCAGAGGAGTATTAAATAGCATAATGGATATGAACATATAATATTCCACCAAATAAACCATATAGTTATCAACTACAAGATGTAATCAACACTACTAGTCACCCACAGGTACCAATCTGAGGTTTCGGTACAAAGATTGAACACAAGAGATGAACTAGGGTTTGAGAGGAGATGGTGCTGTTGAAGATGTTGATGAAGATTGGCCTCCCAAAGATGAGAGGGTTCTTGGTGATGATGATGGCTTCGATTTCCCCCTCCGGGAGGGAAGTTCCCCCGGCGAAATCGCTCCGCCGGAGGGCAAAAGTACTCCTGCCCAAGTTCCGCCTCGATACGGCGGCGTTCCATCCCGAAAGTCCTCTCCTTATTTTTTCTAGGTCAAAATGACTTATATACCAGAAGACGGGCACCGGAGGCTGGGCTGACCACAGCCCACGAGGGCGCACCTGGGGGCCTGGCGCGCCCTGGTGTCTTGTGGTTACCAGGTGGCCCACATCCGGTAGTTATTTGCTCCCGTATTTTTCGTATATTCCAAAATAATTCTCCATGAAATTTCAGCTTATTTCGAGTTGTGCAAAATAGGTAACTCTGACATAGCTTTTTCAGGTCCAGAATTCCAGCTGCCGGCATTCTCCCTCTTTGTGTAAACCTTGCATATTATGAGATAAAAGGCATTAGAATTACTCCATAAAGCATTATTATGCATAAAAACATTATAAATAACAGTAGGAAATCATGATGCAAAATGGACGTATCACTATCAGATAAAGCTTTCTTTTCATGATCCACATGCATAAAAAAATTATTACTCTCCACATAAGTAAATTTCTTCTCATGAATAGTAGTGGGAGCAAACTCAACAAAATAACTATCATGTGATACTTGATTGGGATAATCAATTTGAGCATTAAAATCATGATGACAAGTTTCATGGATATCATTACTCTTTATAGCATACATATCATCATAATAATCATCATAAATAGCAACTTTGTTCTCATAATAATCAATTGAAACCTCTTCCAAAATAGTGGATTCATCACTAAATAAAGTTATGACCTCTCCAAAACCCCTTTCATAATTATTAGAATAAGATTTAACACCCTCCAAAATAGTGACATCATTAGTACCTAGAGTTGACACTCTTCCAAACCCACTTTCATCAATATAATCATCATAAATAGGAGGCATGCAATCATCATAATAAAATTTCTCATCAAAACTTGGGGGACTAAAAATATCATCTTCATCAAACATAGCATCCCCAAGCTTATGGCTTTGCATATCATTAGCATCATGGATATTCATAGCAAGCATACTAACAACATTGTAATCATGATCATCATTCAAAGATTTTATGCCAAACATTTTATTGAATTCTTCTTCTATCAATTGAGCATAGTTTTTCTTTCCATCATTTTCAAGAAAGACATGATAAAGACGAATAATATGAGGCAACCTCAATTCCATTTTTATTTTTTGTAGTTTTCTTTTTATAAACCAAACTAGTGATAAAACAAGAAACTAAAAGATTCAATTGCAAGATCTAAAGATATACCTTCAAGCACTCACCTCCCCGGCAACGGCACGAGAAAAGAGCTTGATGTCTACTATGCAACTTTATTCTTGTAGACTTGTGTTGGGCCTCCAAGCGTAGAGTTTTGTAGGACAGTAGCAATTTTCCCTCAAGTGGATGACCTAAGGTTTATCAATCCGTGGGAGGCATAGGATGAAGATGGTCTCTCTCAAACAACCCTGCAACCAAATAACAAAGAGTCCCTTGTGTCCCCAACACACCAAATACAATGGTAAATTGTATAGGTGCACTAGTTTGGCGAAGAGATGTTGATACAAGTGTAATATGGATAGTAGATATAGGTTTTTGTAATAGGAACAATAAAAAATAGCAAGGTAGCAAGTAACAAAAGTGAGCACAAACGGTATTGCAATGCTTAGAAACAAGGCCTAGGGTTCATACTTTCGCTAGTGCAATCTCTCAACAATGCTAACATAATTGGATCATATGGCAATCCCTCAATGTGCGATAAAGAATCACTCCAAAGTTCTTATCTAGTGAAGAATATAAGATGAAATTGTGTGTAGGGTACGAAACCAACTCAAAGTTATCCTTTCTGATCGATCTATCGAGCTATTCCTATAAGTGTCACAAACAACCCAAGAGTTCGTACTAAAATTACACCATATGATACACATCAACCAACTCTAATGTCACCTAGATACTCCAATGTCACCATGAGTATCCGTGAGTTAATTATATGATATGCATCAAACAACTTCAGATTCATAATACTCAATTCAACACAAAGAACCTCAAATACTGCTCCAAGAGTTCTACCGGAGAAACAGAGACGAAAATGTGCGTCAACCCCTATGCATAGATTACCCCAATGTCACCTCGGGAATCCGTGAGTTGAGTGCCAAAACATACATCAAGTTACTCAATATGATACCCCATTGTCACCACAGGTATTCATAGCAAGACATACATCAAGTGTTCGCAAATTCAACAAAGTATTCAATCCGATAAAAGTGAAATCTCAAAGGTAGAACTCAATTCATCACAACAAGATAGAGAGGGGAAAACACCATATGATCCAACTATATTAACAAAGCTCGCGATACATCAAGATCGTGCGAAACCAAGAACACGAGAGAGAGAGAGATCAAACACATAGCTACTAGTACAAACCCTCAGCCCCGAGGGTGGACTACTCCCTCGTCATCATGGTGGCCGCCGGGATGATGAAGATGGCCTCCGGTGATGATTTCCCCCTCCGGCAGGGTGCCAGAACAGGGTCCAGATCAGTTTTTCGTGGCTACAGAGGCTTGCGGTGGTGGAACTTCCGATCTAGGGTTATTTCTGGGGGTTTCTCTATTTATAAGATTTTTTGGCATCGGTCACATGCTGAGATGGGCTTCGAGGGGGCCACTACCCACCAGCACGTGCCGGAGGGGGCTGGTGCACCCAGGTGGGTAGTGGACACTTCGTGGCTCTTCTGGCCCTCCCACGAAGCTTCTAGTGCCTCTTTTCTTCCAGAAGAATCGTCAAAAAGTTTTGCTGCATTTGGAGAACTTTGATTTATGCACAAAAAAACAACACAACGGTAGTTCTGCTAAAAACAGCGTTAGTCCAGGTTAGTTTCATTTAAATCATATAAAATTGCGCCCAAACCATATAAAATTGTTGTAAACATGGAATGAATACTTCATAAATTATAGATGCATTGGAGACGTATCAATGCCCAATTATTTAAGCAAAAATTTAAGATGTGGAACGATCATAAGATACTGAAACGAACCTTTGCTGCAGAGGACAAAGTCCTACTATTTAATTCTCATCTGAAGTTTTTTCCAGGGAAACTTAGGTCTCATTGGGAAGGACCTTATGAGATTGAAGGGGTTTACAACTCCAAAGGTGTTAGGTTAAAAGGAGGAAAAGACGGACCCTGATCATGAATGGACAATGCTTAAAGCTAAGCCCGCTGATGAACAAAAAGAAGAACGGGAAGTGGAGAAGGTAAGTTTTATATCGATCGAGGAGGCCGAATCCCTCCGAAGAAAATGAAAGGTATGAAGAAGTGCTATTGTAATATATGTGTGAATATTAGTATAGATTTATTGTTGTTGAGTTACACCTATTTAATCTTATGCCTGAATCGTTGAAGTTTTGTCAATAGTTGGAGGCTTTCGACATTAACCTTTCAGGAAGATAAAAAATTCTAAGGAATAAATTTTCAAAACACCAACAGAGCAAAAGAGACGTATCGTACGACTGGTACTAGTCGTATGGGCGTTCGCACGAATGCAAGATGGAAATGACAAAGATTTCAGAAAGAAGGACGGCGTTTCATGTGGGCATGTGCGGTCATATGGATCCCCTTCGGAGAAGGATGCCAAATTCATTTTTTAAGACATGGCCGATTAGGAGACATGGTTTGGCATGCATATTTTGGGATGCATGGATTTTGCAATGACATCAATTTGCTCTAGCGATCACCACTCTTTTCATGGTTAGCCGATGGGGACTCAACACCGGTGGAGTTTTAAGCACATGGTCACATATACAACATGGGCTACTACCTAGTGGATGGGATATATGAGAAGTGGGAAACTTTGTGGCCAATTTCAAGCCCCCAAGGTAAGAAAGAATTTCAGTTCCATAATGCTCAAGCAAATGCTACGAAAGATGTGGAGAGGGCATTTGGGATTTTGCAACCTCAATTTTTTATTGTGCAAGGACTCGCTAGGTTTTGGGGTCAAAAAATTCTTTGGCACATCATGATAGTCATCGTAATCCTACACAACATGATCATTGAGCATGAGCATGGGAAGGATTTGGATTACACCTTCTATGAATTTATGGGAAAGGTGGTGCGTTCACGTAGAATGGAATACTGCAACGTACACTTTCTTCAAGTTCACTATAAAATTTGAGATGCTGATACTCACAAACATCACCAAAGAGATCTCATTGAGGAGTGGTGGTGTGGAATGCACAATAAAACCACTAGTTCCACCTCTATGTTTCATGTCATGTGCGTTGAACTTTGTGCCATATTTGATGAATAAGTGTGTTAACTTTGAGCTTGTTTCATAAAGTAGATTGTTTACACAGGAAAATACCAGCACCCATGTCATTTTTTACAAAATATCTCTCAAAAAAATTCTGGTAGAAGTAGATTGTTTCATGTTATTCCCTTCCTTGCAAAGCAAAAGGGATTTTTTTATTCCCCTTGGCTATGAAAGACGTTGACATAAATTTCGAAGCCACCTTCCATGTGTTGCAACTAGGGAACATCAAACATGACTGAAACACGGTTCCTCCATCTTTACAAATGAAATCAGATAAGCAGATCCAGCCCTATGTTGAAATCACACCTAAGGAAACACCTCCACCCTTGAAAAAAAGAGATGGCCATCATATCTAGTTCTTGAAAGTGACAATATTTTTTGGTTATTGGAAAGAGGAGAAAATGGCGGCTTGAATCATGCAAAAAGAAAAATACAAACAAATGAATCGCAGTTAAACAGCCAGATGCATGTAGAATTGGGTGTTCTAAATGGACCGATTGCCGTGTAAGCTTACAGACTGTTCTAGTAGTACAACCAGATCTAATAGATTCCCCACTACAAGCTGCAGTATAGGCATACTAATGAGTAAAAAGACGGCAGATCCTAGAAGCTTAGGGGAATAACATGATACAATCTACTTCTACCACAAAATGATCTACTTCTACAGGAGAGAATTGTTCTAAGATGCTATGAGTTGCTGAAGATTTATAAAAACATAATGAAGCGTTTGGTTCCGCGGATGTAACATATTTGCTTTATGGTACTAGGAAGCGCCACGTCCGAATATTCTTATGCAATATGCGGATTGTTTGGTTCGCCCGTCCGAGTCGTGATTTCTAACACGGGCTGACTCGGGTGGTTTTGATTTTGTGAAGCGCCGTATCAGAAAGCACGCTTACTGAAATCATCGTGGCCGAAACAAACACTAGCTACAGTATTAGAAACCGCTACAATCGGAAGCCGCCTTTTTTTCTGCGAACCAAACGCATCATAAGTTCTGAACTTTCAACAACTGATGCAATAATCCTAAACTTATCCTACACAAAATCCACCGGAAAATGTAGAAGTGAACCATCGTCAATGGAAAAGAAGCATCAACATTCAGCTTCAGAACTTCTTTTGGATGGGATATCCATGGTACTGTTTTGTCGGATTTGCAACAGTGCTCACCCAACAATAGTTTGGAGATGAAGTATGAATAGCTAGACCCAATCGGTCATGTGACTGTACAAAACAAAGTTCTGAACTATAATCCCAATCTTATCGTACAAAAAATCGACAACAAATGTACAAACCGAATTCTGAATCTACAAACCGATTATCATTGCAAAAAAGTTTAGAGAGATTCAGAGATACAGTGTAGGAGTTCAGAGATTCAGAAAAGTTCAGAGATTCTCTGTAGCCAGCAAATTGCCAGCGGCGTGTGAGAGGAATGGGAGAGGGAGGGGAGAAAATGCACAAATTGCATGAAAAATCAACTATATTGAAATTGTTCTTTGTCCAAGAATCCAAGAAACACACTCGCAACATGGCATAGGAAGTCGGATCAAGAATTCTGACAAGTTCAAGATTCCAAAGAAAAGGAATCGCTATGCAAGGGGAATTGCAGTTGATGTTGCTCCGCCGCCGTGCTCCGAGGACCGCCAACCGCCTAACACCTCCATGTGGAAGAACATCGAGCTCGCTCTCGCGTCCGGGCCGATGCGTCCTTCTCCTTGACCTTGACGGTGCTCGCGTGGGATGGTTCTTCATCTGCCTCCGTGCAGAAGCCCGACGCGCTGACGTCCGCCACAGCGGGGCGCCCGCCGGTGCGGGGATAGTCTTTGTCGTCCTCCTCCTCCTCCTCCTCACGCGGTGGCAGCACAAAGAGGGGATCCCGCAGGCGTGGGTCGCGATCCCCCATGGCGGGTGCTCCCACGAGGCAGCCGCCTCTGCCGCCATCCCCACCGGCCCCGTCGAGCTCTAGCTCGGGCTCGGGCTTCGCAAACACCATGCGGCAGAGCTCCATGCGCCTTCAGGTGTCATCATCACCGAGCTTCTCCACGCGCAGCCACGGGTGAGAGGTGGCGCGGCCCGCGCCCACGCTCCTAGAGCGAGCGCACATCGCCCCTGCAGTGGCCCTCCTCCCCCGCACGGCGACAGAGGTGGGACAGCGGACTGCGGGAGCGCGGCCAGCCATGGCCGCTGGGCCTAGCAGTGGCAGGAACACCGTCGTCGTCGAGCTGGCCATCGAAGAGGCGAGGGCGCAAGGCTGGTGCGGTTGCGGTTGCCGGTGCGTTGCGGTGGCGGTGGCGGTTGCTGTGTTTTGTTTTTTGAGGGGGTCTGGTTGTATTTGTAGCCGGAAATTGGGCTAAAAAAATCACAATCCAAAAAATTCTGGCCCCAAAACAAACAAAAGTGGCCCATTTGAAAATACATATTTGTCTTTTTGTCCATCCGCCACATGCGAAAGTAAAATGCTACTCCCTCCGTCCCAAAATAAGTGTCTCAACTTTGTACTAGTTCTAGACACTTATTTTGGGACGGAGGGAGTATGAATTTTTGCACATACGCAAAATAAATGTGTGTGTGTTTGTACAAAAAAACATCAACTTTTTTTCCTTTGTAGAAAATGTTTTTTTTAACGGGCACCATGGTGCTGGTTTAATAGGTGTCACTGGGCTTTCTCCCCATGGTAAGCTGCTCGATGACGAGTGCTTGCAGTGGGTTTCCCAGGGATGCCTTGAGCTCGCTTTTCCATTTCTAGTTTCCTTTGAACCTTGGTAAGACAGTTGTATTTCCGTTATGAGAGTAATGGAAAGGGGTTAAGCTTGGTTTTAAAGAAACAGGCACCAAAGTGCCCGAGCACCATTGGCATTTTTCGGTGTACCAAAGCTATGTGCTCATTTAACAAGGGAAAATCCGGCTCTAAGAAAAACCGATTGCTTTTATTTTTTGGGAGATTTTGAAAATGTAATACGGCAAAAAAGAAGTGTTTGTTGATTTTTTTAAAAAACTCTGTGAATATTATGAAATGTCACAAATTTAAAACATGTTTTTCAAATTATAAATTGTTAATGAACTTTTAAAACTTTCAATTTTTGTAAAAACTTTGAATTTAAAAGTATTACTCCCTTCGATCCAAAATAAGTGTTGTGGTTTTAGTTCAAATTTAAACTAAACCATGACACTTATTTTGGATCGGATAGAGTAATATTTTTCAAAAATATTGCTCCTTCAAGAACAAGTTTGTCAGGTAGGCGTGAATTTAGTAGTAGAACCGGTTCGAGCAGAGAATTTAATATTTGTTGGTCCTTACCTACCTGGTAAAGTATTTGAGATAAATCCTCGGTTAATTGATATGGTGAAAGAGAATCCATTCCGAGGTGATGCAACTGAATGCCCTTATAAACATATTGAAAGCTTTAACATTGCATGCAGAACTTTTCAATTGCAGGATTAGACTAATGAGGAGATATAAGTGAGAATATTTCCTTATTCCCTTGAAAGAGAAGCTGCTAGATGGCTATCACGCCAGCCCGTAAGTACCTTAAGTAATTGGACAAAGTTACTGGCTGCATTTTGTGCTCGTTATTACACTTAAGGAAAATTATACACGATAAGAAGGAAGATTAGAAGCTTTGCATAGCGACCATGTGAGAAACTGGTAGAAGCATACATAAGGTATCGTGAAATACTCTCTGCATGTCCTGCACACCATTATCCCGATTGCTTAATTGTGAATTTCTTTTATGGTGGACATGATTCCCAAAGTAAACATGCTTTGGATCTTACTTCCAAAGGTTCTTTCATGGGAAATGAGATATCAGAGGCTTGGAATTTACTTGATAGAATTGGGCATAATGCTGAGAGTTGGTACCTATGTTCAAAGGAAAAAATTAAGGTTGATCCTATTTATGATAGTATTAGATCTTTCCTTAGAAGAAAGAAGATGAAATACCTTTGTCATGAATTAAATATTGGAATTGACCCCATTTTGCATGTTTTAAAAGATTTCTCTGAGTTTCCACATTTACCAGAAAAAGGTTCATAAAACATTCCAGGGAATCTAAAGCCATTTGCATGGTAGAAGCAACCGTGAAGAAGACTACTCCACGCAGAAGGCTTATCATAATCAGGATGATAAATCATTTCCAGCTAAGGGTAAGAAATCCATTGGAACAATGTGGGACTCCAATTTCTGTTAATATTGTGAAAGAACTTGCTACACCCATAGCGGTGGTAAACAAAGAAGTCTATCTTGACCGAGACACCACTTCCTATCTCAAAGGGTGTACCGAAGGTAAGGGTGCAGGTAAACAAATTTTACCATGTTCCTTCAGAAGCAAAACTTATTTTGGATTGTGTGACCCTGGTTCTCCAGTCAATATTATTCCTTAAACTCTTTATGCAAAAAAATTATAAGGAAATTTCAACACTGTTAGGAAACCATGCAGCACCCTTGAGCCAACTGATGTTGGTATTAAGCTTGCAGATAAGAATGATAGGAAACCATGCGGCACCCTTAAAGATGTCAATATTATAATAGGATCACTCATTTATCCCATTGATATTTATGTACTGATGATTTCTGAGGATAAATATTGTCCTATTATTTTTGGAACTTCTTTTCTGAATGTTACAGGAGCATATATCAAAAACAATACTATCTCCATGAAATGGGGGAGGGTGAGATGATTAAATCCCCATTTTCTTCAGTCTTAAGCAAGCTATATCAAGAAGAAGCTCAAGATGAGGAAGAGCAAAAAATAAATCAGCTAGTGCAAACTCATCTTCAAACTCTAGAAGATGGAGTTGAGCGGGTCCTGGTAAGGCCCGAGTGTCGGTGTCAAAACCGGTAGATCTCGGGTAGGGGGGCGAGCTACTAGATTGGATCGATGTGTAACAAGAGAGAGCACACACAAAGTTTAACCAGGTTTGGGCCCTCTCTATGGAGGTAAAACCCTACGTCCTGCTCTTGCTTATATTATGGATGCACCAAGGTATAGAGTAGATCTACCTCGAGATCGTGAGTTGTGGTCTAAACCCTAGGTGTATGATGAATGTGTGAATGGGTGTATGGATGGCCTCTACGGACTAAACCCTCTGGTTTATATAGGCACGAGGGGTATCTAGGGTTACACATTGTTGGTTGCCATCTAAGAATTTGCATGCCGAATCTAATCATATATGCTTGAAGTACACGCCAAGTTTTCGGTTGTTGCACTTTGAAGGCCTCCGGAGTCCTCCCTCCTTAACGGGTTGGTTGTCCAACTCATACATTAGTCCGGCTGGACCAGGACCCCCTAGTCCAGGACACCGTTAATAGCCCCCAAACTTGGCTTCGAAGCCGAGGTTGACAACCTTCCTCAGATAATGTCTTCGGCTAGGCCATCTTTGGCTTAGCAGGCAAGTTCCACGTCCTCGGATGGATATCACACAAAACTCGCAAGCCCTTTAATTGGTTATTATCTCCATTCTTCACGGAGGCCCAAGCAAATCCAACCATGTTTTACCCAAGACACACTTTTATTCATCTGAAGTGCAAAGCTTGCTTAGTCTCGAAGACTAGCAGGTGAGCTCGGGAGTCAGTTATTGACAGCTTTTACCGAAGCGTCACTGCTCCTGACATTGCATACACCAGTCATTACTTATTTGAATCGCGGTTCAAGGAAAACCTCTTGTTGGCACGTCGTACCAAAACAAAGATTGTGCCCTACATTTTAATTAGGGGATATCATCAATCAACTGTTTCTCCCCAAGCAGTCGTAACGACACGATAAGCCAAAATGTGGCGATTTTTACGGCACAACAGAGGGACGCTTCGCCTTTTACTGGCTTATGAGAGCAAGAGGGGTCAAATCCATACTCCCACGCCTTCTCCTGCTCCAGCGCTCAAAACCTCCAAGCCTTCGCATTCCCAATCTCATTCTCAAGCCAAAAAACTCCTCCCAATCTTCTACACCCGCACGAATGGCCTATGCGGACATGAGGGGAGGTGGGTGGCTTCCAAGGTCACCGACGCCACCATCGATGAGCTCCACGCGGCGGGATACCTCCCCAATGATGCCGCCTGCCGGGATACCAGAGCCCGGCCAGCGCGTCCCCACTCCCAACCCAGGGGAGCAGGTCGTCTTTATCCCCCACCTTGTCTGAGGTATGGGGTTTCCCCTGCACCCCTTCGAGCAGGGGATCTTGTTCTTCTACAGGCTAGATTTCCACAATCTATTCCCGAATTCCATTCTGCATCTCACCACTTTTATTGTACTGTGTGAGGCCTTCCTCCGTAGGAAGCCGCACTATGGCCTATGGCTGAAGACCTTCTGTGTCAAGCAAAGAGCGGAGGTGCCAAATTCGCCGAGTGCGGCGGCGCCATGGTTAGTGAGCTCCAAAAGCCAATCTGGCTGGAGGGCACCTTCATTGAGACCGTCAAGATGTGGCAGCGCCTGTGGTTCTATATCACTGAGCCTCTTGCCTCGGGCCAAACCGTGGCCCCCACCTTCACAGAGACACCTCTGACAATGTTGGTGTTTTGGCAGAAGCAGGGCCTAGAGTGGGGTAATCTAGATGAGGTCGAAGCCCTACAAGAGCGAAGCCGGGCCCTCAAGAAGAAGTATAAGCTAGTGGATGTGGTGGATATGATGCTGCACCGATACATCCTCTCACTGCAGTTCCGAGTTAGCCCTATGTGCCTTTACAAGCCTGATGACACGCCTACACTGCGAAACTTCTTCCGCACCAACATTGATGGGATATGTACGGCTCTCTTCAAGCCATCCCAAATCGAATTCCCCACCGATGGGCCAGACTGTGGCTACAACACCGCACACGGTCGCTCCGAGGTAAACACCACTTTATATGTTCAACATCAGCTTTGTATTTTATATTTGTCTAAATCTCCCTTCCCTGCTTCCAAAAATGGGCGTCCAAGGCGGCGCTCATTGCATGCCCAGCGCCGCTGCCCGAGGATCCGCGGACCCTCGAGCTGCAGGCTCTCTTGGCCACGGTGCCTTCAAAGGCCCAGCCAAGGCTAAGGAGCCAAAGAAGAAGAAGGAGGGTGTTCGGATCCAAGATCCGGCGGACGCTAGGTCCGAGAACATCTGAGTTCATTCCTCAGACGAGGAGGAAAGAGACGGAGAAGAAGGGAAGGAGGGCTCCTCCTCCCCAAAGAGGAAAAGTGTGGCATCCGAGGACATCGCGAGGGCCCATACTGTCAGGACACGTCAGCGCCTAGTGAAAGCTGTCAACGTAGCACCTCGCAAGGCCCCTGCCACAGCCAAGGCCGACTCCTCTGAAACAGAGGATGACCTCATCGAGACGCAGTGGCCGAGGCCACCACCGAGGAGGTACACCTTCTACTCATCCGAGTAGTAAGCACTCAAGTGCCCTTTCTTTGCAATCTTCAAATAATAGTTTGTCTTTTTGCAGTTCGCAATGCTCCAACATCAGCGACAAGACGTCGCCGAGCAGGCTTCCTCCTCCTAGTGCCTCGGAGGAGCATCATCCCTCCCCCGCTGCCTATGATGGGCTAGGAAAGGCAACTTGTCAGCAGTCCCCGCCCGAACCTACCACGGGGGTGGCACTGATGCCTCCAGGACTGAGGCGGAGGCCTCAACCTCCGAGCATTTAATGGGCAAGAACTCCTCCTTCGTGGAGGGGGAAAAGCGGGGCCAACCAACGACTTCGGCGCCCATTATCCCAGAGCCACCTTGTCAGCCTATAACGGCATCCGCTCCTCCCATGACGGGAAGGACCGAGGTGGCCCGTCCATCCCCACCTGTAGCAGGGCAGGCATCCGTGGGGTGGACTGACGAGATGGAGGCGTCCATGACGGGCTCCTCAATCGTTCCCGAGCACCACGTCCTACTAGGCACGGTGCTGCAAAGTTACTGATCCACAGAGGCCGGTATCAAGGAGGCCTTCAAGGGCCTTTATCTAGGCTTTGAGGTATCCTTTTTAGCTATTTTCCAAATTTATATCGACACAAAAAACTGTTTTCACTAGATGCATCTAGCAGCCCTTAAGCGCATAAGTAAAAAATAAAATTGTCGGAAGACTTGTGACACTGCGGATGTGCGTAATGGACATGTAACAACAGTAGCCCCCAAGCCCTAAGTGAGATACCAAGATCTTACTCGGGGCTCTTATTACAAACTAAAGGTTTGGTAGTAGTGGATCGTATTGTAGCCCCAGAGATCCAGGTCGGAAGAGAAAAGCCGATCAAGAGATAGATGTGATCCGAGGAAGCTAACTGTGTCTGTTGCAGGTTTCAGTCTCGGTTTCAGCATCCAACTCGAAGGAGTTGGAAGAGCTGAACCATAAGCTCGACCGGTCCGAGAAGGATGCAGATCTGCTCAAGAAGCAGATAGAGATTGCTGAAGGTAAATACCAAAAAATTGTAATGTCGTGAAATTGCGATTAAGGCACGAAATGGCAATTGTGAGCTCTAATTCATATGTGATGTATTTGCAGCTACCACCGCGGAGCTTGAAAAGCTCCAATCCGAGTTAAAAATAGCTCGACAAGATGCCGAGTAGCAAAAAGGTGTGGCAGAACAGGCCAGAGCGAAGCTGGTCAAGGAAAAAGAGGTCGGCAAGCAGCACATGGACCAGGTTGCTGAGGTCGAAGAAGACCTAAAGGGGCTTTGTGCCCAGCGCGATGCTCTTCAGGATGAGAAGAACAAGCTATGCTCCGAGTTGGCCATAGCCCGCTCGTCCTGTAAGGAGGCCACGACCCAAGCCGGGGCTGATCGCGAGGTGCTTCAACAGGTGAAGCAAATCGCCGCCGGTAAGCCCTACCTGCTTCGCTGCATTTTTTGGGACAACCAATTTGCTCATCTTACGCAAGTGTGGCGCTCTTCAGAAGCCTTTAGGGACCTGCCGCGGAGCGCCTCGGATGTCGGCGGCTACTTCGCTGCCCATCCTGTTGAGTCCGAAGAGATGACCTTCTGGGCCTGATACATCTCCAACGTATCTATAATTTTTGATTTCTCCATGCTATTATAGTATCAATCTTGGATGTTTTATATACATTTACTAGCAACTTTATATGATTTTTGGGACTAACCTATTGACATAGTGCCTAGTGCCAGTTGTTGTTTTTTTACTTCGCAGAATATCAATTCCAAACGAAGTCCAAATGCCTAGAAACTTTTTGGAATTTTTTTTCTAGTGATAAGAGACCCCAGAAGCTTCTGGAGTACACGAGAGGAGGCCCGTAGGGGCCACTAGGCACCAGGGCACGCCAGGTGCCTTCGACGCGCCCTTGTGGGTAGTGGAGCCCACGGGAACCGCCTTGACCTACTTCCGCCTCTATAAATACTCTTAAATCCCAGAAAACCTAGGGTAGTTGACGAAACACTTTTTCCACCACCAGAAGTTCCAGAAGCATGATATCCAATCTAGAGGCCTTTTCTGGCACTCTGCCAGATGGGGCAATGATCACGGAGGGGTTCTTCATCATCCTTGTTGCCCCTCCGATGATGCGTGAGTAGTTTACCACAGACCTACGGGTCTGTAGTTAGTAGCTAGATGGCTTCTTCTCTCTTTTTGATATTCAGTACAATGTTCTCCTCGATGCTCTTGGAGATCTATTTGATGTAACTCTTTTTTGCGGTGTGTTTGTTGGGATCCGATGAATTGTGGGTTTATGATCAGTTCTATCCATGAATATTAGTTGAGTCTTCATTGAAGTCTTTTATGCATGATTGTTATAGCCTCGTATTTCTTCTCTGATTTATTGATTTGGTTTGGCCAACTAGATTGATTTATCTTGCCATGGGAAGAGGTGCTTTGTAATGGGTTTGATCTTGCGGTGCTCAATCTCAATGACAGAAAGAGACATGGCACGCATGTATCATTGCTATTAAGGGTAACAAGATGGGGTTTATTTATACGTGAGTTTATCTTTTCTACATCATGTCATCGTTCTTATTGCATTACTCCATTTTCCCATGAACTTAATACACTAGATGCATGCTGGATAGCGGTTGACGTGTGGAGTAATAGTAGTACATGCAGAATCATTTCGGTCTATTGATCTTGGACGTGATGCCATGATCATTGCCTTGGATATCATCATGATTATTCACTTTTCTATCAATTGCCCAACAGTAATTTGTTTACCCACCGTATGCTATTTTCTTGAGAGAAGCCTCTAGTGAAAACTATGGCCCCCGGGTCCATTTCCTATCATATTATAACCAAAAATACCTTGCTGCAATTTTTATTTATATATTTATTTTGTGTTTTTGTTAGAACTATTTATCAAATCTCATAAAATTTACTCTATCTCAATATCGTTGAGGGATTGACAACCCCTCTTACGCGTTGGGTTGCAAGTTTTTGTTGTTTGTGTGCAAGTATTGTTTACATAGTGTTGCTTGGTTCTCCTACTGGATTGATAACCTTGGTTTCATAACTGACGGAAATACTTACCTTTGCCGTGCTGCATCATCCCTTCCTCTCGGGGGAAATACCAATGCAGATACAAGCAATTAGGAAGAATTTCTGGCGCCATTGTAGGGGAGACATCATCAACATCTATCAAGTACCTACGCATAAACTCTCATCTCCTTTTAATTACTTTATTTTCCATTTGCCTCTCGTTTTCATCTCCCCAGCTTCTAAAATGTTTTCAGAAAAACACAAAAATATTTACCTTTTTATTTATCTTCTTTCCGTTTTCCTTTTTCTTGTTTGATCTTTTGTTTGCGTGTGAACTTTTTTGCGTAGTCACGATGTCTCAAGAAAATACCAAATTGTGTGATTTTTCCAGTACTAATAATAATGATTTTATTAGTACTCCAATTGCTCCTCCCACCGCTAGTGTGGAGTCTTATGATATTAATGCCGCTTTGTTGAATCTTGTTATGAAAGAGCAATTTTCCGGTAGTCCTAACGAGGATGTCGCGTCCCATCTAAAGACTTTCGTATAATTATGTGATATGCAAAATAAAAAAGATGTGGACAATGATATTGTGAAATTGAAATTATTCCCTTTCTTTGCCGGATATTCCAAAATTTTGGTTTTCATCTTTGCCTCGCAATAGTATTGATTCATGGGATAAGTGCAAAGGTGTTTTTATCACTAAGTATTTCCCCCCGACGAAAATTATTTCCCTTAGAAATCAAATCATGAATTTCAAGCAACATGAGCATGAACATGTTGTGCAATCTTGGGAAAGAATGAAATTAATGGTAAGAAATTGTCCTACTCATGGTTTAAATCTATGGATGATTATACAAAAAAATTATGCGGGATTGAATTTTGTTTCTAGAAATCTTTTAGATTGCGTCGTGGGTGGTGCTTTTATGGAGATTACTTTGGGTGAAGCTACTAAATTGCTTGATAATATTATGGCTAATTATTCACAATGGCATACCGAAAGAGCACCTAGTAGTAAAAATGTTAATTCTGTTGAAGAAATTAGTACTTTGAGTGAAAAGGTTGCTGCACTTATGAAATTGGTTGCTAGTAAAAATGCTCCTATTGATCTTAATGATGTGCCTTTGTCTACTTTTATTGAGCAAAATAGTGATCCCATAGATGTGAATTTTGTCTCAAGAAACAATTTTATTGACAATGCTTATAGAGGTAATTGTAATCCTAGGCCTTTTCACTACTAGGAAAAGGGCTATAGATGATATGGCCACTAATGGCGCACCAGACATGAGGTGCGCCACTACTATATAGCAGTGGCGCACCATGTGTTGGTGCGCCATTAGTGTGAAAGACACTAATGGCGCACCAGACCAATGGTGCGCCACTAGTAATAAATTTTATTTTTTTTATTTTTCCAAAAATACTAATGGCGCACCATGCGAGAGTGCACCATTACTAGTTTTAACTAGTAATGGCGCACCAGCCACAGAGTGCGCCACTAGTAACAATTTTTTTTTTCCAAAAATACTAATGGCGCACCAGGGCAGAGTGCGCCATTACTAGTTTTAACTAGTAATGGCGCACCAGCCACACAGTGCGCCACTACTGTGTTTTTTTTAATTTTTTTTTTGCAAAACTACTAATGGCGCACCACCAGCTGGTGCGCCATTAGTAACCAGGGTTACTAATGGCGCATTTGTAGGTGGTGCGCCATTAGTAACCTGGGACCAGCTAGATATTTTGGACAGCCACACCTACACACTCACTTTCCCCACTTCATTCTCTCCACCTCCTCCTCCAAGCTTGTGTCGGCTGCCTCCTCCTCCTCACCTCATTTGCACCATAGATTCATCAAAATTAAGTGGTTAAATTACCTTTTTTTGATAGGTAAGTAAGGGGAAAGCTATCTTTATGTTGTAGATCTACTTTTTTTCTCCCTCCAACAACGTGCACATGCACTTTTTATGGCCTAGCTAGATCTATGTATGTTTGTGGTGTTGCATATGTTTGTGGTGTTGCATATATGTTTGTGTTTGCAGGTACCGGTATTTGAAATGCGATAGTTGCCAATATTTTGCCGGAATGTTGATTCATTTCTGTTTCGGCGAGAATTTTGGCACTATGCATTCTTTTTGGTCCTATTTTTAGGCAAAGTCATACCAAATTTTTTCTTGGTTCTAAAATATCGTTTTGCTCTACCCCGCAGGCGACCATGGTCCGCACGATGACCGAAGGCATCGTGAATAGGTTTTTGAGCTCCGCGAAGGCCGAGATGCTTCAAAACAACGAGACGGAGATAAGATGTCCGTGTCGAAGATGCAAGCTGAAGAGCCTTATTGCGGACCCGGATTCCGGGCAGGTGCGGGACCACCTGCTCTTGCGTGGTTTCATGGATGGCTATCGGTGGCAAGGTGATGAAGATGACTATGAAGTCGTCCATGGGGGCCGGGCAAGAAATGAGGAAGGGCAGCAAGACAACCACCGCGGCGAGGGCGGGCGAGAAGACGAAGAATCTCCAGGACATGATCACGACGGTGATGCTGTACACAGTCATCATGTAGAAGATGCCGGACATGATGATGAGGAAGATCAAGACGAAGGGCATGATCATGAAGATGAAGATGCCGGAGCAGACGACGATGGACCATCGATGGGCTGGGTGCAGGACCCTCATATTCAAGAGCTGCTTCTCAAGCAGACGGATAACGGAAGAGCTGCCGCCCGAGAGAAAGCCAAGCTGGATCAACTGGAGATAGACGCGGTTACTCCATTGTATGAAGGATGCAGGCCCGAGGATACCCGCCTGAAAGTAACGCTCATGGCTCTAGAGATGAAGGTAAAACACAAAATGACCGACGCATGGTTCAACGAGAACATGTCATTCTGGCACGAACGTCTTCCCAAGGGGAACAAGTGCCCGACCAGTTTCGAGGAGGCGAAGAAAATCGTGTGTCCTCTGGATTTACCGCACGTGAAATACCATGTGTGCATGAACAATTGCATCATTTATCGGGACGAGCACGCGGAGTCTACCATATGTCCGGTGTGCGGCGTCACTCGATACAAGAAGAGGAAGAAAGCTCCTCGAAAAGTGGTGTGGTACTTTCCAATCACTCCTCGTCTGCAGCGGTATTTCGCGGACCCTAAGGCAGCAAAGCTCCTGCGTTGGCACGCGGATAGGGAGAAGAAGAAGCGAGAAGATGACAGAAATGATCCGGAGATAAATAAAAAAGACAAGATGCTGAGTCACCCTAAGGATGCGAGCCAATGGCAAGCGTTGAACTTCGAACACCCAGAATTTGGGGACGATCCAAGGAACATCATGCTGGGCGCGAGCACCGATGGAGTCAATCCGTTTGGCAGCCAGAGAAGCACACATAGCACCTGGCCTGTGTTTGTGTGGATGTACAACCTTCCCCCCTGGAAGTGCATGAAGAGGAAGTACATTCACATGAGTATGCTAATTAAAGGGCCGAAACAACCAGGGAACGACATCAATCTGTATCTGGGGCTGCTGAAAGAGGAGCTAGACACGCTATGGAAAACGCCAGCCAATACGTGGGACGCCGCAGAGAAAGATTATTTCCCTATGAGAGCCGCACTGCTCACGACGATGCACGACTATCTCGGTTACGGATATCTCGCGGGGTAGGTGGTCCACGGATTTTCTGGATGCGTCAGGTGCATGGATGACACAACGTATCGCCAGCTAGATAGAGATCCCGGGTCTTCGAAAACCGTGTTCATGGGACATCGAAGGTGGCTTCGCGACGATGACCCATGGAGAAAACGCAAGGATCTGTTCGATGGTGAAACCGAACCCCGAAGACGCCCGCGTACGAGGAGCGGCGAGGAAATAGACGAGCTATTGAAAAATTGGAAAGATTGCCCACTGTCGGGAAAGAAGAAAAAGGCGCCAGAGTCGGGAAAGAAGCGAAAGGCGCCAGAGCCGCTGCTGAAGGTATGGAAAACGAGGTCTGTTTTCTGGGACTTGCCGTACTGGAAGATCCATCATGTGCCTCACAGCCTTGATGTCATGCATATCACGAAGAACGTGTGCAAGAGTCTGCTTGGTACCCTGCTCAACATGCCAGAGAGGACCAAAGATGGGCCAAAAGCAAGGGCAGACTTGAAATCAATGGGCATCAGGGAGGAGCTTCACGCTAATGATGATGATGATGATGATGATGAGGCGAAGCAGGACACGGAAAGTCGTCGCAAAGGCAAAAAGGCCAAGAAGACCGGAAATGACTACCCTCCCGCGTGATTCACTCTAAGTCAGGAGGAGATCGAGCAGTTTTTCACCTGCCTCATAGGAGTAAAACTTCCTTACGGTTACGCGGGGAAGATAAGCAG
Organism: Thinopyrum elongatum; assembly: GCA_011799875.1. Lineage (NCBI taxonomy): Eukaryota > Viridiplantae > Streptophyta > Magnoliopsida > Poales > Poaceae > Thinopyrum > Thinopyrum elongatum. The sequence continues at coordinate 129,201,604 of CM022298.1, forward strand.
ATACCTAGACCCAGCGAAGCAGAAGTTTAGTGGGATGAAGTCTCACGACTGTCACGTGCTGATGACGCAGATACTTCCAGTTGCAATCCGTGGGATCATGGACGCGCACGTCCGTGAAACGCTATTTGGCCTATGCAACTTTTTCGACGTCATCTCTCGGAAGTCGGTTGGCGTGAGGTAACTCAGAAGGCTACAGGAAGAGATCGTGGTGATACTATGCGAGCTTGAGATGTACTTCCCGCCCGCATTCTTCGACGTTATGGTGCATCTTCTGGTCCATATCATGGAGGATATCATCCAACTCGGGCCGACGTTCCTGCACAGCATGATGCCGTTTGAAAGGATGAATGGTGTCATCAAAGGATATGTTCGCAACATGTCACGTCCAGAGGGAAGCATAGCCAGGGGCTTTCTGACCGAAGAGTGCATCTCCTACTGCACGAATTATCTAGGCATTGAGAACCCCGTTGGTCTGCCCGTCAATAGGCACCTCGGCAGGCTCGCTAGATGGGGTCACCGCGAGGGTCGCCGCGAAATGCATGTCGACTTCGAGGGTGGACTCGCCGACTTTGAAAGAGCAAACCTAGTCGCGCTACAACACATAGACGTGGTCGATCCTTGGGTGGTAGAGCATAAAACCTTTATTGAGAAGACGTACAATGACCGAGGCCAACAGAGGACGGACGGAGATATAATCAAAGAGCACAACTCATGTTTCACGCGTTGGTTCAAGCAGAAGCTTCTGTCGTACCCTTTACATGAGGATTCTTCCGCGGAAGAACAACTCATATTCGCCTTGTCACAGGGCGCCGAGCACAACCTGATGACCTATGAGGCGTACGATATCAACGGCTACACATTCTACACCGAGGAGAAGGACATGAAGAGCGATGGTTATCAGAACTCCGGGGTAACGATGGAATCCTACACCGGTAACGACAAGGACAGATACTACGGAAGGATCGAGGAGATCTGGGAGCTGAGCTACGCTGGAGAGAAGGTCCCGATGTTCCGTGTCAGATGGGCCAAGAGCGTCCTAAAAGAGGACCGGTATTTCACCACCATGGTTATACCCGAAGCCAAATCCAAGACCGCGGGCGCAAACGTCACCGCGAAAAATGAGCCATGGGTACTGGCTTCCCAAGTGGACCAATGCTTCTTCATTACCGACCCGTCAAAGCCCAGTCGTGTTGTTGTGAGGAGAGGCAAAAGGAAGATCATCGGAATGGATGGAGTCGCCAATGAGCAAGACTTCGACAAGTACGGCGACCCGAAGATGGAACATGACGATGATGATGAAGTAGCAGCATACACCACAAGAAGAAGCAGGACCACCCTACCTAAAGGACGTCTGTTCCACAGAAGAACTCCATTTGTGAAAAAGAAGGGCAAGAAGATTGTGAACAGATAGCTAGCTAGCTAAGATCGATTGTATTTAAATTGTAGCCTTCATTTCTCGATTGTATTTCATGGGCACTTTTTGAACTCATGAATATTTTTAAATTTCATGGGCACTTTTTGAACTCATGAATATTTTTAAATTTCATGGGCACCACCGCCGACGACCCCCGCACCCTCCCCCGCTCCACCGTCACAAATGAATGCAACTAAAAATTATTACTGTTTTTATAAAAATTTATTACTGTTTCATATTCATATTCATTTTCTAAAAAATTATTAGATGCAACAAAAAAAATAATAAAAAAAATTACTTATGGCGCACCGCTGGCTGGTGCGCCATTGCTATCTAAAAAAATGATTACTTATGGCGCACCGTCCCGGTGGTGCGCCATTGCTATAAAAAAAACATTCTAATGGCGCACCGCCAGGGGGTGCGCCATTGCTATCGCCGCGGCCTACCTAACCCCACCACTGCACACACATCTCGCTCCTCTCGCGCAAAACCACCGCCGCCGCCGCCGCACTCCCATCCCCACCTCTCCCGCGACCGCCCCGCCGCGCCACCCTCTGGTGACCGCCCGCCGCTGCAGCAGATCGAGCGCCTCTCCCGTGACCGCCCACCGCGCCGCCCCCTACATGCTCGTCTCCGGCGACCCCCTCCGCTCCGGTAAGCCTCCCGCTCCCTCCCTCCCTCTCTCTCTCCCTCCCTCTCTCTCTCTCACCGTGCGCCCCCTCTTCTGTAGCAGGGCCGGTTCCTCACGCCCGCGGCAACTCCAGCCGCCGCTGCCAACCTCGGTCACCGCTCCTCTCTCCGCTGACTTTGGCAGGCAGTGCCTCGCGGATCTTCCCCGCCTCCCCGGCAGCGAGACGACCTACAGACCTCTCTATTGCCGCTGCCGCCTGCCGGATCCAGCCCCCGCCCTGCTCTTGCTGTTGGCTACTGCCGATCGCCTCTGCTGCTGCTGTTGGTGACTGCAGGTAATTGACATCAACAAAATCCAGTTAGCTGTTGGCTTCTGTAGATTGATTTAGATTTCCAATTACAAGCAGCAGGTTCTTATCAAATGAAACAACAAGATCTGTAGATTGATCTGTAATGGCAGAAACTGAATAAAACAGCAACAACAAGATCATCAGGCATCTTCTTATCAAATGACTGAATATTGTCAGCTGGAGTTATAGAGCATTCACTCTGTGTTTGACTGAATATTGACTGAATTCTGTGTTTGATCAAATGATTGTCAAGATTTATGCAAATGAAGATCACAGTAAGAAGCAGTATTGATGTACTCTGAAATTAACAATATTAGTAGTTGTCCTGCATAACTAGTCAATTAGCACAATTAGTCACTGTTTCATTTAACTGTTTATCAAACTACAACAGTTTCAGTTAATAGTCAATAGTTTCATTTGCATTACATTGAAGTTTAAGTGAATCTACAGTGACCCGTTCCGGCAAATTCGGGGATAATGATTTTGCAGGTACCCCGAGAGGCCCTTGAGTTTGCCGGAATGTCGATTAACTTCCGTTCCGGCAAATTCGGGTACTCCATATGTCCTATTTTCAGCAAAGGTCATGCTGAAATTTTCCGTGACTTTGCTAAAAATAGGACATATGGGGTACTTGCGACTAATGCATGGGCCGGGGTATCTTAGTACTTAATTAAGTAGGATCAACTGCCCCTTTATTCTTGCTGCATTAAACCATAGGTGGCAATAGAGCCAAGTGATTAGGCCCAACTTAGAATTCTCCTTCCCTTTTCTTGATAGGGTATATTATTAGAAGATACCCATATATATCAGTCAACCTAGGGTGCCTCGGCATCGATAAACCCTAAATGATGAAAACTTAACTTAGCATTTAGGGTGCCTCAGCGTCGACAAACCCTAAATGATAAAACCTTGGCTTTTAGGGTGCCTCGGTGTCGATAAAAACCTAAATGATGAAAGCTTAGGCTTTTAGGGTGCCTCGGCATCGACAAACCCTAAATGATAAAAGCTTAGCTTTTAGGATGCCTCGGTGTCGACAAACCCTAAATGATGAGACCATGATCTTGTTCCTTGACAATAACCAACTTTTTGACCAAACTTTTTTCCTATTTAGAGCGAACATGGCCCACAACGATGAGGCCGGTGGTTCGGGCGGCAAGGCATTCTGGGAGCTGTCCCAGGAGATGGAGGAAGAACCTCACCGCTATGAGGACACCGCGGAAGACACCGATCCTGACTACACAACCCCTAGTGGCGTCGGGGATGACACCACTGATGGTGCCGCCGAGGATGCCACCACTGATGATGGCAGCGCATGCACAGATGGCAGCCAACCGAAGAGGCAACGGAAGGACCGGCGCCCGAACGTGCTCGGCACCGTCAAGGAGGAATTTACTGAAGTGTCCTCCGAGGGGCATCCAACGGCGCCCAAAGAATTAGTCAAGGGGTACTTGGTTCAGCTCGGGTGCATTCTCCGGAGCACCGTCTCGATCAACACCGAGAACCTAAGGCATAAGGACCGAGGGAATTTGCGCAACCTCCTCTTCACGAAGCTGCACGAACGATACAAGTTCCCCGCTGACTTTGCAAACACACGCCTCTCAGGGAATAAAGTGAACAGTGCCTCCCTCACGAAGATGAGCACGGCCCTGTCTACTTGGAGAAGCGCGGTGAAGAGAATGATTGACAAAGGTGATAGTTATGAAAAGATCAAGGAGAAAAATCCTTCGATCAGCGAAGATGACTACAAGGAGTTCAAGATCAAGTGCGAGAGCAACGCAACCGTGGAATCAAGTCAGTGGGGGAAAGATATGCGGGACTTGAACTTAGGGGTCCACCAACTCGGTCCCGGCGGTTACAGAGTGGCGGAACCTATATGGGACAAGGAGGACGCGGAGCGTGCCGAGCAAGGCCTACCGGCCCGCTTCGAGAAATACCGTGACAAGCAGACCAAGAACTATGTCAGGGCCCGGTACAAGGTGGACCCGGTAACAAAGGAGCTTACCACGGATGCGAAGACCAAGGCACTTGAGCGTGTTCTGGTAAGGAATACACCCCCGCGTAATTAGCTCCATATGGTTGCATTCTAATTAATGAAGCCAAATTTCTAAATGGTTCACGTTCCTTCCGCAGGACACTGAAAGCAGTAGCGCGGGGTCGTCTCAGAGCTCCCCTTTCGACACCCCTTTAAATAGGGCGTTGAACATAATGAAAAACAAGGATAAGCTTAGTAAGCCGTCGTCAGCTGGTCGTGTGGCCGGCAAAGGCTTGTCCACGAAATGGTCGGAATACTATACCGCTGGGCGAAAGGAGAGAAAGACCAGCTCGGAAAGCCAGCAGCGCGAGGTTCAACAACTCAAGGCACAAGTGGCGCGGATTCCGAAGATGGTCGAAGAGCAAGTGCGAGACCAACTGGGAGCGACGATCACCGCCATTATACCTACCTTGGTTTCTGGGCTGCAGGCATGGGTGGCGGGCGGCCAACAGGGTCCGCCCTCGATTCCCAGCTTCTCGGGCAGCAACTCGCGCAACTCGCCGGCGGAGGCGGCATTGGTGTCTCTGGCGGCGGCGCCGGCATTGCAGCTTAATGTACCCGGGTGTGGGAAGAATACGCCGGCCGGCACCTCGGCAGCAAGCGGCCCCTCCGTCAATTGCACGCCCGCCGTTGGCGGTGCCTCGACATTAGCCGAGCTCGACGCCATCACAGTAACTAATTAAGCCTCTCGGCCGATGACTTCATCTCCTTGCTTTTGACTGGGCATCCCTGACGCCCTACATGTTTTCGTAGGGCGCCGCCGATGTTCCGTGCACTCTCCTACACTTCGTGAACGACGAGTTGGTCGATGTCGCCAAGGGCAGAATCGTTCAACCGGGCAGCCGCATGTTCCACGGTAATCAGATGCCACCCACCGTTTATAGGGTTCAACTGGTTCAGGTGCTGCCGGGCTTCGACGACATATTACCTCCGTATCGACCCCATGGGGCCGACGAAGATGATGTGATGACCCTTAGCGCCTGCATAAGCTGGCCCATGCTTTGGCCGAAGAGCCAGATTCGTTTGCGGGCGGGGGACACCACCCCACAGACAACACCGCTAGTCGTGCCGGCGCCAAGCCATGGCAAGACCCCCGCAACGCTATCGGACATGCCGGACATGCATATGGCACAGGATCCGGGCATGCATATGGCACAGGATCCGGACGACGACGACGACGGTACATTTACCAACGTGGATAAGTACTTCAACGAACATGGGTGCGATGACGAATTCTTGGGGCCTCCTTCTCAAGAACCCAACCCTGCAAAAGACGATCGCGATCTAGCTGGTACCACGGAGAAACCCAATTGCAACAGGCGTCGTTTGGCGTTCAGTTCTCAGGAGATGCCTCCAGCTGCCGCCTTCACCGAGCCTCAGATAGCCGAGGTGCGAAATATTATCAGCCCCAACACACTCAAGAAGGCGGTCTCTGAGCAGAACTCGATCCCATTACAGCAGAAGAAGGGACGGAAAAGAAAAACCAACAAGGGTGCGAGCCAGTCGGCACCGAGTACGATCCGTGCTCAGGACGGGCCACCTTCACCTAAGGATATCTCGAGGAGGGTGCATGTGGCAGGAAGGCCGATGCTACCGACTAATCTGCTCAATGCTGCAACCGGTGCTATGCGGAGTCTGCATGACAGTGTTCTTTCTTTGGAGAAGCGGCGTCTCCGAGAGAATGATGTGGCATACCCGGTTTTCGTGGCCAAGGTGCCAGAGGGCAAGGGCTTTGTGGATAGCACCATCGGGGGTATGATCGTCCTGCGGTTTGATGACATCTTCGCTATGTTTAACCTTCATCCGCTGCACTACACCTTCGTTCGGCTATTTTCGCTGAGTATGGAGATGCGGATCATTAGAGACAAGACCCCGGACATCGTGATAGTCGAACCCTTCTACATGCGTGCCAAGATCTTGGGCAGCGCTGGGGACCGGCAAGTCGCGAGTTCATACCTCGAAGGCGTCATTCTGGCAAACCCAGATAAGGATAACTTCCTCGTGCCTTACTTTCCCGAGTAAGTCATCCCCTCACCGCCCCGTAACATATGATTTCTTAGATTTCGATCGTTCTTTTTTTTTTCTAACATTCCATGTTTTGTGTAGTGACACACATTGCACACTCATCCTCTTAAGCCCGAAATATTCCATGGCCACGTATTTCGACTCGGACTGTCAGTCCAAGAAAGACTACACAAATATCAAGAAAGTTCTTGATGATGTTCTTCCCGGCTATGCCAGATCTGGAGGCACCTTCAGCAGGCCAATTCGTAGGTACGACAAGCACGTGTTCACCCACAATACGATGTTCCCCTGCGTCAAGCAGCCGCCTGGTGGTCAGAAGGATGCCTACTATGCCCTCCATCACATGCGGGCGATCGTACGGGACCATAATCACTTTCTGCTACCAAATAATCTCAAAGATTGGGCCGCACGCTTGTCGGCAATCCAGGACGCGGACATCAGACAAGAATTCTTTCGCATCCAGTCGGAGTTTGCGGAAATCATCCATCAAGATGTCCTTCGTACCTCGGGGCAGTTCTACCTCAGATATCAACTGTCCAACAGTGAGATAGAAACAACGCTACAAATGCAGGCTGACGACGCCCGCGATTTCATGACCATCACGACAGACGGCGGCTTCATCCACGCTCCGGTCCCTGAGTCGAGTCGAAAGTAGTGATGCTATGTAGTTCTGAAATATCGATTAGCTCATGTTGTAATTAAACTTTAATGAACTTGTATGCCTCTTTGGTTTGGACAGTCGTTCAACTTATATGTAATCGATGCTATTTATTAGTAGGGCCATGAATCGTGCTATTAATGTCTTGCTTTTCTCTTCCGATCCTTTTGTTGCATACTTATATATTGCTTATGTATTGTCTGTGAATTGCTACTAACGTTTGGTTTGGCTAGTGCATAGAGATGCCATCGTATGTCGTGTACAAGGGTAAGGTTCCCGGAATCTACGACGACTGGGAGGAGTGTCTGAGACAGGTTCACCGTTTCAGCGGTAACAGTTACAAAGGGTACACCACTAGGGCGGAGGCGGAAGCTAGATACGCGCGCTATCTAGCGGGAGAGAGGAGGGAGCGGAGGAGGAACCGGATGAAGACCAGTTTCATCGCGATGATGCTCATCGTGATGACCGCATCTCTCTTCTATGTGATGGTAGTTTAGATGATCGATATCGACTTGTAATGTGAAGACAAACTCGCTACTCGTGGTCTCGAGACTTGTAATGTTCTATCTTTGTTCGGTCTTTTGAATTCGGAGACTAATATGATGAATTGTATTCGGAGACTAATCTTCTATTGTATTCGATGAATCTGCTGTTGCTGTGTGGTGCTGTCTATATTCTGTCCAATAATATATTTTGTAACCTGTGAAAATATCAGAAAAGAAAAAAAAATAATCCCTAATATTCATACTAGTGGCGCACCACTCAGCACACTAATGGCGCACTGCAAAAATGACACTAATGGCGCATCAACCACTAGTGCGCCATTAGTATGCCAAAGCACATGGGTACATATGGCCCCCTGGGAGGCATACTAATGGCGCACGGTGGGCTATGCTAATGGCGCACTGAGATACTAATGGCGCACCAGGGGTGCGCCATTAGTATTTAATTCTAATGGCGTGGTGCTAGTGGCGCACCAGTAGTGCGCCATTAGTAGGCAAAACTGGTGCGCCACTAGCAGGCCTTTTCCTAGTAGTGTTTCCTGGAAGTTCCTCTAATAATTATGGAAATTCCTATGGTAATTCTTATAATAATAATAATAGGATGCCCTCTGATCTTGAGAGTAATATTAAAGAATTTATCAATGGTAAAAAAATTCAACACGATGATAGAAGAAAAATTGAGTAATATTGATGATATGTCTAGAAGCATTGATAGAATTTCACATCATGTGGAAAATCTCAAGATTAAAAGTTTTCCACCCAAGGTTGATATTAATGAATCAATTAAAGCTTTATATATTTCTATAGATGAAAGTAAGAAAAGAACCGCCATGCTTAGAGCTAAAAGAGAATTTTTAGAAAAGAGCATTTTCGCTCAATTGCTTTCATAGTAATGATGAGGATGTTAAGATGATTGTTGTTTCTTCTATTGATTCCATGTTTAGTAATATTAAACTTGATGATAAGGGGACTGAAGAAGATTCAACTTTAGCTAGAAGGCATCCGCATAGTTCGGAGGGTGAAAATCTTGTTGAAAAATTTCATAAAAGTGGGTTTGGAGAGGTAAAAACTTTAACTAGTGATGTGCCCAGTCTCTTGGATTACAAAGACTTTAATTATGATAGTTGCTCTTTGATTGAATGCATTTCTTTGTTGCAATCCATGCTAAATTCACCCAATGCGTATGAACAAAATAAGGCTTTTACTAAACATATTGTAGAAGCGATGATGAAAGCTTTAGAAGAAAAGTTAGAATTAGAGATTTAATGCCTAGAAAATTATATGATGAATGGGAACCCACCATTAAAGTCAAGATAAAAAATTATGAGTGCAATGCTTTATGTGATTTGGGTGCTAGTACTGTTTCCACAATTCCGAAATCTCTATGTCATGTGCTAGGTTTTGCCAATTTGGAAGAGTGTTCTCTTAATTTGCACTTGGCGGATTCTACTATTAAAAAACCTTTGGGAATAATTAATGATGTTCTTATTCTTGCAAATAGGAGTTATGTGCCCATATATTTTATTGTGCTTGATATTGATTGCAATCTGTCTTGTCCCTTAATACTTGGTAGACCGTTTTTACGAACTATAGGTGTCGTGAATTATATGAAAGAAGGGAATATTAAATTTTAGTTTTTGTTAAGAAATGGTATGGAACACTTCCATAGAACTATAATTAAGTGACCATATGAATCAATCATGAGGGCAGCCTATGGAACAAAAATCAAAGATGACAATACTTGAATCTATGCATTATGCCTAGCTAGGGGCATAAAACAATAGCGCTTGTTGGGAGGCAACCCAATGAATAAAATAAAATTTTCACCTTTTATTTATGTTCTTGTATGTTTGCAAAATTATTCTACTGTTATGATTGTGTTTTAGTGTTTTAATTAGTGTTTGTGCCAAGTAAAGCCTTTAGGATTATGTTGGATGATAGTTGATTTGATCCTGTTGAAAAACAGAAACTTTTGCACGCAGTTCTGGAATTTTGTAAATTCACAGAAACATATTTTTGATCTGATTTTTTTACACAGGATTGATATACAAATTTCCCACATCTTCCTAATTTTTCAGAATTTTTAGAGTTACAAAAGTATGAGCAAACTTCGAGTCTCTACATACTGTTATGTTTTTGACAGATTCTGTTTTCGTTGCATTGTGTGCTTATTTTGATGAATCTATGGATTGTATCGGGGGGTATAATCCATGGTAAACTTATAATATTGTAGGTATAATGCAATAACAAAATATGAATGGATTTGCAATAGTAATTAAAGTAGAGATTGGTTTTCTTATACTAACGACTCTCACGAAGGTTTTGTTAAGTTTTGTGTGATTGAAGTTTTCAAGTTTTGGGTGAGATCACGATGGATGAAGGAATAAGGAGTGAAAAGAGCCTAATCTTGGGGACACCCCGGAAGGCATCTCCTCTTTCTTCTAACGATCATCGGTAATTTTACTTGGAGCTATATTTTTATTCATCACATATCATGAGTTTTGCTTGGAGCGTCTTGTATTATATGAGTCTTTGCTTGTTTTGCTTTTTAGTTTGTCACAATCATCCTTGCTGGACACACCTATTTGAGAGAGCCATAATGATGCTATGATTTGTTAGAATTGCTTTATGTGCTTCACTTAATTTTTTTGAGCTATGGAATTGCTCTAGTACTTCACTTATATCTTTTTGAGCACGGTGGTGGTTGAACTTTGGAAGAAATACTCTCATGCTTCACTTAGATCATTTGGAGAGTTAGATTTTTTTTGAAGATATCCTCTCATTCTTCACTTATACTATTTTGAGAGATGAAATTTTTGAAGAAATATTTATGCTCTCGTTCTTCACTTAAATTTGTTTGAGAGCTTGTTAGTAGCAATGGCAATATATGAAATTAGTCCCAAAGTGATAGATATTCAAGAGGGATATAATAAAAACTTTCATGAAGATCATTGGATAATAAAAATTGATTCCTTGTAATAGTTTTGCGATATGGAGATAGTAATATGTGAGTCATGTTGGTGAGTAATTATGCTTTATTAAGAATATTGGTGTTAAGGATCATGATTCCCTATGCAAGGACGAAATTCAATAGTTATGCAATGAAGTTACATCCTACTTGTGGTGCATTATGCAGTGTTAGTTATGTTCAATACTTGTTTATGATCGTTTTTGGTTTTTGGTTGGTTGCTTCTCAATCTATTTGCTAGCCTTTCCTTGTACTAAGCGGGAATATTGCTTGTGCATCCAAATCCTAAACCAAGTTTTTCCAAATGAGTCCACCATACCTACCTATATGCGGTATTTCCATGCCGTTCCAAGTAAATTTGTATGTGCCAACCCTATTTTTCAAAATGAATTTCCTTTTTGTGTGCCCGTATCGCTCATAAAACTGCAGGGGGTGGCCAATATTTTCCATGCTAGGTAGGTTATTCTCAAGATGAGTATTTATTCACTTGTTATTGCACGAGAGTGTGGCAGGTAATAGGGGTGCCCAGTCCCGAAATGCAAAAAAATACTATGATAATAAATTCCTTGGAAAGTATTGGTATGAAAGGCACCCATGGATACGGCTAGCCATGGATTGTGAAAGAATGGCGGAAAAGTAAATAAACTTTATTTTATGTTTGGGAACCGCCTATGATTTACTTAGCATGGAAGATATTCAGAATTCTCGGTCGTTTTCATTGAAGGGAAAAGCATGCCTCTCAAAACAATTTTTTCTCAATTTAAGCTATGAGTTCTGGCACCTCTACAAATCTCTACTTCCCTCTGCGAAGGGCCTATCTATTTACTTTTATGCAATTTTTATTTTTTTTGAGTCCCCATCTTCTTTTATAAAGCACCAACTAGGGAACACTATTATCATACTTGTGTATTGGATATAGCTAATATTTGAGTGTGTTTCATGAATGGATTAATGATTGAGCATAATGGGCTAGGGATAGATTTCTTTAGCGTTCATATTTTGAAAGACATGGTTGCTTGTTGATATGCTTGAGTATTGATGTCTTCATGTCAATTATAGACTATTGCTTTGAATCATCTAAAGTCCAAATGTCCATGCTACAAAAGAAAAAAATATGTGATGAATATGATAGGCAACATTCCACATCAAAAATTCTGTTTTTATCATTTACCTACTCGAGGACGAGCAGGATTTAAGCTTAGGGATGCTGATACGTCTCCACGTATCTATAATTTTTTATTGTTCTATGTTGTTATAGTCTCAATATTGGATGTTTTATATACATTTACTAGCAACTTTATATCATTTTTTGGGACTAACCTATTGACATAGTGCCAGTTGTTGTTGTTTACTTCACAGAATATCAATACCAAACGAATTCCAAATGCCACGGAACTTTCTGGTGATTTTTTCTGGTGATAAGAGACCCTGGAAGCTTCTGGAGTACACGAGAGGAGGCCCGTGTGGCCCACTAGGCACCAGGGCTCGCCAGGGGCCTCTGGCGTGCCCTAGTGGGTAGTGGAGCCCACGGGAACCGCCTTGACCTACTTCTGCCTCTATAAATACTCTAAAATCCCAGAAACCCTAGGGGAGTCGAAGAAACACTTTTTCCATCGCTACAAGTTCTAGAACCACGAGATCCAATCTAAAGGCCTTTTCAGGCACTCTGCCGGAGGGGGGCGACGATCACGGAAGGGATTTTCATCATCCTTCTTGCCCCTCCGATGATGCGTGAGTAGTTTACCACAGACCTACAGGTCCGTAGTTAGTAGCTAGATGGCTTCTTCTCTCTTTTTGATCTTCAATACAATGTTCTCCTCGATGTTCTTGGACATCTATTTGATGTAATGATGACCCAGAAGTATAGGGGATCAATCGTAGTCCTTTCGATAAGTAAGGATGTCGAACCCAACGAGGAGCAGAAGGAAATGACAAGTGGTTTTCAGCAAGGTAATTTTTGCAAGCACTGAAAGTGTAGGTAATAGGTAGTTTGATATAAGCAAGATAATTTGTAGCAAGTAACAAGTAACAATAGTAACAATAAGTGTAGCAAGGTAGCCCGATCCTTTTTGTAGCAAAGGACAGGCCATAACGATCTCAAATAATAAGTAAAACGTTCTCGAGGACTCACGGGAATTTCATCTAGTCACTTTCATCATGTTGGTTGGATTCGTGTTTGCTACATTGATAATTTGATATGTGGGTGGACCGGTGCTTGGGTGTTGTTCTTGCTTGAACAATCCTCCCACTTATGATTAATCCCGCTCGCAAGCATCCGCAACTACGAAAGAAGTATTAAGAAAAAAAAATCTAACAATAGCATTAAACATATGGATCCAAATCAGCCCCTTACGGAATAGCGCATAAACTAGGGTTTAAGATTTTGTCACTCTAGCAACCCATCATCTAATAACTACTCCACAATGCATTCCCTTAGGCCCAAAGATGGTGAAGTGTCATGTAGTCGACGTTCACATAACACCAATAAGGGAATCACAACATACATATCATCAAAATATCGAACACATATCAAATTCACACGATTACTTGCAACACGACTTCTCCCGTGGCCTCAAGAACAAAAGTAACTACTCACACAACATATTCATGCTCAAGATCAGAGGAGTAATAAATATCATAATGGCCTCCCAAATAAACCGGCTAGCATCAACTACAAGATGTAATCAACACTACTAGTCACCCACAGGTACCAATCTGAGGTTTTGATACAAAGATTGAACACAAGATATGAACTCGGGTTTGAGTTGAGATGGTGATGTTGAAGATGTTGATGAAGATTGGCCTCCCAAAGATGAGAGGGTTGTTGGTGATGACAATGTCTTCGATTTCCCCCTCCGAGAGGGAAGTTCCCCCAGCGGGATCGCTCCGTCGGAGGGCAAAAGTGCTCCTGCCCAAGTTCCGCCTCGAAACGGTGGCGCTCCGTCCCGAAAGCCCTCTCCTTATTTTTTTCTAGTTCAAAAGACCTTATTTACCAGACGATGGGCACCGGAGTTGGGCCAGGGCCCCCACTACCCACCATGGCGCGCCAGAGGGGGGAGGCGCGCCCTCGTGCCTTATGGGCACCTGGGTGACCCCATCCGGTAGTTCTTTTCTCCAGTATTTTTTATATATTCCAAAATAATTCTCCATGAAATTTCAGCTCATTTGGAGATGTGCGGAATAGGTATGTCTGACATAGCTTTTTTAGGTCCAGAATTCCAGCTGCCGGCATTCTCCCTCTTTGTTTAAACCTTGCATATTATGAGAGAAAAGGCATTAGAATTACTCCACAAAGTGTTATATTGCATAAAAACACTAGAAATAACAGTAGGAAATAATTATGCAAAATGGACATATCAACTTCCCCAAGCTTAGACCTCGCTTGTTCTCAAGTGAAAGCCGATATCGAAAATCATGTCCACATGTTTAGAGAGAGAGGTGTCGATAAAAACAGAATACGGACATAGTAGCATGATGCTTATTATTATAACAGTAATAAACTTTCTCATAAAACTTCTCATGAGCTATTAACAATTCATCACAACATCGAAGTATGAAACATAAACTTCATTGAAAACCAACAAACTATGTTCTCAATCAATTTTGCAATTACAATTCATCATATTTTCAGGAAGGGACTCATATTGGAGCCTTTTGGCAAGTCCACATACTCAACTATCATTTAGTCTTCTATGATTGCTAACACTCACATCATACATATGAGCAAAAAGTTTCAACCGGACACATAGGAAGATAGGGGCATATAGTTTCGCCTCCTAACTTATTCAGCTCAAGGGTGATGTCAACAATAATAACTCATGATCACTCACATCCAACTGGATATATGTGCCTAGATCTTTCCTCACCACATGGTGCTTGCAAAAGAGAAAATAAAAAGGAATAGAGAAGAACACTTTGACTCTTGCATAAAAAGTAAATACATAAAAGTAAAAGATAGGCCCATCGCGGAGGGAAGCAGAGGTTGTCATGCACTTTTTGGTTTTGTATACACAATCTCTTAATGCAAAAGAATGTCACATTATATTGCCCCTTATGATAGCAACCTTTATTATGCAGTCTGTTGCTTTTATTACTTTGCCATCACAAGTTCGTACAATGCTTATTTTCCTTTACACCAAAAGATCAAACATATTTGGAAGCAATTTTATTGCCTTATGCACCGATGACAACTTACTTGAAGGATCTTACCCAATCCATAGGTAGGTATGGTGGACTCTCAAAACATGAATTTGGGTTTAAGGTTTTTGGATGCACAAGTAGAATCTCTACTTATGATAGCAACCTTTATTATGCAGTCCGTCGCTTTTATTACTTTGCCATCACAAGTTCGTACAACGCTTATTTTCCTTTACACCAAAAGATCAAACATATTTAGAAGCAATTTTTACTTCCTTATGCACCGATGAAAACTTACTCGAAGGATCTTACTCAATCCATAGGTAGGTATTGTGGACTCTCAAAACATGAATTTGGGTTTAAGGTTTTTGGATGCACAAGTAGTATCTCTACTTAGTGCGGATTTTTGGCTAGCAAAGATATTAGGCAAGCTCCACATTTTGGAGGATCCATTACAATATAACTTCTATGTGAATATGAACAAACATAAATCATTACATTGTCTTCCTTGTCCAACGTCAACAATTTGGCATAAAATATTTAATGTGGGCTGACAATCATAAAAGATGTCCAAGATAGTATATTTGCATGTAAATCTTCTCTTCCCTTATTAATTCTTTCATGAATTGCATCATTGACCAATGCTATGTTTGTCAACTTTCAATAAAATTTACCACTTATACTTTTCCTTATGTCATGTCATTACTTACCATAAGATTAGCATATGATCTTTTTAATATTTCCTTTATTTTTATTGAAACAAGAAAGTAAAGAAGCAAAAACTCAAACTAAACTTTATTATATAACTCTCACTCAATTACATAGATAGATCACAAAACTAGCACTTGAAAATAGATCATACTAAACTTTTATTCAACTAAATCACAAAATAACTAAGGATTGAACTAAGATAGGTAAAGGTAATAAAAGTCATGGTGATACGATACCGGGGCATCTCCCCCAAGCTTGGCTCAAGCCAAAGGGAGTGCCCATACCCGTGTGGTTAAGTCTCCTTCTTTGGTGATGGTGATGATGGTGGTGGTGTTGAGGTAGTAGCTTCACACTTTAGCCTCAATAGGTACTCCAATCTACGATTGATGCTCCGGAGGGCGATGTTTTGCTCTTCCAACAAAATAATTTCACGAGTGAGATATTTATTTTGAACACGAACCGTCTCGAAGGCCCTAAAGGCTTAGATTTCAGTAGGGGTGAGATGGTTGTAATATGGTTGAAGGATATCTTCTTCTTCCTCATCTTCCCCTGTTAGCATGGCCTGCCCCACTTCTTGAGCTTGATCTCCGGTAACTTCCTTGACCTTGTCCTCCTTGGTGGCTTCTTTTGGTTCCTCTCTTTTTAATTCCATCTTCAGCAGCCAAGCATCTTCTTCTACGTTGTTGGAGGGGGGAGAAGACATGATGCCGGGTTTGATAGATCTGACAGAGAAACAACATGAAACAAGAACAGAGGATTTCTCCGCGATACGGTGGTCAATGCGTCCGAGGGAGTATATAAAGAATTTTTGTCTTGGGAAACAAGTATACTACAGGAAAACAAAGTCGGGAAGGTGCCCGAGGGGCCCACTACCCACCAGGGCGCGCCAGGTGGGGCAGGAGTGCCCTGGTGCCTTGTGGGCACCTGGGTTGCCTTCCCGTTTGTTTCTTATTTTTTTTATTTTTTCTAATATTCAAAAACTGACAAAAATATTTTTGCGGAATTTTCGGAGTCTGTTTACTTACCATATCACGTACCTCTTCCTTTTTAGGGTTCTAGAGTGTTCTGGAAGGTCTCTTTTATGTATTCCTCTGGTGTCATGGTTTGAATAATATTAGTTTCAACATTAATAGGTGTCCCTGAAATATAGTGGTTAATTCTTTGTCCATTGACCACCTTCGGGCTAGTGCCTTCGGGATTATTGATCTTAATATCTCCAGAACGATAAACTTCTTCGATGATATATGGCCCTCCCCATTTGGAGAGAAATTTACCTACAAAAAATCTAGAACGAGAATTGTACAATAGAACATATTCACCAACTTTGAATTCTCGATTTTGGATTCTTTTATCATGCCATCTCTTAACTTTTTCTTTGAATAGCTTGGCATTTTCATAGGCTTGGGTTCTCCATTGATCTAGTGAGATAATAGCAAATAACCTCTTTTCACCGGCAAGTTTGAAGTCATAATTGAGTTCTTTAATTGCCCAATATGCTTTATGTTCTAAATCAAGAGGTAAATGACAAGCTTTTCCATAAACCATTTTATATGCAGACATACCCATAGGATTTTTATAAGCTGTTCTATAAGCCCAAAGTGCATCATCTAATTTCTTAGACCAATTCTTTCGGGACCTATTAATAGTTTTTTGTAATATTAACTTTATTTCTCTATTGCTAATTTCAACTTGTGCACTAGATTGAGGGTGATAAGGATATGCAATTCTATGGTTGACATCATATTTAGCAAGTAGTTTACGGAAAACACCATGAATAAAATGTGAACCACCATCAGTCATTAAATATCTAGGAACTCCAAACCTAGGGAAAATAACTTCTTTAAGAATTTTAATGGAGGTGTCATGATTAGCACTGTTAGTTGGAATAACTTCTACCCACTTAGTAACATAATCAACATAAAAAAAATATGTGTATACCCATTAGAGGAAGGAAAAGGCCCATATAATCAAAGCCCCAAACATCAAATGGTTCAATAACAAGTGAATAATTCATAGGCATTTCCTGACGTCTACCAATATTACCAATTCTTTGACATTCATCACAAGACAAGACAAACTTACGGGCATCTTTGAAAAGAGTAGGCCAATAAAAACCAGATTGTAATACCTTGTGTGCAGTTCTATCTCCCACATGATGCCCTCCATAGGCTTCGGAGTGACATTTCCACAGGATTTGTTCCTGTTCATGCTCAGGTATAGAACATCTAATAATACCATCTACTCCCTCCTTATAAAGATGTGGGTCATCCCAAAAGTAAAGTCTGATGACCCACAAGTATAGGGAATCAATCATAGTACTTTCAATAAGTAAGAGTGTCGAACCCAACGAGGAGCAGAAGGAAATGACAGGTGGTTTTCAGCAAGGTAATTTCTGCAAGCACTGAAATTGTCGGTAACAGGTAGTTTGATAGCAAGATAATTTGTATCAAGAAAGTAATGGTAATGGTAAATAAAGTGCAGCAAGGTAGCCCAATCCTTTTTATAGCAAAGGACAGGCTGGTACAGTCTCAGGTATTAAGCAAAGCGTTCTTGAGGGCACACGGGAATTTCATCTAGTGACTTTCATCATGTTGGTTTGATTCGCGTTCGCTACTTTGATAATTTGATATGTGGGTGGACCGGTGCTTGGGTGCTATTCTTACTTGAACAAGCCTCCCACTTATGATTAACCCCCTTGCAAGCATCCGCAACTACAAAAGAAGAATTAAGATAATAATCTAACCATAGCATTAAACATATGGATCCAAATCAGTCCCTTACGTAATAGCGCATAAACTAGGGTTTAAGATTCTGTCACTCTAGCAACCCATCATCTAATAACTACCCCACAATGCATTACCTTAGGCCCAAAGATGGTGAATTGTCATGTAGTCGACGTTCACATAACACCACTAAGGGAATCACAACATACATATCATCAAAATATCGTACGAATATCAAATTCATATGATTACTTGCAACATGACTTCTCCCGTGGCCTCAAGAACAAAGGTAACTACTCACAAATAATATTCATGCTCAAGATCATAGGGATATTAAATAGCATAATGGATCTAAATATATAATCTTCCACCAAATAAACCATATAGCATCAACTACAAGATGTAATCAACACTACTAGTCACCCACAGGTACCAATCTGAGGTTCCGGTACAAAGATTGAACAAAAGAGATGAACTAGGGTTTGAGATGAGATGGTGTTGTTGAAGATGTTGATGAACATTGGCCACCCAAGGATGAGAGGATTGTTGGTGATGACGATGGCTTCGATTTCCCCCTCCGGGAGGGAAGTTCCCCCGGCAGAATCGCTCCGCCGAAGGGCAAAAGTGCTCCTGCCCAAGTTCCACCTCGAGACGGCGGCGCTCCGTCCCGAAAGTCCTATCATTATTTTTTGTATGTCAAAAGACCTTATATACCAGAAGATGGGTACCGGAGGTGGGCTGCGGGGGCCACTACCCACCAGGGCGCCCCTGGGGGGCTGGCGCACCCTGGTGTCTTGTGGCCACCTGGCAGCCCCCCTCTGGTAGTTATTTCCTCTAATATTTATCATATATTCAAAAATAATTCTCCGTAAAATTTCAGCTCATTTGGAGATGCGCAGAATAGGTATCTCTGACATAGCTTTTTTTGGTCTAGAATTTCTGCTGTCGGTATCCTCCTTCTTTTTGTAAAGCTTGCATATTATGAGAGAAAAGGAATTAGAATTACTCCATAAAGTGTTATAAAGCATAAAAACAATATAAATAATAGTAGGAAAACATGATGCAAAATGGACGTATCAACTCCCCAAGCTTAGACCTCGCTTGTCCTCAAGCGAAAGCCGATATCAAAAATCATGAACACATGTTTAGAGAGAGAGGTGTCGATAAAAACAAAATACAGACATAGTAGCATCATGATTATTATTATAACAACAACAAACTTTATCATATAACTTCTCATGAACAAGTAACAATTCATCACAACATCGAAGTAAAAAGCATAAACTTTATTGAAAACTAACAAACTATGTTCTCAGTTAACTCTGCAACTACAATTCATCATATTTTCAGGAAGGGTCTCGTATCGGAGCCTCTTGGCAAGTCCACATAATCAACCATCATTTAGTCTTCTATGATTGCCAACACTCACAACATACATATGAGCAAAAAGTTTCAACCGGACACAAAGAAATATAGGGGCTTATAGTTCCACCTCCCAACTTATTCACCTCAAGGGTGATGTCAACAATAATAACTCATGATCACTCGCATTCAACTGGATATATGTGCCTAGATCTTTCCCCACCACTTGATGCTTGCCAAAGAGAAAATAAAAAGGAATAGAGGAAAATACTTTGACTCTTGCATAAAAGTAATACATAAAGGTAAAAGATAGGCCCTTCGCAGAGGGAAGCAGAGGTTGTCATGGACTTTTTGGTTTGTATGCACAATCTCTTAATGCAAAAGAATGTCAGGTTATATTGCCCCTTATGATAGCAACCTTTATTATGTAGTTCGTCGCTTTTATTACTTTGCCATCACAAGTTCGTACAACGCTTATTTTCCCTTACACTAAAGGATCAAACACATTTAGAAGCAATTTTTATTGCCTTTTTGCATTGATGACAACTTACTTGAAGGATCTTACTCAATCCAAAGGTAGATATGGTGGACTCACAAAACATGAATTTGGGTTTAGGGTTTTTGGATGCACAAGTAGTATCTCTACTTAGTGCGGATCTTTGGCTAGCAAAGATATTGGGCAAGCACCACATGTTGAAGGATTTATGACAATATAACTTCTATGTGAATATGAACAAACATAAATCATTACGTTGTCTTCATTTTCCAACATCAACAATTTTGGCATAAAATATTTAGTGGGGGCTCACAATCATAAAAGATGTCCAAGATAGTATATTTGCATGTGAATCTTCTCTTCCCTTATTAATTCTTTCATGAATTCCATTATTGACCAATGCTATGTTTGTCAACTTTCAATAAATTTTACTACTTATACTTTTCCTTATGTGATGTCATTACTTACCATAAGATTATCATATGATCTTTTTCATTATTCCCTTTATTTTGATTGGAACATAAAGTAAAGAAGCAAAAACTCAAACTAAACTTTATTATATAACTCTCACTCGATTACATAGATAGATAGATCACGAAACTAGCACCATAAAATAGATCATATTAAACTTTTATTCAACTAAATCATGAAATAGCTAGGGATCAAACTAAGATAAGTAAAGGTAATAAAAGTGATGGTGATACGATACCGGGGTATCTGCCCCAAGCTTGGCGAAAGCCAAGGGGAGTGCCCATACCCGTGTACTCAAGTCTCCTTTGGTGATGAAGATGGAGGTGGTGATGATGAGGTGGCAGCAAACTTATCCTCCATCTTCCATGGTAGAGGTTCACCATCATAAGAGGATGCACGAGTCTCCTGAGTCCTACAACTGGCAGCTTGATGCGGCTTGAACTACGTCGGTATTTCCACAAAGAGGAAGGGATGATGCAGCACAACTACGGTAGATATTTCCCTCAGTGATGAGTCCAAGGTTATCGAACCAGTAGGAGAACCACACAACGCTATGTAAATGGTACCTGCACACACAAAACAAATACTTGCAACCCGATGTGAAAGAGGGGTTGTCAATCCCTCCCGGGTAAAAGATAGATAAAATTGTAGTAGATTGGATAAATAGATCTCGCGGGAACACGGGATAAAATAAATAATAAAAAATTGCAGCAAGGTATTTTTGGGTTTTTGGATTAATAGATCTGAAAATAAAAGAAAATAAAAATAGATCTCGAAAGCAAATATGATAAAGAAGAGACCCGGGTGTCGTGGGAGTAAGTCTGACAGTAAGAATAGGGGGTACGTAGGAGGAGGAAGGATCCTAGCTATGATGAGGTTGTGCACGCAAGATGTACGAGTTCAGGCCATTCTCGGAAGAAGTAACAGCCCTACGTCTCGGTGCCCGGAGGCTTGGTCGACTGGATTATGCGTGAGAGTTACAGGGGGTGCGAACCCTTGTGCCAATGGAGGGGGTAGCTTATATAGAGTGCGCCTGGACCCCAGCCGTCCCATGTTACACAGAGTTCAATGTACATTAGGTCAGGGCATTACTGGTACCGCCAGCTATAAAGAGCTATAAATGATCTTTAAGACTACAGAGTGAACGCCTGACCGTTGCCATCCTGAGTGACTTTAGGTCTTCCGTGCTTCGAGTGGTTTCTTGTATGGTCGAGTGACTTCATCTTGGTCTAATGGAATTGGGGTCTCTGAGTGGAATAACTGGTCGAGTGGATTGCACTCCAAGGTGACTTCAGTCGGTTTCCTTTGTTGTACTTTGAATGCCTTTAGCTCTATGGTAATGTCCTTGGGAAGGGCATCTAGGTTAGGCCTATTACCCTACCCTAGGTACATGTCATCGTCATTAGCCCCCGAATGGATCGAGGTCCGAGTGAGGAAGGGTTGAAGTTGATCCCGACCTGATTCTTATGCTTCGGAGGCATTTTCATCTGAGTCTACGAATCATGTTGAAGCTTCAATCTGGTTTCAGTCGCCTTGGTCCATTCAGTGGTCGTCGTCGAGTGAACTATATTGACAATCTTCGAGTGTTGACATGGAACAAAATCTTCGGTGCGATTGGTTGCTCTGCAGTCCCCGGACCTCACGGGATTCGAAATTTTGGGGAAGCGCGCGGGACGGAGCATGCCGCAGTAATAGGGGTGGTTAGATAAGGATGCCACAATTTTTGTGCCGCCTTTTTCGCCACGTATCGGGCGCGCGACTGTTGCGGGATTTGACAGGATCGCATGGGCCCACAAGTCAGCCACTCGGAAGGAGGCCCATAAAAGGCGTCGAGGCCAACGTATTTGCACAGTGCGCCTTACTCTCCTTCTCCTTCCTCGGCTTCTCCACCGCGCCCTCCTCCACTCTTGACGCCGTCGCCCCGCCCGCGTGCGGTCCGCCGCAATGGGAAAGGACAAGACGGCGGCCCTGGAGCGCGCGAAGAAGGCGACAGTGACGGCAAAGGGCAAGAAGGCGAGTCGGGGATCGTCGTCGAGGTCCGTTCTACCGCCTGGTTGGATCCAGGGAGACTGGATTCGATCTACGATCCAGAAGGAGGATTTGGAAGACCTGGCCGACACGGGCTTCATTGCCCATGGATCTTGGAGGTTGCCGGGGAACGAGACCGAGCCTAAGCTGCAGGAGGGTGAGTGCATCCTCCTCGCAACTCATGTTGACCACGGTTTCACTCTGCCTCCGCATCCTTTTTCCCGGGGTTTCTTGAACTTTTTTGGTGCCCAACTTCATCATTTCTCTAACAACACCATCACATATCTTGCGTATGTCTCTCTGTGTGAAAACTTCCTGGGCTGTCGACCGCATTGGGGTTTGTTCAAACACATCTTTACTTGCCGTTCCCAAACTGTGAAGAAGGCAAATCCGACTGACGCAAAGACGCACGTGATCCAAATGTGCGGGGGTTTAGGGATTCAGATGAGGGGTAGGAGTACTTTTCCTTCTATGACTCTTCCCGAGTCAGTTAGGGGGTGGCAGTCGACCTGGTTCTATTGCCGAGATATTCCGACCCCTGGTCAGTCGACTGGCCTTCCGCCCTTCACCATGGAGCGAGTCTGCCAACCCTCTTCATTGACCGTGAATCTAGCAGAGAAAGTAGAGGTGTCCATGCTAGTCGACCGGGTAGTTCAATTAGTCCGTGAAGGTGTGACCGGCATGGATTTTTTGGAGGTGTTTCTCAGTCGACGCATCCAGCCTCTCCAAGCCCGCGATCATCCAATGTGGATGTATTCGGGCGCTAACGACACCGCTCGGGTCCACCCAGAGGAGGTCACCGAGGAGATGGTGGCACAGTGGCTGCGGAGCATCACGGGAAACAAAGACAACCCCAGGGGGTCTAGAAGAGTTGCACCATTTGACGCTGACAATGAGCCGGACAAGGTCTGACCCTTGTTACCGAGTGTCTTTTTATTCCGATTTGTAACTGCCCTTGGATCTGATTGATGCTTGTTTAATTCCTTGCCTTGCAGATTTTTACTGAGATGTACTCGATGCCAAATGGGGAGCAAGTCCAGGAGGAAACGGAGAGTGCAGGCGAGAGTGGTGACTGGCAATCCCCCGACGATGATGAAGACGACAGTGAAGACTCGGACGATAGTGAGGAAGCCGACTCACCACCTCGCTTGGAACGCCGATCCAAATAGTCCCAAGATCCTGCAAGTGGTCGAGGCAAGGCAGCTCCTCCAAGCACACAAACGCAAAAACGCACTCGGACTTCGACTCCGGAGCCGTCTGAAAAAGCCGCCAAGCAGCCCAAGGTCATCCCTTCAAAGCCTCAGAAGGCTTTGCCCAAGATCAAGGTGGATGTTCCCGTCACTTCTGCGTAAGTGTCTTGCTTTCCCTCTTCGCTTTGCTTGGGAACTTCTATGTTATTGTCGACTCGTTCTCTTGCTTGACCGAGTGAATTCTGAAACTTTCAGCGCTGCTACTTCTGGGACCTCCATGGACATTTACAAGGATCAAGATGACGAGGACACTAAAGACGCGGCCACCTCCAAAGCGGGTACAACTCTACCATCTTGTCCTCATTTTGTCAATTGTACTGTCGGTCGACTGAACTCTTATGGTTGAGTCTTTTGCAGCACCACCAAATGTCATTGAATTTCCAGACGACGACGATCATGAATACGTGCCTCAGAAGACCACGGGAAGAAAAGGAAGGACTTCGAGCAGGAGGGTGCCTGCCAGCAAGGCACCTCAATCGACATCAGCGCCAGAACCAGTGATCCAGCAGTCCGGAGATCCAATTCAGGCTTCTGTTTCTTTTGTCAATCCTGTGTCGACTGATCGTCCTTCGGCGTCGACCGCCCAAGTCCCTGCTCCGTCCGTGCAAGTCCATGCCTCAGATCCTCTGGTTGCTTCGACTGTTCTGCCAACTTCACTCTTTGTTACCCATCATGTCCCAGAGGACCAAGTGAACGCTGCTAAGGAAGCTATACGCCAAGCAGGCCTTATGATGGAGCAAATGAAGGTGGTGCACAAAGCTAGCAAGGCTGCCTACAATGCCAGCTCTGCTGTTCTAACCAATGTCCAGGTGAGTTGATTTCCGACTGACTTTTCAGCTTGACCTTTGCTCTGTTAGGATATGGTACTTGAAAACTGTTGCTTTATTATTCGTAAGATGTCCGTGGATAAGCACTTTGAAACCTTTAATGTGCATCTATCGTGAGTCTGCACCTTGCATCCGTTCACCCACTGGGTGCTGTAACTTTTGCTGAATAATTTTTCCACTTGAGTCGACTAGGTCGCGTCGAGTGTATGCTTGAATCAGTGGGGGCACGCAGAGTGCACCCACTGGGTGTAGTCCCCGAGACCGCCGTCGAATGTTTGATTCGACGGGGGTCTTTGTCAAATGTCTCTTTATAGTTCTTCCACTTGGTCCAGACAGGCTGTGCCAAGTGGGATCCGGACCAGTGGGGGCACGCCAAGTGCACCCACTGGGTGTAGTCCCCGAGACCGCGGTTGACTGCGGTAGTCGGCGGTGGTCTGCATTTTTTTTAACCGGATGGACCATGTCGAGTCGAAAGTCAAACCAGTGGGGGCACGCCAAGTGCACCCACTGGGTGTAGTCCCCGAGACTACTGTCGAATGTTTGATTCGGCAGTGGTCTTAGAAATCGTTTTACCATGATGACTTGAACTTTGTATCTTATCGCTCGGAAGCAATCAATCTTTGTTCCTGTCGACTCACGCATATTATTCGTGGATTGCAGAAATCTTGTGAGTTCGGGGCCCAGTTTGCTGAATTGAAGAAGAAACAGGTCTAGCTCAATCTCGACCTGGAGCTGGCCAAGGAGAACATGCAAAAGGCTAAGGATGAAGCAGCTGCCATGGGAGGTAATAACTTGCCGACTGTTTGTCTTGCCATCTTTTCTTTTCGCCCTTTGAACGGAGTGACTCCACTCGAACAGATGTGCGTAGTGAAAACAGACAACTCCAAGCTCATCTGAAGAATGTTATTTCTTTAGACAAAATGAAGCAGGCTCTGGAGCAGAAGGACCTCGACCTTGCAGCAGCACAGAAGACGGCGAGGGAGAAAACTGAACTTGCCGACAAGAAGCTGGCTTCAGTCGGCAAGTTAGAAGAAGAAAACACCAAACTGAAGGCTGCCATTGACGAAGCCAACAAAGAAGTCATGCAGCTGAAGAAGGACAAGGAGGCCTTGACCGACAAGGTTGGAGATCTCACTCGGAGGAGGAATGAATTGGAGAACTATCTGGGAGGACATGCCAAGAAGATGTTCCTTATGCTTGAAGGTACTTTCCCTTTTCTGACTGATTTGCAACCGTCGACTCATCATGCAACTGTCGACTCATCATGCAACTGTCGACTCATCATTTCTCTGTGTGTGTAGAGTTCTATCAAAACTTTGAGGAAGAGACTGGGCAGATTGAGACGAATCTGGATCCCATTAACTCCCTTGTCAAGGACAAAGCTGCGATGAACGTGCTGCGACTGGAATCTCGCCTCGCCGACGTTATGGACTATCTTGCACGACTGAAGGTGGCGATGTCGTGGATTGACACGGAGCTCTGGCCAGGTGTGACATTCCAAAATGACCTCGAGTCTCTGATGACTCGACTTAATGAAATACCCGGTCCAGTACAGGCGTGGAAGTAGTCCTCTGCTCGGTGCGGCGCTGATGTGGCTCTATCTCTCGTCCACGTTCATTGCAAGGAAGTTAAAGAAGAGAAGCTGGCCGCTCTCAAGGTCGCTAATACCAAGAAGCTTCAATTCCAGTCTTTCATGGAGACTTTCATCGATGCTGCTACTCGTATTGCTGATGGGATCGACCTGGACGAGTTCGTCGAGCCAGCTAGCCCTCCACTTGCGGAGTGAACAAACTTTATGCCTTGAATTTATTTGCCTCGGAATGACGAGTGATTTTGTAACGGTTAAACTCTTTCAGGGCTGAGGCCTGAGCTCTTCCGTTCGCGGTTCTGAACCTTGCTGGATTTATCCGAACTTGGTTTTTCTTTGAATATGGTTGCTTTGTCTTTACCACTTTCAAGTCTCTTCACTCCGAGTGAAACTTGACTCTTCACTCAGAATAGACGTTGTACTTGTGGTGTAGCTCCGACGAGAGGATCGTGCGTTGTATTTGTGGCGCAACTCGGAGCGTGTGGCTCTTCACTCGGAATTTGTTTTGTAACTTCGGCGTGTACGGGTCGCAGCTAAGCCCCCCGAGTGGGAGGATTGCTCTCCACTCGGAGTATGTTTTAACTTAGGCGAGTACGGGATCGCAGCTAAGCCCCCGAGTGGGAGGATTGCTCTCCACTCGGAATGTTTTTGAAACTTAGGCGAATTGGGTTCGCGGCTAAGCCCCCGAGTGAGAGGGTTGCTCTTCACTCGGAATTTGTTTTGTAACTTAGGCGAGTACGGGGGCGCAGCTAAGCCCCCCGAGTGGGAGGATTGCTCTCCACTCGGAGTATGTTTTAACTTAGGCGAGTATGGGATCGCAGCTAAGCCCCCGAGTGGGAGGATTGCTCTCCACTCGGAATGTTTTTTAAACTTAGGCAAATCGGGTTCGCGGCTAAGCCCCCGAGTCAGAGGGTTGCTCTTCACTCGGAGTGTTTTTTGAACTTAGGCGAATCGGGTTCGCAGCTAAGCCCCCGAGTGGGAGGATTGCTCTTCTCTCGGAGTTTTTTTTTAAACTTAGGTGAATCGGGTTCGCAGCTTAGCCTCCGAGTGAGAGGGTTGCTCTTCACTCGGAGTGTTTTTTGAACGTAGGCGAATCGGGTTCGCAGCTAAGCCCCCGAGTGGGAGGATTGCTCTCCACTCGGAGTGTTTTTTGAAACTTAGGCGAATTGGGTTCGCAGCTAAGCCCCCGAGTGAGAGGGTTGCTCTTCACTCAGAGTGTTTTTTTAAACTTAGGCGAATCCGATTCGCAGCTAAGTCCCTGAGTGGGAGGATCGCTCTCCACTCGGAGTGTGTTTGAAACTTAGGCGAATCGGGTTCGCAGCAAAGCCCCCGAGTGAGAGGGTTGCTCTTCACTCGGAGTGTTTTTTTAAACTTAGGCGAATCGGGTTCGTAGCTAAGCCCCCGAGTGAGAGGGTCGCTCTCCACTCGGAGTGTTTTTTGAACTTAGGCGAATCGGGTTCGCAGCTAAGCCCCCGAGTGAGAGGGTTGCTCTTCACTCGGAGTGTTTTTTGAACTTAGGCGAATCGGGTTCGCAGCTAAGCCCCCGAGTGAGAGGGTTGCTCTTCACTCGGAGTGTTTTTTGAACTTAGGCGAATCGGGTTCGCGGCTAAGCCACCCACTGGGGGATTTCAACGCATATGCTTAAGAGAAAACAATCACTCAGATACTGCAAAAATCTTGTCTTTGATAAGCAAACTGAAGGATTCTTATTACAACTCGTCGATCCGAGTGCTTACGTATAAAAACGGTGGAGCAGGTCCGCATTCCACGAGCGTGGCTCGTCTTCTTTCTTGGCTACATTGTATAGGTGGTATGCTCTGTTGTGGAGCACCTTGGTGACGATGAAGGGTCCTTCCGAGGCCGGAGCGAGCTTATGAGGCCGTTTCTGGTGTACTCGGAGCACAAGGTCTCCTTCTTGAAACGCTCGACCTCTGACGTTTCTGGCGTGGAATCGACGCAGATGTTGTTGATAGATGGTCGACCGGATCAGGGCCATCTTTCGTTCTTGCTCTAGGAGGTCGACTGCGTCTTGCCATGATTGTTCCGCTTCAGCTTCTGAGAAGAGTTCCACTCGGGCGGCGTTGTGCAGTAAGTCACTCGGAAGCACAGCTTCAGCACCATACACCATGAAGAAGGGAGTTCGGTCAGTCGACCGGTTGGGAGTTGTTCTCAGTCCCCATAGGACGGATGGCAATTCAGTCACCCAAGCCCCAGCAGCATGCTTGAGATCGCGCATCAGTCGGGGTTTCAGCCCTTGTAAGATCAAGCCATTCGCCCTCTCTGCCTGCCCATTTGACTGCGGGTGCGCAACAGATGCGTAATCGACCCGAGTGCCTTGGGAAGCACAAAACACTCTGAACTCGTCAGAATCAAAGTTGGAGCCGTTATCTATGATAATACTGTGGGGGACTCCATATCTGAATATCAGCTCCCTGATAAAACTGATGGCAGTGCTTGAATCAAGATTCTTGATAGGCTTGGCCTCAATCCATTTGGTGAATTTGTCGACTGCCACAAGCAAATGAGTGAAACCACTTCTGCCGGTCTTGAAAGGTCCAACCATATCCAACCCCCAGACTGCAAACGGCTAGACGAGTGGAATGGTCTTCAAGGCAGATGCAGGCTTGTGAGACATGTTTGAGTAGAACTGGCAGCCTTCGCACTTGTCGACTATATCTTTTGCCATCTCATTTGCACGCGGCTAATAGAACCCTGCTCGGTATGCTTTGGCTACGATGGTCCGAGAGGACACATGGTGACCACAGGTTCTCGAGTGGATCTCATTTAGGATCAATTTACCCTCTTCTGGAGAGATGCAGCGTTGAGCAACTCCGGTAACACTTTCTCTGAAAAGTCGCCCTCCAATAACTGTGAAGGCTTTGGATCGATGAACGATCTGGCAGGTCTCATTCTCATCTTTTGGGAGCTCTTGCCTAAGCAGGTATGCAATATATGGCAACGTCCAATCGGGGATAATCACCAAAACCTCCATGATCAGGTCAACCACTGTTGGGACTTCAATCTCAGTCGGATCGGTTGAGCTTATCGGTTGTGGGGGCTCCTCTGTAAAAGGATCTTCTTGAACTGACGGGGTGTGGAGATACTCCAAGAACACATTACTGGGAATTGGTTTCTGAGTGGAACCTATCTTCGCTAGATCATCAGCAGCTTGGTTCTTGATTCGGGGTATGTGGTGGAGCTCTAACCCTTCAAACTTCTTCTCTAGCTTTCTTACTGCATGTAACACCCTGGTTTTCGCTCCCTGTTTTTTTTCCTTCGCGGGATTTGACTCCCGTCTTTTTCCTCGGTGATATCGGAATTCTCTTGCTCCTGGGAATATGAAGATGGTCATATAGCCTTGCCTTTCCTATCCAGCTAGAGATTCTCTTCAGATCAACCTTGCCACCCGAGACATATTCTCCGGACTTCGCCACCGAAACCCTACCTTCCGAGTTGCAGGAAGGGAAACCCTAACTCTTGCAGTTACAAAGGAACACCAATTTCCTTTGATCTGATGCCTCCCAAACTTCTCCCAGTGATCATCATATCCTTATAAACCCTAGATATGCAAAAATATTGCCAAGTCATTCGCAATATTTTTCATTTATAATTAATTCCTTTTTCTACCAGTTAAAGGAATTAAATCCAGGAAAATATCTATCCATCTCCGAAGTTGATGAAAACTTGTGGAGATATTCTTTGTGATCATATTGAGCTCCCATAAAAATATTGGCCATAATTAAATATGGGAAATTGCATTTTCCTATCGAATGCCAATATTGCATTTTGGGCAATTTCTAAAGGAACTACCATTTTGGTAGCCAGGAAAAATCCCAAATAAATTGTGGAGCTTCTATTATCCATATATTTTCCATTTAAATCAAAATCCAAGTCCCAAGGTTCAAAGGTTGAGCACAACATCAATTTGCAAATTCTGTTCAGATTTTCAGTTTGCAAAGGAAGTGCTACCCTTGATCCATTTGAGCTGAAATTTTTCATGGTGATTAACATTGATAAATAACCCATGGATACCAAAAATCAGCTCAATTCATCTATCCATTCATCCACAACATTTTTCTCAAGTTTCTGTCCATTTGGAGGTGCTGTGAAGGAAGTACCCAGTAGGCATTTCCATGTGAGCTGAAACTTTTCCAGTATCTTCATATATTAATATCATCACCCTACACCAAAATTAATCCAATTTCATTCAGCCATTTGAGCACAGCGTCAACATCTTCATTTCTAGCCAAAGTACATGGTTACAAAGGAAGTACCATCTACACTGGTCCATTTGTTTTGAAACTTTGGTATAATTTCCACCTTAGTGGATGACTAATCCATGCCAAAGATCAGGCCAATATCATTACTGTGGTGGCCACACCACATGCCAAACACCTTCTGTTCCAAACCAAAGTCAGCTCACATCAGTCAGTTCTTGCCTTCAATTCCCTCCAAACCCTCTCTCGTCAACTCAAGGAAGGGAGGTGAAGACTCCAGACATGTTTTGACCCCTCATGGGTGCCTTGGACACGCGGCAACCATGGTGACCACGCGGTGGCCACGCCAAACACGCGCTCTGCGTACTGACCGCGTCTGGTCGCGTCGGCAGGCGAGCTCCGGTCAGCTCCGGCGTGTCCGGGTGTGTCTCACGGCTCCCCTGCGTCCACGTACCCCTCTCCCGCACCTTCTCCACCTCTCTTCCTTCCACCTTACGCCACGGCGATCACCGCCACAGCACTGTCACCCCGTGACACTCGAGCGGTCACCTCCCTCTTTGGCTCCTTCCTTCCTGAGCCGTCCCTTCCCTCTGGCGTCGTCAGGTCGGCAGCCCCTTCACGCACGCCACCTCGCCGGAGCTCCAGTACGGAGATAAGGGCGCCACGGCAGCCGTCCCTATCCACTCTCGCTGGCCGGGCTATATAAGCCACGGCCAAGCTCTCCCCGAGCACCCACGCCTGACCCAACCACTCCTCCCTCCCCCAGAGCCCTCCCCGACCTCTCTAGTCCTCGCCGGAGTCCCTCCATTCGCCGTTGGCCGCCATAGCCACCGCCTCCCCTCTGCTCAAATTCGCGGGAACCAATCCCTCCCTCCCCTTGCTGCTGCTTCCACCACCTACCCCGCAGTCCGGCGAACTCATCCATCCACTCAGCCGCCCCGAAAGACCCCCAGGTCGCCGGAACCCCGCCGGAGCCGCCGCCCTCGGTCACGGGCGCAGGCGTGCCGCCGGCCATCTCCGGTGCCCGTGGAGCCATCTCTTGGATGCGGTGTACGCCGGCGACCGCAGCCGTGCCCTCGCCCGCCCGCGGGAACCACAGGAGCACCGGCGACCACCGGAGCGGAGGCGCTCTGCCGCGGCATCGGGCAGAAGGAGAGGAGGAAGAAGGCGGGCGGGAGGAGAGAGAAAGGGGGCCTGACGGGTGGGCCCCGAGCCCACCTGTCAGTGAGAGAGAGAGGAGTCAGCAAGGATAAGTGGAAGCGTACTCAGAAGAGTACGCGACCACTGCGGCAAAAGCGTATTTTTGTAAATGCGCTTCCTCTCTCCAGCCGGCTGCCAATTCACTTATATTGTGGACGTTCACCCGTTAGCAGCAGAAAATGAATAATTTTTATTTAAATTCTGCCTAACGAACGAACGTCCGCAACTCCGCAACCGTGACTCCGATTCAGGTGAATCCAACGCCCACGTCTTCGTCTCGTCGAGCCCGTTCCGATGGAGTCATTTTCATAATGTTTCCACACTGTGAAAAAGACCATTTTTCCCTTGCCCTCTATCAGCCCCCTCCGAGAGAGAACTTTTCCGGTGAATTCTTCCGTGGCTTCACTGCACTTCTACCCGGAGTATTCCTTCGACCCCAGGCAAGCCGACCATCTGATATATGCCCTAAAGCATTGCTCTATGTCATTCTTGTATGTTTAACCTAATAATGATGCCCGTGCTAGAGCTACTTAAATTCCTGTTAGTTTGTATTCATCGTTTACATTACTACAACATGTTTATCATTACCACACTAAGGACTCGTTATGATGTTATACGGAGATAGGTTGTTATGTTATGCAGTTGTTACTCCATACATAGTTAACACCAGGTCAAGTTATTCATGATGGATATCCCTGCCGGTTAAGTACTTGCTAAAACTGAACATAGTGGTTGATCTTGAGTCACCTGTCCGAGCTTATTCGTGCAACCACATTTGCCGGTATGGGACGGCCTTGACTTGGTCTGGCCCCGTGCTCTTTCACCGGTACCTCCATGCAGGGAGGGTTATGCGTGCGTGCTACCCTGATCAGGTAGGCGGCGATAACCCTGTGAGCCCAGTTGAGTTGTTTGGGTACCCGTCCCCGTTTGGGACAGTTTAGTTTGGCCACGACGGTGGCAGGTGTCACGGGGTGACACAGGGGCCACCCAGGGCTTGACTCCGGGGGAGGATGATTGCCGGTGGTACGATGGGAGAGTCACGGGTCAGGCAGGTTTCGTTGGAGCAACACTGGTCCACCCGAATGGGATCACGAGGTCAGTGCTCCATAGTGTGGGTAAAGTGCGCAATCTCTGCAGAGTGTGAAATCTATTCGAATAGCCGTGTCCACGGTATTGGACAGCCCGTCCAGACCTCACTAGACGGTCAACCGTAATGATGATATCAGTGGTGGAAGACCGTGTCTTGCATAGACATCAGATGTTGTCAGAGATGTGGTATGTTGGCCATGGGATGGCTATGGAAGAGATGGTCAGATGACCGAAAGACTTGGATTGAGTTTGGATCGGATTCAGATTGGATCATGAGATTATTCGGAGTAGGGATTATCTACTTGATATGCTTTACCTTACTTTACTTCAGTAATTGTCTTGCTAGATAACCCATGTTATGTCATGATGATCAATGCTGCTAGATGTTTAATCATGCTGGATAATCATGCCACGACATGGTGATTAATATTGCTAGATAGATATATTAGGTCATGATAATTAATGATGCTCTAACAACAAATACATGCTTGAATGCCATGGATTGCATTGCTTGGTGTACATGTTGGTTTGGTTTGCTTGCGAGTACATTCAAAAGTACTCAGCGGCCTTCAATGTGGCCAGGTTCACATAAGGATTCGTCGTCGAGGAGCCGAAGTGTTCGCGAGCTAGGAGAGTAACCCAGTCAGATCCCTGTGGATTGGAGCCACACCAAGACCTTGGTGCCTTTGATAGAGCTTTTTCCGCTGCCACCCCTTTGTAACTATCATGTAAGACTTATATACCCATTAATAGAAATGCCTGTGTTCATGATACTTGTTGTAAAAGCGCATGCCAGAGAGATTTCCTGGGCTGGTATGCGTGGCAACCGTCTGGCTACAGTGGTACTCAGGCGGGGCGCCACAACGGATGGTATCAGAGCAACCAGGCTGACAATTGGTTAACCTAGCCAGACTTCATTGTCTTGTGCTCAGTAGAAAGCCCAGATGGATTTCAGCCATCTTTGCCAAGCAGGCACGGCTACTATTGATCATAAGGCAACCCCATAGGTTATGGCTCCATCAGACCCAATCTCGTGGCCTTTGCCTCCGGTGTGAAACACTCGCACTTGGCAACAACCCGTGAGCCCTGAACCCCCTAGGTAAACCAGATATCCTTACCCTGCTTGCTAACCATGGCATTTCTCTCCTTAACTCTAGTTTCCTTTGGGAAACGCTTATAAATTCTATCTTCTCCCCGACAACCTTAGGATCGTGACTAAGCCACTTCGGCTATGGTCGAGTGTCGAGTTTGATGTTCCCTAAGGAAGTAGTAGGAGCTTGACACCAGTGCTACCAGGAGCATTGTGTGGTTTTGCTTCTAAATCCTTAGAGGTGCATCGACTGCGCTATACTAGTTATGATAGTGAATCCTCGACCATGTGTGTTAGGTCCACAAATATTTGAGCTTTATTTGCTTTTTGGTTTTCACGGTTCTTGTTTCTTTTGTCGGTTCCGTTCCTTCGCTCCGACTGGATCCATCCGCAAGTACCATCAAGAAGACTAGCACATGACCTGAATAATGCCCAATAATTCAATTTAGCAAGAGTCAAGCCAAGTCAACAGCCAATATTCAGAACATCATCTTTGGATCTATCAAGAATGAAGAATGGGTCAGAAGCAGAATCTATGTGCAACAGACAAGGCTAGAGCATACCTGAGGGAGAGTTTGCCTCAGAATAGATCACATCTAAGAAGTAGTCAGATGAGCTACCAGGAATGAACCGAGTCTTTCCTCAACGGACTCAAGAATCATTTACTACCCATTGAAGACATATTTCAAGAATGCAAAGGTGCCAAGAGCAGCAACAAAACTCCGGTACGTTGGTACAAAGGTCAAAGCATATTCTGGAATTCACCGGTGCAAATGCAAAATTTTCTGGGCACTGTGACAAGGTTTGCAAGGAATATGGATGAGCTCACGGTTGTCCAGAATCACTGAGCTTCCAAGCATCCAGAATCAAGGGGCACCTAACATGATGGAAGATCAGCTGAACCAAATGGAATTATCTGTCAACTACTTATCGGCTACCCTTGGTTTGAATGCAAAGGATATTCCGAATGAATTATACACATGAAGTATGCATCAGTTCTGCAACCTTTACAGTGGCAATGAGCAGACCAGCAGAAGGACAAGCGATGTGTGCGATCAATGGAATATCCTCAGACAAGGTATGGCCTATACCAAGTCTTGGCTCCGCTATGAGTAAAATTTCAGATACTTCGGAAGGAAGCCAGAATCGGCCATAGATCCGACTGTGTAAACAGTGAAAGGCTTCTGGTATAAGGAACCCAGCCTTTCTTCGCAAGCTACCTAGAAGAGCTTACGACACCAGACTGCCAATCTTCCTCGGTACATCATTTGGTGTGAAAATCCTCTGGGATACGACACTCCCATCTTCCATAGCGCGCTACCACGGAAAACTTTCGGCATAAGGCACTTTACCTTCCGCAGCAAGCCACATGAAGGAAAGCTTCTGAGTGCCCACAACAATTCTGTCAGAAGCACGAACCACTCCAGACACACGACTGCCTCACAACTCAGTGGTTATGAAAAGGATTTATCCTACACCTGCATATGTTGTGAGCATGCAGTCCAGTGAATCAGTTCATGCGAGCCCCTCGTACACAGGAATGGTTATGTTCAGAGAAGCATTGGCCCCATATTGAAGAGAAGAATACGAGCACAGTAACCCCTACGAGATATGCAAGAGCAAGTTATGAGCACAAGCCCGACAAGCTGGGAAAACAATCAAGGAGCCGTGTTGGCAGGTCATTACAGGTCCGTTAAGGGAATCTTCAAGAACAAAGAAGTTGTGGACGAACAACCTCCGTGACGGTCAACAAGATACAGTTTCACAAACAAGGTATTATTACCAATCCTCGCCAGACTCTTGCATATGGGGCCACCATAATGCACTGCCTGCGGTTACAAGTGAGCTTGCAACACTCATCACGAATATGGGCCATCAATCAAGACAAAAGGCTATGCTCTGAAAGAATACACCAGATGATAGTGATACTACTGCGTGGTCATAGCAAGAGGCTATATATTTGACAGAGTTCGAAACAAGACATTCAGATAGAATAGCTCAAAGCACATCAGCACCAACAGCTCGTTGACACCATGACATCATTGGAATAAGAGATTAGTGACTATGATTACTTTGCGATCATGCCCGACACTTCAGTTGAAGATATAGCAGCAATAGCCCGGTTATATTGTTCCTTGAATTGAGAATCACCTAAGGACAACGCCCGAATGCATAAGGCAGAAGGAAACATCAGCATGGAAACCATAGCCAGACTGAGCATTCTGACATGGCAAAGAGAAGGTCACCTCTAGCCATCAAGGCTATACGAGCACGTGAGCCTGGTACTAGGAAAAGATGTCTTGCCCTGACTGTCAGAGTACGAAGTATCGCTATAAGACCCAAAACAGTTACTTCCTAGCCTTGGAAAATCGAGCTAACTGTTGGTACTACCCACTACTAGGACAAAAAGGTACACCTGACAGGAAAGAGAAGGATTCAAGAAAACTGTGTGCAGAGACAACACATGATCCGTCAAAAGAGGCAGTTATAGGGTCAGTGAACCAACGAAGACAAGACAGCTGATGGATCCAAGTCGCACACAGGTAAGCCCCGTCCCTGGGAGGTAAGCCCGGAAATCTCGAGGACGAGATTTTCTTAAGGGGGGTAGGTTTGTAACACCCTGGTTTTCGTTCCCTGTTTTTTTTCCTTCGTGGGATTTGACTCCCGTCTTTTTCCTCGGTGATATCAGAATTCTGTTGTTCCTGGGAATATGAAGATGGTCATATAGCCTTGCCTTCCCTATCCAGCCAGAGATTCTCTTCAGATCAACCTTGCCACCCGAGACATATTCTCCGGACTTCGCCACCGAAACCCTACCTTCCGAGTTGCAGGAAGGGAAACCCTCACTCTTGCAGTTACAAAGGAACCCCAATTTCCTTTGATCTGATGCCTCCCAAACTTCTCCCAGTGATCATCATATCCTTATAAACCCTAGATATGCAAAAATATTGCCAAGTCATTCGCAATATTTTTCATTTATAATTAATTCCTTTTTCTACCAGTTAAAGGAATTAAATCCAGGAAAATATCTATCCATCTCCGAAGTTGATGAAAACTTGTGGAGATATTCTTTGTGATCATATTGAGCTCCCATAAAAATATTGGCCATAATTAAATATGGGAAATTGCATTTTCCTATTTAATGCTAATATTGCATTTTGGGCAGTTTCAAAAGGAACTACCATTTTGGTAGCCAGGAAAAATCCCAAATAAATTGTGGAGCTTCTATTATCCATATATTTTCCATTTAAATCAAAATCCAAGTCCCAATGTTCAAAGGTTGAGCACAACATCAATTTGCAAATTCTGTTTAGATTTTCAGTTTGCAAAGGAAGTGCTTGAACCCTTGATCCATTTGAGCTGAAATTTTTCATGGTGATTAACATTGATAAATAACACATGGATACCAAAAATCAGCTCAATTCATCTATCCATTCATCCACAGCATTTTTCTCATGTTTCTGTCCATTTGGAGGTGCTGTGAAGGAAGTACCCAGTAGGAATTTCCAAGTGAGCTGAAACTTTTCCAGTATCTTCATATATTAATATCATCACCCTATACCAAAATCAATCCAATTTCATTCAGCCATTTCAGCACAGCGTCAACATCTTCATTTATGGCCAAAGTACATGGTTACAAAGGAAGTACCATCTACACTGGTCCATTTCTTTTGAAACTTTGGTATAATGTCCACCTTAGTGGATGACTAATCCATGCCAAAGATCAGGCCAATATCATTACTGTGGTGGCCACACCACATGCCAAACACCTTTTGTTCCAAACCAAAGTCAGCTCACATCAGTAAGTTCTTGCCCTCAATTCCCTCCAAACCCTCTCTCGTCAACTCAAGGAAGGGAGGTGAAGACTCCAGACATGTTTTGACCCCTCATGGGTGCCTTGGACTCGCGGCAACCGTGGTGACCACGCGGTGGCCACGCCAAACACGCGCTCTGCGTACTGACCGCGTCTGGTCGCGTCGGCAGGCGAGCTCCGGTCAGCTCCGGCGTGTCCGGGTGTGTCTCACGGCTCCCCTGCGTCCATGTACCCCTCTCCCGCACCTTCTCCACCTCTCTCCCTTCCTCCTTACGCCACGGCGATCGCCGCCACGGCACTGTCACCCCGTGACACTCGAGCGGTCACCTCCCTCTTTGGCTCCTTCCTTCCTGAGCCGTCCCCTCCCTCTGGCATCGTCAGGTCGGCAGCCCCTCCTCACACGCCACCTCGCCGGAGCTCCAGTACGGAGATAAGGGCGCAACGGCAGCCGTCCCTATCCACTCTTGCTGGCCGGGCTATATAAGCCACGACCAAGCTCTCGCCGAGCACCCACGCCTCACCCAACCACTCCTCTCTCCCCCAGAGCCCTCCCTGACCTCTCTAGTCCTCGACGGAGTCCCTCCATTCGCCGTTGGCCGCCATAGCCACCGCCTCCCCTCTGCTCAAATTCGCGGGAACCAATCCCTCCCTCCCCTTGCTGCTGCTTCTACCACCTACCCGGCACTCCGGCGAACTCATCCATCCACTCAGCCACCCCGGAAGACCCCCAGGCCATCGGAACCCCGTCGGAGCCGCCGCCCTCGGTCACGGGCACAGGCGTGCCGCCGGCCATCTCCGGTGCCCATGGAGCCATCTCCTAGATGCGGCGTACGCCGGCGACCACAGCCGTGCCCTCGCCCGCCCGCGGGAACCACAGGAGCACCGC
This sequence comes from Thinopyrum elongatum, assembly GCA_011799875.1. Classification (NCBI taxonomy): domain Eukaryota; kingdom Viridiplantae; phylum Streptophyta; class Magnoliopsida; order Poales; family Poaceae; genus Thinopyrum; species Thinopyrum elongatum. The sequence continues at coordinate 129,240,073 of CM022298.1, forward strand.
CGACCACCGGAGCGGAGGCGTTCTGCTGCAGCGTCGGGCAGAAGGAGAGGAGGAAGAAGGTGGGCGGGAGGAGAGAGAAAGGGGGCCTGACGGGTGGGCCCCGACCCCACCTGTCAGTGAGAGAGAGAGGAGCTAGCAAGGATAACTGGAAGCGTACTTAGAAGAGTACGCGACCACTGCGGCAAAAGCGTATTTTTGTAAATGCGCTTCCTCTCTCCAGCCGGCTGCCGAATCACTTATATTGTGGACGTTCACCCGTTAGTAGCAGAAAATGAATAATTTTTATTTAAATTCTGCCTAACGAACGAACGTCCGCAACTCCGCAACCGTAACTCCGATTCAGGTGAATCCAACGCCCACGTCTTCGGCTCGTCGAGCCCGTTCCGATGGAGTCATTTTCATTATGTTTACACACTGTGAAAATGACCATTTTTCCCTTGCCCTCTATCAAATCTCTCCGAGAGAGAACTTTTCCGGCGAATTCTTCCGTGGCTTCACCACACTTCTTCCCAGAGTATTCCTTCGACCCCAGGCAAGCCGACCATCTGATATATGCCCTAAAGCATTGCTCTATGTTATTCTTGTGTGTTTAACCTAATAATGATGCCCGTGCTAGAACTACTTCAATTCCTGTTAGTTTGTATTCATTGTTTACATTACTTGAACATGTTTATCATTACCACACTAAGGACTCGTTATGATGTTATACGGAGATAGGTTGTTATGTTATGCAGTTGTTACTCCATACATAGTTAACAACAGGTCAAGTTATTCATGATGGATATCCCTGCCGGTTAAGTACTTGCTAAAACTGAACATAGTGGTTGATCTTGAGTCACCTGTCCGGCCTTATTCGTGCAACCACATTTGCCGGTATGGGACGGCCTTGACTTGGTCTCGCCCCGTGCTCTTTCACCGGTACCTCCATGCAGGGAGGGTTATGCGTGCGTGCTACCCTGATCAGGTAGGCGGCGATAACCCTGTGAGCCCAGTTGAGTTGTTTGGGTACCCGTCCCTGTTTGGGACAGTTTAGTTTGGCCACGACAGTGGCAGGTGTCACGGGGTGACACAGGGGCCACCCAGGGCTTGACTCCGGGGGAGGATGATTGTTGGTGGTACGATGGGAGAGTCACGGGTCAGGCAGGTTTCGTTGGAGCAACACTGGTCCACCCGAATGGGATCACGAGGTCAGTGCTCCATAGTGTGGGTAAAGTGCGCAACCTCTGCAGAGTGTAAAATCTATTCGAATAGCCGGGTCCACGGTATTGGACAGCCCGTCCAGACCTCACTAGACGGTCAACCGTAATGATGATATCAGTGGTGGAAGAACGTGTCCTGCATAGACATCAGATGTTGTCAGAGATGTGGTATGTTGGCCATGGGATGGCTATGGAAGAGATGGTCAGATGGCTGAAAGACTTGGATTGAGTTTAGATCGGATTCAGATTGGATCATGAGATTATTCGGAGTAGGGATTATCTACTTGATATGCTTTACCTTACTTTACTTCAGTAATTGTCTTGCTAGATAACCCATGTTATGTCATGATGATCAATGCTGCTAGATGTTTAATCATGCTAGATAATTATGCCACGACATGGTGATTAATATTGCTAGATAGATATATTAGGTCATGATAATTAATGATGCTCTAACAACAAATACATGCTTGAATGCCATGGATTGCATTGCTTGGTGTACATGTTGGTTTGGTTTGCTTGCGAGTACATTCAAAAGTACTCAGCGGCCTTCAATGTGGCCAGGTTCACATAAGGATTCATCGTCGAGGAGCCGAAGTGTTCGTGGGCTAGGAGAGTAACCCAGTCAGATCCCTGTGGATTGGAGCCGCACTAAGACCTTGCTGCCTTAGATAGAGCTTTTTCCAATGCCACCCCTTTGTAACTATCATGTAAGACTTATATACCCATTAATAGAAATGCCTGTGTTCATGATACTTGTTGTAAAAGCGCATGCCAGAGTGATTTCCTGGGCTGGTATGCATGGCAACCGTCTGGCTACAGTGGTACTCAGGCGGGGCGCCACAACGCATTGCAATAACCGATCATAGCTGGGCTCCTGATATCCCACTCCTTCATCACCTGATTGACCACAAAGTCTGAGTCGCCGTAGACCATCAGGCGATGGACGCCGAGTGAAATAGCCATACGTAACCCATACAAAAGTGCTTCATACTCAGCTTCATTGTTTGAAGAATCAAAGTGAATCTGGAGGACATAGATGAGCTTGTCACCTCTTGGGGATACCAAAACCACTCCAGCGCCGGACCCATTCAACATTTTGGACCCATCAAAGAACATAGTCCAATGTTCCGAGTGAACCTGAGTCGGTTGCTCCTGCTCAATCCACTCGGCGAGGAAATCTGCTATTGCCTGAGACTTGATTGCTTTCTTTGCCTCAAACTTGATATCCAAAGGAAGGAGTTCAATCGCCCACTTGGCCACTCGCCAGTTGCATCCCGATTGTTCAGAATTTCAGATAATGGGGCATCGCTAATGACTGAAACTGAGTGGTCTGCAAAGTAATGTGCAACTTTCTTCGTGGTCAAGTAAATCCCGTAGACAAGCTTCTGATAATGCGGGTATCTTTGCTTGGATGGAGTCAAAACTTCAGAAATATAGTACACTGGGCGTTGAACTTTGTAGGCTTTGCCTTCTTCTTCCCGGTCGACCGTGAGCACTGTGCTGACAACTTGTCCAGTGGCTGCAATATTGTCGGGGGTTTCGTGCAACATATGCCAGAGGGTGGCTTATCGTGGATGGGGACAAAAGTACGTCGCCGGGCTCTAGAAGCGGGAGTGAGCGAGACCGCATACGCCTGCGAATCTTACCCAGGTTCGGGGCTCTCCTAGGAGATAACACCCCTAGTCCTGCTCTGCGGGGTCTCCGCATGATCACTACCTCAACAAGTAGCTACAAGCTTGCTCCTTGAGCTGTTTTGCTAGAGGAGGAACGAGGGCAAGGCTAGCTCTACTCCACTCTCTCTATGTGTGTGTATGGTGACTTGGGTGCTCGACCAAGGTCTCCACCAAGGTCCCAACCCCTTGAATGGGGTGACCTGGGGGGTTTATATAGGCCTACCTCCTAGGGGTACAATGGTAATCCGGCCGGGTGTAGGACCCGGCAGTCAGCGTCTCTAGTTGCCGGCTTCTCCGCCGACCGCCGAGGCCCGCCGCCTGGTGGGTCCCGCCGACTGCCGTGATCTCAGCCGATAGGTAGGGCCCGTCGCCTGCGGGCCATGTTGACTGCTTTATACTGTAGCCTCGCCCCTGATGACAAAGGCTTCTTCGGGGGGAGCATGGCTACAGTCCCGCCGCCTGGCGGGCGCTCACTGTAGCCACACGCCGTCACATCTGGTTAATGGTGCACATACTTCAAGGAAGGGGGGGGGCACCTGCTAGGAGCCGGCCTCCCCCTGAGCTGACTGGTCAGGGCTCGCCGCCTTCTGGCCTCTCACGGACAGGTAGGGCCCGCCGCCTGCGGGCCGTACCGACAGCCCGTCGTGGGAGCATGGCTTCCTCTGCCATGGGTGATGTCATGACCAGCATGGCAACAGTGCCGCGTCGGGCGGGGGATGTCCGCTTGGTACGCTGCACTGTGGCCATGTTCTGCCCTGGATTCAGGGGTGGCAGGCTTGTACTGTAGCCATGCCCCATATCGTCTTGTTTATGTGGGTGCTAACTTCGAGGGCACGGGGGGCCGCCTGCTAGAACCCGGCTTCCCAGGAAGCCGCCTGCTAGGAGTCGGCCCACTTCATGGCCGTCTTCTGGATTCCGCCGCCTCCTGGCATCCGGCCGCTTGGACCAGCCGGCCCCAAGAAGGCGGTCCTTTGTCATTGATGTTTGAGGGGCGCAACCTGCCCCGATGTCTTGAAATACCAAGGGGAACTTATGAGGCTACCCGTGGTCATTTACTCTGACAGTAGTCACCGAAGCTGGTGGGGCGCTGCGGCTGAAGGGGCAAGAAGCCTCAGCAGCTTCCTACTCCGGGTCATCTGGTATTCTGCTTTGTCCGTCTTCCGAAGTGCCGACTGGTAGGTGCCGGCCGTGACCAGGCAGGCCGCCTGGCGATTTCAAAATGCCGTGGCGGGGGCCAGGTGGCTCGCTAGCCAGACGTCAGACTCGCCGCTCGTGCCTGCCGGCCATGCGGCGTCAGCAGGCCAAGCCGCCCTGCCAGCCCAGGCGCACGATGAGACATCACCGCAGGCCGGGACCTGCCACTACAGTGCCTCAGCACGCGCGCGGATCCGCTGCAGCGAAGGTAGACGGTTGGGATTCTGCGGTAATTAATACACGCCTTTACTGGCACCGCAATCATGGGATCGTGGGGGAGTGGGCGCAGTTAATCCCACGATCCCCCACGTTCTCACCCCCTCAGCTCCGCCGCCTGGGGCTATAAGTAGGGGGAAGAGGGGGGTGACAGACGCACGCGCGCCCTCCTCTCCCCTTGCCATTCTTCTTCTTTTCCGCTGCCGCAGTGCCTCTTCCTCTTGCCGAAGCACTGCTGCATCCCACCATCGTCGAGCTTCTTCTCGATGCGGTTTCCTCGCTCCGCCGCGGCTTCGCCCGCTCGCCACCGCGCCGCGCCTACGACGAGCTCCTTCGTCCATGGCGCGCTCAGGGGCCGGCGACTGGGACGGTTCCAACGTCCATGAGGATCACCTCTCTTTCCTTCGTCAAACACGGCGGCTGCCCCGGGAGACGAATGTGTAGGTACCCATCCCCCCCAAGGCAGAAATCTCGCCGGTGCCGGAGGGCGATGAACGCGTCGTCTTCCAGTCCCATTTTTTTCACGGCTTCAGCCTTCCGGCGAGCGGCTTCCTCCGCTCCTTCCTCGATTTCTACCGAGTCCAGCCGCACCACCTCACGCCAAACACGGTGGTGCTGCTGGCCACCTTCGTCACCGTGTGCGAAGGGTACCTCGGCACTCTCCCCACCCTCGAGCTCTGGGGGGAGTGCTTTTATCTCAAACTTGGCACCGCCACCAAGTGCCAGGCGGCTCGATGCGGAGCCTGCATGGCGGTGTGGTGCCCTGGCACCGGGAACCGCTTCCCGCCCATCTCCCTGCTGCAGTCGGCCAAGCTATGGAAGAAGTCCTACTTCTACATCAAGAATATCCACCCGACGAGCGACTACATCAACTTGCCGGCTTACGTAGCCGGCCCGCTGGCCGAGCCGCGCGCCAACTGGCAGTACAAGCCGAGCTCCCTATCGGCCGCCTCCTCCGCCGCCCTCGCCCGACTTCAGGTGATGACGGAGTCGGAGGGCCTGAAGGGCTCGGACCTGCTGGCCGCCTACGTGACGCGCCGAGTGCTTCCCCTCCAAGCCCGGCCTCACACCATCAGCTGCATGAGTGGGCACCGGGACCCATGCTGGATGTGCACATGGGAGCTGCCGGACGTGGAGGTGGCCCGGCTGGTCAACTACTTCTCGAACTATAAGCTATCAGAGACGGATTGGCGGTTCGGCAAGCGGCCGTACGACCGCGCACATCCGCTGCCTGCGGTGAGTCTTGTAATTCTTTTTCTCTTTTGCTGGTCTGAGTTCTTGTTTTGCCATCTGACCAGTCGGTCATGGTGCAGGTCCTCCCAGCCCAGTCGGCCGCCGGCGCTCTGGATCCAGGTTAGCATTATATGCCGGACCGAACGAGGAGCGACGTGGAAGACCCCGACTTGGGGGCGGCTGCCATGGAGGAGGACAACGCCACAGGAGGCGGCGGTGGAGGAGGAGGCGACCTCGAGGCCTGGCCGGATGACAACGAGGAGGAGAACGAGCCGTGCCGCACGCACGGCACCGACAAGGCGGGCGCGAGTTCTTCAGCCGCGCCGACTGCACCAGGCGGCGCACCAAAGCGCCGAGCCGGCTCGTTGCTGTTCGGCAGCCGGCCGAAGAAGTCCAAGAACACGGCCGCCGCGACCAAGCGGCAGGAGGCCGCCGCGAAGGTGGCCCAGTTCTAGAAGACCCCGAAGCAGCCCCCGATGGTGTCCGCGTAAGTGCTTGGTTTCTCTTGCGTTTTCTTTTCTTCTTTCTTGCAAACTCTTTCTGAGTTTCCTCTTTTCTTGCTTGAACAGGGCCCCGCTCTCCCTTGAGCGGTCCATAGCTACTTCAGTGATCGGGGCGGCGGAAGGCTCCACCAACACCCGCCGCGTGGACCCGCTCGCCGACCTCCAGGAGGCGACGGAGAGGAACGTGCGGGAGGCGCGCGAGGAGCGGGAGGAGGTGGAGTGGCAGATGGCGGAGGCGGCCAAGGCGGCGCAGGCGGACGTGGATGTGGCGGCCAAGGCCCAAGCCGACGCTGCGACCAAGGTCCAGGCGGACGCCGCAGCCAAGCCCCAGGCGGACGCCGGAGCCAAGGCCCAGGCGGACGCGGCCACCAAAGTGCAAGCGGAAGAGGCCGCACGCGGCCGGACTCCGCAACTCGTCATCCCGCTACACGCAGTGCAACCAGCGCCAGAGATCCCGGCGCTGACTGGAGGAGCCGGCAACGATCACCCGGTCATGGAGAGGAGACAAGGCGATGCCATCGTCCCAGGGGCGGAGGTGCCCCTGCAAGCGCCGACTGCCGAGGCCCAAGGCAGTCGGTCTGACGTGCCACCGGCGCCGCCGGTCAGTGGCGAGCTGGTGGTTGGGGCGACCCCCGTGGTCCGTCCTCCGGGGCGCCGGCGTGCGGCGAAGGCGGCCTCGATGCCACAGGCGCAGGAGATCGGGGCCGCAAGCTCATCGGCCCCAGATGCAGAGGCCACCAGTGCCGCCCCACCAGAATGGATGCCTGGGGGCGGTACGGGCGTGCTGAATAAGGCCGCGTAGGACGTTCAGGACCAGCTCCAGGCCCAAGGCACCGCCCTCCAGCAGTATACGAAGGCGTTCTTGGCGATGCGAACGGCCGTCCGGGTACGCTTCCTTGCTTTGTTTTTTTATTCTTGCAATCTTCCGTGGGGGCGCGCCAGCGCACCCACTGGGTGTAGCCCCCGAGGTCGGGGCCAGCTGCTGAGTAGGCAGCTCGGAACTTTAAGGTAAGTTCCGAGTGCTAACTTGTTTTCTCTTCTTCTGTCTTCGTTGCAGGCCTACCACAACATCCGCGCAGCCGCCTTCAACTCCCAGGTCCAGGAGCTGGCTAAGCGGACCACCGACCTGACCGAGAGCTGGAGTAAGCATTCCGTCTTCTTCCTCGCGGGGGCGCATCAGCGCACCCGCTGGGTGGAGCCCCCGAGATTCGGGCCGACTGCTGAGCAGTCGGGCCAGATCTTCCGGCAACCACTTTTCTTTTTGGTCAACTTTGTTGATTGTCTTCTCTTTCTCATTTTTGCAGGAGCCAACGCCACACTGCGGCAGCGCCTGGGCGAAGTCCAGACTGAGCTGCGCGTCAAGGAGGAGGAGTGCAGCAAGGCGGCCCAGGAGCGCGACCGTCTGGCCAAGAAGTTGGCGGACCAGCACAAGGCAGAGCTCCAGAAACTCAAGGAGGTGGGAGGCGCCCTCCAGGCCGAGTTTGAGACCGAGCGCTCAAAGTGGGTCGAGAAGGAGGCAATCCTCGCCGGTGGCTACCGCGAGATTGAGGATATGATCGACGGTAAACTTCTTTCTTTGGAATAGCTGCCGACTGCATCGAGAGTCGGCTTCCGGCTTCTGATCTTTGTTTTTTCTTTGTGTAGACTTCTTTCCTGGACACTCCGTTGCCGTCAGCCAGGCCATCGAGGTGCGGCGCGACCAGCGTAGGAGGGAAGGAGTGGAGATCCCGCTCGACGTGCCTCAAAACATGAACGAGCAGCTCCTGGCCGTCAGGACGCGCCTGCAGCCGATTCACCATCTGCTCCGCCGCCTTCAGCGCGCCGGGTCCCAGCTGGTTTCTGCCCTCTGGCTAGGCATCCAAGCTCCACGCACCCCCAGTCGGACCGCTGACTGGTTAGAGGTGGCGATTGGCCGCTTCGAGGCTTGGAAGGGCTCCTCCGCTCGGGCAGGCGCCCGAAGGGCCTTGGAGTTCGTCAAGGCGTGGTATCCTGGGCTGAACCTAGCCCAGTTGGCCACGTTCTGGCAGGAGGCCAGGGAAGAGTTGGTGGCAGTCAGGCCTGCGCTCACTCGACGTGCGGTGGCGATCGCCGAGTACACCGAGACCGGTGTCTTCCTCCTCGAGCTGGACGAGGAGGGTGCTGAGGTGCCGCTGGACTGGTTAGGGCTGAAACCGGATGACGGCGAGGACTCAGCCAAAGAAATCGCCTCCAGCGATGAAGGCGAGGACGAGGAAGACGAGGATGGTGAAGACGACACACCGGAGGGCGGAGCGGACGGCCAGCCTCAGCTCGATCGGGCCTCGAGCAACGAGCCGTGTGCGAGTGCACTGACTGCTGCTGATGGCGACCAAGCTGAGAATCGCCAGACGGCCACTCCACCAGCCGGCGCCGCCGACTCCACCAACCTGCCGGACCCGCCTGATGCTCCTCTGGCCTAGGCTGCCAACTTCATCTTATCTTTTCCTGCTTTTGTGGTCTCTAGAACAAACTTGTTAAATTGGCGCAGTTCCACCCGCTGGGGGTGTATTAAACTTTGTTGAATGCTGGCCGAGGGCCTCTTGCTATGTAATTTAATTTTTGCACAAGTTGTGCTTTGCCGAGCTCCGACTTGTCTTGCTTTCTATTCTTTTGGCTTTTTTCCTTTGCCGCCTTCCCTTGGCTGCCACCTTGCCGGCCAGACAGCCGCTCTTCGGTCTGTTGGTTGGGTCAGGTACTTGGCCATTTTGGGAAGACAAGTACTTTGGCCGCTTAGAACGTAGCAAGTTAAGTGAGAAGCCGGCCGGCCGGCTGCTCAGCAACCGGACGGCTTGGCGAGGAGCCGGCTTGGCCTATGTGAGTGCTTTTGTCCTTAGCCATTTTTCATGTGGGCACCATTTCCTGCCTTTGACTCTTGCCAGCCAGACAGTCGGTCTGCGAGCTGCGGCTTATGGCAAGAGAGGGCTTAGCTGCCGGCACACTACTTGTCCGACTGCAGGTAGCGCTGACATAGTACAAGGCAGCAAGCCCCCAGGCCGACTAGTCGGACCCGGTGCCGGGCGGAGGAATGAAATAACACATTCACAGGCATGAAACTTATCATATAGATAAGAAAGGTAGCCCCCGAGTGCTCCTCGAGGGACCCGGTGTCTTTGCGCTTAATACAAAAGGTAGCGTGGTACATACTGCATTAACTGTAAAACCTTCGGAGGAGATTTGCGTTCCATGGGCACTCTGTTTCCTTGCTGGAATCATCCCTCTTGCGCGCCCTGGGCTTCTGCGTGTCGATCAGGTAATAGGAGTCGTTGCCCAAGGCTTTGCTGATGATGAAGGGGCCTTCCCAAGGGGCCGAGAGCTTGTGCTGGCTGGCTGTTCGCTGGATCAGCCGAAGCACAAGGTCTCCCTCTTGGAAGGATCGTGGTTTGACCTTCCGACTGTGGTAGCGGCACATGCTCTGCTGGTAGATGGCGGACCGGCTGAGTGCTAACAGTCGGCCCTCTTCTAGTAGATCGATGCCGTCTTCTCGTGCTTCCTTTGCCTCCGCCTCCGTGTACATGGTGACGCGAGGTGAGTCGAACTCGATGTCAGTTGGGATGACGGCCTCGGCCCCATACACGAGGAAGAAGGGAGTGAAGACGGTGGATTTGTTCGGAGTGGTGCGAAGGCTCCAGAGGACGGTCGGCCGCTCGTCGATCCAACAGCCGGCCAAGCGCTCCAGTGGCTTGACTAGTCGGGGCTTGATGCCGGATAAGATGAGGCCGTTTGCTTGCTCGACTTGGCTGTTTGACTGCGGATGGGCAACGGACGCTAAGTCCAGTCGGATGCCCTGCATCGCGCAGAAATGGGCCAAGGCGCCTTTGGCAAAGTTAGTGCCATTGTCGGTGCTGATGCTGTGTGGTACACCGTACCGGATGGTGATATCTGCGATGAAGGTCACAGCAGTCGAACCATTCAGTTTCTTGATTGGCTTTGCTTCAATCCACTTGGTGAATTTGTCGATGGCGACAAGCAGATGGGTCATGCCGCCGCGTGCTGTCTTGAATGGGCCCACCATGTCCAGCCCCCAGACGGCAAAAGGCCAGGTAAGGGGGATGGTCTTGAGTGCCGAAGCCGACAGATGTTGCTTGGAGCTAAATTTCTGGCACCCCTTGCATTTCTTGACCAGATCCTTGGCGTCCTCCAAAGTAGTCGGCCAGAAGAAACCATGGCGGAAAGCTTTGGTGACAAGGGATCTGGAGGCCGCGTGGTGGCCGCACTCGCCTTGGTGTATGTCTCTAAGGATTGCCTTGCCTTTCTCTGGTTTGATGCAGCATTGGAAAACGTCGGTCACGCTGCGCCTGACAAGCTCTCTGTTTACTATCGTGTAAGCTCCTACCCGGCGTTGCACCTGCCGAGCCGAGACCTCATCAGCTGGCAGCTCTTCGCTCACCAGAAAGTTGAGGATGGGCTGCGCCCATGATGGTGCTTCGACTTCATCCACTATCATTACGGCCAATGAAACTAGGGCGGTTGGGTTGGGAGGTGGCGGGGTGGAGTCGGCCGCGTCTTGCTGCGTTGTTGAAGTTCCCGAGCCGACTGCTGCAGCCCCCGGGCCGGGTTGTGGAGTCCCCGGGCCGGGTGCGACTGCTGCAGTCCCTGAGCCGCTTGGTGAAGTCCCCGGGATGGCTGCTGCAGCCCCCGGGCCAGGTTGCGAAGTCCCCGGACCGGGTGCGACTGCTGCAGTCCCCGTGCCGCCTGCCGAAGTCCCCAGGCCGGTTGCTGCAGCCCCCGAGTCGGATCCGACTGCTTCGGGAGCAGCCGGCATGAAGATGGATTCTGATTCCGGGGAAGGCTTGATAGATGGCTTGCGGAGGAACTAAAAGGACACGACGGCTGGTATGGCTTGCCGGGTGGAGCCGATCCGTGCCAGGGCATCTGCTTGCTCGTTGTTGGCCCGTGGCACATGAAGGAACTCGCACCCGTCAAAATATCCGCTGATCTGCTGGACGAGGGAGCGGTAGCTCACCATGTTTGCATCCTTGGCATCCCAGTCGCCAGACGACTGTTGGACCACCAAGTCTGAGTCGCCATAGCACAGAATCCGGCGGATGCCAATCTCCTTGGCCAGCCGAAGTCCATGTACTAGTGCCTCGTACTCGGCCACGTTGCTGGAGGTGGCAAAATGGATTTGCAGTGTGTATCTGAGCTTGTCGCCTTTGGAAGAGGTGAGGATGATGTCGGCTCGCAAACCGGTGCGCATCTTCGAGCCATCAAAGTGCATCCCCCAATGAGTGGAGTCTGGAGCTGGCGGCAGGTACTGGGTCTCGGCCCAGTCGACGAGGAAGTCGGCCAGTGCTTGGGACTTGATGGCGGTGCGAGGCTGGTAGAAGATGGTGTAGGGGGCCAGTTCGATGGCCCACTTGGCCACCCGGCCCGATCCGCCTCTGCTGCCTATGATCTCCGCAAGCGGGGCGGTGCAGACAACCGTGATGGGGTGCTCTTGAAAGTATGGCTTGAGCTTCTTGGTGGCAAAGTGCACGCCGTAGCACATCTTTTGGTAGTGGGGGTAGTTCTGCTTGGAGGCTGACAGCACCTCACTCAAGTAGTACACGGGCCTCTGGACCGGCTGTGCCTTGCCGTCTTCTCGGCACTCTACCACCATGACTGTGCTGACCACCCGGCTGGTGGCGGCGATGTAGAGAAGCATGGGCTCCTTGGCAGCCGGAGCGGCCAGAACAGGCGGCGTGGTCAACATCTTCTTGAGCTGGAGGAAAGCCTCGTCTGCCTTGTCGTTCCACTCGAAATGAGTGGTTTTCTTCATCAACTGGTACAGGGGAAGAGCCTTCTCGCCTAGCCGACTGATGAAGCGGCTGATGGATGCCAAGCAGCCGGTGAACTTCTGAATGTCTCGCAGTCGGGTGGGCCTCTCCATCCTCTCGATGGCCTTGATCTTGACAGGGTTGCACTCTATGCCGCACTCTGAGACAAGGAAACCGAGGAGCTGGCCGGCTGGTACTCCAAAGACACACTTCTCTGGGTTGAGCTTGATTTGAAAACGGCGCAGATTATCAAAAGTTTCCTTGAGATCTTCCAGGAGGGTACCGCGCTTCTCCGTCTTCACCACAATATCGTCTACATAGACATGGGCATTTCTGCCGAGTTGCTTGAGGAGGCACTTCTGCATGCAACGCTGAAACGTGGCACCGGCATTTCTCAAGCCGAATGTCATGGTCAGGTAGCAGAAGGCTCCGAACGGTGTGATGAAGGCGGTCATCAGGCGGTCGGCCGGGTTCAACTTGATCTGGTGGTACCCTAAGTAGGCATCCAAAAAACTCAGCAGCTCGCATCCGGCTGTGGAGTCTATCACTTGGTCAATCCGAGGCAAGGCAAACAGATCTTTGGGGCAAGCTTTGTTGAGGCTCGTATAGTCAATACACATGCGCCATTTGTTGTTCTTCTTCAGTACAAGGACTGGGTTGGCAAGCCACTCTGGAAAGAACACTTCCATAATGAAGCCGGCTGCTAGAAGCCGGGCTATCTCTTCACCAACAATTCTTCTCTTCTCCTCTGACAGGCAGCGGAGGGGTTGCTTGACTAGTTTTGCATCTACTCTGACATGTAGCTTGTGCACGGCGAAATCCGTCGGAACACCCGGCATGTCCTTTGGAGACCATGCAAAGATGTCCTGATTCTCACGGAGGAAATCGACGAGCTCGCTTTCCTATTTGCTGTCAAGGTGAGCTCCTATGACAGCGAACTTCTCCGGGTGCTCCGGGTCCAAGGGTATCTTCTTGGTTTCTTTGGCCGGCTGGAAAGAGCCCTGAGCTTCTGACTCCTTGGGATCTGGTGACAGGTCCGGCTGCTTGCCGTCCATGGCCACAACCCGGTCAAGAGCCGCTTCTCGGCAGCAATCACAAGGGACTCGGCCAGCCGACTGCTGGCAACGACACAGGCGGCAGACTTCTAGTAGTCGCCGGCTATAGTGATAATGCCCTTGGTACCCGGCATCTTCATCTTGAGGTAGGCGTAGTAGGGAACCGCCATGAACTTGGCCAGGGCAGGTCGGCCAAGCAATGCGTGGTAGGGGCTCTCAAGGTCAACCACCTCGAACCAGATTGGCTCTCGGCGGAAGTGATTCTTGTCTCCGAAGAGGACGTCTATTTTGATCTTGCCGATTGGTGAGCAGGAAAGGCCAGGCACAATGCCATGGAAGACAGTCTGGCTGGGCTGGAGCTGTTTCTCTTTGATGCACAACTTCTCCATGGTGTCGCGGTAGAGGATGTTGATGCTGCTACCACCGTCTATCAGAATTCGGGAGAAACGAGCAGCTCGCCTCTCTGTTGCAAAGGTGGCATCCAACACCAGGGCATAGGAACCCGGAGAAGGCATCGCCTCTGGGTGGTCGGCTTGGCTCCAACTGATCAGCTTCTCGGACCAGTGCATGAACTCTGGGGCTTCAGAGGCGACAGTATTCACCTCTCGGCGCTGTTGACGCCGGCTGTGCCTGTCGTTAGCCACGCTGGTGAAGACGACGCAAGCTCCGTGCTCTTCGGGAAACTCATCTTGGATCGCGCCGACTGGCCGGACCGCCGGCTGCTGGAGAGGCGGAGGCAGTGGGCCAACAGGTGGGGGAGGCAGTCCTTCGCACCTGGCGATGCGGGTGAGCCAGTGGCACTTCCGGGTGGTGTGGTTGGATGGCTTCGCGCCGCTGTGGAACTTGCAGGGAGCATCAAGGGCTTGCTCAAACGAGAAGGCAGGCAACTAGGCAGGCTTGCCGCCCTTCTGGCGCTTGGGGCCGGGTTGCTCTTCTGGCTGCTGGTCTTCGACTGTCGCCACCTGCCAGCTGGTGGTAGCCGGCTACTGGGCCTTTCGCTTGTTGTCGTTTGACTGTTGGCGCCGACTGGAATCACCAGCCGCCGCTGGGGGGCCGAAGGGAGCATCTTTCCTAACGCGTCCACTCGGAGCTCCGACTTCATGGAGGAGTCGGCAGTGGCGTACTTGTCCGCTATGATTAGCAGCTCGTCGAGCGTGGCCGGCTCATCGCAGAGGAGTCGATGCTTGAGTAGGGTGCCCTCTCGGCACCCGGTAGTGAAGTACTCTATGGCTTGCACCTCATGCACCCCTTCGCAGGAGCTGCGTAGTTCGGCCCACCGCGTTACTACTCGCGGGTGGACTCGATTAGGCCTTGGATGCATAGGGAGAGCTGGCGAGGCTTGGGTGGTCGCTTGTAGGTGCTGGTGAAGTTGCGGATGAAAACTTCGGTGAAGTCTGGCCAGCTGTTGACGCTATAGGGCTTGAGGCTGTTCAGCCATGTCCGAGCCGTGAACTGGAGCATGAGCGGAACATACTTCACGGTGACACGCTTGTTGCCGTTCGCTATGTTGACGGCGATGGAGTAATCGACCAGCCAATCTTCCGGCTTCACAGAGCCGTTGTACTTGGGAGTGTCCCGAGGGTGCGAGAACCCTTTGGGGAAGGGCTCGTCGTGAATGCGGGGGCCGAAACAAGGCGGGCCGATCGCGTCTTCTTCTTCTAACGCCAGGGATCGAGCCAAGTGGTCGATCCGGTTGCGGGCGTCGTTCTCTCCGACTCCTTCACGGGGGCCCAGCCGGCCTCCGATTGTCGGATGCTTGACAGGCGGCGGGGAGGCGCGCCTCTCCCTGCGCGGGGGAGGCGAACGACCGTCCCGTTGTTCCACTGCTCATGGGCGGCCGTATTGGTCGCGCTCGATGGAAATGCGGGTGCGGTTGCGGCTAACAACCGGTTCTTGGTCTCCTCTATCGCGGGCGCCGCCTGTCGGCGTCCGGGAGGTCGCGCTGTGCTCTCGGCGAGGGGGAAGGTTCCCCGCCTGTAAGCCAGGTTCCACCACGCGGTGGCCAACTTCTTGCTGCACGGCGGCCGCGTCGATGAGCTGCTGGACACGCTCCGTCATGCAGCGACGCTCGTCGCCCTCCAGGCGGTCCAGCTCGTCTGCCGCTGCCTGGGCGGCGCGTTAGTTCTCCACTGGCATGGCGTAGACTGGGCGGTCGGCCCCCAACATGCTGGCGATGGCTGCGCCGCGCTGCCGGACCATGCCCGCGCGGCTTGGTTCGCCAGCAGCCGGCGTGCCGCAGACGGCACGGTCGATCTCGTGGTGGTAGGCGTTGATGAGGCATCTCATGGCCGCCAACTTGTTGGCGCTGTCTAGGAGTGCGATACGGCACGCTTCCAGCGTTTCGCCGTTCGCACCAGGCGTTAGGGTGCGGACAGGTCCCGCATTGCCGCCTGCAATAGGTCCCGGCCGGCCTGGTCGGAGGCTCCGTCGTGGCTGATGACCAGCACCTCGATGATGGTGCTGGTGCTGGCGCTGCTGTCTGCAGCAGGGAGTGGGTCGTCGAAGATCACCACGTCACTGGGGAAGGCATCAGAAAGCGCGACGTCGGCGTCGATGACCATGTCGACGAATGGGTCGGTGGAGCCAACGGACTCCAGGTCGGAGACCGGCTCGTTGGCGATGTGAAGCTTGCCGAGGGAGTTGACGAGGCAGCCCTCGGGGCTGGCTGCGCCCGCGATGAGTGCGGGCTCGTCGGAGAGGCGGACCCCGCCGATGAGATCAGTGAGGCTGCTTGCAGCACAAGAAACTTCCATGCCACGCAGTGTGTCAGCGCAAACGGCGTCAGGCGTGTAGGGCTGGCTGCGCTCGCCAGGAAGGAAGAGGGTTCCCGTCCAGAACATGTTTCCGGACGACGGTGCACCTGGCCCCACGGTGGACGCCAAATGTCAGGGGTTTCGTGCGACATATGCCAGGGGGTGGCTTATCTTGGATGGGGACAAAAGTACGTCGCCGGGCTCTAGAAGCGGGAGTGAGCGAGACCGCATACGCCTGCGAATCTTACCTAGGTTCAGGGCTCTCGTAGGAGATAACACCCCTAGTCCTGCTCTGCGGGGTCTCCGCATGATCACTACCTCAACAAGTAGCTACAAGCTTGCTCCTTGAGCTGTTTTGCTAGAGGAGGAAGGAGGGCAAGGCTAGCTCTACTCCACTCTCTCTATGTGTGTGTATGGTGACTTGGGTGCTCGACCAAGGTCTCCACCAAGGTCCCAATCCCTTGCATGGGGTGACCTGGGGGGTTTATATAGGCCTACGCCCCAGGGGTACAATGGTAATCCGGCCGAGTGTAGGACCCGGCAGTCAGCGTCTCTGGTTGCCAGCTTCTCCGCCGACCGCCGGGGCCCGCCGCCTGAGGGGTCCCGCCGACTGCCGTGATCTCAGCCAACAGGTAGGGCCCGCCGCCTGCGGGCCATGTTGACTGCTTTATACTATAGCCTCCCCCCTGATGACGAAGGCTTTGTCGGGGGGAGCGTGGCTACAGTCCCGCCGCCTGGCGGGCGCTCACTATAGCCACACCCCGTCACATCTGGATTCGGGGGTGGCAGGCTTGTACTATAGCCACGCCCCGTCTCGTCCTGTTTATGTGGGTGCTAACTTCGAGGGCACGGGGGGCTGCCTGCTAGAACCCAGCTTCCCAGGAAGCCGCCTGCTAGGAGTCGGCCCACTTCATGGCCGTCTTCTGGATTCCGCCGCCTCCTGGCAACCGGCCGCTTGGACCAGCCGACCCCAAGAAGGAGGTCCTTTGTCTTTGATGTTTGAGGGGCGCAGCCTGCCCCGATGTCTTGAAATACCAAGGGAACTGATGAGGCTACCCGTGGTCATTTACTCCGACAAATATATAGCAACAGAGGCTCTTTGCTGACTGGAGCAGCAAGCACCGGCTGGGTGGAAAGCGGGGCTTTGAGCTCTTCAAACGCTGCTTCAGTTTCAGGATTCCACTCGAACTTGTCAGACTTCTTCATCAGTCGGTAAAGAGGTAATGCCTTTTCACCGAGACGTGAGATGAATCGACTTAATGCAGCCAAACAACCAGTAAGCTTCTGAACATCATGCACGCGCACGAGGCGTTTCATTCGGAGGATTGTGCCAACCTTTTTTGGGTTTGCGTTGATCCCTCGTTCGGAAACAAGGAAACCGAGTAACTTTCCACCTGGAACTCCGAATGTGCACTTTGACGGATTGAGCTTGATATCATATCTTCTTAAGTTGGCAAAGGTTTCAGCGAGGTCAGTCAGTAGGTCGGAACCTTTGCGTGACTTGACCACGATGTCATCCATGTAAGCTTCTACATTCCGACTGATTTGAGTGAGCAGGCACTTCTGAATCATATGCATGAATGTGGCACCAGCATTCTTGAGGCCAAAGGGCATGGTAACATAGCAAAAACACCCGAATGGGGTGATGAAAGTTGTCTTTATTTCGTCGGGTCCATACAGTCAGATCTGATGGTACCCGGAATATGCATCCAAGAAGGACAATCGCTCACACCCCACAGTCGAGTTGACTATCTGGTCAATGCGGGGCAGAGGGGAGTGATCTTTTGGGCAGGCCCGATTGATATGTTTGAAATCGATACACATACGAATTGATTTGTCTTTCTTGGGGACCATGACAACATTGGTGAGCCACTCGGAGTGGTATATCTCGCGGATGAACTCAGCTGCCAGAAGCCGAGCCACCTCCTCGCCAATTGCCTTCCTCTTCTCCACGGCGGACCGACGGAGATGCTCTTTGACGGGTTTTGCTTTTGGGTCGACTCGCAAACGGTTCTCAGCCAGTCCCCTGGGTACACCCGGCATGTCAGATGGTTTCCATGCGAAGATGTCCCAGTTCTCATGGAGGAACTGGATGAGCGCTTCTTCCTATTTGTTGTCGAGTGTTGTTGAGATGAGAGTCGGAGCAGCATCGGGATCGGTCGGATGGATATGGACAGGCTTTGTTGCACCGGCCGACTGAAATGCGGACTCTGAAGTGGGCTTCTTTGCTTGCAACAAATCACTCGGATCTGCGTTCTTTTTGTATTCTTCCATTTCAACTGCTGCCATTTGCTCATCAGCAATCTTTGAGCCTTTCCGGAGGCACTCTTCTGCCCTTTGCCGATTCCCTGTGACTGTGATCACACCTCTGGGGCCAGGCATCTTCAGCTAGAGGTATACGTAACACGGTCGAGCCATGAAACAAGCATATGCAGGCCGACCCAGAATCGCATGATAAGCACTGTGGAAATCCACTACCTCGAACGTTAACTTTTCCTTACGGTAATTCTTTGAATCACTGAAAACCACATCAAGAGTGATCTGACCGAGTGAATTGGCTTTCTTTCCTGGAATGAATCCATGGAATCTCATGTTGCTCTCGCTGAGCTTGGACATCGGAATGCCCATCCCCCAGAGGGTCTCAGCGTACAAAATGTTCAAGCCACTGCCACCATCCATCAGAACCTTGGTTAGTCGGGTGCCCCCAACGACTGGGTCGACCACCAGCGCTTGCCGCCCAGGGGTAGCAACGTGCGCTGGGTGATCGGACCGGTCGAATGTAATGGGAGTCTGCGACCACTTTAAATATGTCGTAGTTGCCAGAGCAACCATATTCACTTCACGATTGATAACCTTCAGTCGACTTTTGCTCTCAATGTCAGCAAAAATCACTAAAGTGGCATTGACCTTGGGGTAACCATCATCCTCTTCTTTGTCTTCGTCCTTATCAGATTCCTTTTCCTTTTCACTGGGTTGACCCTCTCGAAAGCTCTGGATCAGGAGTCGACACTGTCGAGTGGTATGCTTGGGGTAAATCAGGTTTCCCTCTTATCTTTCTTGGTGTGTATGTGACATGGTAAATCAAGCACATCATTCCCTGCTTGATCTTTCACTTTCTTGGGGATCCAAGGCCCCTTAGGCTTTCCTTTGAACTTCCCTTGGTTCAAAACTACGGCCTCACCAGGACCTGTGGGTTCGGCTTTGCACTTCTGCTTCCGACTAGAATTTACTTCTCCAGCGTCCTGGGCGACTGGTTTATTCTTGCCACTGCGGAGTCGGTCTTCTTCCTCGCCGTTAGCGTACCGAGTGGCTATTTCCATCATCCGAGCCAGGGACATGTCTCCTGTCCGACCGAATTTCAGGTTAAGTCCTCGGTACCGAACACCCTCCTTGAAGGCGCAAACTGCCTGATGCTCTGACACATTCTCCATGGTATGATGAAGAGTGGTCCATCTCTGGATATAATCTCTCAAAGTTTCATTCGGTTTCCGGACACAATGCTGTAGTTCAGTCAACCCTGTAGGTCATTTGCAAGTGCCCTCAAATGTCCTGATGAACACTCAGGCCAATTCTTCCCAACAGAAAATACTATCACGGGCCAACTGATTCAACCAAGCTCTGGCTGAGCCCTCCAGCATCAGGGGGAGGTGCTTCATGGCTACATCATCATTGCCGCCACCAATCTACACAGCCACTCGGTAATCCTCTAGCCAAGTGTCTGGCTTCGACTCACTTGTGAACTTGCTTACTCCTGTCGCCAACCTGAAGTTGGGTGGGATCTCAGCAGCTCTGATAGCTCTGCTGAAACATTCAGGCACAGACACGTGAACTCTGCTTCCACTCGGATGATTCCTATCTTGTCCTTCCCTCTGTGCTCGGCCTCTGTCGACTAAACCTCGCACGAGAAGTGATCTTGCATCAAACCTAGGCTCTCTTGGGTCGACCGGAGCTCTCCGCTCATCACCATACAAGCGCCTGTCATCATGCCACTGAGGCGCGTATGATCCGCCTCTCGGTGGGGGTGTAGGCACTCGATGGTTGCCATCACGGCCGTATCGATGATCGTACTGTCCGTGGCCTCAACCCAGGTACTGGTCCTGGTGGTACCCATGATCTTCACGCCGCGGGGGTGATCTTGGGTTGTGAGCCGACTGAACAGTGTCTACAACCACAGATCTGCTATGGATCCTGTTGCGCGACTGAGAAACAGTTGTGTTTTGCTCACCTGCTGCCCGGAGCAGCGCTCGAATCTGCATCAAACCTCTTCCAGCCTCTGATTGGGACGGCTGAATCGACTCTGCTATACGGGCTGCAGCTGTAAGATTCTGGATCGGAGTGCGGTATACCTGGGGCTCAGGAGGAAACAACGATCATTGCCATCGACTGGATTCAGGGATCTACCGACGGGCACGCTCGTCGATTGAATGTTGGAGATTTTCTAGTCGCGCGCGCTCGGCCAAGGTGGCTAGACGCGTAGCTTCCAAGGCCCGAGCCTCAGAGGTCTCCCCAATGATGGGGGTGTGGAGGGCCTCCATATTGCGATGATGCAGCTCGTCCCTCTGCTCCAAAATGAGGGCTTCAGGACGATATTCTTCGTAACCATGCGACGAGCCGCCGCCGCCACCGCGACGAAAACCAGGCGGGTCGCGTGGCGTATCAACCATTAGGACTTCCGCCACAGGGTCACTGCTCCCGCACTCGGACAGAGTCTCGGAGGAACCAGTCGACAGGTTGAATAGTCCGTAGGGAGATTCGTCGGGCTCAATTGCCGCGATTTGTGGGGTGGCCGACTGGCGGGCCACCACATGCTTCACCCACCGCTGAAGCCGCGATCGATCAGATCGCTTGCGACGGCGAACAGCGGGGGGCGAGGATGCCGCGGGAGCCGACCGATACTGGGTCGACGGCTGCCACAAAAGGACACCGCGAGCACATGCGCAAAAGTGCGTCGCCCCGCGGACGGGGAGCGTCTCGACGTCGAGTGGGGCCTCCTGGAGCTAGGCGGAGTCGTCGGCGAGGAGAACGAGCACGCCGAGACGGATCTCGCGGCCCTCTGCCAAACCACCACCAGAAATCATGTTGATGGAGATCGGAAAAACTGCAACCTCACCAGAAGTCGCTTAGACAGCCGCCACATGGTGGGCGCCAACTGTCGTGGGAGTAAGTCTGACAGTAAGAATAGGGGGTACGTAGGAGGAGGCAGGATCCTAGCTACGGTGAGGTTGTGCACGCAAGATGTACGAGTTCAGGCCCTTCTCAAAAGAAGTAACAGCCCTACGTCTCGGTGCCCGAAGGCTTGGTCGACTGGATTATGTGTGAGAGTTACAGGGGGTGCGAACCCTTGTGCCAGTGGAGGGGGTGGCTTATATAGAGTGCGCCTGGACCCCAGCAGTCCCACGTTACACAGAGTTCAATGTACACTAGGTCAGGGCGTTATTGGTAACGCCAGCTATAAAGAGCTATAAATGATCTTTAAGACTACAGAGTGAACGCCTGACCATTGCCATCCTGAGTGACTTTAGGTCTTCCGTGCTCTGAGTGGTTTCTTTTATGGTCGAGTGCCTTCATCTTGGTCGAATGGAATTGGGGTCTCCGAGTGGAATAACTGGTCGAGTGGATTGCACTCCAAGGTGACTTCAGTCGGTTTCCTTTGTTGTACTTTGAATGCCTTTAGCTCTATGGTAATGTCCTTGGGAAGGGCATCTAGGTCAGGCCTATTACCCTACCCTAGGTACATGTCATCGTCACCGGGGCCGTAGATTTCACTAGTGGCTTCTCTCGAGAAAAATAACATACGGTGGGTAAACAAATTACTGTTGGGCAATTGATAGAACTTCAAATAATTATGACGATATACAGGCAATGATCATTATATAGGCATCAGGTCCAAGATTAGTAGACCCACTCCTGCCTGCATCTACTACTATTACTCCACACATCGACCGCTATCTAGCATGCATCTAGTGTATTGAGTTCATGGAAAAACGGAGTAATGCAATAAGAACGATGACATGATGTAGACAAGATCTATTCATGTAGGAATAGATGCCATCTTGTTATCCTTAATAGCAACAATACATACGTGTCATGTCCCCTTCTGTCACTGGGATTGAGCACCGTAAGATGGAACCCATCACAAAGCACCTCTTCCCAAGGCAAGAAAAATCAATCTAGTCGGCCTAACTAAACCAAAGATTCGAAGAAGAAATACGAGGCTATAAGCAATCATGCATATAAGAGATCAAAAGAAGACTCAAATAACTTTCATGGATAAAATAGATCTGATCATAAACCCAAAGTTCATCGGATCCCAACAAACACACCGCAAAAAGAGTTACATCAAATAGATTTCCAAGAGACCATTGCATTGAGAATCAAAAGAGAGAGAGGAAGCCATCTAGCTACTAACTACAGACCCGTAGGCCTACAATGAACTACTCACGCATCATCGGAGAGGCACCAATGAGGATGATGAACCCCTCCATGATGGTGTCTAGATTGGATCTGTGGTTTCTGGAACTTGCAGCGGCTGTAATTGTGTTTCGTCGACTCCCCTAGGGTTTGGATTTTTGGGGTATTTATAGAGCAAAGAGGCGGTGTGGGAGGCGGCCAAGGTGGGAACAACCCACCAGGGTGCGCCTGGGCCCCCAGGCACGCCTAGGTGGGTTGTGCTCCCCTCGGAGCGCCCCTCTAGTACTTCGTTGGCCCAACTTGTGTCTTCTGGTCCAGAAAAAATATCCAAAAAGTTTCGTTGCGTTTGGACTCCGTTTGGTATTGATTTTCTGCGAAGTAAAAACAAGCAAAAAACAGCAACTGGCACTGGGCACTATGTCAATAGGTTAGTCCCAAAAAATGATATAAAGTTGCTATAAAATGATTGTAAAACATCCAAGAATGATAATATAACAGCATGGAACAATAAAAAATTATAGATACGTTGGAGATGTATCAGCATCGCCAAGCTTAATTCCTGCTTGTCCTCGAGTAGGTAAATGATAAAAACAGAATTTTTGATGTGGAATGCTGCCTAACATGTTCATCACATATTATTTTCTTTGTAGCATGGACATTTGGACTTTTATATTATTCAAAGCAATAGTCTAGTTTTGACATGAAGATTTCAATACTCAAGCATATCAACAAGAAACCATGTCTTTCAAATATCAACACTAAAGCAAGTTATCCCTAGCCCATTATGCTCAATCATTGATCCATCCATGAAACAAAATCGCATATTAGCTACACCCAATGCTCAAGTACGATCATAGTGCCGCTTAGTTGGTGCTTTATAAGAGAGGATGGAGACTCAAATAAAAATAAAAATTGCATAAAGTAAATAGAAAGGACCTTCACAGAGGGAAGTAGGGGTTTGTAGAGGTGCCAGAGCTCAAAGCGGAAAAAGATAGAGATAAAACATTTTGGGTGGCATGCCTTTCCTGTCAACGAAAACGATCGAGTAGTTCCCAATACTTTCCATGCTAGATATATCATAGGTGGTTCCCAAACAGAAAATAAAGTTTATTCCTTTTTCCACCATACTTTCACATTCCACGGCTAACCGAATCCACGGGTACCTTCCATACCAACACTTTCCAAGGAATTTATTATTTGACAACATAAAGTAAATTCATTTTTTTATTTCGGGACTGGGCATCCCTAATACCTTTGCCGTACTCTCGTGCAATGACAAGTAAATAAACAATCATCTTGATAATAACACATCCAGCATGGAAAAATATCAGCCACCCCCTACCGTTTCATGAGCGGTACGAGCACACAAAAAGGAAATTTATTTTGAAGATTAGAGATGGCACATACACATTTGCTTAGAATGGCAAAAGAATGCCGCATATAGGTAGGTATAGTGGACTCATATGGCAAAACTGGGTTAAGGATTTTGGATGCACAAGTAGTAATCCCACTTAGTACAAGTGAAGGCTAGCAAAAGATTGAGAAGCATCCAACCAAGAAATGAAAATTTTCATAAGCGAGCATTAAGCATAACTAACACCGAATAATGCACCACAAGTAGGATGTAATTTCATTGCATAACTATGGACTTTCGTGCTTGCATAGGGAATCCCAAACCTTAACATCAATATTCTTACTAAAGCATAATTACTGATCAACATGACTCACATATTATATCATTATGCCGCAAAACTATTACAAAGAATCAAGTTTATTTTGTCCAATGATCTTCATGAAAGTTTTTATTATATCCTTCTTGAATATCTATCACTTTGGGACTAATTTCATATGTTGCTTTTGATAGCTCAAACAAATCTAAGTGAAGAACATGAGCATAACAAAATTTCTTCTCTCAAAATAATATAAGTGAAGCATGAGAGAATTTCTTAAATTTTTTACTAACTCTCAAATAAATCTAAGTGAAGCATGGGAGCATTTCTTCAAAAATACTAAAGCACACCATGCTCAAAAAGATATAAGTGAAGCACTAGAGCAATTCTATAGCTCAAAAAATTTAAGTGAAGCACATAGAGCAATTGTAGCAAATCATAGCATAATTTTGGCTCTCTCAAATTGGTGTGTCCAGCAAGGAAAGATGACACAAACTAAAAAGCAAAACAAGCAAAGACTCATATAATACAAGACGCTCCAAGCAAAACTCATGATATGTGACGAATAAAAATATAGCTCCAAGTAAAATACCGATGGTCGTTAGAAGAAAGAGGGGATGCCCCAAGATGCTCCAAGAAAAACTCATGATATGTGACGAATAAAAATATAGCTCCAAGTAAAATACCGACGGTCGTTAGAAGAAAGAGGGGATGCCACTCGGGGGCATCCCCAAGCTTAGTTGCTTGCTTCTCTTTTAGATAATAGCTTGGGATGCCATGGAGCATCCCCAAGCTTAGGCTCTTCTTACTCCTTATTCCTTCATCCATCGTGATCTCACCCAAAACTTGAAAACTTCAATCACACAAAACTCAACAAAACCTTCGTGAGATCCGTTAGTATAACAAAGCAAATCACTACTCTAAGTACTGTTGCAAACCCATTCATATTTTTTTCTTGCATTATATCTACTGTATTCCAACTTTACTATGGCTCATACCCCCCGATAGAGTCCATAGATTCATCAAAATGAGCACACAACACAAAGAAAACAGAATCTGTCAAAAACAGAATAGTCTGTAGCAATCTGAAAACTTGGAATACTTCTGTAACTCCAAAAATTCTGAAAAATTAGGACAACGTAGGAAATTTGTATATCAATCTTTTGTAAAAATTCAGAATTTTATCACACTTCTATAAATCTAAACAATTAAGTTTCTGGACGCAAAAGTTTCTGTTTTCCAACAAGATCAAAGCAACTATCACCCAACATGATCCCAAAGGCTTTGCTTGGCACAAACACTAATTAAAACATAAAAAACACAATAATAACAGTATAATAATTGTGCAAACACTCAAGAACAGAAATAAAAAGGCAAAAATAATTTTTATTCATTGGGTTGCCTCCCAACAAGCGCTATCGTTTTATGCCCCTAGCTAGGCATAAAGCATAGATCTAAGTGTTTTCATCTTTATTTCTAGGTCCATAAGATGCCCTCATGATTGATTCATATGGTCGCTTAATTCTTGTTCTAGGGAAGGGTTCCATACCCTTCCTTTACCCTTCCTTAGTGGAAATTGAAATTTAATATTTCCTTCTTTCATATCAATCACGGCACTAATAGTACGTAAAAATGGTCTACCAAGTATAATTGGACAAGACGGATTGCAATCAATCTCAAGAACAATAAAAATCTATAGGCACATAATTCCTATTTGCAAGAATAATAACATCATTAATTCTTACCAAAGGCTTTTTAATAGTAGAATCCGCCAAGTGCAAATTTAAAGAACACTCTTCAATATCGGTAAGACCAAGCACATCACATAGAGATTTCGGAATTGTAGAAACACTAGCACCCAAGTCACATAAAGCAAAACACTCATAATTTTTAATATTTACTTTAGTGGTTGGTTCCCATTCATCATGTAATTTTCTAGGAGTTGAAATCTCTAATTCCAACTTTTCTTCCAAAGCTTTCATCATAGCATCAACGATATGTTTAGTAAAAGCTTTATTTTGTTCATAAGCATGGGGTGAATTTATCATGGATTGCAACAAAGAAATAAAATCAATCAAAGAGCAATTATCATAATTAAAGTCTTTGTAATCCAAAAGAGTGGGCACATCACTAGTTAAAATTTTGACCTCTCCAAACCAACTTTTATCAATTTTTTCAACAAGATTTTCACCCTCTGAATTATCGGAATGCCTTCTAGCTAAAGTTGGCTCTTCTTCAGTCCCTTTATCATCAATCTTAATTTTACTAAACAAAGAATCAATAGAAGAAACGCCAATCATTTTAAGATCTTCATCATTTTTATGAAAGCAATCACTAGAAAACACTTTTTCTAAAAATTCTCTTCTAGCTCTAAGCATAGCGGTTCTTTTCTTTCTTTCATCCATAGAAACATATAAAGCTTTAATTGATTCTTCAACCTTAGGCACAAAAATTTCATCTTGAGATTTTCTATATCATGAGAAATTCTATAAATGCTTCTAGACATATCATCAATCTTATTCAACTTTTCTTCTATTGTATTGTTGAAAACTTTTTGAGCATTGATAAATTCTTTAATATTATTCTCAAGATCAGAGGTGTTCCTATTATTATTATAAGAAGGATTACCATAGGAATTACCATAATTATTAGAGGCATTTCCCAAAAAAGGTCTAGGATTAAAATTGCCTCTATAAGCATTGTTATTAAAATTGTTTCGCGAAACAAAATTCACATCTACGGCATCACTATTTTGCTCAATCAAAGTAGACAAAGGCACATCATTAAGATCGATAGGAGCATTTTTATTAGAAACCAACTTCATAAGAGCATCAACTTTTTCACTCAAAGAATTTATTTCCTCAATCGAATTAACCTTTTTACTAGTACGAGCTCTTTCGGTATGCCATTGTGAATAATTTGCCATAATATTATCAAGCAATTTAGTAGCTTCACCAAAAGTAATTTCCATAAAAGTACCACCCGCGGCAGAATCTAAAAGATTTCTAGAAACAAAATTCAATCCCGCATAAAAATTTTGTATGATCATCCAAAGATTTAAACCATGAGTAGGACAATTTCTTAGCATCAATTTCATTCTTTCCCAAGATTGCACAACATGTTCATGCTCAAGTTTCTTAAAATTCATTATTTGTGTCCTAAGGGAAATAATATTCATGGGCGGAAACTACTTAGTAATAAAAGCATCTTTGCACTTATCCCAATAATCGATACTATTGCGAGGCAAAGAAGAAAACCAAATTTTTGCATGATCTCGCAAAGAAAACAGGAATAATTTCAACTTCACAATATCATTGTCCACATCTTTTTTCTTTTGGATATCGCATAATTCTACGAATGTGTTAAGATGGGACGCGGCATCCTCATTAGGAGTACCGGAAAATTGATCTTTCATAACAAGATTCAACAAAGCGGCATTAATATCACAAGTCTCCGCACTAGTGGCGGGACGAGCAATCGGGGTGCTAATAAAATCATTATTATTGGTATTGGAAAAATCACACAACTTGGTATTTTCTGAAGACATCGAAACTACGCAAACAAGATTGCAAACAAAAACAGATGTGACGAGAAAATGGCGAATGAAAAAGAGGGCGAATAAAACGGCAAATTTTGTGAAGTGGGGGAGACGAAAATGAGAGGCAAATGGCAAATAATGTAAATTGCAAGGAGATGAGATTTGTGATTAGGAACCTGATAGATGTAGATGATGTCTCCCCAGCAACGGTGCCAGAAATTCCTTTTGATGCGGCTTGAACTACGTCGGAATTTCCCCAAAGAGGAAGGGATGATGCAGCACAGCTACGATAGGTATTTCCCTCAGTGATGAGATCAAGGTTATGGAACCAGTAGGAGAACCACGCAACACTATGTAAACGGTACCTGCACACAAAGAACAAATACTTGCAAGCCGACGTGAAAGAGGGGTTGTCAATCCCTCCCGGGGAAAAGATAGATAAAAATGTAGTAGATTGGATAAATAGATCTCGTCGGATCGCGAGATAAAATAAATAATAAATAATTGCAGCAAGGTATTTTGGGTTTTTGGTTTAATTGATCTGAAAATAAAAGCAAATAAAAATAGATCTCGAAAGCAAATATGATAAAGAAGAGACCCGGGGGCCGTAGATTTCACTAGTGGCTTCTCTCGAGAAAAATAGCATACGGTGGGTAAACAAATTACTGTTGGGCAATTGATAGAACTTCAAATAATTATGATGATATCTAGGCAATGATCATTATATAGGCATCACGTCCAAGATTAGTAGACCGACTCCTGCCTGCATCTACTACTATTACTCCACATATCGACCGCTATCTAGCATGCATCTAGTGTATTAAGTTCATGGAAAAATGGAGTAATGCAATAAGAACGATGACATGATGTAGACAAAATCTATTCATGTAGGAATATACCCCATCTTGTTATCCTTAATATCAACAATACATGCATGTCATGTCTCCTTCTGTCACTGGGATTGAGTACCGTAAAATCGAACCCATCACAAAGCACCTCTTCCCATGGCAAGAAAAATTGATCTAGTCGGCCTAACTAAACCAAAGATTCGAAGAAGAAATATGAGGCTATAAGCAATCATGCATATAAGAGATCAAAAGAAGACTCAAATAACTTTCATGGATAAAATAGATCTGATCATAAACTCAAAGTTCATCGGATCCCAACAAACACACCGCAAAAAGAGTTACATCAAATAGATTTCCAAGAGACCATTGTATTGAGAATGAAAAGAGAGAGAGGAAGCCATCTAGCTACTAACTACGGACCCGTAGGTCTACAATGAACTACTCACGCATCATCGAAGAGGCACCAATGAGGATGATGAACCCCTCCGTGATGGTGTCTAGATTGGATCTATGGTTTCTGGAACTTGCGGCGGCTGGAATTGTGTTTCGTCGACTCCCCTAGGGTTTTTTTTTTATTTTTGGGGTATTTATAGAGCAAAGAGGCGGTGCGGGAGGCGGCTGAGGTGGGCACAACCCACCAGGGCGCGCCTGGGCCCCCAAGAGCGCCCAGGTGGGTTGTGCTCCCCTCGGAGCCCCCCTCTAGTACTTCCTTGGCCCAACTTGTGTCTTCTGGTCCAGAAAAAATCTCCAAAAAGTTTCGCTACGTTTGGACTCCGTTTGGTATTGATTTTCTGCGAAGTAAAAAACAAGCAAAAAACATCAACTAACACTGGGCACTATGTCAATAGGTTAGTCCCAAAAATGATATAAAGTTGCTATAAAATGATTGTAAAACATCCAATAATGATAATATAACAGCATGGAACAATAAAAAATTATAGATACTTTGGAGACGTATCATAGCTAAACTCATACCTTTAAATCTTGCTTCATACTCAAAAACTTGATTTTGAAGATCATAGATTTGGCTTTGCAGGAAATTGATTTGCTCGTTGAAGGTGAAGACAATGTCCTTCATAGACCAGCCATCCACCTTGTGATCGCGGGTGGATTCTGTGATCATGGAGTGATTGGCACTGAGTCCACGCTCCACCATCCCTTGGCACTTGAAGATCTCCTGCTGCATCGCCTCGAGCCTGGCCTCCATGCTTCCTGTCTTCTTGGGCCCTTGAACATCCCGGATGTGGAGCACCCCCTCACGCATCTCAATAGCTTAACGGTGCTTCATCACCTCCGACAAGTAGGGATTGATTACCCTCTCGAAGAATGTGTCCTTCGAAGTGCTTGGGGCAGCCATGGCGATCTAGATCTGTTGGAAAAATAGCACGAAACAAGAACAGAGGATTTTTCTGTGATGCGGTGGTCAAATCGTCCGAGGGTATTTATAAAGATTTTTGATCTTGGGAAACAAATATACGGAAGGAAAACAGAGTCGGGAAGGTGCCCGAGGGGCCTACTACCCACCAGGGCGTGCCAGGTGGGCAGGCGCGCCCTGGTGTTTTATGGGCACCGGGGTTGCCTTCCCGGTAGTTCATTATTTTCCTATTTTTTCTAATATTCCAAAACTGATAGAAAATATTTTTGTGGATTTTTCGAAGTCCATTTACTTACCGTATCACATACCTCTTTCTTTTCAGGGTTCTGGAGTGTTCTGGAAGGTTTCTTTTATGTGTTCCTCAAGTGTCATGGACTGAATAATGTTATTTCAACATTAATAGGCGTACCTGAGATATAGTGCTTAATTCTTTGCCCATTAACCACCTTCGGATTGGTGCCTTCGGCATTATTGATCTTAATAGCTCCAGAACGATAAACTTCCTCAATGATATATGGCCCTTCCCATTTGGAGAGAAGTTTACCTGCAAAAAATCTGAAACGAGAATTGTAAAATAGAACATGCTCACCAACTTTGAATTCCCACTTTTGGATTCTTTTGTCATGCCATCTTTTAACTTTTTCTTTCAACAGTTTGGCATTTTCATAAGCTTGGGTTCTCCATTCATCTAGTGAGCTAATATCAAATAACCTCTTTTCACCAGCAAGTTTGAAATCATAATTGAGTTTTTTAATTGCCCAATATTCTTTATGTTCTGACTCAAGAGGCAAATGACAAGCTTTTCCATAAACCATTTTATATGGAGACATACCCATAGGATTTTTATAAGCTGTCCTATAGGCCGAAAGTGCATCATCAAGTTTCTTAAACCAATTATTTCGGGACCTATTGACAGTTTTTTGTAATATTAAATTTATTTCTCTATTGCGAAGTTCAACTTGAGCACTAGATTGAGGATGATAGGGCGATGCAATTATATGGTTAACGTCATATTTAGCAAGCATTTTACGGAAAGCACCATGAATAAGGTATGAACCACCGTAAGTCATTAAATATCTAGGGACTCCAAACCTTGGGAAACTAACTTCTTTAAGCATTTTAATGGAGGTGTTGTGATCAGCACTGCTAGTTGGAATAGCTTCTACCCACTTAGTGACACAATCAACAGCAACCAAAATATGTGTGTACCCATTAGAGGAAGAAAAAGGTCCCATATAATCAAAGCCCCAAACATCAAATGGCTCAATAACAAGTGAATAATTCATAGGCATTTCCTGACGCTTACCGATATTACCTATTCTTTGACATTCATCACAAGACAAGACAAACTTACGGGCATCCTTGAAAAGAGTAGGCCAATAAAAAATAGATTGTAATACCTTATGGGCAGTTCTATCTCCTTCATGATGTCCTCCGTAGGCTTCGAAGTGACACTTGCATAGGATTTGTTCTTGTTCATGCTCAGGTACACAACGTCTAATAATACCATCTACTCCCTCTTTATAAAGATGTGGGTCATCCCAAAAGTAATGTCTTAAATCATAGAAGAATTTTTTCTTTTGTTGGTATGTGAAACTAGGTGGTATAAATTTAGCAACAATATAATTAGCATAGTCAGCATACCAAGGAGTGTTATGAGAAGCATTTATGATAGCTAATTGTTCATCAGGAAAGCTATCATCTATAGGTAGTGGGTCATCAAGAATATTTTCTAATCTAGACAAGTTATCAGCTACGGGATTCTCAGCTCCTTTCCTATCAGTAATGTGTAAATCAAATTCTTGCAGCAAGAGAACCCACATAATGAGTCTAGGTTTAGCATCTTTCTTTTCCATAAGATATTTTATAGCAGCATGATTGGTGTGAACAATTACTTTGGAATCAACAATGTAAGATTTGAATTTATCGCAAGCAAACACAATTGCTAAAAAATTCTTTCTCAGTAGCAGCATAATTTTTTTGGGCACTGTCTAGAGTTTTGCTAGCATAATGGATAACATTTAATTTCATATCAACTCTTTGTCCTAGAATAGCACCAACAACATAATCACTAGCATCACACATAATTTCAAAAGGCAAGTTCCAATCAGGTGGTTGAACAATGGGTGCAGAGGTTAAGGCTTTCTTAAGTGTTTCAAAGGCTTCTACACAATCATCATCAAAAACAAATGCAACATACTTTTGTAAAAGATTAGTAAGAGGCCTAGATATTTTAGAGTAGTCTTTAATGAACCTCCTATAGAAACCAGCATGACCGAGGAAACTACGAATACCTTTAATGTCTTTAAGACATGACATTTTCTCAATTGCATCAACTTTAGCTTATCCACCTCAATACCTCGTTCAGAAATTTTATGCCCCAAGACAATGCCTTCATTAACCATAAAGTGGTACTTCTCCCAATTCAAGACAAGATTAGTTTGTTCACATCTTTGCAAAACTCGATCAAGGTTGCTTAAGAATCATCAAAAGAAGTTCTGTAAATGGAGAAATCATCCATGAAAACCTCAACAATCTTTTCACAAAAATCAGAGAATATAGCAGTCATACATCTTTGAAAGGTAGTAGGTGCATTACATAAACTAAAGGGCATACGTCTATAAGCATAAGTTCCAAAAGGACAAGTAAAGGTGGTTTTGTCTTGATCAGGTTGTGAAACAGGTATATGAGAGAAACAAGAATATCAAGAAAACGAAAGTGTGTGTGTGCTGAGATAGTCTTTCTAGCATTTGATCAATAAAAGGCAGAGGGTAATGATCTTTCCTAGTAGCTTTGTTTAATTTCCTAAAATCAATTACCATTCTATAGCCTCTAACAATTCTTTGTGGGATAAGTTCATTTTTATCATTAGGAACAACAGTAATACCTCCTTTCTTAGGGACACAATGAACAGGACTTACCCATCTACTATCAGCTATGGGATAGATTATACCTGCTTCTAGAAGCTTTAATATTTCAGTTCATACCACTTCTTTCATCTTAGGATTCAATCATCATTGGTGGTCAACAACGGGTTTAGCATCAGGTTCCATATTAATCTTGTGCTGACAAAGAGTGGGACTAATGCCCTTAAGATCATGAAGAGTATATCCAATAGCAGCATGGTGCTTCCTTAGAATTTTTAATAATCTCTCTTCGTCATGTTCTGAACGGTTAGCACTAATAATAACATGATATATCTTTTTCTCATCAAGATAAGCATACTTCAGAGTGTCAGGCAATTGTTTCAATTCAAACACAGGATCACCTTTAGGCGGAAGAGGTCCTCCTAGAGTTTCAATAGGAAAATTGTGTTTAAGGAGCGGTTATTGTTTGAATTTTTTTTATCTATTTCATTTCTTTCATGCAAGTGCATATCATTTTTGTGATCTAGCAAATATTGTTCTACTGGAATAGTAGGAGGTACGGCAATAGAAGCAAGACCAATTATTTCATCTTTACTAGATGATTCTTTATCATGAGGTTGTCTACGAAACTTAGAGAAATTAAACTCATGAGACACATCACCAAAACTAACACTGACAGTTTCTTTCTCACAATCTATCTTAGCATTAACAGTGTTCAAGAAAGATCTACCAAAAATTATGGGACAAAAGTCATCTTGTGGGGAACCAAGAACTACAAAATTAGTAGGGCATTTTATTTTCCCACACAAGACTTCAACATATCTAACTATCCCAAGTGGTGTGATGGTATCTCTATTAGCTAGTTTAATAGTAACATCTATGTCTTCTATTTCAGCGGGTGCTATATCGTTCATAATTTCTTGGTATAAGGTAAAAGGAATAGCACTCACACGAGCACCCACGTCACATAAACCATGATAACAATGATCTCCTATTTTAACTGAGACAACAGGCATGCCAACAACAGCCTTGTTCTTATATTTAGTATCGGGTTTGGCAATTCTACCTGCTTCATCACAGAAGTAAATAACATGCCCATCAATATTATCGACCAAGAGATCTTTAACCATAGCAACACTAGGTTCTACTTTAATTTCTTCTGAGGGTTTAGGTGCTTTAATGTTACTTTTGCGAACCACTGTTGATACCTTAGCATGTTCCTTTATCTTAACAGGGAAAGGTGGTTTTTCTATATAAGCAGTAGGAACAACTGGATCAACATTATAAATGATAGTTTCATCTTTAGCTATGACCGTTCTTTAATTTCTTCTTTAATAGGGGGGGTGATATTTAAACCACTTCTTAGGGAGATCAACATGAGTAGCACATGATTCACAAAAAGAGTGTAACACCCTGGATGTTGGCCCTTTTCTTTTTCCTTTGAATTTCTTTGGATTTTGCTTTGGATTGATTTTCTGTGGCTCGGTGGTCTCGAAAACTGGGAAGATCATCACTTCCCAGTCTCGAAAGTGGCTTGTCATCCTCAAACCCTTTCCAAGACCATGTCAATTCCATCTTAGCCCAAACCCAAATTCCTTTTCATGGGAATATTCTTTTTTCTATTAAAGGAATAATCCTTTTTGCTCTAGGTTGTGAAGTAACCTATATTTCTGTCTTCCACAAAATTCCCAAATAATTCTCATAAACTGTTTGGATCATATATGCCCCAAATATTTCCAAACTTTCCTTGCCTAGCCCAAAAATAATTTAGCAATATTCATTCTTCAATTCTGTGCAGAGTGGCCTTTTGTGAAGGAAGTGCCACCTATCTTTTCTTGATTGCTCCCAAATTTTTTGGGAATTCTCTCATATCCAAATCATTGCCACATGACAAAATGAAACTCCATTTGCCTAGTGAATCTTCCTCGGCAAATTTCCAAAGTTTCTGTGAGATGGAAGCCTTTGTGAAGGAAGTACTAGCTAGGGTAATCCAAATGAGTTAAAACTTTGCAAGGCCCTTCATATTATCAAATCATGACTCTCCACCAATTTTAAGATTCATCCACCAATCCATGTGAGCTACTCATCAAATCTTTGTTTCTGGTGAGATTTTCAGTGTGTGAAGCAACTATATTTTATATTGCTTCATTATTGCTGAAAATTTACCAGGACATGCTCCTACCCATATAACATCTCTGCACCAAATTTGACCTCATTTTATTTATCCAATATTCCCCCTTAATGTTTCTAAGTTTCTGTCCAACAAGAACCACTGTGAAGGAAGTACCATTTTGGTATATTCAAATGGTACGAAATTTTTACAGTGTGTTAATATGTCCAAATGACTAGCCTCAACCAAATTTCAGCTCAATCCAACACGCTATATGAGTGCCACTTCATGATTCATTTTCTGGACCAGTTTAGGCAGTTGTGAAGCAACTATGATAAACCTTGGTCCAAATCATCTCAAAATTCACAGGATTGTAGTCCTTCCTACCCTAAGCATATATGACATCTTTGTATTCCTAGTGGCCATCACATTTCACCTCACCATATGGGCCAAGTTTGCTATAGCAAGCCTTTTGTGACTAATCCTATTAGCACAGAGATGTTTTTGTCGAACTATCACATCAGAGGGAACCTACTTTGGAAGAACTATGCTCTAGACAACATTTGGAGTGCCAGAGCGCACCGCGTACACCTGTTCACGCGGTGACTACGTGTCTGGCATGCCAAAACACGCGCTCTGGCAGTCAGGCCGCTCTTTACCAGCCGTTTCCCTTGCGCCCTCGACACCTAGCCATGTCTAGGAGCTTCCTTTCGTTGTCTCCCTTCCCCTAGACCCCTCTACCCATCATTTACACTACTAGGGAAAAGCCTAGCAGTAGCGCGGGTTAAATGCTTAGTAGTAGCGTGGGTGGCCGCGCTACTGATACGACACCATAGCTAACTCTTATCAATAGGGCGGTTTGACCCGCGCTACTGCTATCGATGGATAGCAGCAGCGTCGGTCTCCAACACGCGCTGCTGCTAATAGCTGTAGCGCCCTTGAACAAATAGCACTACTGGTAAGAACTCGCTGCTGCTAAAGCCATACCTCGCGCTACTGTTATTAGTTTCTGATTTTTTTTCTGCTCCATATTTTGTGCTGTTGAATTTCGTTTAGGGCTTTATACAATAATCTCTAGCATATCATACACATACAAATGTAATCATAGCATATACATACAAATAGTCTCATTAAATCATGTCATCATCATAATCATCATCCAACACAAAGTGGTCTCTCATCATCATCTCGAAAATAGCGATACAAGTCTCGAATACTTGCAACTACACCATCATCCATCTAAACAATGATATACCACTACTAGGAAAAGGGCTATAGCTGATATGGACATTAATGGCGCACAATGTATGTGGTGCGCCACTGCTATATAGCAGTGGCGCACCAGATACAGGTGCGCCATTAGTGTCCTCATTAATAATGGCGCACCAGACACACGGTGCGCCATTACTAGCACATTTTTTTATTTTTTTATTTTTCCAAAACTATTAATGGCGCACCAGGGCACAGTGCGCCATTACTAGTTTTAACTATTAATGGCGCACCACACGCTCCGTGCGCCACTGCTAACATTTTTTTTTACTTTTTTTTCAAAACTAGTAATGGCGCACCTGGGTACAGTGCGCCATTACTAGTTCAAACTAGTAATGGCGCACCACAACCACGGTGCGCCACTACTAACAATTACATTTTTTTTTGCAAAACTAGTAATGGCGCACCACGTAACAGGTGCGCCATTAGTAACCAGGGTTACTAATGGCGCATTGGAAAAGTGGTGCGCCATTACTAACTTTCTGAGTCTTACAAAAAATTCACCAAATGCACCCCCCCCCCGGTGGACCGCCTTTTCAGTTTCAAAAAAAATAAAAAAAAAATGATAATAATGTCAAAAAAATAAAAGAAAATAAGATTCCCATGTGATATGTGGTCTAGTTGTTAGCAAAATTTACAAACATGAATTTTTGACTTTTTTGCAAAATCTCTCGAGAATTTGTAAAATGGGCATAACTTTTGCATACGAACTTCGATGAAAAAGTTTTTTATATGAAAAATCATCTACTCGAAAAGTTACATCCGAATTCAACCGGGGGGAACCCCGTTGAACATTTTCAGAATCCCCAAAAACCTAACAGAACGAAAGATACGGGGCTTTTAAGATCTAGAGGGGGGAAAATAGAAAAAAATCAAACTTACTAGTGGCGCACCATTTGCTAGGTGCGCCACTAGTAACAGAAAAAAATTGGTTTCGAATTTTTCTTTTGGAATTTTTTTTCAAAATATGATACGTAATATGA
This sequence comes from Thinopyrum elongatum, assembly GCA_011799875.1. Lineage (NCBI taxonomy): Eukaryota > Viridiplantae > Streptophyta > Magnoliopsida > Poales > Poaceae > Thinopyrum > Thinopyrum elongatum. The sequence goes on from CM022298.1 coordinate 129,276,747, forward strand.
CCGGGAAGTTTGAAATATTTTTTCAAAATTTCATCACACTCATGAACATGAACAAAGTCCTAGACATCAACAAGGTTTAATAGGATTTATATGATAGATATATCAACAAGTGCTTGTTAAGTGAGGTGGTGCTGGGGTTGGATAGAACTGCGAAGTTAAGCGTGTTCGGGCTGGAGTAGTGTGACGATGGGTGACCTTCCGGGAAGTTTGACCACTTAGTGCGATTTGACTTGAGATTAAGCATATTGACCCGAGATTAAGCCATAGTGACCCGAGATTAAGAAAAAAACGAAAAAAAATTGAAATTTTTTTTTTGAAAAAAAATTGTTAGTAATGGCGCACTTCTATGTGGTGCGCCATTACTAAGTCAGAAAAAAAAAATTGAATTTTTTTTTAAAAAATAATTGAAAAAAAATTGTTAGTAATGGCGCACTTCTATGTGGTGCGCCATTACTAAGTCAGATAGTAATGGCGCACCGTTTGACATATTAATGGCGCACTGCCAGGTGCGCCACTATTGTCTTGTATACTAATGGCGCACCAGGGGTGCGCCATTAGTATTTGTTACTAGTGGCGTGATGATAGTGGCGCACCTGTAGTGCGCCATTAATGGCCAAAACAGGTGCGCCACTAATTAGCCTTTTCCTAGTAGTGTACGCGAGAAGAGCTATCACTATGAGTGAGAGCGGAACTATGTAGTACATGAGGCGGCGGTTACGAGTCCTCTCTCGCGCTAGCGTGAACCTCAAGTAACTAGCTTCTGCTTCTTGTCTGCTTTTGAAGCCTTTATGGCTGGCGCTCGAGACCCCATCCACTTGCGCCTGACACTCAGGCCACTCGTCGTACACTCCCGGAAACTTCCCTTTGTACACTACATAGCACTGCTTCTTCGCCATCAAGAATCTAGGTACCTGTTAGAGATGCATCTTCATCAAGAGAATGTACAATCATATGCAACAAAATATACTGAGCAACACGAAAAAGAAAGGGTTAGCAACTAGATGCAACATATAGTACGCAAACTAATTAACTAGAGGTACGCAGGTCATCGTACCCAAACTAACAATGTAGCGTTACCCAAGTTCGGCAGGGACCATGGACATCACAAAGTTTCATCGCTACATAAAGTATACAAGTTCAACCGACACATATCATCATCATCGGCATCTTAAATCACTAGAAGTTCCATCCTTCCATATCATCAAGGATGGACCCTAGCTTCTTGAATGGCGTGAGGTCATGACGTTGCATGCCTATGCGAGTTCGGACGTCAGCTCACGATATAGGGCCGTGGTGGAACATCCCCTTCTCATCGACGACTTCTTTCATGATGATCGTCGCAATGTCCCTCTGGATGCGAAAGAAGTCATCTCTAAGTTTATAATCCACTTCTCCATGAGATTCTACCCACTTACGGATATGATCATCGTTTCTGCTTGTCATGCGAAGCTTTTGGTGATCCGTTCTGAACTCCACCATGAGATGGAGGAGGTAGAATCCATCGTTCTTGCTTGATTTTGGGACATGGATGCAGCAGAAGTTAGTTTTATGCGAGAAACCCAACTTCTTGTTCCTTTGTTTCTTGATCTGCAGGTGGCCACCCCTAATGCTGAAGCCTTGGAGAGCATCATCTAGAATATTCATTATGTGGGTGTAGTCCTTCTTCTCGTAGTTTCTGGTAGGGTCGAAATACACGGCGTGGGAGACTCGCGGGTAAAGAACGATAAGGACGGCGCGCCCGTTGCTGCGGGGAAAAAACACCTCAAATTATTCTCCATATGAGCGAGAAGGAATGATTGAAATGTATGAAAGGGTTGTCCTGCACTGACTTACTTTGGATGATAAGGCAGGAGGACAATTTCCTGGTCCTTATTCTGTACCATGAAGTTTTGGAGGTACTCCCTAGCAGTTTCACGCTCAAAGTCGACGAGACTCAAGAAGGACTCGTGCATGTAGTATGGATCCGTCACACAGATTTGCGAGACTTCTTCTCTCTTCATGACAGAGCTCATACGTAGCACAAAAAGGCAGACGATTGTAAAATCGAGCCGCCTTGTCAGAAACATCTCGAAGATATGGTCAAACCGCAGGAAGAACACGTCCGCGGGCCGTGTGTCGATGTAGCACTTCCCCTCAGGCACGCGAGCCGCATATGTCGGATATCCTAGATCCTTCGAGGCTAGTAGGCTTTTCTCAATTGATAGCACATGGTCGTGCAGTCTCCTGAGATCCCCTGATAGTGCCTCCAGCGGTTTCAGCGATAGCATCGGCTCGCCCGTGACATGGAACATGGCCGCACCTTTGACGGGTACACACTCTTCAAAATCCTCCGTTTGGCTGCTATGTGCTCTGGCTTGTTTGTAGGCACCTGAGCCTATCTTCCCCGGTCTCTTCCTCTCCTTTTTCTTGGGCTGACCTTCCAGACCCTTCCTTAACCCCTGCCCCAGTGTTGCCGGGCTAAGCACTGTACGACCCTCGGCTAGTTGAGCCTGTGTTGAGGCGGCATCTTCAGGCGTGTCCTATGAGGATTTCATGAAGAGATACTTCTTGCAATCCCTGCTAGGACGTTCCTGCCCAAGCAGATCATCCATATCCTCATCAGCATGCTGATAGCCCAATTCGTCATATGGCTGACTCATCATATCTAAGTCACCATTATAGGCGCCTGTATTGAGGAAACTCATTGGGTCCTCCACCTCCATCTCATCATCCATTCTTTGTTGTACAGGGGCGATTACATCAGCCACTATTGGACCCCCTTCATCACGTCGTCTGCCGCTCTCACCCGGCACTACAAGCGCTGGTAATTGCGTAGGCGGGGTGGTGGTCTCCATACATGCTTGTTGATGTGTGGTTATTGGTGTGCTCTTGGCCGGGTCCAGACGAAGAAGATTCTTCGGCCATAGCAGCACCCAACCCTTGCAGCTTCCAATCCGCAGCGGGGTCTCGTCGTCCTCTCCCCCTAGCCATACTGGAGGAGGCAAATCCTCGTGCCCCGATTTCACACTCGACAAGGTAACCCTGAAGTGCCCACCGGACATCGGCTGGTTGTGGAACGTGAGTTCCAAGGGCTTCGTTATCACCCTCTTTCCCATGTCCACCTTCTGGCCTTTGATCAAGTAGAGTACGGTGCACGGGGTTTCATCGGCTGCAAACACATGTCTGCGGCATAAAACATCCGAAAGGCAACGAAAATGGAATATTCTAGATATATATGTTGGTGCGACATGTAATTACCATGAGGACATTAAGCTCAGCCAAAGACAAAGGCCTGCCTAGCATGCCAGAGACTGAGGACGGGCTGCTATGAGCGGGTGCGGGTGCGAAAGCAGGCCCGGTTGCGTGAGCAGGTGATGGTGCGGTGGTGTTGTTCACCGAGTTGCTCCTGACGAGACTGGGCATGGGGAAATCATGTACCGTTTTGTCTGGATTTTCCTTCGTCCAGTTGATGATAGCCGGGACCAAGTTAGTAGCAAAATCTTTTCTGTAGGCATTTACAGCTGCATCGACTGCCTGCTGTAGCAACTCATTTTTCTCCTCGGCTGCTTTTTTCTCGTCCTTAGCTGCTTTTTTCTCGAACGCAAGCTTCACCTTCTCATTGATGTCCGCCTGACTAAACTTCTTTTTCTGCTTCTTGGCCTCCGGGCCCTCATTGTAAAACACCTTCCATGTGGCGCCGTCTCCGGCGCCATGCACACGTCCATATTGCGGCCGCTGGCCCAAAGGGAGTCCCTTAAGTTTGTTCAAGGCCTGGTTGAGAGGGGTGTCCCACTTGGGCCTCATCGGCGAAGTAGGGCTTTCAGTTGCAAGCTGGTGTTGCTTCTCCTGCAGAAAGAACATGAACCGTTTACGAATGTGACCGTGCTTAGCAGACAAAAAGTCGAGGTACTGTTGTTCACCCTCATAATCCATCTCGTCTGCATCTTGTTCAGAAGGCCCGGTTTCTTCATTGTTCGACATGTTTCTTATGATTAAGTCTCCTCGTTTAATTCTAAAACTATAAAAAAATGAGAAATGACATAAAAAAGATCTATGTTTGCCAGAATGCCGTTTCCCAGCAACTCCCGGCACTCGATATGCCTACTTTCTAGCACAAGTCATGCCAAAATTCACGAAAAATTTCGGCATGACCTTTGCTAAAAAGTGGACATATCGAGCGCCTGAAATTCACCGGCACGGAAATGAATCAACATTACGGCAAAACATAGGCCACTCAGATCATTTACCCTGCACATATGTTCATTTTCCTAATATGACATGTCCAAAACATCACATGTCCAAATGACATGTCCAAATTCCAAATATGACATGTCCAAATCACATGTCCACTTCAAATTTGCAACTAAAAAATAGCAACAATTGCTTTAACTAAAAAATTTAAATAGCAACAGTTGCTTTAACTAATCTGTCCACTTCAAATTATGTTTTTTTAAATAGCAACAATTGCTTTAACTAAAAAATTTAAATAGCAACAGTTGCTTTAACTAATCTGTCCTAGGTTTCATACTAATTCTAATTAACTAACCAGCACTATAAAATTTAAATAGCAACAATTGCTTTAACTAAAAAATGCAAGAAACCTATATAATCAATTCTGTTTTTTCTTACACTAAAAAATAGGCTAGGGTTCATACTATTTCGTACTAACTAGCACTAAATAGCAGAGAAGAGGGGAGGGGAGAGGGCTTACACAGGGCAGAGAGAGAGATGGGGTCGGGGGAGACGGCGTGGCACCGAGGCGAGGCGGGGTCGGGGGAGACAGCACGGCACCGAGGGACGCCAGGGTCGGGGGAGACGGGGGCGAGCGTCGGGACGGGGGCGAGCGCCGGGGTCGGGGGCTAGCGCCGGGACGGGGCCGAGCGCCGGAGTCGGGGGCGAGTGCCGGGGTCCGGGGCGAGCGCCGGGGGCGAGCGCAGGGGCGCGGTGAGGGCAGGGCTCCGGCGGCGACGACGGGGGAAGAGAGAGTGGGGATTTGGGGGGAAAAGCAGAGGCGGGAAGAAGCAGAGAGTGGGGATTTGGGGGGTTAAGTCGAGGTAGCAGTAGCGCATTCCGGAAGAACGCGCTATAGCTAACTTAGCTATAGCGCGTTTAGCCAGAAAGCACTACTGCTATCACAGGTAGCTATAGCGTGTTTATCCGGACAGCGCTACTGCTAACTTGACTAGTTATAGCTCTTTTTCAGAAAAGCGCTACTGCTATAACCAGTACCTATAGTAGTTTTCCTGTTTGTTTCTTCTATTTTCTTTTCCTTTATTTTCTCTCCCTTTTCTTTTATTTTCTTTTCCTTTTTTCCGAGAGCAGTGAACGAAGGGAAGGTTATACAATGTATATAACTAAGGCGATATATATTGCATCATTTGACGGTTAAGTATGTATACAAAATAGGAACATATATATTACATCATTTGACCCATGCATAATGGTTAAGTGTGTACACAAAATAGGAACATATATATTACATCGTTTGACCGATAACGGTTCCTCAGCGTTGACATTTTCATTTTTGAGTGAGCTTCTCTCCCTTCTTGTTCGTTGAAGAATAATTGAGCCCCTCATTGTGATTTTTCCTTTTCCATGGAGTATGATCTTTCTTAGGTAATGTAGTATTGATTCTTCTTTTGACGTATACTTCATCATCATCGTCATCTTCCCTCATTGGGTTGCCGTACTGGTCATAGTCTTCCTCGTTGGCGACTCCATCCATTCCAATGATGTTCCTTTTGCCTCTCTCACGACAACACGGCTGGGATTGCATTGGTCGGTTATGAAGAAGCATTGTGTCACGTGCTTAGCGTGTACCCATGGCTCGTTTTTTGTGATAGCGTTCACGGTAGCGCTCTTGGCATCGGGTATAGTCATGGTAGTGAAATACCAGTTTTCTCTTTCAACGTTCTTAGCCCATCTGACATGGAACATCGTCGCGTTGTGCAGTCCAGAGTAGTCAAGCTCCCAGATCTCCTCGACCCTTTCGTAAAATCTCTCAGTTGCGCCGTTGTCGCTGCCGGTCATGCATTCCATCGTCACCCCTGAGTTCTGATCATCATTGTCCATATCTTTGGCCTCCGTGTAGATTGTGTATCCGTTGATATCGTTTGCCTGATAGGTGACGAGGTTGGGCGAGGGGCCATGTGCTAAGGCGTATATGAGCAATCCGTCCTTAGAGCCCTCTTCCAGGGGATTAGTAATAATATGCTCTTTGAACCAATGCAGTAAAGTGGAGTTGTGCTCTCTAGTAACTTCGGCGTCCGTCCTGCATACCCCCCGGTCACGATACTTCTTTGCGATAATTTCTTTGTGCAGTGCCACGAAAGGATCTACCTCGTCTAGGTGTTGTAGCACTACCAAGTTTGCTCTGTCAAAGTCATTGCGTCGATCTGAGTATGCCACGTGCAGTTCCTTGCGACCGTTGGAGTGACCTTCTCCTTCGAGCCTCCCATCGTGCTTGTTAATGGGCAAACCAACACCAACACCAGGCAGCTGGTCTGCGCCATATAGAAAATTCTCGCAGAAAGAGATGCACTCTTGTGTCAGATAGCCCTGGACGATGCTTCCATCCGTACGGGACATGTTATGAACAAATCCTTTGATGATCCCATTCATCCTCTCAAACGGCATCATGTTGTGCAGGAATGACGGCCCCAGGTCTATTATGTCGTCCACAATATGGACACACAGATGCACCATGACGTCAAAGAACGCGGGCGGGAAGTACATCTCAAGCTTATTCAGTATCACAACGATCTCTTCCTGTAGCCTTCGGAGTTGCTTCACACTGATCGACTTTCGAGAGATGACGTCAAAAAAGTCGCAGAGACCAATAAGCGTGTCGCGGACGTGCTTGTCCATTATACCTCTAAGGGCAACAGGTAGTATCTGCGTCATCATCACATGACAGTCATGGGACTTCATCCCGCTGAACCTTTTCTTGTTCGTGTCTAGATATCTGCTTATCTTGCCACAGTAACCGGTACTAACTTTGACTCCGATAAGGCACTTAAACAATTGATCGATCTCAGCCAGACATAAGGTGAAGCAAGAAGGGGGGCAATAATCCTCTTCCTTTACTTTTTTGCCCTTCTTCTCCCGCGCCTCTGTCTCCGTCTCTGTCTCGTCTGACTTTTTATGGGGCGGCATGTGCAGATCTTCCCTAATTTTCAAATCTTGCAAGTCTTTTCTTGCCTTCGGCCCATCCTTGGTCTTATCCGGCATGTTCATTAGTGTCGCGAGCAAGCTCTCAAGGACATTCTTACAGATATGCATTTGATCAAGGAAATGAGGTGTGTCGAGTTTGTGCCACTACTCCAAGTCCCAGAACACAGACCTCGTCTTCCATACCTTCAACAGCGGCTCTGGCGCCTTTTTCATCGTCTTTCCCAGTGCGGGGCACTGTTCCCAGTTTTTCAAAAGCTCATCGATTTCAGTGCCGCTCCGCTTATGTGGAGGTCCTCGATGCTCAGCGTCACCATTGAATAGATCTCCATGATTTCTCCACGGGTCGTCCTTCTCGAGCCATCTTTGATGCCCCATGTACACGATTTTCCCAGACCCGCCATCTTTCCTTGAGGTTAGCTGCGGAGACATCGTATCATCCATGCACCGCGTGCATCCGCAATATCCATGGCACACCTGGCCTGCGACATATCCATAACCGAGATAGTCGTGCACCGTCGTGATCAGCGTGACTCTCATATAGAAATACTCGCCTTTGCTAGCATCCCATGTCCTGGCCGGTGTTTTCCATAACGTGTCTAACTCCTCTTGAAGTAGCCCCAGATACAGATTAATATTATTTCCCGGTTGTTTCGGCCCTTGAATCAGCATGCTCATGTGAATGTACTTCGACTTCATGCACAACCAGGGGGGAGGTTGTACATCCATACAAACACGGGCCATGTGCTATGGTTGGTGTTCTGGTTGCCAAACAGATTCATGCCATCGGTACACGCGCCGAGCACGATGTTCCTTGCATCACATTTGAAATACCGATATTCGCCGTTCAACGCTCTCCACTGGCTTCCATCCTTGACATGTCTCAGCTTCGGATCATCTCCATCGTCGGGCTTCTTCCTCTCCGCATGCCAGCGCATGAGCTTTGCTTCCTTGGGATCTATGAAATACTGCTGGAGACGGGGAGTGATCGGTAAGTACCATACAACTTTCTGGGGAGATTTCTTCCCGGCCTTCTTGTATCGAGAAGCATTGCACACCGGACAGCTTGTTTTTTCCATGTGCTTCTTCCGATAAATTATGCAATCATTGATGCATCCATGGTATCTAACGTGCGGCAGATCAAGAGGGCACACGATCTTCTTGGCCTCATCCACAATAGTAGGACAAAGATTCCCCGTGGGAAGAACATCCTTTAGGTACTTGAGATGCTCATCGAGGCTAGTGTCGGTCCATTTGTTTTTAGCATTCGTCTTCAGGAGTTGGAGCGTGAAACTCAAGTGGGTCACCTCATGATTACAACCATAATACAATGGAGTGTTCGAGTCTACCACCAGTTGCTGCAGCTTGGCCTCCTCTCTAGAAGCAGCTCTCTCAGTACTCATCTCCTTGCAAAGCAGTGCTTGAACATGCGGGTCCCGCACGATTGAACTTAGTACCGACGAACTCTGCGGTGTGGAGTCCACGTTCTCTCCACCGCCAGGTCCGGCCCTTCTCCGCCGCCATGTCCGGCCCCTTCTCCGCCGCCATTATCAATCATCTCTTCGTCTTGCCTCGTGTCGTCATTGCCTGCCCCATCGGCGTCCTCAACATCATCATCCTCATCTTCAATTATCCACCGAGTATAGCCATCCATGAAACCAGTCATGAGCAGGTGCGCTTCGACATGACCATCATCATAGGGGTCGAGCCAAACTCGTCCTTTGCATCTTCGACACGGACATAAAACCTCTGTCAGGTTATTTTCTTTCATGTCCTGCACCGCCGACCGCAACCACCTGTCCACCATCGTTCCACTGACCATCATGAATGCCTACACGGTAATAATAAACAAATTGATTATAAAAATGCGTGCATGCGTCAAAGTCATACAAAAATTCGGCATGACCTTCCCTAAAAATAGGACATATAGAGTTTGCCCGGAATTCGCCGAAACGGAAATAAATCGACATTTCGGCAAAACATAGGCAACTCACAAGCACAATTTTGCGTCAACTCATGCCACACACACAATTTCCATCATATCGCCCAATTATGTCATATCGCACACACATACACATATTTCCATTCTTGCAAAAGCATTAATTTTTAATCACCTATCTCGAGATCGAGCACACGATGGAGATGATGATGTAGTAGGGAGATCAAAATTGGACAAAGCTCTTCTTGACAAGGCTAGATCTAGTTAGGGGGTACATAGGATCACTTCACTAAATGCTACATCTACCTAGCTAGCTAGTTTGGGAGGAGACAACTTCAACTAGTGGACGGGTAAGGAAAAGGAGAAAGGAGATGCATTAATGGAGGTGGTGTAGTTAGCTAGGAGTAATAAAGAGAGAGAAAGGTAGGTAGAAGAAGGAGAGTAATGGGGGGAGAAGTAGTGAGGAAGAAGCAAAGTGAGGGAGAGAGGAGGTGGGAGGTAGGGGAAAGTGAGGAAAATAGGATGGGGGAGGGGGAAGGAGGAGGGAAAAGGTGGTGTATGCTGCGGCTTAGCAGTACCGCTGGTCGTAAACCACGCTGCTACTAATAAGATAGCAGCAGCGCGCTTCTGGCACACGCGCTACTACTATTACTTTATTAGTAGCATGGTTAGCTAGAGCGCGCTGCTGCTAAACCTAGGGTGGCGGGAATGGTCGGTCAATTTTAGTAGCAGCGTGGTTCCACCGAGCCGCGCTACTGCTAAGTCAGTAGCAGTAGCGCCTGTTTTTGTCCCGCGCTACTGCTAATTAGCAGTAGTGCCTCTTCCTGTACAGTGCTGCTGCTAAGATTCTGTGTATAAGGTTTTCCCTAGTAGTGTTAGCTCGCTCGTCGGCGTTAGCCACCGCGTGCACACGGGTGCACAGTGCACCGAGAAGCTTCTGTTCTTGCCTCGTCTTCTTCCTCCGCCCCTGCCATGCCACGTCTGCTCCCGCGTTGCTGACCCGTCGCCTCATCGCCCAATCTTGGCCACGAGGACACGCGTACGCGGACGCGCCAGAGCCGCGGCCACGGGTCCATGGCCACGGCCTCGACGCCGCGGCTATTTAAGCCGTTCCCGAGACCTCTCGTTGTCATCAACCTCTTCCCCGTCCTCCTCTAGCCCTCCCAAGCCTCTCAATCGACCTTGAGGATGCCCCCTGCCCTCCCATTCCCGCCATGACCGCCTCTGTCCTCCGCCTAAATTTGCGCCCACCAGAGCCCCATTCTCCCTCTCCACCTCACCACGGCCCTTCCCCAGCCCCTGGACCCTCCCCGCAGCTCGCTATTTCTTCTCTGTGGCCATGGCGCCAGGACCTTCATCACCGTCGCCACTGTCCACCGCGGGAATCGGAGCCCCGCTCGACTTGGTGGTCTCTGGCGCCCATTGAGTAGTCCACCCGAAGCGTGGCGCCTCCTCGGTTCATCCGGTGGCCGGAGCTCCTCGAGGGATGGCCGGAACCGCCGGGAGCCAGCACCGGCCGCGGCCTCCCCTTCCCCGCTGAGCCGCTCCATCGGGAAGGAGGAGATGGGAGGAGAGAGAAAAGATCCTGTGGGACCCACTTGTATGCGACCAGAGGCCAGCCCAGTCAGCATAAGTGGAAGCGTATTCCTAGCGAGTGCGCTTTCTACAACCCAAAGCGCATATAGATTCTACTTCGGCTCGTAATACATCTTCTTTTGCAGAAAGCGTGTTTTCCAAAGACGCTTTCTGTCTAAACAGCCAGGGACCTATCTATGAATATTCTTTTCACAGATTGGCCCCTAGTTTTCAACGGTCTATATATCTGCGACTGTAACTCCAAATCAGGTGATTCCAAAGTCCATGTTCTCGTCTCGTCGAGCCCATTCTGTTGGTACCATTTTCATTATGTGTTCACATATTGAAAATGACCATTTTGCCCTTGCCCTTAATCAGCCCCCTTCGAGAGAGAAACTTTTCCGGCGAATCTTTCCGCGAGCTTACCTCACTTCTCCCCGATGGATCCTTCATCCCCAGGCAAGTCACGACAACCACTTGCATGATGGTCTTGCAATAGTCTTGGTTTTCCACTTGAATATTTAAATAACTTGTGCATGTCAATATTTTCGTGAATGCTTTATATGCTTATGGATCCATGCTCGTTACTATGCCGTGATCATTTTGCACCTGTTAGTTAAATGATTTCTTGCTACTGTTATTATCATGTTATATTCTAGTAGGTCTTTTCGGATGCTAGAAGTCATGCTATGTTCATATGAGGGTTATGCTTGTGCTATTCATGATCATCACTATGCCATGCTCAGCTGCATCTAGTAGAGTAAATGCTTTATTGCTATTGATGCTATGACTCATATGGTTATGCTTCCCATCCATGCTCTTGTTGATATCATGTTCATATGCATTGTTACTATGCAAGTTTAACCGGACATTAATCGAACTTGAACATCTGTTGGCTGAGTCATAGTGCCATCGAGTCGAGCTGACCAGTGCAGCCACACTTGCCTATATGGGAAGGCCCTAATTCGGTCTATTGTCATGCCTCTCGCCAGTGCCTCCAACTAGGGAAGGTTATGTGCGTGCATTACCCTGATCAATTAGGCGGCCATAAGCCTTATGAGCCCGAGTTTGGTAATGTGCACATGTCCCCATTTGGGACCGTCTTTGGTTTTGCCACGACTGTAGCCATTTGATGTCCGGAGTGGCATCCGAGGCCACCCATGACTTAGCCCAAAGGGGAGTTGGCCGGAGTGGCCGGGAGAGTGTCATGCAATAGATCGGTTTTGTCGGAACACTGTTGGTCCACCCGAATGAGAGTACGAGGCCATGGGTTTTGTGGTGTGGGTACAGTGTAATAACCTCTGCAAAGTGTATAATCTATCCTCGCCCGCGGATATGGGCCTAGTTCGTAGTAGGTCACACTATGGGTCAACGGTAATAATAACCTGACTAATAAACAACCCTGTTTTGATAAGGAAAGAAGGTGCTTGATCTTTATGTGGTCACGAGATGATCACGAGGGTACTCTTGATAATGATAATGTGATCCTATGATGATCACGATGGTATTCTTGATAATGATAATGTGATCGTGTGATGATCACGACGGTATTCTTGATGATGATGAGGTGATCTTGTAATGATCACGATGGTAAGTACTATGGATATTTATGGTCGTTATGAGATAACCTCCGAGCAGAGTAAGTTGGTCCATGAGACCTTAAACATCGACCCCTCCATGCATGCTAGTTCTAGTATCATCCTGTTCTTATCATGTAACATGTTCATGCCATGCTCATGTGTTCTAGTGGTATCATGCTCATCTGTGATTAAACTGTAAATGCCATGTTGTTGTTTGTCTTGATTGCTTTTGGTTGTTGTGAGCTTGCGAGTACATTCAAAGTACTCACCTGGCGTGTCATGCCAGTTTGCAGGTCATGCCGTGATTGCTTGCTTGTCGAGGCTTCTGAGTTTGTGAGCTAGGATACGCGTTCCAGCTAGAGTCCCTGCGGAGTGGAGTTTACCGTCGTCGTTGTTGTTCCACTGCTAGATGATATTCCGCTGCTACGAATTGTTCTGCTGCTAGCATAGAGCTACCATTTGAGGCGTAGTGTCGCTGTGCCGATGTAAATCCTTGGGTCTTCAGAACCCTTGTACCCGTATCCATTGTAATAAAGAGCTAACTTGTTCTATGCCAAGCAGTGCCGTATTCCAGAAGACTTCATCTCTGGGCTGGAATATGGGGTGTTCCAGTCTCTTTGAGCCAGGGTGCTACAAAGAGGCTACCGCTGGTACAGCAAGGTGCTATACAAATGGTTTTTAACCCCTTTCCGCGATGGCATCTGGAACTGTCGCCAAGTGAGTGACTGCAATAGGGGGGTCCTTCCCACACGACCCAGAAATCGTCGGGGATAGGGAGCCTTGATGCATATACAGTACTCCCTACTCATTTGTGCTCGCATTGCCATTGCAGTCGGTATTCTGTGGTGTTACATTTACGATGCGCAGCCCATCACAAATGGTTCACGATTATAAAATGTGTATGATAAGCAGACAATCACACACATTCTCTTTTCCCAAACCGTATGCGATAACTAATTAAGAAGCTTAGCTAATCGTCGTACGAGTGTCGGACAGGATTACGAAACGTCAGACCATCGTAACATCGTCGTACATGACAACTATCGCACACGCTATTCTGTGGTGCAACGTTTATGATGCATACCACATCAGAAACAGTTCATGGTTACGAATCATGTACGATAAGGCAACTATCACAAATGTTTAGTTTGCCCGCACCGTGTGTGATATTGTCTGACATCGCACACGCTTTGCAAACGGCAACTGTGTGCATGCTTGCACACGTTTCCTCTCTGTGAACCATGTTGGATTATGGTGTATATCGCAAACGTTTGTGTTTTACTAACCGTGTGTGTCGTAATGACCTGGAGAGCATAATTTCACCGTAATTTAATTGCTGCTATTTCAAATTGTACCAGATTTGAATTTGAATGTATCACTACTGGAAACAGGGAATTTGCCATCAGCCAGCTCTTTACCGTCTGCTAGCGGACGGCAAAGAAGGTCTTTGCCGTCTGCTTAAAAAAAACAGACGGCAAAGAACTGACAGATGGCAAAGAACCTGGTTGCCATCAGCCAATTCTTTGCCGTTTGCCAGCAGATGGCGAAGATTCTTTGCCATCTGCTAGCAGACGGCAAAGAGGTGGGTGGGGTCCAGTGGACGCCAGGGCTGTAACGGCCCACCAGCCCCACCTCTTTGCCTTCTGCCAGCAGATGGCAAAGAATCTTTGTCGTCTTTACGGCAGACGGCAAAGAGGTGGGACTATCTTTTTTTTTTGTGGGTAAAAAAAATGTTGCCCCCACCTCCTCTCTCTCTCCCCTCTCCCTCCGCCCGGCCCCACCCCTCTCTGTCTCCCCTCTCTCTCTCCTGCTCGTCTCTCCCTCTTCCTCACGCGAGCAGCTACGGCGGCCGATTCTGGCGAGCTCCGGCGGGATTCGACGGCGCCCAGCACACCCATGTGACCCCCTCGCCCCGCTCCTCCATCCCCTCCGACCAGATCCGACGCGCGCGTCTTCCTGTGACCACGCGCGACCCTCCCCTACGGCTAGGGTTTTGGCCACCACGTCGCCAGCGTGGCTTCGGCGTTGCTCCGGTGACTCAGGTGAGTAGTCCCTTCACTCTTCCTCGTCACATCCATCACTCTCTTTCTCACTGAGTCGCGTTGCATCTCCTCTCCCTCCCAGATCCAGCACGTCGGGACGCCATGGACGGGAAGGATGCCATGGACGGGAAGGACGTCGTGGAGGACGCAGCTCCACCACTGCCCCGACGCCATCCAGGACGCCGTGGACGATGAGATGCCCAGCCAACCATGGAGGTCAAGGTGCGCCCCACTCTCCTCCTCTCTGTTTGAATATTGTTCTGAATACAATGGTAGGTGTAATGTAAAGCTTGCTATCTTTTTAGATGGGAAATCTGCTGTCCTTTGGATGAAGATTAGACTTATTGCTGATGCACGTCTTACCTATGTGTGTAGGTTGCAATGTTTTCGGAGTACTGTGAAAATAAGTTTGAAGTGGAACCAGTTGAAGTGGTATCTTATGATGGAAGCACAGCCATTTACCCTGATCTTTCATGTTATAAAATGGAAGTTCCGCTCTCTGATATTGTTGGACCCATTGGAATCTCCCTAGAAGAGTCGCAGGTATATTCTGTTGAAGCTTGAAAGATCTTCAAGTACAGCATATATCTTTTCGCCTGAAACCACGGACCTCATATCTAGATAATAATTGAAATAGGCGATAGATTTCGCTTTACTGTAGAACAGCTATTTTCTCTGATGTAGATTGCAATGATAATTATTTAAGGCAATGTTTTCTGCTTGATTTCTTTAAATTTAAGTTCGCAGCTTTGAGCAAGTGAAATGATACAACTGAGTGTTTGAAAGTTCAGGTTATCTCCCTTTTGAACAAAATGCAATTGCATGCAGAACTGTGTTCATTAAATGGGGAGCCTTGTATTTTTGTGTCGGTCCCTCCTACGAGAAGTGATGTTCTGCATGCTTGTGATCTAGCGGAGGTAACGTATGCAATTCCCTGCCTATCAAAGTCTTTTTTGTAGTTATTATTTAGAATTGGTTGATAGTTTCTGGTTTGATTTTCATTTTCATTCCATACAGGATCTTGCTATAGCTTATGGGCACAACAATGTGCCAAAATCAAGGCCAAAGTCTATGACAATAGGTGAAAGGCAACCACAAAACCGTTTCTCTGATAAAATTCGTGCTGAGGTATGTGCTTAAAATATTCAGTACCTCGTAGCGACCCTTCAGTTGTTCCATATGCATATGTTCACTCATCAATATTTTACTGGGGGAAAAATGTTTGTGGGCCAGGTTGCAAGAGCTGGTTACATGGAGGTGCTCACATTTGTTTTGACTTCACACGAAGAAAACTTTGACATGCTAAACATGACAGATTATAAAGCAGTCATTATTGCAAACCCCCATACTTCTGAATTTGAGGTGAATTGCTCAAGTACTGAAGGGTGTCTTTATGATTGGATCTTTCATTTATTTGTTACAGCTGGTTGCAGTAGAAAAAGTATATTGTCATTCTGTTGTTAATTGCATGTTAATCAGCGAGCAGTGTAAGCGTTCATTCATTGAGGCCTGGCCTTCTATGCTTGGTATCTTTATTAGCTTTGTTTTCGAGAATAGTTGTAGATAATTTACATATGCATACAAGTAAAATCAAGAATGCATGCACAACTACCACCTGGTGCCGCATTATGCCATTATCTACTGATTAAAGTTGATGAAATGTTATGGTTCTGTCTTTTTGATTAATTAGTATAATCATGAATGCATGGACAACTACTCGCCGCAGCCACGGACGCCGGCCGATTTCCGGCCGCTCCGACTGTCTCCGGCGACGCCCTGGCCCTCTACTGCTTTCTCTCGATGAGCTCTATCGATTCCTTCGCATCGATCTGCTTTTCCCCGCCTCCTGCGGTTGCCCCCTTTGGTTTCTCCCTGTTAGGATTTCAGTGCTGGTGGTGGTTCGGCCGTGGTGCTCCGATGATGGTCCGGTCGCAGTGAGGATCCTCCGGCGGTGCTGGATGTGCCGTGGCGCGGTGGTGCCCCTGGGTGGCGCCTCCGTCCTGCGGTGCCCCTGGGTGGTCACCTCCGTGCCGGTGCTCTCGCTGGCGCCGCCATTGTGGTGCTCTCTGGCGAGCTCCGGCGTGCTGTGGTGGTGTTGGTTGTGCTGCTGGTCACACCATAGTGATGGTGTGGCTGCATCCTGCTTCGGCTACAACTCCTCTTGGTGAGCTTCTCCTTGCTCCCCTCCTCTGATCTCTCTAATGCATAGCTCTAGCTCTTGATCTTGTTGGATGTGAGGCTCTATTAGCTGTGGTTAGCTGCTGTAGATGAGCATCAACTTGTGTTGGAGCTCTCTGTGATGGATTCTTGCTGTGTTAGGGTTTTGGTCAGTGGCCATCTATGTGTATTTGTGAAGTATATATGCTCCTGTACTGCTCTGTTCTGTGTAGTTTCTCCTGGAGTTGTTACTTTGGTCAGTAGCTACTCATGTGTGTGGGCTTGGACCTCTCCCTACTGTTGCTACATTTCTACTCCGAACCCATTCTCTCTTTCTTAGTATTTTTGTTATGCAGGTTGGAAGAAAAGAAGAAGATCCAGAGAAGATCATAGTAATAAGATAGTTTTTAGGAAAATAGATATTTAGTTTTAGGTCATTTCTTGTAATTTCAGAAATGTAAATTTAATTACTTAATCATTTCTGATTCTTTATAATATGACTTTGTATTACCTATTACAATTATTAATAAAGTTTTTAATTTACATGTGTTCATGACTATTGGTAATATGTGTTGGATATGCTATATTGGTCATATATATATATATATATGTGTGTTTGAATTTCTGTGAAAATGAATTGATATAAGAAAAAATAGAAAAAACAGGGGCTATATAGCCACTTTGCCGTCTACTAGTAGATGGCAAAGAGGTTTGCCATCTGCAGCAGACGGCAAAGAGGCCACGTGGCAGCAGCCTGCGCAACCTGGGCTGGCCTATTTGGCCTCTTTGCCGTCTGCTGGCAGACGGCAAAGAGCGCCATTAGCCTCCTAACGGGGCTGGTACCTTTTCTCTGCCGTCCAGTGGCTTTGCCGTCTGCTAGCAGACGGCAAAGTGGCCTTTGCCGTTATTTGTTCAGCCGGACTGTTGGCCATCTGCTGGCAGACGGCAAAGGCTTTGCCATCCGCCAAGCATGCCTTTGCCGTCTGCCATGGCAGACGGCAAAGCAGCTGATTCCTGTAGTGTATGCTATAGCTTTATTCATTTCCATCAGGTTCAAACAACCAATGCATTATTCGATTCATAGGTACATATGTTCAAGACTTACATAAGAACCAAATAAAGAATGATGAACCACAGTTGTATACTTGTACTATTAAAGGCGGTAAAGAAAGAGGCGAAATACATTCTGTTTGCTGAACAAGGTGAAGCGGAATGCCCATATTGTGCCCTCCTCCATGCAGAAGGCACGCACGACTCTAGTCCAACCCCTTGTGATGGCCGACCGCCCATCCTTCACGGTCTTCATGAAAACATCTAGCTAATCATCATGTTCTGGTAGAAATACTTTAACCTTTGCATGCCCACCAATCATGTAGTTTGAGAGGTAATCTTGAGTAAACTGCTTTGGGAACCACTGCAAAGGAAAAAGATTCAGACATTGTCATCTAACACAACTCATTATGGGAAGTAAAAAAAGGCTGCAGAGTTCTTACTTACCATCCTGTAGTTTGCTGTTGTCTTGGATAAAGTGTAAACAAATAGTTTAATTGCCATCTTTTGACCCATTTTACTAACAATCTTTATCAGCTTCCTCACTTGATGCTGGTTCATCGATATCTCATTGCCCCATACGTAGAAAGGGTCGAAGCGCGGATCTTTACCAATGACATATGTACCTAAAAGCACCAAGTTAATATTAGAAGCTAAACAACAATTGCACAATGATGTAGTACAACACTCTTTTATAATATCTTATAACATCAAATATACTGACATATTAGATGAATTAACATCTTATATTATGGGCCGGAAGGAGTTTATTGCATTTTTAGAAATTATCGGCTGATTAACTGCTGCTGTATCCATGGGTTAGAGTTAATTTGAGCTAGTTTGGGCTCAAATAGCCCTAAAGTATATCCAAACATAAGGTCTAGTTTGAGCCAGTTGCATCTAACTCACCCAAAAAAACTATCCCACCCAAGAGGTGCTAATTGGAGCTAGTTCTCCTCGTGCATTTATTGTCAATCTAACCCTATCATCCAAATACCTCTTTGGATGGAGTTAGTTCAGGGTTAGTCATGAGCTAGAAACTAACTCTAACCTCTAGCTAAGTTGAGTATCCAAACAGGGCTGTGTTGTTGTTGTTGTTGTTGTTGTTGCTACTGTTGCTCTTCTATATATATCTAGACATCATCAGAACATTAAGGTAACACTCTTCCTTGTTGCTATGTACCCTAGGATTGCATATTTAGACATTAAGTACAGTGCATGGTGCTATGTAGCCTCAGATATATTACATATGGCCCTAGTTAACCTAACGATAAATGGGTTACAGATATATTCAGTTAAAAGTCTGATTCACCGATTAGTCCCTTATCAGCCCCTTGCCTATATGGTACCAGCTACCGATATCCTGAACAGTGAGTATATATAAGCCATGGGATGAAACTAACCTCGATGGAAAACAGCAGTCGTTCCCAAAATTGTCCTGTGTAGGTACATCGAGAGGCATGTTAAGCACAACAGGCTAAACATCAACCAAATATATCTATGGCAGACAAAATAATCTCCAAAAGATAGCTTTAGTGTGGAGGTTTAAGCACGCTAGTAAAGCAAAACAAGTGGAAAGGTGTGTTAACTGCAACAGGCCTAACATTTAACAACAAGCAAACATAGTCATTCAAACTGGTATTGTGCCGGTCTAAGTACACTGGTTATTGTTAAATAAAAATGGAAAGGCGTGTTAACTACAAGATGCAGCAACCAAATGTAGTCATTCATAGTTGTATTGTTGAAACTGGTATTGATGAAATTGAACTGCACAGTTCATACTTGCACATATAGAACATCACGTTGTGAATAACTGGAATAAACAAGGCATACTACAAACAACCAAAGATAGCATTTGAAACTGGACACATGCTAACTACAAACAACCGAACAATCAAAAAACATTAAAAGAAGCATATGCTAGCTATAACAGGCTTAACAGCAAGCAAATATATGCATTCCTATTGGTATTTTTAAAACTGGATTGATGAAATGTACTGCACAGTAAATAATTGCACATATAGAGCATCACATTGTGAACAACTGAAATAAACAAGGCATACTGCAAACAACCAAATATACCAATTAAAACTGGATATATTCTCACTACACTACAAAAGGGACTCGACAAAACAAATCATGGGTTCCCCCTTGTGAAGAGGCACGGCAAAACAAATCATGGGTTACTCACTTGTGACAGATGGGCTCATTCCCGTGGGAAGAGCACGGACCCTGGATGCGCTCCATGTTGTCGCAGATGGGCTCCTTCCCCTTCGAAGAGCACGGCTGTAGGTGTCCTCCCTGATGTCGCAGACGGGCTCTTTCCCCTTGGAAGAGCAGATGGGCTCTTTTCCCTTGGAAGAGCTGGAGAGGGTACCCTCCTCGTGGTCGCCGTCGATGAGGTCTGACTTGGAAGCTGTGGATCCCAAGCTAGCGTCGCAGAACATGTCCTTCAGAAATGACAAAAGGGGCTCGATGGCGATGTAGGATGGCAAATTCTTGAAAGCGAGCCAGAGGAGATCAGCGGCAAGGCCATGGATGAGCTCGACGGCGGTTGAACCCGAGGGGTTGGGGCTGGGCCACTTAACCTATGACATAGCCCGCGTCAGGCCGTCGCTGCTGATGACCTTGATGTCATAGCCAGCGTCCGCGACATACCCGCATACTCTAGCCCGCTGATTGAGTGCCTACGGCCAATAATGGTCGTCAGCTTCCTCAGCGACGTCGGGCGAAGAGAGTGCGATACACCTCTTTTGGGCCAGTCGCTCCTCGAGCTCCACGGGAAGTGCAGCCAGGCTTAGGCTGCGATGCTCTAGAGTGGGTGATGGGGATCTGTGGGAAAGGGGGCGTTTGGCTGGCGTCATCTAAGAAACTCAGGGCGGCCTGGGTATGGAGATCGGTGGATAAGCTGCATGGGCCAACCGGCAGATGTTGACAATAGAGGCCTTGCGGCGGTGGTGGCAGTGACCTTGCTAGGGTTTCGAGCGAGGGAGGGGGTGTGTGTGTGTGCGCGCGCGTGCCCGAGGAGGTTTTGGTGTGTGTGTGTGTGTGTGTGGAGGGGGGCGTGTTTGAGGAAATGACGCGGTTAATAAAAAATTTACTACGCGGGAATCAAACGCGGGAGTGAAATGCAGGGGCTATTGAAAATTTGGATGATGGTGCATCGCACATGGTCCGGAAATAACAACCGTGTGTTATGAAATAGAAAAACCCTCGAGGCGGGCAGATATTTTCAAGGGATGCAGGCGGGAGCGGGAATAAGAAACATCACACATGGTCGAAACATAATAACCGTGTGTTATCAAACAGAAAAAAGCTACAGGCGGGTAGATATTTTTTGAGAGGGGAAGCCTCGTGGAGCCCAATGTACTGTGCAGATGTGCGTGACAGGGGCACCGGCGTGGCACACGGTTAGTGTGAGTGAACCATGTCTGTTGCGTAATCCGACTTGTCTAATGTTCATAAATTTGGCGAAAAATTACGTGGGAGAGGGTCAGAACACGAACACACTTGCATGTGGACCAAATATATGTATGAAAAGGGTGGTTTTGATGTTCAAATACCAAATGCAACTTCGATGTGGCACCTGTCTCACAAAGCGCACGGTATTGCATGCCCCCCTCGTGTCGGCAGGAAGGGAATCCTAAGCTATGAATGCATGCACTACAAAAAAACACTTCCATGATGATACGTGTTTGTCATAGTAGGTCACGTTTTTTGTCATGCATGTACATCCATGATGATTTTATGACAGAATCAAGATAGTCATACATGTGCTGTCGTAGAAGTGTTCCATGACAATACCAAAATTATCATCATGCAAGTGTCCACTTCCATGACGATAAATGCCGCGTCATGGAAGTGCTTTCGTCAAGGGTAACCGACACGTGGCATCCACCGTAACGGGTCGCCGTTAAGCTATCAGGTTTGGTTTTGGATCCGATAACCCGCTAACAGCCACAACCAATGGCGATTTTCCACGTGTAAAATTCTCATTGGCCGACGAAAGCACGTGTCAGCTCCGCGTTGGCACAGATGTCACTCATCCAATGGGCGAGATGCGCCTATGATATGTTGACACGTGGACCGGCCCAAAAGTGGCCCATAAAGTTTCAATGGGCAGGCCCAGCTAAAGGCCCACAAGATTTTGCAGACCATAATGGGCCGGCCCAACTAAGGGCCCACAAGATTTTGTAGACCATAATGGGCCGGCCCAGCTAAAGGCCCACAAGATTTTGAAGACACTAGTGGGCCAGCCCGTTAACAGGCTGCCATGTTTTGGGCCAAATGCCGGCCCATATTTGATTCGGTCCATTAACAGCCTGCCATGTTCTGGGCCTAATAAGGGCCCATATTAGATTCGGCCCGTTAATAGCCTACCACGTTCTGGGCCATATTACGGCCCATATCAGATCCGGCCCTTTAAGAGCCTTTCATTCTTTGGGCTAAATTATGGCCCATATCAGATTCGGCCCGTCAACTAGACGCTGTGCTTTTGGGCCCACTTGAGGCCCGGTTAGGATTTCTGTTTGCTAAAGGCCCATTTAATAGTACGGCCTGATATTAGTTTCGGCCTGTTAAAGGCCCGTTTAACATTTCTGCCCTTTATTTACTTCGGCCTATTAAAAGCCCATCATATAGTTGGGCCAAATTATGGCCCGCTTTGCATCCGGCCTGCTCACAGCCGATAATCTGATTGCGCGAAACAAGGACCGAGACAATTTTGGCCTGTTAACGGCCCGTGATGTGATTGGCACAATCATTGGCCGGGGTCTATTTCAGCCTGCTATCGGCCCGTGAGCTGTTCGGCACGATTCAGGCTAACCTACTTTTCAGCCTACAAAAGCCCATTGAATTTCTTGCCAAAATAGGGCCGGCGGTTTACTCGGCCTATTAAAGGCCCGAAACTACTAGTGGGCCAGTTTACATTTAGGCCTGTTAACGGACCAAGATGACTGGGCCCATGATGCGGCCCATACATAGTGATTTGCATGATGACCCGATTATGTACCGTAATTTTACGGTTTGGCCGGTTTACTTTTCATGGAGCGAAGACAGGATATATATACAGTAAAATAACTGCAGCATCATGAATAAGAAAAAACCTAGACTATACAATAAAGAAATTACGGCATATTACATCCACTAGGCATCAAAGTTCGCCACTATGATAATAAAGCACAAGTAGACAACAAATTACATACACTGGGCATCAAAGATCGCCACTAGTGCAAATAAACATGCCGACAAAATAATATACAAAACCGACAGCACTTCAATAGAGTTCAAGAAAGGTTAGCCCTGCTCGGGAGCTGCAGCGCAAGCAGCTGAGCAAGCTGATGAGACTGCGCTTTTTTGACGCTTATATCCTCCTCACTCTGAAAGAGAAACAAGCAGACAGATGACAGGTTTTGCACATATAAGTATCAGTGTTGACAATTCATCACATTTCTTATTGGCGAATAAAGTGACACAGTTTAAAATAGCATTAACACAATATGGTATTGTTCAGGTTAAGACATGGCAGGAAATGACATTGTGAAGGAGTTGGCAGCTTCACGACATCACTGTATTACAGATCAAGAACTCATAAGTATCAATGGTTAGTGTGCTGTCAATTTATCCCATTTCAGATTGGCAAAAAAATGGTTTAAATAATAGTAGAATGATATGACATTGTTCATAGTTAAGACATTGCAGAATATGACGTTGTGCTGTAGTGGGTAGTTTCACCACACCACTGGATTACGGATCAAGAACAGAAGCATACATGCAGTGCAAAAGAAGATCACTTGCTCTTTATAGTTTAATTTATATGGTATGAAGAAGGAACTTGGTTGTACAACTGAAAACTTAAATTGAGAAGGACAAACTTTTGTTTATGAACTTCATAATAAACTTTAAACATGCAATTTGATGCAAACACCAAAAATAAACAGCTGTTGCATTCATGCCTAACCAAATATACACAACAAAGTTTGAAGGCTTGAGAAGGACAAACTTACATTACTGGTGAAGACCGGCTCTATAAAGCCCTTGTCCATGCTGATGGGGGGGGGGGCAATTCAAGAAGTTTACCACATAATCTTCTTCATAAGCATTGCCTTTATTCTACATTTTGTTAAGAGTAAATATAGATGTGAAAATATAAGAAAAAATAGACAATATTTAAGATAAGATGAAGAGTGATGCTACAGAACCAAGTAGCTATAAATGTAAGTACACCGATACAGGCAAAAGGTACAACCAAGAGCAATGCAGAGCTAAACTTCTTCAGTACCATTGGTGTTATCCAACCTTATGGTAAGAGTAAATATAGATCTGATGTGTAGAAAATGGAGGGCACAGGAAAATATGCTGCAGAGTGATGGTACATGAACAACTAGCTGTAAATATAAGTACACTGATAAAGGACAACAGGTACTTACAAGAACAATGCAGAGCTAAACTTTTTCATTGGCATTGGGTATATTCTACATTAATGTAACCATTAATACAGATCTGATAATTTGGAGCGAACAATTGATAAGCAAGCTATCATGCATACTGCTGTCACATAATGAACCAGGTATGAATTCAAGTACAGTGATACAGGACAACAGGTACTAACAAGAGCAAATCAGCGGGCAGCATATTTTCGATATCCTGTCGTCCTTTTCAAACCGGAATTCTTCTTCGAGCAGATTTCCTGTAAAAGAGATCCGTAAGGCACATGCGGAAAAGTAGAAGTTCAAATTGTCATGTGATATCATAGATAGTACCTCATCCTGGGAACGAGAACAGTGCATACGAAGGTTTTTCCATTCAATGTCTTCTAAATTTAGCACAGGAGACTTCACCGGAAATTCGTTTATAGACTTGCCATTAAAGTGTGATTTCCTCAGGTAACACCGATACTGCTGCAATGCTTCCTTGAAAAGCTCAAGCAAGCTTTGCTTGTCATGACTATCCAAATTGACCCTCACCTACTTACAACAATGTAATGTAAATCATTGATGTGTTCAATCAGCAAAAAACAGGAAAATAATCACCATGAATAATAGCACTTACACGTAAGTGGGACAGGAAGATGTGAAAATGGTGGTTGTCTTCACTATAATCTTCCCATGATGGAATATATGCACGTAGTCCCTAACAACATTGAAAGCATTGTCTTTTAAACTGGGAATAACTGGAATGGGGTTCCAATCTGCAGGAATTGGCTATCTCTGCAGTTGGGATAGGTCTTCAGCTGGTGGACTTGCTGTACTATTTTCTAGAGTGGGATTTTTCTGTGGTACGGCTGGTGCTATGGCAACTAAAATCGGCATACCTTTTGCTAGAGTGCAGGTCCTGTGTGGTGGGCTAGTGGTGTGGCCAGTGAAGTATGGGTACAGTCTGCTGGAGTCGGTCCTACGTTTTGTGTCACTGGTTGTAGAGCCAATATAAGTGGGGTGCTATCTGATTTCTCCGGCACCACCACGTTTTTCAAGGACTTTGCTGGTGCTCCTTCAGGTTCGGCAATCACCCTCTTCCTTTTTGATGTCTAATGCACAAGAACAGCATTTGAGTGGAAAAACATGGTATGATGAAAGATGGAATATGCATTGATAATGGATGGGTATGGCATCTTGACATATATGATGAGTAAACTAAGCAGATGGCGGTGCAACAAAGTAGAAGAAATGCAAGACACCTTATGTAAGATACGCGCAATCAATAAAACCTTGCCAAACTATAACAGGCACCTTGATGGGTGAACAGGACAGGCCATCTTCCTTCGACTCCTCGAGGTCAGAATAGTCATTAGGATCATATTCTGAACAAGAATCTGCACGTGGGGAGCATATGAGTTTCATTGCATCCAGAATGGAACTCAATGCCTTGGTGCCAATTTTGTTAGTCATTGCAGTGTTCCACAATATTCTTCTGATGCGCGCATTCTGATATTCATTGTGATTATGTAAAATATCTAAGAAGCATGAAAACATAAATAGTAGTGAGATTATCTTTGTAATGCAGATGATATTCTAATATAGGGGCTCCCTTTAAACCCTTGTGTGCTATCACTGGATTCTGATGAGAGAGCCCATGTGTGCTGTAATATGGTGCGTGCATTAATATAATCTGGCACAAGTACACAAAAAAATAGGCTCCAGAAGTAAGGATAGTTGGCAGATGATAGGTTCACAATATACTGTATAGAGAGTTTATTGCCAAACCATGATAACAAGAGCACACAGCAACTAGGCAAATTATAGTGTACATAAAAGGAGTACACCATAACCAGCATATATAAATTGGGAAAGTGGAACTGGCTGGAAAATATGGTGTTGTATTGCCGCTACTAATTGAAAGCCTATCGATCATGTACAGGCCAGCTCTATCAGCTGTTGACTGCAGATGTCCCTGCTCCCCTTCCTGACAAGGAACATATTGTACGTACTAAATACATAATAACAAAAGAGGAACATGTTAAAGAACAAAAGAGGAATCATATTCTTGAGGTTCCGCTTCTTTCCATACAATGTTAGTTGCCCACTCATGATGAATCACAGCGCCCAAAGAAATGCAATTCCATGTTGTCTCTCTATATGTGGCCACATGCATTTGGAAAATCAAGTGGGAGTATTAGCTGACCAATTAAATGTGTGTCTGTTAACTAATATCAGTATCATATCACAATTCGTATTTGAAGAAGTAAGCTTTGGACTTATGATTGGTGTGTTGTTTAGCTTCAAGAGTGGACTGCTGCTAGTGCGACACAAAGCAGCTACACAGATCATAGTGTAGATATAACGGGAAAACCATAAGCATCACAAGTAAAATCAGGAAAGTGGAACTTGCTGGAAAATATGGGCTACTATTGCCGGTACGTCTAGAAAGGCTTCAGATACCAGCTCTCTTCAACTGAAGGTGCGGTACTTTTAATATCAGTGTAACTCTCAAAGGCGACACAACTCCCTGCATTTCCTTGCTAATCTTATAGGATTCAAGTGGGCAGGCCACTACAATTCCTATTCCTATGTTTACAAAATCCTACGAATCAAAGAGGCCCGAAGAGTTGAAAGTGTCCATCACAACCGACCGAATAGACCTCTACACTGCAAATGTCCCTGCTCCTCTTCACTACAAGGAACATACTGTACTACTATCATACTCCCTCCGTTCCAAAATATAAGTCTTTGTAGATATTTCCACTATGGATCACATACAGATGTATACAGATACATTTTAGAGTGTAGATTCACTCATTTTGCTCCATATGTAGTCCATGGTGGAATCTATACAAAGACTTGTATTTAGGAACGGAGAGAGTACTTATTAAAGAAGAACAGAAGAGGAACATGCTAAAGAAGAGCAAGCAGATTTTGGATAATAAAATGTTCGTTGCGCAGTGCCCACACATGATGAACTAGAGCGCATTAAGAATGCAACTCCCTGCTGTCTCTCTATATGTGGTGCATGTGCTTTTCGAAAGTACAGTAGGAACATTAGCTGACCAATTAAACATTATCTGTTTTAGTAATATCAGCATCATATCAGATTCGTATTTGAGCAACAAGTTTGGAATTATGAGTGGCATGTTGTTTAGCTTGATGGATTGAGGAGCAGTGCTAAGCAGCTATGATGATGGTACTAAATATAAAGGAATGTCTGCAAGCAAGTCATGTGACTTTCGTCATTTGGGTCAGTCAACCATTTCAGGCAATTGGATGAAGAACCTACGTCTCCTAACCCTTCTTCTTCCTCGTCTCTGATTCTTCCCCTACAGAACACCGCACTAGCGGCCGAACCACCGGCCCCGACCCCCCCCCCCCCGCCCTCCCCTGAACCGCCCCCAGCGCCTATGTTCCTCCGCCACCCCCACTCCCGCCCACACCTGCGTCGAGTTTTTTTCCTTCGGCGAGGCCCCACCACCGCCCCCACAACCACCGTCCCCACCCGAGCCCCTTCCTTCCATCCGGCGAACTCCGGTGAGCTCTCAAAAATTGATTGACTCAATTTTGAAATTTAATCTACTGTCATTTAACTAGTGTGGAATATAAAAGGGGAAAACCATAAGCATTGCGAGTATAGTGTTGAGCGTGCCATGGCGGATCTGAAGGTGCAAACCGGACAAAGGCAACTTCGCAACCAATGTTTGCTTTCAACTAACAAGTAAGATCCTAAGTGATGGACAAGAAATCACAGTAAAGTAGTGGCGATCTATTTTCTTGCTGCGATAAATAAGTTGAGCAGATACGAAAGAGTACCGCCTATGGTGCGGCACCGTGTATGCATCTGCTGAGAATTTGACGGTGCTGCGGTAGCGATGGCTGTCGGCAGTGTGGAAGCAGATCTAGGAGGGTAGACGGTGGCGGCGGGAGAAATATCCCGGCACGGTGGACGAGACGGTCGTAGGAGCGGCACCGGCAAGGTGGACAACGGCGGGGATGAAGCGAGAGGACGGGATGCAAGGATCCTGGTCTGAAGCCGTGGATGAGAGAGGTCGATCTCTTGTAATGGACGACGGCGTCGGGGTATCAGCTCCGGCATGGTGGAGGAGGACGGGGGTGGATGGGGTGGCGGACGGAGGAGGCTGGGGTGGAGAGGGTGTTTTGGCGCCCACGGAGTACGAATGGGGAAATGGAGGGAGAGAGGTAGGGGGAACCATGTCTTTAGGACATGCTTGTCTCAAATGCGGGGAAGTTTACCAACTTGTCCCCCGTTTAAAATTTCAGACATCACAGGAATATTGGGCTGCTGGGGATAGGACGGTAATCTCGCATACACCGAATATTTGCCGACGGAGATTTCGGCCGAGGAGAGTTTGTTTTGGCGCCCACCGTGTATGAATCCGGGTGAGAGGTGATTTCGGATGAGGAGACACAGTGTTTTGGCGCCCACCATTTATGAATCCGGGTGAGAGGTGGTTATGTCACGTTTGAGTGAAATTACAAACCTGCCCCTATCAAGACCTATTCAAATCGAGCCGACATGTGTTGCATGTCAGGGACAGGTAGTAATTTCCATCTCCCATATTTTGGTTTCGGGCGGTTACTGCGAGTTTGGCCGCTTCGTTCAAATTTTTGAGAAAAATCTTGCATGTTTACCATGCCAACTCAATTCCAATCCATTTTGTATTCTTTTTTTCGGGCAGGATCTATTTTCAATTCGAATAAAATTCTATATACATCATTTTTTATATACTTTCAAAAGCACAACAAAGAATTCTGCTCCTTTATATATATAATATGATTTACAAATACAATGATCTCAAAATCATAAGGTTGAATTCAAAAAACTTAAACCAAATTATGTTCTACTCAAATGTATGGTTTAGTAATATCTAGATATTAAGTAACATAGATGCGCGTGAATTCATATGAGTATCCATGTTTGATAGATCAATTTTGGTTCGAGTATGAATTACATGTATCATCATTTCGAATTCAAATATTTGAATCCCTTTTATGTTGACATTTTCTATACACGCAACTAAATATTTGAATCTCCTTTCACGCCCATCTCTCTCGCATGCTCCTTCATGTAGCTATCACTCTCTTTTCTCCAGCTCACCCGCACGCTCACTCATGTTTCTCCTATTTTCGCAAACATGGTCTCTCGACGTCTCCCTTGAGAAGTGTCACACTCTCCCTATCATTATACATTACACGGTTTTCATTATCTCTCATGTCTCTATCATTCTCTGGTATCACTAGGTACCTAAGCTTTCTTTTTCACCGCCACACACACACTCTCACTCATCTTTCACTTTGTCTTTATCTCTAGGGTTCTCTCACGCACCCTACATCTTTCTAGATATGACTCCTACCACTAAAATTACTCTCTCCCACACACACAACGTTTGTTGCGATCTCCTTTCCATCTTCATCTCAGTTATAAAAGTGACATTATTCATTTGTTTACCAATCAGACAAACTCTCCCCCCTTTCTCTCTCTCTCTCTCACACACACACACACAAAACTCCTGCTTCCACTCCCCCTCCCGACTACCTTCTCTCTCACACACACACAAAACTCTCGCTTTCGCACCCCCGACTCATATTTCTCTCACAAACATTGATCGACTAGCCTCCAGATAGGTTTATACATCCGCACACTCTTGCTTCCACTATCTCGTACATGTCTCTCTCGCTCCTTGTATCTATGTAGATTTTTCGTCCCTGCTTGAGACACACCCTCTCAATCGTGCACACACACACTATCACCTCATTTTATGGTGATACCTCTCACACACACACTCTTTGTGTCTTTGTCACACACGCACTCCGTCCTCCTCCTCTCTCCCTCTCTCTCTCTCACACACACCACACACACACATGGGCTTTTTGCAACAATATACCACTTCTCGAATCTTGAAACCAACCACATTCCTCCCTTATCTCATCAAAACCGCCAAAGGAATATATTTTGAGTGAAACATAACATATTTTTAGTGATATACGTATTTCAAAACTAGACTCTTTTCTATCAAATCGGTGAATATGTATTAATCTACTTTGAACATGTTGCAACGCATTGGCACATTGCTAGTTATTACTATTGTATAATTTTTTGGACACCAAACAAACGGTGGAGTACATATACGAAGAGAAGAGGTGCACGCACGCAGTCGGTCCCTCGCTGTCTCGCACACATGAGTGTTACGTAAAGGCACCGTAACCAAATAAACCCTAAAACCCTAGGTGCATGATTGCTGCATGCGCGGGTACCGGGTACGTGGTGGAGCGCACCTTTGTAGGAATAGTCAGCTCATGTGATAATTTAATCCGTAGGAGTTAATGGTCGGGACCACAGGTGAACGACCTGGAGGCGGTGGCTTGTCAGTCGCCACTGATCGAGTAGCCACGTTTAAAATATCATTTTTTTAGCGGGGTAAGAGTTCCGATTTTCAATGGTGCGTTATACTAGTTTTCAGAATGATTGGTATGGAGCGGAAATGGAATTCATAACTACTACCTCCGTCCTGGTTTACTAGTCCCCATCGTATTTTGGGTCAAAGTTTGTCCACGAATTTTACTTGTAAAATGTGAATGGAAAATGAGATTTCGTTATACCCAAACAAAAAAGGACTAGAGGGAGTGATTGCTCTGACACGGACATGACCTCTCATAGCGCAGGCATTGAACCGGCGCGCCGGCCAAGAGGGCCCCACTCGCTGCATGCCAGGCTGAACACGCCTCCTCGCCGCATGCAACTGACTTCAGACTGCCCCACCTGCCTCCATTGAATCCGCGCGTGTGCCGGCAACACGTCCTTCCGCGAGCCGGCCGGCATTTTAGAACACAACGCCGGTTGGCTCCTCTCGTCCGCCCGCTATTTAAACAAGGCTAGACGCCTGGCAAAAACCGCACCACACCGCCGCTCCCCATATCCTCCTTGCACTATTTTCTCCACACTCTCCATAGCATCTGGTGAGCAGGAAGACAAGTTCTCCGGCATAAAAGCCGGCTGGGTGCCCCGGCGAGCCAGGCAACTCGCTGCCCCACCTCCCTCCCCGCCCCAGGCCATTAGTACCATGGGCGAGGCTGCAGGCGGGCAAGGAGAGGAGCAAGCCACCGCTCCAAGCTGGCCCCAGGTGCATCAACTCGATGCTCCAAGCCTGCTCGCAGAGGAGTGGCCAGTTGCTGCACGCCGGCACACGGGGGACCATGGCGTCCAGTGCACCGTGGTTGGCTGCGCCATCCGACGCAAATGTTGGAGGAACCACGGCATGCTGGCGGAGGTGGCCAACATGTCGGCGGCCACCGCCGACATCGAGGAATAGTAGACCACGGGAGCCACCGCCGCTCCGAACCCACAAATGCTACGACCACCGCGTTGCCGGCAGACACCCGGTGTGTTGCCCGGTTTGGCTCAAAACATCGTGGACCCCAGCCGCGGCCGGCATTAGAAATTATACCTGCTTCCAGAAGTTATTTGCGTTTAGTCAAAAAATGTCCAAACTACAATTAATTATGTATGGTCTTTGACTTGTTGTGCTTGCACTGGTAGTAGGAACTAGAAATTTTTCTTTATTTATAACTCTCCTCACATTTTTTGGGCTTTGAAGTGAATCATGGTTGTGGACATTATCTATGAATGTGCAGATATCTGTGAACATGAGTTTGATGTGGAAGTTGAACTTGGAATGTTGGGCTTGCGTGTGAACTATACCATGTCCAATGCTTCGTCTGTTATTGTTTGGAAAGTAACTGTTATTACATGACCCAAAAAAAATATTATTTTGTGCCACATCAGTAGATGCACGGACATCACAACAGGCATGCTGACTGGATAAACATGTGAACCTAGCTATTATGAAGGAAAATATGTATTGAGAACAATTTTAGATAGCAGGAGACGCCTAGCCTGCTCTGCCTCTGCTAGCTTCTTTCTGGCTTCTTCCATCTCTTCTTTGGCTTGGGTGAAGAGAGCATTTGATTGCTCTTTTCGCTTCTTTAGGAACTCAGCTACATTCTCAAGGGCTGCTGCATGCTTTCTTTCAGTCTTTACTAGAGCCACGAGGACACGAACAGTTGATGACTCCACCTGGCTTGTGTGTAAACCAGCATCATCTGGGAATTTGCACCTTGTGTCTAATCCAGCATCATTAGGGAACGGGCACCTTGTGTGTAATCTAGCCTCATTTTGGAAACATGATCTCAAGGTTGACCATACTTCCCTCCTCGCAGGAACTGCATCCTGACATGAAGTTACTTCTTTTTTAGATCAATAGTCAGAGCAACCCAGATCCATTTAGTAGAAGCCAGATAAACAGGACTCGGAGAAGTGAATTCAAAAGGAGAAATATAAAAACAGACTCCAAGGTGAGAACACTCACTTCCTACATCAAGCTAAAAACGAAAGCATTAGGACGATTAAGACTCTTCTTATTACACATCTAAGAACACGAGGCTAAGAGAAATAGAAACTACAACATATACACATCGAAGAACACGAGGCTAAATGAAAGTAATTGAAAGGCTGTTACTTACCAAAGCTCATTTTACCGGTTCAGTGCAGCTCCTCTTTAAGTTGCCATGTTCCTTGAAGATGTCCCCAATATCCCGTGTTTGGTCTTCATAGCTCCTCTACATTTTCGCACTCGTAGTTTTAAAATCTCAACATGGCAAGAAAAATATAGTAATACTTACGCATCTTGTGGACAACATTAATGCACTCATCTGCCATGTTAGAGAATCTCCAACAGAAGCGCAACGCGCGGCGCGTTAAAAAAGCGTTTACAACGCTGGAATAGCCAGTTTTTGCGAGCCACGGAGTGCTGGCTCCAGCGGCCGCTGCAAACAAATTGCGCGCGCACCGCTCCAGCAGACGTGCTATATTTTTTCTCCTTTCTACTCCGACTCGATACACATTTGACTCCGAGTCGATACTAGCATAGATAGATACATCGATAGTTCTAACCATAGATATAGCATAAATAGATTAAAAAATAGATAGTTCAACTACTCCTCGACGTCCGACTCCGCCTCGGTGATGTCCTCCTCCGACGTCTCAATGTAGGCGTCAAGATACCAATCGTCGTCGGAGTCCCAGGGCGACGCTGCTTCTAGCTTGATGTTGAATTGAGCGGCCGCCTTCTGCGTATGCCTGTCCTCGCGATAGGCGGCTCGCTCCGCCCTCCTCTTCTCCCTCTCCGCCCTCCTTTGCGTGTAGAACTCGCGCTTGTTGATGATGCCCTGCGGGAAGCGTTGGCGCCACAACGCCATGGCTTCCTCGTCCATCTCGACGATGCTGAGACGGTGCTCCCACCTCCGATTGTCGCGACGATCCTCGTCAGTGATAAGCCGCGGCGGAGGCGTGAGCTCCTGAGCCCGCTCCCGCGTTGGTACATTGGGGAAGTTCATGTCCCTACGAGGTCGCCGGAGGCGCCACGCCGCCGCGTCGTACGCGCGGGCGGCCTCGTGGGCGGTGTCGAAAGTGCCGAGGCCGAGGCGCATCTCGCGGAACCGGATCTCGGCGGAGAAGCTGCTAGAGGGGCATGCGCGGACGCCGCGATAGCCCCAAGTTTCTCGACGGCGTGGTGGCATGGTGGTGTGGCGGCGGCGAGGTGAGAAAGAGCGGGGAGTGAGTGGTGGCGAGGCACAGAGTAGTGGGAGGGCGTTGGATTTTATAAAGCACGCCGGACGCCGCGCGCCAAAACTAGCGCGCCTGGCCGTTTTTTCCCGTGCGCGCGCGATCCTTTCCCGACGTCCCTGCCATCTCTACTCTCTTCTCTACTCTTATATCTATATTATATTATATATTTATTTTATAATTATAGTTATCACTACTTCTTATAAAAAACAGAGTTGGTGATGATGGTGTGCCTGCCATCCTGCAATATAGGCCGTCCGATTTTTATCTGACGGATAGGAAGGAAACTATGGCAATTTTGCAAAAAGATACCCGCACCTCTCTCCACATTTGCAGATAAGGCCTTCCCTCGTTTATCCTTTTCTCCCACAAGATAAACTACTCATACAAATGCATCTTGATGTTCCGTGCAACGCATGGGCATCTTGCTAGTTCTAAAAAAAATTCCACCATTTGCCACACTACTGGTTGCAGATGAAGAACCTACCCAAGCACAACACAATACAGCAGCGACGCACAATTACAAGGTGATATTTTGTTGGACAATGCAAGCTATAACCAATTACTTTTATGGGAACAATAGCAACCAGGAAATTTGAAGGATAGGTATGAACAAAATTGGAACTGCACATGTACTGCTAAGAGATTCAATATACACATTACCAATCGAGGAGGAGTACGATGGTCGCGGCGGCCTCTGTGCATCATGGTCGGCAACGGAAGTCAGTTCATTGTCGACAACGGTGGTGCTTCTGCGCTTGGCATCGGCTTCCGGGAAGCAGATCCGAGACCGTGGAAGACGGTGCCGGGGAAGAGGCTCCGTGTACGACGACGATGGTGGACCGGCTCTAGTGCGGCGTACGACATCGTTGATGAGGCAGATGCGCTACGATCGACAAGTGCACCGATGTAGAAGGGGAGGAGCACGAAGGCTGCGGTGCCGTGGAGAAGTCTATTTTGCGGCGGGGATAGAAAATGGGGAGTATTCAGGTGTACTACTCTGGGTGCCGGGGTGGGGTTGGCTGGGTAGGGTGAACCTGAAGTTACCAAAACAGCCCCTTACCCACCAGCATCTGTAGGCCTATTTCGAAGGGTATGATGGTAACTTTGCACTGCTCGAATCAGGGTCGCGGGAGATTTTTCTCGCCGACCTCA
Source organism: Thinopyrum elongatum (assembly GCA_011799875.1). NCBI lineage: Eukaryota > Viridiplantae > Streptophyta > Magnoliopsida > Poales > Poaceae > Thinopyrum > Thinopyrum elongatum. The sequence continues at coordinate 129,311,459 of CM022298.1, forward strand.
AAATTTTGTAACACTGAACTCCCCGTTTGGCGTGTTGGGTGATTGGGCTAAGCAACTAGCGAGTAGGTTTGACCGAAGTCAAACTTCCTAAATTTTGACCAAGTTTATAGAAAAATATAAACATTTACCATAGCAAATATGTATGATGTGAAAGTACATTCAATAATGAATCTAATGGTATTTATTTGTTATTGTATATGTTAATATTTTTTGTTATAAACTTTGTGAGAGTTTACAAAACTTGACTTTGACCAATGCTAATACGCAGACTTAAATAAAAATGGAGGGAGTACACATTTGTTTTCTTAGTTTGTAGTGGAATTAATCATTTGTTGTAATCGTGGAATAAATATATTAGGCTACTGACTTCGAATGTAATGGTTTATACAATTCAATAGTTAGAATCATTGTTGAATTCCAAGATGTATATGAGATCTATAATACTTCACAATATGCTCAAACTCACATAATCTCAGTCAAATGAAAATCTAAATGCATTTCATAGTTATTACTTTGTAGGATGCAACAAAACCAACCATAACTCTATATGATCCATTATAAAGCAACATTTTGAACACATCCCAATGTGTGAATGAAACATGTAGAGAGAGCTTGCGAAGATGGAGCAAATAGGGCGGGAAAGATTGTATGTATGTGGGCGAGAGAGTAGGAGACAAACCTAACGAGAGAGAGAGAGAGGAAGAAGTTAGGTCTGTGAGAAAGATGGAGACATGTAATATACGTGAGATGCGTGTGCAACCAGATTTTGTACATGTGGAAGGAGAAGAGACAACGGGTTTGATGAGAGAGCTAGAAAAACGTGGATGAGAGGGGAAGGATCTCGTGGGTTGAGGGATTGATAATTTTGTGCGGGAGAGAGGGGGGAGGAGTCAGTCAGCCGTCGTGACATCATCCTGCTTCCAAATGGCCCCACATTCTCTAGTGCAGTGTGGTCGCCGTCTTCGATCTCCTCGATGCCCTCTTTGAAGATTGAGGTGGTGTGCATGCTGGGGTGCGGAGAAGCACAAGCGAGAGTGGTCACCATATAACCTTGGATGGGGATGAATTGTGTGTTCGGGGGAGGGGGGAGTGTGTGTGTGTGTGTCAGATATTGAGAGAAATCAAACCTATGGAGAGAATGTGTGTGTATGTGACGGAAAGCTACATGCTAAATAGGGTTTTCACGAAGAGATTGTGCGTGTGAGATAGAGAGCCATGTGCGGGCCTTGAGGTGGGCAGGGGCCGGGTGAGGGTGTCAAAATGTGTGTGTTGATGCATGTGTTACATGCGATCGTGCGAGGGACGGACGGATCGAGAGAGATGGTTGTTGTGTTACGGATGCTCCTCTCTCTCACACACACACACACAAGTACAAATAGAAGACCGTTCTCTCATGTATACGCAACATATCGGCATCTCTCTATGTCTCACTCATGCATGATCATTTGCGCATTCACACCTCTCTATGTCTATATCACACGCACACCGTCTCCACATTGCCCTTCTGCCACAACACACATATGGACACATACGTGAGTTCTCTCTCAGTCACACACACATAATCAGTATTAAAAAAATGTCTAGGGCGCACCTAAAACGTCCAAATCCAAATAAGCATGAACTGAAGCTAAATTCAAATATATGGAAATATTTTAGCGTGAAGAACTTTTCTGTAGCGACCCAACCCAAAATCGGTCAAATCTCTGTGTATCAATACCATCCCAAGATCATGCTGGCACACACAGTACATTGATGAAAAATTCAAAGTTCAATCACACCTGATTTATTACACGATTCTCATATAGAGTCTTTATTACAATAGAATAAATTTGGCCGAAGGCCAACTCATGAGAAAAAAAAACTAAATGCTGCGGAAGCGTAGACAAAAAGCGAGTCCATCCGACTCCATAGGGCAATCACCGAGCGTAGATCGTAGCCTCACTCCAGGTCGGAAAAATCCTCTGCAACATGAGACGTTGCAGTCGTGTAGGTCAGCATTTTGAATATGCCAGCAAGTCATAGAGAGAACAGTAATAATAAAGCTAACACTATATGCAATTTGGCTGTGGGGCTCTAACTTTAAGTTTTTGCGAAAAAGCCAATTTTTTTTCCTAAAACAAAAGGACTTGCTTGCAATTACTACAAATTATTGGTTGTTATTGAGATGGTTCCGCCAACCAGTGTCTCATACCCGAAATCATTAATAACCCATCAATTAATTAATTATGTTCGGTGTTGAGATTTTCGAAATACTCCAATTCCGGAGGTTCAGTTGTCCGTAACCGGGGACACGGCTAATCGATTAGGTTTCCGCTCTATAGAGTCTTGTGCACTTTACCCGCAAGAATCGGTCCCTCCTTTATGTCTTCACACTGCGTGGTGTTTGAAGACGGGACAAACAAAACAGGGTCTTCCGTAGAGATCCTCTGGGCCACTGCTGGTGCCCATCCATAACCTACCATTCTTCTACATCTGCTGGCACCGTCCGTCCAGAGTCACACCTAGGGTCGACCAAGCCAGAGCCCATAATGGCTTGCGGCTGCACAGGTAAGCTTCTGTTCAAGGTGTATCCATCCGTCTCTTCGTGGCTGGGTGAAGCTTTCCGCAAGATGTCATGGCACTTCTCCATGCATCCCGGCCATCCGCTGGTTGCTCCAGGGTGCCCATCAATCCGTCATCCACCCAGTAGTGAATTTGAAGTCCATCTTGAGCATCGTGAAGTCATGGGGTTGTCATCATCTTGACTCTCACATCTCCCATATGAATCACTCAACCAACCCCGTCTACGAGCATAGCAAAATAAACTACATCGTCCCAGGCAAAGGTAACATAGGGATTTTGGGTCATCCTACCACATGATACTACTCAAGACTTGATTCAATTTCTCCTACTGCATGCATGGTGGGGAAGAAATTCTACTAATGCAATTAAAACATAGGTATCAAAATTCATGATCAAGACTTGCCTTGCTGACGATCTTCGAAAGCTAGCGACTCGTAATAGCAAGCCTCGCACTTCGGGAATTCTATCGAAACAAACAAAGCATAATAAGCATATATTATACATTATACTAACATAACAGCAAGTAACTTAGTAAATGACAAACAACATAACACATAATGAAATCCAAAGAAAAAACCAAAGAAAGTCATAAAAGCAAAAGTTTTTACTATAAGTGAAACCAACTACAAAAATAGTTTTCTAGCAATAAAACTTTCTTTAACAGAACTAAAATAAGGTTTTTATTAAACAACAGCAAATAAATTTAATGCAAAAAATAATCGCATTAAAAGCTATTATAAAACTCCTTTTATGCCTAAAACAAGTTTCTAGTAAGAAAAAGAAATAAACAACTAAAACATTTTTTTCTACAAATAAAAGTTCCACTGTTAATTCTGCAGAAACTAATCTGAACAAAACAAAAATAATAAAAGAAACTAATTTAAAGGAATTTAAAGCAAAAGAAAAATTGCAAAAGTGATAAAAAGCTAAACAGTACTTTTTTCGAGATAAAATATTTTTAATAAATTTTAAATTAACCAAACTAAACCTACTGATAGCTAAGATCACAAGAAAACAGTAGCAAAAAGAAATGCCCTGAAATACTAATCCTAGCTCTAGTTATCGCAAAATTTGGTGATCTGAACAAAATTCTCGCAAATAAAATTTTAAAACTTCAAACATGTCCAAAACTGATATCTACAGGAAGTTCATAGAATTTACAATCTAATGCAAAAAGAATCAATCAAAAACTCTAAATAACCTAAGAGAAAATGATTTTACAAAGCTGGAACTTTTCTGTTTTGAAAACAGAAATGAAAAAAAAACGGCGCTAACTGGGCCGAAAGTGGGCGATCTATAACTAAACAACGCTCGAGCGAAATATAAATTAAAATGTATACGGCTAATAACTAAACAGATCGGTTCGATCTAACTAAATAAAACCGTAACTAAACCAGGAAAATAAACCGATCTACTAAGAAAAAACCTAACCCTTCGCGTGATCTAATCTAGGCCGTTGGTTGCAGATCGGACGGGAGGGGAGGTGGCGGCTTACAGTGGCGATGGCCGACGACGAACAGAGGACGGCGGCGGTTGGCGTCGAGCAGGGCGGGGTCTTCGGCGGTCTCCGCCATCGATAAGGGTGTCGGGGAGGCGCGTCTCGGCGAGGGCGACTCGGAGGTGGTGTTGGTGGAGTTCGGGAGCAGCTGAGGCGAGTGGGACATCGATGGTGCGGCTCGGGTGCCCGCGGCTCCGGTGGCGATGCTTGGGACGACGGCGTCGGCGGTTCCTGGGCGTAGGAAAGGTTTCAACGGGGTGCGCCTGGTCGAGGGTGATGTGTGGATGGAAGGGGGGTCGAGGTGGTGCTCACCGGCTTTGGAAACAGCGGCGGACGGCGGCGGCTGTGACGTGATCGGTTCGGAGGTGAAGGCGGCTGTGGTGGGTTTTGGAGGAGGGTTTTTGGGGGTGCGACAGAGGAGGGGATTGGCCTTTTATGGGGCATCTTCGTGGGGCAGGGGGCGACTCGGGATCGCGATCCCTGGAAGATCGGAACCGCAGCGGCGCTCTGGGCGTGCTTTGTGTAGCGAGGCGTGGATGAGGGGAAAGAACAGGGGCGGGCCCCGCGGGTCAGTGAGGGAGAGAGAGAGAGAGAGCGAGCGGGCGACCGAGGGGAGAGGGAGATCGGGTGCGGGCGCGCTGGGCTGGCTGGCTCGGCTCGGCTCGCTGGTGGGCTGCGGCGTTGCTGGGCTGGTTGACCTGGCCGCCCGCTGGGGTTTTCTCTATTTATTTTTTGAAATAAGACAGAAAGAAAAATAAAAAACAGAGAAAATAAAAATACTTTTATATAGGACATATATATATCAAAATACTTAGAAAAAAATAACCTATAATATGAACTATTTTTCAGAGGCAAACTAAAAGCTTTATAAAACATTTTTTTTTAAATTCCAAATAAAACTCAAATTTGAATTCAAAACTTTTGGCATTGTTTTCTTCTGACATTTTTGGAGTGTCATGTTAACTCCTCTCATACTTTTGCTCAAGTATTTGTCAGGGATATTTGAAATGAATTTTTCAAATGCCAAGTTGAATCCAAATTCAAATAGAACTCAAATGCCTCTGAAATTTCCAAATGCCACTCAATTCAAACAAAATGCATAGATGCTTAGCTAATAATTGTAAAACATTCCAAATTGAAAATTTGGGATGTTACAAACCTACCCACCTTAAGGTGAATCTCGCCCTCGAGATTCAGGTTGGCTAGCAAATAGGTGCAGGTGGTCTCGACGAAGATATTCTTCTCGCTCCCAGGTGGGCTCCTCCTCGGAGTGGTGGCTCCACAGAACCTTGCAGAACTTGATGATCTTGCTGCGGGTAACTCCGTTTGGAGTCTCGAGAATTCTGACAGGCTTCTCCTCATAAGTCAGATCACTATCGAGTTGTATGGCCTCTAGGGGCACTGTGTCTCTCATAGGAATATCGGCCATCTCAGCATGGCATTTCTTCAGCTGGGAAACATGAAAGACATCGTGAACTCCTGACAATCCTTCCGGCAATTCCAGCTTGTATGCAACTTCGCCTCTACGTTCAAGGATTTTGTATGGGCCTATGAACCTGGGTGCTAACTTTCCTTTAACACCAAACCTCTTGATTCCTCGAAGTGGAGACACACGGAGAAATGCTCGGTCTCCTACTTCGTACGTTATCTCCTTGCGTTTACTGCCCGCATAACTCTTCTGTCTTGACTGAGCTATCTTAAGTCTGTCTCGAATCAGCTTGACCTTCTCTTCGGAGTCTCTGATAAGATCGGGACCAAAAAGCTTTCGGTATTCAACACCATCCCACAACAATGGTGTTCTGCACCTCCTTCCGTATAAAGCTTCGAAAGGGGCCATCTTCAAGCTGGTCTGGTTGCTGTTGTTGTACGAGAACTCTGCGTATGGAAAATTATCATCCCAGCTAGATCCATAGTCTAGCGCACAGGCTCTCAACATGTCCTCCAGAATCTGGTTGACTCTCTCGGTCTGTCCATCTGTCTGCGGATGAAAAGTTGTACTGAACTCCAGCCTCGTAGCCAAAGTTTCATGCAACTTATTCCAAAACTTTGAGGTAAATTGTGTTCCTCTATCTGACACAATACTCCTCGGAACTCCATGCAGACATATGATCCTGGTCATGTATATCTTGGCTAACTTAGCGCTGGTATATGTGGTCTTCATGGGAATGAAATGAGCTACCTTGGTCAAGCGATCAACCACTACCCAGATGGAATCATAACCTGAACGAGTTCTGGGTAATCTTGTGATAAATCCATTCCAAGTTTTTCCCATTTCCACTTGGGTATCGGCAAAGGTTGAAGTAACCCTGTCGGCTTCTGATGTTTCGCCTTTACTCACTGACCAACATCGCATACTGCTACGTACTCGGCAATATCCTTCTTCATACCTGTCCACCAGAAACTTTCCTTCAAGTCTAGATACATCTTTGTGTTGCCTGGGTGAATCGAGTATGGTGAGTCATGGGCCTCCTGAAGAATTAACTTCCTGACCTCTGGGTCATTGGGCACATAGATACGATCCTCGAACCATAAAATTCCGTGCTCATCCTCACGAAAACCTTTAGCCTTTCCATTACTCATCCTTTCCTTTATCTCTGCAATTTCCTTGTCCGTTTTCTGGGCTTCTCGGATACTTATGGGCAGAGTGGACTGAATATCCAGGGTGGTTACAAATCCTCTAGGTACTATCTCCAGTCGAAGCTCTCTGAGATCGTCGGCTAACTCCTGAGGTAATCCTCCAGTTACGAGGTTGTTCACATAGCAGTTACGGCTCAAGGCATGTGCTACAACATTTGCCTTCCCTGGGTGGTAATGCAATCTCATGTCATAGTCCTTGATTAACTCAAGCCATCTCCTCTGCCTGAGGTTCAACTCCTTCTGCGTGAAAATATACTTCAAGCTCTTATGATCCGTGTAAATATCACAACTGTTTCCGACAAGGAAATGTCTCCAGGTCTTGAGTGCATGCACTATGGCTGCTAACTCCAAATCGTGTGTGGCATAATTCATCTCGTGAGGTCGTTGCTATCTGGAGGTATAAGCTACAACTTTTCCTTCCTGCATGAGCTCTCCTCTGAGTCCTTGACGAGAAGCATCACAATATACCTGGTAATCCTTGTGTATGTCAGGCAAAATTAGCACTAGAGCTGTAACCAAACGTTTCTTCAGCTCCTGAAAACTGGCTTCACAATCCTCGGTCCAAATGTACTTGGTTTCCTTCTTCAACAGCTCAGTCATGGGTTTAGCAATCTTGGAGAAATTATCAATAAATCTCCGATAATATCCTGCAAGTCCGAGAAAACTGCGGATCTCCTTGACTGAGGTGGGGGACTGCCATTTGGTGACCGATTCAACCTTGGTGGGGTCGACTGCTATTCCTTCTCCTGAAATAACATGTCCGAGGAATCCTACTTCCTTCAGCCAAAATTCACATTTGCTAAACTTGGCATATAACTGATGTTCTTGGAGTTTCTCTAGAACTAGACGCAAATGTTCATTATGCTCTTCCTCGCTCTTGGAGAAAACCAATATGTCATCGATGAACACCACGACAAATTTGTCCAGATATTCCATAAATACCTTATTCATCATGCTCATGAAATACGCAGGGGCATTAGTCAATCCGAATGACATGACGGTATACTCATATAAACCATACCTGGTGGTGAAAGCTATTTTGGGTATATCATGTTCATGAATCTTCAACTGATGATACCCTGATCGAAGATCAATCTTGGAGAATACTTTGGCTCCAACTAGCTGATCAAATAAATCATTAATCATCGACAGAGGGTACTTGTTCTTGATGGTCACATCGTTCAACGAACGATAATCCACAACAATTCTCACGGTTCCGTCCTTCTTCTCTACCAAAAGAACTGGGGCTCCCCAAGGTGACGAGCTTGGCCGAATATATCCCTTCTCCAATAACTCATTAATCTGCTTCTTGATTTCTTCCAAATCATTCGGGGGCATCCGATAAGGTCTCTTGGATATTGGGGCTGTGCCGAGCAATAACTCTATCAGAAATTCAATGTCTCTGTCCGGTGGCATTCCTGGTAATTCCTTCGGAAATATATCGGGAAAATCTTGCACTACTGGCACTTCTTCCTGTACAACTCCCATGAGGGAATTCATCTGATTCTTCATCGGTGTGCATCTGGATACATACTTGATCCTCTTCTGCTCTGGGGTGGTGAGCAAAATCGTCTTGCGGGCACAGTCGATGTTTCCTTCAAACTTCGTCAACCAGTCCATGCCTAAGATCACGTCCAATCATTGGGATTCCAATACTATGAGGTCTGCGGGAAAATCATGGTTTTCGATGCTGAGGGTCGAATGACAGCCTAAGCCTGCCGTCATCTCTCCTCCTGGGGAAGTGACCTGAAGAGGGCTTCTAAGGGTTCTAGTGGGCAACCCATATTTTTCCACAACTACCCTTGATATGAATGAATGCGTTGCACTGGAATCAAAGAGTACCAATACTGGACATGAATTTAATAAAAACTTACCAACCACAGTGTCTGGTTGATCATAGACGTCCTCCACGTCGATGTGGTTCACCTGGGCACGAGGAAAAGGATTGGGCTTCTTGGTAGCTGAGTTTCTGTTGCCGTTTCCATTTCCCCGCATGGCCTCCGAACAATCGGTGGCATAGTGTCCTGTCTTCTGGTACTGGAAACAGGTGATATGACTAAGATCCTTCTGAGCCGAAGCAGGGCGGTGCTAGTTGCCATTGCCTCCATTGCCAGAGTTGAAGTTGCTATTGTTGTTGCGATTGTTCCCATTCCCTCCATGGTTATGTCCTTCATGGTTATGTCCTCCATGGGTGTGATCTCCCGGGTATGGGGTGTAGCGAGGCTTCTGCTGAGCTCTCGAGTTGTACTTCCCCTAGCTATACTTTCGCTTGCGGCTATCAATCTGCTATTCCTTGCCTTCCAGGATGATGGCCTTGTCTACCAGCTCCTGGTAGTTATTGAAGGTGGCCACCATCAGTTGCATTCCCAGCTCATCATTGAGTCCTTCGAGGAACTTCTCTTGTTTCGCGGCATCGGTAGCCACATCACCCTGGGCATAGTGAGCTAACTGGCTGAACTCATCCACGTACTGCCCCACAGTACGATTTCCCTGGCGTAAGTTGCGAAACTCACGCTTCTTCAGACTCATTGCTCCAGCTGAGACATGAGTGGTGCGGAAGGCCTGCTGGAACTGATCCCACGTGACTGTAGCAATGGGATAGGTGGTGGTGTAGTTCTCCCACCAAGAGGCTGCGGGTCCATCCAGTTGATGTGCGGCAAAATGCACCTTCTCAGCATCTGTGCATTCAGCAGTTGCTAGCTCCCTTCCGATCTTGCGAAGCCAATCATCAGCTACAATCAGCTCGGTGCTACTAGAGAACACCGGTGGATTCAGCCTTAGGAAATGGGTCAGGTTGTCGACAGGGGGTAGTGGCGGTGCGTTGTTGTTATTGTTGTTGCCTTGGTTCTGGATGAGCATCTGCATCAAGGCATTCTGCTGCTGGATCAGCTGGGTGAGCTCCGGCGGGAAAGTGAAACCGGTGTCACGTCTTAGAGGCATCTGGTGTTTTGGAGTGGATGAGAAATTAGAATAGAACAAGGGTCGAAAGAGAAAATAGCACTACCCAAATGAATGCACAAGCATTATCACACCAATCATTTATTCATTCATCTCAAACATAGTTCAATCTCGGATTACAAAATCTCACGACTAATCGAAAATAGCGGCCTACTAGTCAACGATAAAATAAAAATAACATGGCGGTCAACTAAATGTTCTCCTGAGATATCCTTGCGTCCTCCAGTGGTGCGTCTTCTGGTGCGGCGTCCTCTGGCGGTGCGTCTCCTCTTGTTGTGTCCTTCAGTGGAGCTCTCCTCGTAATCCTTATCATTGCTCACAAGGGGTCCATCGTCTCCACTCGGAAAGAGGTCTTCCCCCTGGTCCATATTCTCCTCCAATGTGGCAACATATTTCTTTAGGTTCTCGATTCTCTCCATAAAATCCTTGACCTCCTCTTCACCTTCAAGGAAGTCCTCGCGTGCTTTCTCCTCCAGTTCCAGTTCACGGAACAACAGCCTCCTGAGTACCTTCGAGCTTCTGCGCGTCTGAACCTCCAGATTCCTGACGTGAGTCTCCAGGTCCTGAACATATGAGAGTGTTGACACTGGATTTTGGCATGGTCAAAAACTTAATTAAGATGACCTCAAATGGAAAAAGGACCTTCGAGTTTGTATGCAAAAGTCAAAGGCAAACACTTTGTGGACTGGTCCTGAATAAAAAGATGACACAAGGGACCAGACACTTACCTGGATGGTGTCTGATGAGTCGTGTAAGTTATACGGCCTTTGCCGGCTGAATAAAGCTTGCTGGCCACGGGAGTCTTGCCGAATCTGAAAGAAGAACTTGCCAGCAAGAAGCTTGCCGGCGAGAGGCTTGCCAGGTCCGAGTAAAAGGCTTGCCGATTCTGAATGTTTGCCGGTCTTAAGTGCTTGCCTGTTCTCCTTGCCGGTCTTAAGTGCTTGCCGGTCTTAAGTGCTTGCTGGTTCTGCTTGCCGGTCTTAAGTGCTTGCTAGTTATGAATGAACTTGACGGCAAGAGGCTTGCCGGGTCCAAGTAAAAGGCTTGCCGGTTCTGAATGCTTGCCGGTCTTAAATGCTTGCTGGTTATGAATGCTTGCCGGTCTTGAGGCTTGCCAGATCTGAAAGAAGAACTTGCCAGCAAGAAGCTTGCCGACGAGAGGCTTGCCGGGTCTGGGTAAAAGGCTTGCCGGTTATGAATGCTTGCCGATCATGAGGCTTGTCGGGTCTGAAAGAAGAGTTTGCCGGCGAGAGGCTTGCCGGTTATGAATGCTCACTGGTCTTGTGTGCTTGCTGGTTCTGAATGCTTGCCGGTCTTAAATGCTTGCTGATTTGGAAGGCTTGCCGGATTTAGTGAAGATCCAACCAGAAGTGGCACATGTGGTATTATGAAAATCATCGAGATGGACAACTTTGATGTTGAATTCGACTCCTTCCGAGTTAGTATGCGATTTCTACAGCCCACGCAAAAGCAGGACAGAAGTACGGGATAGATCCATGCCAAATATGAGTTGGACTAGAACTAGGACCTTTTAGGACATTAATTGATGTAATATTCTTGTAAGGAAAGCCTAGATGAATCCTTTACTTGTACGGGAAGTCCAGCCGCCTCTTATATATGTTGGGGATGATGGCCGATTGAACAACACACAATTGAACAAATCAATATACTACTTATTCATCTATGTTTTATCTCTCCACCGTTTTTCTCTCTCGTTCTTCGCTGTTCCTCAAGTTTGAGAGCTGCGAATCCCGAGGCTCTAGGGGCGAGCGAATCGACCTAGGGCAGCCCATAGCTGCCGCACTCCCTGACGGGGTCCCTCCCGGGCGTGTGGGGTTTCGGGTCTGCAAAAGCGCCCGCCGACTGTCTTGCGTATCGCGCTGTTGGTCGGGTCTCCTTCTACGTGAGCTGCGGTGCATCAACCCCGACGTCGAGGGTACACGTGACGTGTTCATGTGTCAACACACTTTTTGGCGACTCCGCTGGGGAATAAAGATCAATCGTCATCATCATCCATCATGTCTGGCAACGACAAGATTCCCAAGCCCTCGGAAATCAATGCCGATAACATAATCAAGCCCAATTTTGAGGAGTTATCGGAGGAACATCACCAAGCTTGTGAGGAATACAAGAGGGCATGTGAAGAAAAGGACATGCAGGAATTCCTTGCTAAGTTCAAGAAGGATCGTCAAGGCAATATGACTCTGGTTGGAGAAATCAAGTTTCCTCCTCTTCATGATGAATAGGTTAAACCCCCTGTGAGTAGTGCCTTCTCTCCTGAGGTATGGGCTGAAATTGATAGTCGCATTACTGATAGCAATAATCTTTTATACCAAATTTTCTTGGAAAATAGTAATGCTCAAAAAAGTACGGCTCAATCATCTATTGGTAATGTTGGTGTGCCTGTTACCGCAGAAATCCCTAATCCAACTTTACCTATTTCATCGGCGCCTCCTGTGCCGATGAATTTTTATCCTAGCTCAACAAATCAAATTATTGCTGCACCCATTAATCCTATCATGAGTATGCCAGGTTCGATGGTGACACCGAACCAAACCCTACCTACAAGTGCAAACGTTGTTAGATCATTGCCGAATTACAATTCGGCATATATGCCACAATTCACACCTGCAACTACTAACCCTACTCCTCCCATGCCACTACCACAAGGTTCATCATCCACTATGGATGATGGTCTAGCTAATCTTAGAGAGGAGATGGCTAAGATGCTCCAAGAGAATTTTGGAGTTGAGTTGCCAAGGAACCGTATTTACCAAAAGCCATATCGAGAATACTTTGATGCCATTCAATGCCCTCCGGGATATAAAATTCTAGATTTTGTTAAGTTTAATGGAGAGGGCACAAAAACCACATGGGAGCATGTTAGTCAATACTTGGCACAATTAGGTGAAGCAGGCTCACTAAATGAATTGAAAGTGCGTTTATTTCCTTTATCATTAACTGGTACCGCATTTTAATGGTTTTCTTCTTTACCACATGGTTCCATTCCGGTTTGGTCGCAACTAGAGCAGAAATTTCATGATCACTTTTATAGCGGCGCTAACAAGCTTAAGTTATCACATCTTACATCGGTTAGACAAAGGCATGATGAATCGGTCTCCGATTACGTCAAAAGATTTAGAGATACAAAAAACCGGTCCTATAGTTTGGTGATAACCGAGAGAGATTTGGCTGATCTTGTGCTTAGTGGTTTGAAAAATCCCATTAGAGAAAAGCTAGAGGGATATGAGTTTTTAAATATCAACCAAGTCTTACAAAGGGCTTTGGCTCAAGAAAGCCGAAGCAAAGAACTCAAAGAAGTGCATAGATATAAAGCTGATCGTCCTAAGATGAACATGGTTGGATATGATAGTGATCACTCGGACCATGAGGGTGATATTTATGCTACTGAATTTTTTTGGCCATCTAAGGCCAAACCCTTCACTTGCAATGATCTGAAACCAATTCATAAGAATCGTGATGAAGAGATGAAGTTTACTTTTAACATTGCCAAGTGTGATAAAATATTTGATGCTTTGCTGCAAGCCAAAATTATTAGAATATCTCATACTTTACCGCCGTTTGAAGAACTGAAATGGTGCACTTATTGCAAGTATCATAATTCTTTTTCTCATGCTACTAATGATTGCAATGTTTTTTTATGACAGATACAATCGGCCATTAATGACGGACGATTGAACTTTTCTGAGTTGCAAGTTGATAAAAAGCCCTTTCCAATGAATACCATGGATTTGGAAGGGAAGAAGTTGCTCATTCGGCCGGAGGTAGCCGATTCTGCTAATAAGGCTAATGTCATTGTTGGTCAGCCCAGGAAAGATAAGGAGAGCGACAATGTCTTGGGCAGACAAGTTGTGCTTTACAAGCAACCCGGTGACAAAGAGATAATCAAGATCACCATCAAGAATCCTACACTCGGGGGACAACCACAAGTGCAAGAGAACACTCATGTCAAATTTGTTAAGCCCAAGAGTCCAAAGGTTGGCAAGTGGAAGACGGATAAAGCTAAAGTGCAGCGCAAGAAAATCAAGCCAACTTTTGATATGTTGTTGTCCAAGTATGCCAGTCAAGTGGCCGGTTCTAGCTCTAACCGGTCATCAAATTTGAAGCGCTCAAGGTCACCCCCTCGGGAAGAATTTTAGCATCATGCAAGGCCATATGGGTCATGGGCACCGGGACCATGGATGCCGCCACCCCCCTATGTGCCATACTACATGGGAGACTTCAATGGAGGATGGTGGCAGCCCCCAATGGCCCCTTATACTTTTCATCCAGGTTGGGTAGAACCAAGGAGGCCCGTTCATGAGAGACTTTCATATCCTACACGAGGCCGTTTGAACAATGGTGTCAATCGGCCAATGCAATATAATCAAAAAAGGGTTGGCAAGCAAGTGTGGCGTGCTAAATCACCAAGTGCTGAAATTTCAGAGCCTAGCAAGCAAAAGGAGAAGAATACTAGTGCTGAAACTATTATGATAGGCACTAAAGAATTAACAATCAAAGAGCCGATTATTGTTGAAAATCCGGCTGGTTCCAATAAAGATGTGGCTGTTGTCCAGCAAGATCCCGTGGCTAATGATCATGAAGCTAGCACAAGCAAGGCCAAGTCGAGGGATCCAAAATATACTCAGCCTAAGTGGGGTCCTTCCGGTCTAACCAAGGCACAAAAAAGGAGATTGCAGCGCATGAGGAGTCAAGAGATGGCAGAATAGGAGGCCGAGAAGCAAAGGGATAAATTGTTCAACGACATTCAGCCTATGGTACCTACAAAACAAGTATGGATGCCTAAACAAATACAAGGTGCAGTGGCTTCTACATCCGTCACGGCAGCACCTACACCACCAAAGAAGGACGATGCCACCGCTATTACATCGTTCCCATCACCTATTGATTCCATTACGCTTGGACAAATTTTAGAATTGATGAACACGCCCGAGGAGGAAGAAGATATGTTGGATTATGAGCCTACACCGGTCCGCGAAGGTATGGATATCAATATGGTGTATTACTTACCCACTGAATTTCGTGCTATAGATGAAGAAGGGGAAGTAGCTCAGCTAGATTTTGGTCCTAAAAATGCTATATTTGAGAACCCAAAAGAACCGGCGACACACTTGAAGCCATTGTTCCTTAAAGGTCATATTAATGGATTGCCGGTTGCTAGAATGCTTTTCGATGGTGGTGCTGTGGTGAATCTTATGCCATATTCGGTCTGCAAAAAATTGGGTTTGCCTGATGAACAATTGATCAAGACCAATATGGTGCTTAATGGATTTGAAGGCAAAGAGAAAAATGATGCCAAAGGTGTGATGTATGTGGAGCTTACAGTCAGAAGCAAAACTTTGGCTACTATGTTCTTTGTTGCCGAGGTGCAAGGTAACTACAACGTCATACTTGGCCGTGATTGGGTTCATGCAAACCAGTGTGTGCCTTCCACTATGCACCAGTTTTTGATCCAGTGGGCGGATGATGAAGTGGAGGTCATTCATGCGGATAATTCGGCTTGTGTTGCTTTGGCCGATGCATCGGTGGATTGGCAGCATCCCAATGCTACTTGCTTAACGGGACGCGACTTATCATAATTTGATTTTCTTAGCGCCACAAAAAGTGGTTCCGTGCCCATTTCTTTAAAGCCGGTTGGTGGTAATCGGCTCCAAGGTATGATGTATTTAAATGGATTCTAACTCAGATTGGTTGCAAAAGCGTCTTGTTGAATATCGGTCCAATGAAAATGATATGTATGAATCTATAGAGGAGTTAGATGATATGGATAAATTAGGACAAGATTTTACGTCGGCCGATCCATTAGAAGAGATAGGCATAGGAGATGGTTCAATTCCTAGGCCGACATTTGTAAACGAAAATTTAAGAGCCGATCATAAAGCTAAGTTGATCGAGCTATTGAAAGAATATGTTTGTTGCTTTGCATGGGAATATCATGAGATGCCAGGTTTAATCCGAGAGCTAGTGGAGCATCGGTTACCTATAAAGGCTGGTTTTAGACCGTACAAGCAATCGGCCAGAAAGTTTAATCCAAAAACATATGACTGGATCAAGGAAGAGATCGGTCGTTTGCTGAAAGCTTATTTTATTAGACCTTGCAGGTATGCCGAGTGGATTTCTAACATTGTACCAGTAGAGAAGAAAGGTTCCGGCAAGTTGAGGGTGTGCATTGATTTCAGAGATTTGAATATAGCTACACCTAAATATGAGTATCCCATGCCAATAGCCGATATGCTTATTAATGATGCTTCTGGACATAAGGTCATTAGCTTTCTTGATGGTAATGAGGGGTATAACCAGATTTTTATGGCCGAAGAGGACATGTCCAAAACGGCTTTTTGATGTCCTGGTTTCCTTGGTTTATTTGAGTGGACAGTGATGACCTTTGGATTAAAAAATGCCCGTGCCACATATCAAAGGGCTATGAATTTAATTTTTCATGATTTACTTGGTGTTATACTTGAGGTTTATATTGATGATATTGTTGTCAAATCGGATGCTTTCGAATCTCATCTAGCCGATTTGCGTTTAGCCTTTGAAAGAATGAAAAAATATGGACTGAAGATGAATCCTTTGAAGTGTGCATTCGGCGTGTCGGCTGGAAAGTTTTTGGGTTTCATTATTCATGAAGATGGCATAGAGATTGATCCCAAAAAGATAGAGGCCATACAGAAAGTGGAGGCTCCAACATGCAAGAGAGATATGCAACAGTTCCTTGGCAAGGACAATTATTTCAGAAGGTTCATAGCTAATCTGTCAGGGAAAGTTGATGCATTTACTCCTATCCTTCGGTTAAAGAACGATGTTGATTTCACTTGGGGGGCAAAACAGCAAGAAGCATTTGATATGATCAAGAACTATTTGTGCACTCCTCCGGTGATGAAAGCGCCCAAGCATAAGGAACCCTTTAAGATTTACATTGCAGTAGAAGAAGGTGTTATTGGTGCTGTTTTGACTCAAGAAACCGAAGGAAAAGAGCATGCTATTACATATTTGAGTAGGAGTTTATTGGACACCAAGACAAGGTATACATTTATTGAAAAACTATGCCTATGCTTATATTATGCTTGCACAAAATTGAGACATTATTTAGTACCGAGTGCTTGCATAGTAGCTTATCAAACCAATGTCATTAAATACATGTTGCATAGGCCAATTCTTAGTGGTAGAATTGGCAAGTGGGCTTATGCTTTGATTGAATATGATTTGGCTTATGAATCTATAAAATCCATGAAAGGCCAAATCGTTGCTAATTTTATCGTTGAGCATCGGATTAATGACAAGCATGATGTTGATATAAACCTTGTTTCATTAGTACCTTGGAGATTATATTTTGATGGTTCAGTTTGTAGCAATGGCCAAGGTGTTGGTATTGTTTATATATCTCCTCTTGGTGCTATTTTTGAGGCCTCATGCCGCTTAGAATATTTTTGCACAAACAATCAAGCCGAATATGAAGCATTATTATTCGGCCGAGAGATGTTACTTACTATAGGTGTTAAACATATTGAGGCTTATGGTGATTCGTTACTAGTGGTGCAACAAATATCCAAGGTCTTTCAGTGTTTGGACGAATCACTTAATGTTTATCTTGATAAATGTCTAGATATAATTTCTACATTGGATTGTTTTAGCATTGCTCATATATCTAGGCATGACAATTGGAGAGCAAATGAGTTGGCACAGCAAGCATCCGGCTATTATGTTAATCATGGTATGTTTCATATTTCTCAAGAGCCGATGTCTTGTCTTGCCAATGTAGGAGAGGCCGGACCAGGGCTCACTGCTTCGGTCACTGATGAGCAATCTAGTGCAGGTGGAAATCCCGACTAGAGGAAGCCCATTGTTGATTACTTGCGCAATCCAAGTGAAAGGGTGGACAGGGCTGTTCGGCGTATGGCTTTTAAATACACGATGAGTGATGATGACCTTTATCGCTGAACAATTGATGATGTTCTTTTAAAGTGCTTGGATGAAGACCAAGCAAGAGTTGCTATGGGAGAGGTACATGAAGGCATCTGTGGCACTCACCTGTCGGCTCCCAAGATGAAATGGTTATTGCGACGTGCTGGGTTTATTGGCCGACTATGATTAATGATTGCTTCAGATATTACAAAGGGTGTGAAGCTTGTCAAAAATTTGGTGATATTCAGTTGGCTCCTGCTGCTATGTTACATCCTATTATCAAGCTGTGGCCTTTCAGAGGATGGGGTTTAGAATTTATTGGAGAAATTCAACCATCATCCTCAAAGGGGCATCGGTTCGTATTGGTGGAAACCGACTATTTCACTAAATGGTCTGAAGCAGTGCCTCTCAAGAACATGACACATACAGAGGTAATTCAATTAATAACTGAGCACATTATTCATAGATTCGGCATTCCTCAAACATTAACTACAGATCAAGGTTCATCTTTCATGTCACATCAAGTCAGAGAATTTGCCGAATCTTATAACATAAAGTTGCTCAATTCCTCTCCGTAATATGCCCAAGCTAATGGACAAGCTGAGTCCAGCAATAAAATTTATTCAAGCTTATCAAGAAGAAGACTGAAGATAATCCAAGGAGATGGCATGAGTTGTTGTTTGAAGCTTTGTGGGAACATAGGATCTCAAGGCATGGTGCTACGAAGGTGACTCCATATGAGCTAGTATATGGTCAGGAGGCTGTTTTACCGGTGGAAGTAAATTTGAATGCTTTGAGAATAGCCAAACAAAATGATTTATCAGCAATAGACTTTTATAACTTGCTGATGGACAATATTGATGAGGTGGCCAATAAACGTTTGGCTACTTTGAAGGCCATAGAGAGAGACAAGTTGAGGGTGGCAAGAGATTACAATAAGAAAGTCAAGTTGAAGAATTTTCAAGTTGGTGATCTCGTTTGGAAAGTGATTCTACCGATTGGTTCAAGAGATAGAAAATTCGGGAAGTGGTCTCCGAGTTGGGAAGGTCCTTTTAGGATTACAAGAATAGTTCCCGGAAACTCTTATTTGGTGGAATCCGTACAAGAGACATTACTACCTCGAGCTCTCAATGGCAAGTACTTGAAGAAATACCACCCGAGTGTGTGACAAGAAGCCTAAGTAGGCAATGGCCGATATACGATTATCGCCCTTAGCACAAACATGACTGATACATAATTATCGCCCTGAGAAAAATAAATGGCCGATGGAGTGTTGACATCGTCCTTATAACAAACAAGGTACAAATTATTTTTCGGCATACAAGTTTTGCCGAAAAACAGGGGGACATGTGTTGACACTGGATTTTGGCATGGTCAAAAACTTAATTAAGATGACCTCAAATGGAAAAGGACCTTTGAGTTTGTATGCAAAAGTCAAAGGCAAACACTTTGCGGACAGGTCCTGAATAAAAAGATGACACGAGGGACCAGACACTTACCTAGATGGTGTCTGATGAGTCGCGTAAGTTATTCGGCCTTTGCCGGCTGAATAAAGCTTGCTGGCCGCCGGAGTCTTGCCGAATCTGAAAGAAGAACTTGCCAGCAAGAAGCTTGCCGGCGAGAGGCTTGCCGGGTCCGAGTAAAAGGCTTGCCGGTTCTGAATGCTTGCCGGTCTTAAGTGCTTGCTGGTTCTGCTTGCCGGTCTTAAGTGCTTGCCAGTTCTGCTTGCCGATCTTAAGTGCTTGCTGGTTCTACTGGCCGATCTTAAGTCCTTGCTGGTTATGAATGAACTTGCCGGCAAGACGCTTGCCGGGTCCGAGTAAAAGGCTTGCCGGTCTTAAATGCTTGCTGGTTATGAATGCTTGCCGGTCTTGAGGCTTGCCGGATCTGAAAGAAGAACTTGCCAGCAAGAAGCTTGCCGACGAGAGGCTTGCCGGGTCCAGGTAAAAGACTTGCCGATTATAATGCTTGCCGATCTTGAGGCTTGCCGGGTCTGAAAGAAGAGTTTGCCGGCGAGAGGCTTTCCTGTAAAAGACTTGCCGGTTATGAATGCTCGCTGGTCTTGAGTGCTTGCTGGTTCTGAATGCTTGCCGGTCTTAAATGCTTGCTGATTTGGAAGGCTTGCCTGATTTAGTGAAGATCCAACCTGAAGTGGCACACGTGGTATTATGCAGATCGTCGAGACGGACATGTTTGATGTTGAATTCGCCTCCTTCCGAGGTAGTATGCGATTTCTACAGCCCACGCAAAAGGAGGACAGAAGTATGGGGCAGATCCGAGCCAAATCCAAGTTAGACTAGAACTAGGACTTTTTAGGACGTGAATTGATGTAATATTCTTGTAAGGAAAGCCTAGATGAATCCTTTACTTGTACGGGAAGTCCAGCCGCCTCTTATGTATGTTGGGGGTGACGGCCGATTGAACAACACACAATTGAACAAATCAATATACTACTTTTTCATCTACGTTTTATCTCTCCACCGTTTTCCTCTCTTGTTCTTCGCTGTTCCTCGAGTTTGAGAGCTGCGAATCCCGAGGCTCTAGGGGCGAGAAAATTGACCTAGGGCAGCCCATAGCCGCCTCACTCCCTGACGGGGTCCCTCCCGGGCGTGTGGGGTTTCGGGTCTGCAAAAGCGCCCACCGACTGTCTTGCGTATCGCGCTGTTGGTCGGGTCTCCTTCGACGTGAGCTGTTGTGCATCACCCCTGGCATCGAGGGTACATGTGACGTGTTCGTGTGTCAATAGAGAGAATAGAGTCGTCATCCACAGTGCGCATGATATCTCCATTTCTAGCTCTGCGAGAAATCATGGCAAGGTCTGATGGGTCGAGCTCGGCTCTGTACTCTTCTCGGAGATGTCCAAGTGCACGATGAATCACCATGTCTCTTTCGAGGATCCAAGTGAAGGCAGTAAACTTGAAGTCGAAGGGCTCTCTGAAGCTTCCGAAGGTCCTCGCTGGAATGTGCACCATAATCCTATAGCGGGTGTCCGTCGGAAGTGCATTGGTAAGCTTCTCGGTGATGGAGGGCAGAGCAATCTTCAGCTTCTTGATGATCTGAACTAGCTTCTTGCCGAAAGGCATCATCTCATCCGGCTGGCAAAACTCCGGCAGTAGAACTGGGGTGTACTCGACGGCCATCTAGAATGTTGATAATCGGAGGGAAGTCAGAAATGAACATGGGAGAATTACAGAAAAATAAGGACATAAAATAAAATAGTTTCTTCCTATGACTTGCCGATCCTAGGGGTTACGTCCTATGGTCAGCGTGTGCTCTGAATACCATCACTGTAGCGACCCGACCCAAAATCGGTCAAGTCTCTGTGTATCAGTACCATCCCAAGATCATGCTGGCACACACAGTACATTGATGAAAAATTCAAAGTTCAATCACACCTGATTTATTACATGATTCTCATATAGCGTCTTTATTACAATAGAATAAATTCGGCCGAAGGCCAACTCATGAGAAAAAAAACTAAATGCTGCGGAAGCGTAGACGAAAAGCGAGTCCATCCGACTCCATAGGGCAATCACCGAGCATAGATCGTAGCATCACTCCTGGTCAAAAAACTCCTCTGCAACATGAGACATTGCAGCCGTGTAGGTCAGCATTTTGAATATGCCGGCAAGTCATAGAGAGAACAGTAATAATAAAGCTAACACTATATGCAATTTGGCTGTGGGGCTCTAAGTTTAAGTTTTTGCGAAAAAGCCAATTTTTTTCCTACAACAAAAGGACTTGCTTGCAATTACTACAAATTATTGGTTGTTATTGAGATGGTTCCGCCAACCAGTGTCTCATGCCCGAAATCATTAATAACCCATCAATTAATTAATTATGTTCGGTGTTGAGATTTCTGAAATACTCCAATTCCAGAGGCTCAGTTGTCCGTAACCGGGGACACGGCTAATCGATTAGGTTTCCACTCTGCAGAGTCTTGTGCACTTTACCCACACGAATTGTTCCCTCCTTTATGTCTTCGCACTGCCTGGTGTTTGAAGACGGGACAAACAAAACTGGGTCTTCCGTAGAGATCCTCTGGGCCACTGCCGGTGCCCATCCATAACCTACCGTTCTTCTACAGCTGCTGGCACCGTTCGTCCAGAGTCACGCCTAGGGTCGACCAACCCAAAGCCCATAATGGCTTGCGGCTGCACAGGTAAGCTTCTGGTCAAGGTGTATCCATCCGTCTCTTCGTGGCTGGGTGAAGCTTTCCGCAAGATGTCATGGCGCTTCTCCATGTATCCCGGCCATCCGCTGGTTGCTCCAGGGTGCCCATCAATCCGTCCTCCACCCAGTAGTGAATTTTAAGTCCATCTTGAGCATTGTGAAGTCATGGGGTTGTCATCATCTTGACTCTCACATCTCCCATATGAATCACTCAACCAACCCTGTCTATGAGCATAGCAAAATAAACTACATCGTCCCGGGCAATGGTAACATAGGAATTTTGGGTCATCCTACCACATGATACTACTCAAGACTTGATTCAATTTCTCCTACTGCATTCATGGTTGGGACAAAATTCTACTAATGCAATTAAAACATAGGTATTAAAATTCATGATCAAGACTTGCCTTGCTGACGATCTTTGAAAGCTATCGACTCGTAATAGCAAGCCTCGCACTCCGGGAATTCTATCGAAACAAACAAAGCATAATAAGCATATATCATACATTATACTAACATAAAAACAAGTAACTTAATAAATGACAAACAACATAACACATAATGAAATCCAAAGAAAAAACCAAAGAAAGTTATAAAAGCAAAAGTTTTTACTATAAGTGAAACCAACTACAAAAATAGTTTTCTACCAATAAACCTTTCTTTAACAGAACTAAAACAAGGTTTTTATTAAACAACAGGAAATAAAACAGCAAATAAATTTAATGCAAAAAAGAATCACATTAAAAACTATTATAAAACTCGTTTTATGCCTAAAACAAGTTTCTAGTAAGAAAAAGAAATAAACAACTAAAACATTTTTTTCTACAAATAAAAGTTCCACTGTTAATTCTGTAGAAACTAATGTGAACAAAACAAAAATAATAAAAGAAACTAATTTAAAGCAAAAGAAAAAGTGCAAAAGTGATAAAAAGCTAAACAGTACTGTTCTCGAGATAAAATATTTTTAATAAATTCTAAAATTAACCAAACTAAACCTACTGATAGCTAAGATCACAAGAAAATAGTAGCAAAAAGAAACGCCCTAAAATACTAATCCTAGCTCTAGTTATCGCAAAATTTGGTGATCTGAACAAAATTCTCGCAAATAAATTTTTAAAACATCAAACATGTCCAAAACTGATATCTACAGGAAGTTCATAAAATTTACAATCTAATTCAAAAAGAATCAATCAAAAAATCTAAATAACCTAAGAGAAAATGATTTTACAAAACTGGAACTTTTCTGTTTTGAAAACAGAAACAAAAACAAAAAACAAAAAAACGGCGCTAACTGGGCCGAAGGTGGGCGATCTATAACTAAACAACGCTCGAGCGAAATATAAATTAAAACGTATACGGCTAATAACTAAACCGACCGGTTCGATCTAACTAAATAAAACCGTAACTAAACCAGGAAAATAAACCGATCTACTAAGAGAAAACCTAACCCTTCGCATGATCTAATCTAGGCCGTTGGTTGCAGATCGGACGGGAGGGGAGGTGGCGGCTTATAGTGGCGATGGCCGACGATGAACAGAGGACGGTGGCGGTTGGCGTCGAGTGGGGCGGGGTCTCCGGCGTCAGTGAGGGTGTCGGGGAGGCGCGTCTCGGCGAGGGCGACTCGAACGTGGTGTTGGTGGAGTTCGGGAGCAGCTGAGGCGAGCGGTACGTCGACGGCGCGGCTCGGGTGCCCGCGGCTCTGGTGGCGATGCTCGGGATGATGGCATCGGCGGTTCCTGGGCATACGAAAGGTGTCAACGGGGTGCGCCTGGTCGAGGGTGATGTGTGGATGGAAGGGGGGTCGAGGTGGTGCTCACCAGCGTTGGAAACGGTGGCGGACGGCGGCGGCTGTGACGAGATCGGTTAAGAGGTGGTGGCGGCTGTGACGAGATCGGTTCGGAGGTGGTGGCGGCTGTGGTGGGTTTTGGAGGAGGGTTTTAGGGGGTGCGACAGAGGAGGGGCTTGGCCTTTTATAGGGCATCTTCGTGGAGGAGGGGGCGACTCGGGATCGTGATCCCTGGAAGATCGGAACCGCGGTGGCACTCTGGTTGTGCTCTGCGTGGCGAGGCATGGACGAGGGGAAAGAACAGGAGCAGGCCCCGTGGGTCAGTGAGGGAGAGAGAGAGGGAGAGCGAGCGGGCGACCGAGGGGAGAGGGAGATCGGGTGCGGGCGCGCTCGGCTCGGCTCGCTAGTGGGCTGCGGCGTTGCTGGGCCGGTTGGCCTGGCCGCCCGCTAGGGTTTTCTCTATTTTTTTTGAAATAAGACAAAAAAAATACACAGAAAATAAAAATACTTTTATATAGGACATATATATATCAAAATACTCAGAAAAAAAAAACCTATAATATGAACTATTTTTCGGAGGCAAACTAAAAGCTTTATAAAAACATTTTTTTGAAAATTCCAAATAAAACTCAAATTTGAATTCAAAACTTTTGGCATTGTTTTCTTCTGACATTTTTGGAGTGTCATGTGAACTCCTCTCATTGTTTTGCTCAAGTATTTGTCAGGGATATTTGAAATTAATTTTTCAAATGCCAAGTTGAATCCAAATTCAAATAAAACTCAAATGCCTCTGAAATTTCCAAATGCCACTCAATTCAAACAAAATGCATAGATGCTTAGCTAATAATTGTAAAACATTCCAAATTGAAAATTTGGGATGTTACATTTTCCAGGAAAAAAAAGTAGAGTAATATTCGGGGATTCTTTTCACACACACAAAAAGGTTCCGTGGATGTCCGATGAGCACGACACGGTGACGCACCGTTCTATCGACCGCGCGGCCACAGTGCACGTGCTTGCATAGGATTTCGTATTGATGCTGTGCTAACTAATGTGGTAGTATAAGTGCTGCCTCAGTCTAATGTTTACATGTACTAGTACGGTGTTCTTTTAAGTTTGACCAACCCTATATAAAACTAAACTGAGCTCCCATACGCTCACTCATCAATATGCCGCCACCGCCGTTGCACATGCCGGCGCCCGCCTGCTCTGGCCGACCATTTCTCGCCCATCACCGCCGTGTCCCCGCCATCCCTGTGCTATGAAGCCGAAGGCTCGCCCGCTCATGTCATCTGCAGTCCCTCCTCGCGATGCCGCCGCGCTGCCAAGCACGCGAGCAGGTGGAGCCGCGTCTATGCCCACAACGTACGAAGAGGAGGACGAGCACATGCTCCAGCACACCAGCGAGGAGGAGCTAGCGTGTCATTGTCGTCTTCGCCCACGCGGAGGAGGCGCGTATGGTGGCTATCGCGGCGGAAGCCGGTCGTGCCCGCGCTGAGCCCGCAAACCGGGTGCGGACGTGGAATCTACCTTTGAGACCTTGAATGCCACATGGATCCTACAATCTGAAGGAACAATTTGGGTCAGTCGACTCTTGTGAGCCGTTGGATGCAACATGGACGGTCAGAAGGGCTTCTTAAACCTCCGAAATTGATGCACTTTTCATCTTCTCTCTCAGGCATTGAGCCGCAAGCCCGCCACAGGCCTAACCGCCTGCCGCCGCTGCCCCGCCCTTCCCTGAACCTCCTGCCGCCGCCATGCTCCCCCCACCCCCGCCATCCGTTTAACCCCAGGCACGATCCATTTTTCCGGTGAACTGCATTCCACACCCAACACTCATAAGATAGATCATGGGCACCCTGCCACCCTAATAGAGATTCTGGGGTAGCTTCTCTGCCGTCTTCTTCCTTCGCTCCATCGAACTTCTTTCACAAATCGACTGACCCAAATTATACTACTAGTACGTATTAAGTACAGTAGGAACGCGAAGATACGAGTAGTAGTACCAACTACAAGAAGAACAGTAGTAAGACATACTAGTACTATACATACTAAAGAGTTCAAATAACGAGAAAGAACATAAACATAGTTCTGCTGGGGGCTCAGCACAACACACCCCTGAAATAAAACTAAGCAACTAGTCCGCTTGACACTGCAGTAGAACCAGCATGAGCAACGACACTGCCACCTTACTCGGAGTCCGAGTCCACATCCTCGACTTCGTCCTCGTCCCTCTTCCTCTTCTTCTTCGCGCGACACTTCTTTGCTTGAACCGAACACTGGGCTCTGCTTCTTCATCCAACCCTTGTAGATATTTAAACAAAGGTAGGCATCCATTGCTGCGTGCACGATGTGATCTTCATCTATTTTCTTCAACTCCCATGCATGATGAAACTCCGGGTGAGGTTTCTTCAGTTGAGCGTACGAAGGATCAATCATGGTTGTTGCCAGGGTCAGCATTGAAGGCTGAGAGGAGGACACCAGGCTTTCCTTCTGGAGATCGAAGGGCTGCCCTACAACGAGGCCTATCCGACCCAGGACTCTCCTGTCATTCGTAAAGTCTACAGTAACGAATTTCACTCTTTTGTCCTTGAGGAAGAACTCAAAATCCTGGCACCTAACATCGGCATGGCATATGTGGTAGACCAAGCACACGTTATGTACACAAACCTGGATCACGGCGGGCTTCTTCATCTCTGCCTCCTTTAGAAGCTTCTCCCTTTCTAGGGCTGTGGTGTACTCAACATCTAGCCCAGCGATCCACTCATCCTTTGAACTTTTGAACATGTATATGAAGCGACCAAGGCATGCTTCCACCTCGCGGATCTACGGGTGTAGATGACGATGAACTCATCGCTGGTGATGGTTCTTTGTACTCACCGCTGATCATGGAGATTTGGGAGGCCATGGATTTTGGAGGCGGGTTAGGAGAAGTGGAACTGGTGTAATGTGAAAGGATGGGACGACTGGGAGCGAACTATTGTAAGGTAGAAGACGGGGCCGAGTAGGGCGTGCGAACAGCGTGGGGTGGTGGCTTGCCCGGTGGATAAACGGCTGCATGCCCCCAAAGAGTTCTCGAGTACTATGCGGGACCCACTAGATGTCATGTCTACTAGACCCATATCGTAGGCCTGACAGTATAGCTTATGCGTGTTTGCACACCATGCTGGCGCGTGCATGTAACTTCAGTTAATTCCGTAAACTGTCGCGCCTCCCACGACCTTCACCTCCCTCACGCGGTCGCGGCCCTTGAGACTTCGTACGGCTATAAATGAGCAATTTTTTTTGCCTACTCCGCATGCATGATACTACCTCTGGTCCTTTTTACTCCGTGTAAGATTTGTGTCAAGTCAAAGTTTGCAAAGTTTGACCAAATTAATACTAAAAATATCAATGTCTACAATACCAAATATATATTTTATGAAACTACATTTCATAATGAGTATAAAAATATTGATTTAACATTGTGAATGTTGATACATTTTTCTAGGAGTATAAGTTTGGTCAGAGTAGAGGTACATTGACTTCAGACAAAACTTATATGCACAATGCAGACTAGTTCCTCCATCCAGGTGCGTGCCATGTCCTATCTAGTCATCACAACAAGGTTAGCTATTAGAGTACTATTACCTCCCTTCTAGTTTAAAGGGCTCGATTCAAAATTTTCACCTACTCTTACAAAGATAGAGGCGGTGGAATAGTTTTTGTAGTCTGCAAAAGTACTCAATTAATGCTCTCGTTCTTCACAAAAAAATGTGTTTACCAATGCATTATCGCATTGCATGCATGCATGAACACTAGTAAATGACAAGTTTTTTACATGCATTAGTCAATATTCTCTTTAGGCTACTCATAGTGGAAAATATCATATACTAGTATCATGTGCATGATACTAGTGTATGATGGACGTGGATCCTCTGACTTTGCAATCCCTGCCATACCCTGCCTTTGAGTCACTGACAGGTGGGACCCATGTGTCAGTGACTCAAAGGTAGGCTACGCCACGATAGGGGATCCTCGTCCGTGTATGGTACGGGACTACCTTTATAGTACCATGCATGACACAAAGTAGTATAGTATTTAACATGATACGGTATCGACCTATGTTACTCAAACCCCCCTCTCTTCTTTAATTCTTTGCCACATCAGCATGTTTGCTATTCTCTTGCATGATAGCAGCTAAGATACCACCACTATGGCCAGCCTTAATCGTCGCATGTAATAATTTAGTGCACCTTGAAATCTGAACATGTGTGGGGCGTGTATGTTTTTAATGACTTGAGACTGTACCTAGCCCAGCATGCAATGGTCAGTTCATTGCATGTAAGATGACTTATTATGCACTGTTCCCCATACCTGCAGGAAGCCTGTTCATCTCCAAATCTTTTCCTCTCCATGTGTGAAAACAATCTGCCTGCTTGACTCTCCTTCTCCCTCCGGCAGTCCCACCACTCCACCCCGTGTGGAAAAAATCTGCATGCATGACTGTCGTGGTATTCTCACGGGGGGGGTTGTGAGACGACAGATGCCACAGGGTGGCTTGAGGTGAGGGCAAGACTGCCGCCGGAATATCCAGGGACGGGTATGCGAGTAGCACACGCTAGTTTTCCCAGGTTCGGGGCTCTCCGGAGAGATAATACCCCTACTCCTGCATGTCTGTATGTATGTGGCATATCTGCAGTACAGAGTTGCTCCTGGAGCTGTATCTGAGATCAGAGCCATGGGCACCTGATCTCATATATGCATGTATGTGGCATGCTCAAGTGGCCGGCCATGCCCATGGCCTTTGGCCGAATGGATATGTGTGTGTGTCCGTGGGTGCCCATCCTCCTGGATGGATGGATGGTTGGCTCCTTTTATAGTGTGGAGTGGGTATGGTAGCTAGCTAGCTAGTGGCATGGTTGAGGCGTGGTGGCTGGTGCCCCATGTCCCCTGGGGGGCGTGGACGTGACGTGCATGCTACCTTGTCCCTGGTGCACTTTATAAAATAGTGCCCAGGGACAAGCACACTGTAGATGATGTCGCCACTACTATTCATCAATAGTGCCGGGTACGGCCGTCTTGTCGGTGTCGGCGGTTGACTTTGGGCAGCCGGCTGGTTGGAGCAGTCGGCAGCCGGCTGGCTGGGGCAGCCGGACGGGGAGCAGGCCGGGTGGCGAGTCGGCCCGGGCAGTCGGACAGGGGGCCGCCTGGGCGGCCTGAGCAGTCGGATTGAGGGGCTTTGCTAGCCTCGATGTCTTGAAATATTGTCTTGCCGTCTTCGGGGTACCCGTGGTCAATTACCCCGACAATGACTCTTCTCCCCCCATGCTCATCCAATCCGTTGTGACGAGCAATCTTTCCACCCATTTCCTCCCCCGTAATTTACTCCAACAAATATGCCCACCTAGCTGTTACGTTAATCACGCAACATATCTTACGTAGGTGTACCATTGCTCGCTATAAATACTGCGCCTGCCACGGCATTCGGAAGAACGCTCATGTTCATCGCTATCTCCTCCCCCTCCCTCTCACGTCGAGCACCATGGCATCGCCCCTCCCGAGCCCTAGGTGCCCCTCCCTGCACCGCGTGGACCTCGACGCGTCGGCGTTCCGCTCCTCGCCGCAACGCGTCGAGGTGGATGCGTCGACATTCCCAGTCTCGCCAGCACGCGCGTCGGAGGACGCGTCGGCTCCCCGCTATGAGGAGAACGTCGTGCCGCCCACCGAGCCCCCCAGCCTTGAGGAGCTTTGGAAAGAAATGGAGGTCCCCTTGTGGGAGGCTTTGCCTCCGGCAGAGCGCGCCAAAATAGAGGCAGAGAAGAAGGCCGAGGAAGAGAAGCGCGCTGCGAGGCATGCTGCCTGGCAGGCCTATGTCGCGTCCGTGAGAGTCGGGCAATTGGCTCTTTTGCAGAAGGCTTGTGCGAGGGCCGTGAAGGTGGCGGAGGACGCCCGTGCCAAAGCCCTAAGTGCAGTCGGGCCCAAGCGCCTCATCTACACTTGGTGGTACGTGAACCGAGTGCACGCTTCCAGCAAGGAGGAGTACCTGTTGGTGCCGGATCACCATACCGGTGAGATCATGCTCACCCGCCGACAAGCCGCCAATCAGCACCATGCGAGTTGCGAGGCTGAGGAAGAGGCGTTGTGTCGGCATGGTGGGAAACGGCCACGCACCAGGGCACTCGTGGTGCGCCGCAAGCACTCGTGCGAGCGTCGTGGCTTTTATTAGGAATAATTTAGTTTCGTAAGGCGATCTCATTAGTTTTGGGATGCAAATGATAAATCCCGAACGTTCGGGAATTATTAGCGTCCTTAATTAAGTATGTAAAAGGAAAAGTTTGGAAACCTTGTGTATCCGTACGCATTTTGTAAGTACGTGCATATAGCACAAACTTAACTATATATTGCACTACACGTCTCTCTCTATATATGCTTGCAGACTGTGCTACTACCATTACTTATGTACGTGCAAATGCACGTTTTAACATTACGATGCGGTTTTTGTAAAAGTAGAAAAATAGCACTAGTCAAGCTTATGAAACGATTCAATGCAAAAGAAATGCAAAAATGCTCGTTTGATTGTTTACTTTTAGCTTCCTTATCTGTGGTTATTTCTCTATTGTACTTTGTACGGAGTATCTCACTGGTTGGGAAGGCATGCAAATTCCCAAACTGCTTCGTACACCATGCATTGAATTTTTCGCCTAACAAGTTGTGTCGTGCAATTGGAATTCCAACTTGAGTACTACTACTAGGAGTACCAGGGGCTAGTTCTTTTAGGCTTCTAGATTAGCAATCCCATAACTACTACCTCCGTCTTAGTTTATTGGTCCCCATTGTAATCTGTGTCAAATTTTGACCATAAATAATGAAATGTTTATGCATGTCACCAAAAATTATATAACTTTTTGGAGGTGCACTAACCATTTATCTGTTAAATCTTTGGTCAAAATTTAGCACAAATTACAATGGTGACTAATAAACCAGGACGGAGGCAGTAGTTTAGAAGCCCAAATGAATGAGTGAGGCACCTTATGTTACTCTCCACTGTGACTATAGTCTTATGGGAAAAGCTAGGGAAGAGACGGCTTATTTTTTAAGCCGCCAAAAGAACTGGCCCTAGGAGTAGTAGCTAGGGATACTAGGAGTAGTAGCTAGGGATAGAGTGTGCGAGATGAACCGGACAAAGTAAATGCGGAGAGATGAAATGCAAAAAAGACAGAGGGATGTGATGGTTGCTTGTCCGTTTATTTTACCAGGCCACTTATTACTGGGAGTGGTGGGGTTTTGTGATATGACGGCTTTACTGCCGCGCCACGAGCAGGGTGAAACTCCCATGCAGCACCGCCCTCTACACTAGTACTGCCACCTCCGTCGTGGTTTATTAGTCCCCCATGTAATTTGACTGAAGATTTAACTGACAAAATGTTAGTGCATGTCAACAAAAACTATATCATTGGATTTGTATTTGAACATAGTTTTCAATGATATAATTTTTGGTGACATGCATGAGCATTTATCGTACTATATCTAATGTTAGTTAAATTTATGGTCGTACTATATATAGTAAGGTGCCCGTGCGTTGCACGGAACAGTGAAATGCATTGATCGGGGAGTTGTTTATTTTGACAAAGTATTTGGGGGTCATCTCATGTGTAACGAGTATCGATAGGTTTCTTCAGATATTATTTCTTCTCTAAAGCTCACAAACATCCAGGTGAATAGTAAATGTAGGCTAAATAGATAAAAAAAAGTATCTTTTGCAAACAAAAGCGTTCAACTGTTCAACCTGCATCCAAAACTTGTGAAGAAATAATACTTATTGTGCTTTGCAAGAAATGATCTTTAAGAATTAGTTTTTGAGTATCAATTTTGTTTATTTTTCTAGACCACCATGAATGTACTCCCTCCGTCTAGGTGAATAAGTCATCTTAGGTTGTGCACCGTGACTCTGCTGAGTTACTACACCAACACGACAGGAGCAGCCTACCACTTGGTTTTGCTCCTTGGTGAATCCCGACTACTCCCTCCATGTAGGTGAATTAGTCATCTTAGGTTGTGCACCGTGACCAAGAAGGAGGGGAAAACGAGAGAACTTAATGTTTATTTGCTAATTAATAGCATTGCATACAATGAACTAACCACTGCATGTCGTGTTTGGTAGTCTTGAGACATTGAAAACATGCATGCCCCACATCTCTTATTGGTTGATATGTCAAGAAACAAGAAATGAGGTGGGAGTTAATGCACCGCGCCTAAGTGTTTTGGGATTATTTGGTTTTCATAAGGTGACTTAGAGCAAGTACAATAAGGTACAGTCAGCAGGCTGTAAGAAGTAAAGTAATATTTCTAATGCTTAGTTGGAGGAGAGAGGATAGGAGAGAGAATATAAGCGGGCTCTCATGCAAGAGCCAGCTGCAGCACGAGCTCCTAGGCACTATGTGAGAGTGGAAAGTGGGCCATGTATTAATAATGTAGCACATACTTATAGCTAATCGTTATACATGTTGGCTATAGATGACATGGCACTTTCTTATAGTCAACAGTTGGCTATACTATTACCCATGCTCTTATACCATTACTGTACTAAAAATTCTCAATTAATCTCATAAATGGCAAGTGAGAACTCTAATGGAGCAAAAGCATACATGGAAGATTCTAGACTAAACCATAAATGGATACACTTTTATTCAAGCGCGATACTCTAATACAGCAAGATCATGCATGGAAGGTTCTATACTATATAAATAAGAAGTCTCCACATGCTTAGACAGCGGATTACATTGAGCGAAGACTAATGATGAATAGTTCACTTGGTAATGCATATGACCAGGTGAACCTCCTTGGAGTCCCCGTGCACCATCTTGGGGTGAAAATCATACCAGACGTCTTCCATGTCCACATTGTCGGGAACGGAGCAGCTCGGCACAGTCCCAGTCAGCGTGATGGTGGCGGCGTGGGCGCCCTCGTACTTCGGAGGGGCAGTAACAGTGAGCATGCACCCGTACACCGGCCCCGTGTCAGCGTCAGCGGCGTTTCCCCTAACGCACACTACAGAGACGGGGCGGCGGCCTGCATGGGCCTTGCCGGTGCCCACAGCCAAGAGGAAGATGCTACCGTCCTCCTCCGTGAGAAGCAGGCGGCGGTGATG
This sequence comes from Thinopyrum elongatum, assembly GCA_011799875.1. NCBI lineage: Eukaryota > Viridiplantae > Streptophyta > Magnoliopsida > Poales > Poaceae > Thinopyrum > Thinopyrum elongatum. Next base: position 129,344,129 of record CM022298.1, read on the forward strand.
CTCCAGCGACTCCGGCACGACGAACGGGTAGCATGTCTTGTACTTGATGTTGACCACCGCGGGCCAGTAGTGATTGACGGACGGTGCCGTGAGGTGATGCACGAGGCTCGCTGGCGAGCCCTCAAATGGCGGCGTGCACTCATAGCAGTAGCAGGGCACATGCTCGCATCTGGAACTATGCTCCGCCAGCGAGTGCTGGTCGACGTACCTCTCGCAGCCGAAACTCTTGTAGACATAGGGCACCTTGCAGGCATCGACCAGGCCATCCATGAAACGGGAGTGGCTGTAGGGGACGTTGTGTCACGGGAAACCACAGCCACCTATGGGACAGGGAGGCCCCTTGCTGGTTCGGCAAGGGGGCGTCGCGTTGCACAAAGAGCAGACGAGCGTGTGGCAGCACGGCAGAGATCACACATACATTTTGACCCAGGTTCGGGCCGCCGTGAGGCGTAAAACCCTACTCCTGCTTTGGTGGATTGATGGTGGAAAAGTGGTGGTGGAGCGTGGTACACTTGCCCGGCAAGGGTTGCCTCAGGGTGGCAGTGGCTACGCGCGTATGGGGGTCTGAGTTATCCAACCTTCTAACCCTCTCTAAGGTCGCCATGGGCCTCCTTTTATAGATTAAGGGGTCACCACAATGGCAAAACAGACATTATGCACTAATAAGATAGCAAACAGTGCTATCATACCTAACTCCGCGGGCTGACAGGGCGCATTAAATGCATCGCTCAACGTCACTTCGTTGGTTGCCCGGCAAGGCTTGCCGGGCTATCTTGCCAGCTCCACGCCTGCTCGCTTGACACATCGCAGGACGGGTGTCATCTGCAGGTGTTTCCTGTAGGGAGAGGCTGCCATGTGGTGAATGGCTGCCACTTAGTCACTCCGCGGTTTGACACTGCACTGATTGACGACGTGGGTCGTGATGGAGTAGTTGGTGAGGTGGTTTTGCCTCCGTGTGCCCTGGCAGGCCCTGCCGGGACGTCTTGGACGTCGTCTTCCAGGGGTGGGCTTGCCCTTGCCGAGGTCGTCTGCCCGGCAAAGGAGGCCCTGTTCCTGATGGTGCCTTGCTTCTTTGGCTTGATCTTGGTCCCCCTAATCTGCATGTTAGTCCTTTGATGATCTTAGTCTCTTGTATTCTGGCACGGCCTTGGCGTGTCCATGCATGAGTCAGGGGAAAATACATCAACGTCACATCGTTGGTTGCCTGGTAAGGCTTGTCGGGCTATCTTGCTAGCTCCACGCCTACTCGCTTTACACGGGCAGGAGGCGTCGCGTTGCACAAAGAGCAGACGAGTATGTGGCCGCACGGCAGAGATCACACAGGCATTTTTACCCAGGTTCGGGCCGCCATGAGGTGTAAAACCCTACTCCTGCTTTGGTGGATTGATGGTGGAAAGGTGGTGGTGGAGCGTAGTACACTTGCCCGGCAAGGGTTGCATCAGGGCGGCAGTGGCTACGCGTGTATGGGGGTCTGAGTTATCTCCTCGCAGTCTGCCGGACCACCCCCTCCATCCGGTCCCATGGACCCCGCGAACGAGGCTTGTGCTCCCGCAGCAGAGGAGGTGCCGCTAGTCCTCGTTGCCGAGCCCCAGGCTCCAACTTGGGCAAGGCACATTGTCCACTTCCTCTAAACCAGAGAGCTTCCCGGCAACCAAGACGAAGCTGAAAAAGTAGCCCAGAGGGCCACTATGTATCAGTTTGTCGATGACACTCTGTACAGAAGGAGGCCCAATGGTGTGAAATTAAAGTGTGTCTTCAGGGAAGAAGGATAGGAACTGCTGGCTGAGATACAATCCTTGCTGGAATGCTTTCCCAATTAGTGCCCTTGATCCAATGTGGGAGCCGCACATGCCTTTGTGTATCTCAGCCAGCAGTTCCTTTCCTTCTTCCCGGCAGACACACTTTAATTTCACACCGTTGGGCCTCCTTCTGTATAGAGTGTCATCGACAAACTGATACATACTGGCCCTCCGGGCTACTTTTTCAGCTTCGTCTTGCTTGCCGGGAAGCTCTCCGGTTTGGAGGAAGTGGACAATGTGCCTTGCCCAAGTTGGAGCCTGGGGCTTGGCAACGAGGACTAGCGGCACCTCCTCTGCTGCGGGAGCACATGCCTCGTTTGTGGGGTCCATGGGCCTGATTGGAAGGTGTGGTCCGGCAGACTGCGAGGAGTTGTTTCTGGCAGGGTCTCTGCCAGGAGCGAATGGCTCTACCGGGAGAGGCTTACCGGAGTCCAACTTTCTCCTTTTCCTGGCCATTATTGCTGGGGATACGGAGGGTTGAGTGAGATGGAGAACAAAAGTCCCTGGTTCCACAGGGAGCTTCTACGCAGCACACTTTGACAGATGATCAGCTATGCTGTTTTTCGCACGGGGTACGTGCTCTATTTGCAATCCGTCAAAGTGCTCCTCCAATCTCCTCACTTCCTCAACGTATGCCTCCATCAATGGACTTTGGTAATCCTTGTTAACTTGTCTCACCACAAGCTATGAATCTCCTCGAATGATCAGCTTCTTAATTTCCAATTTAGTTGCAATCCTGAGCCCGGCAAGGATCCCTTCATATTGTGCTGTATTGTTGGTTTCTTCTTCCCAGGCAAAATGCATTTGAACGACGTACTTCAAGTGCTCCCCGGAGGGGGCAACAAGAAGCACGCCAGCTCCTGCACCTTGTAGGGAAAAAGCACCATCAAAATACATAATCCATTCTTGGGGCGATTCCTTGCCGGGGATAGCTGTCTCCGTCACTTCCTCATCGGGGGTTGGCGTCCATTCTGCAATAAACTCTGCCAATGCCCTGCTCTGAATTGTTGACGCGCTTTCCAACTTCAAACCAAAACTGGATAACTCCAAAGCCCACTCCACTATTCTGCCGGTAGCCTCAGGGTTTCGGAGTATCCGCTGCAATGGGAAACGAGTGACAACCATGATCTCATGGGCTTGGAAGTAGTGGCGCAGTTTCCTTGAGGCCATGATGAGACCAAAAATCAACTTTTGCACGCTAGAGTACCTCGATCTAGCCCCCTGTAATAAGGAGATGACGAAGTACACTGGGCACTGCACCACTTTCTTCCTTGCCGCATCCTTGGGGTTGCTCTCGTTGCCGTGCTCATTGCAGTCCTGATCCTTCTCTGACTCTACCGGTCTCTGCTCACTCTCTGCCTCATCCACTTCTCGCTCGCTACCAAAGCTGCACTGACTACTTGGTTGGTTGCCGCTAGGTACAGCAGCAATGGCTCCTAGGGTCTGGGAGCTACCAAGGTAGGCACGGAGGACAAGTAGGCCTTCAACTCTTGCAAAGCTGCATCTGCTTCCGGGGTCCACTTCATGGGTCCTGCCTTCTTCAAAATTTTGAAGAATGACAGGGTGTGCTCGGCAGACTTGGAGAAGAATCTACTTAGCGCGGCAACGCATCCTGTCAGGCGCCTCACATCCTTAACTGTCCTTGGTGCTTGGATCTACTCGATAGCCTTGATCTTGTCGGGATTGGCTTCGATCCCGCGATGGGATAGAAAGAAACCAAGCAACTTGCCGGAGGGAACACCAAATACACACTTCTCCGGGTTGAGCTTCAAATTGATTTTGCGCAGATTAGCAAACGTCTCCTACAAATCTTGAATAAGGGTGGCCCTATCCTTGGTCTTGACCACAATATCATCCATATAGGCTTCTATGTTTCTGTGCAACTGTGGCTCAAAACCAATCTGGACTGCCCTTGCAAAAATGGAGCCGGCACTCTTTAATCCGAATGGCATGCGAACAAAACAGTACGTACCACATGGAGTGATGAATGACATCTTCTCTTCATCTTCCTTGGACATGAAGATCTGATGATACCGAGAATACACATCCAGAAAGGAGAGCAAATCACAACTTGAAGTGGAATCCACAATTTGATCGATACGCGGAAAGGGAAATGGGTCCTTCGGGCAAGCCTTGTTGAGATCTGTGAAATCTATGCAAAGCCTCCACTTCCCGTTAGCCTGCCGGACTACCACTGGGTTTGCCAGCCACGTGGGATGCAGTACTCCTCTGACCAATCCAGCTGCCTCTAGTCTCTTGATCTCTTCTGCATTGAACTGCTGCCTCTCCAAGGCCTGCTTTCGTACTTTCTGCTTGACAGGTCGGGCATGTGGGCAGACAGCAAGGTGGTGCTTGATTACCTCCCTGGGAACACCGGGGATATCAGATGGTTGCAGGGCAAACACATCGATATTCACCCGCAGGAAGACAATGAGCGCGCTTTCCTATTTGTCATCGAGGGTGGCGCTGATAGTGAAAGTACCATCAACGCCAGCCAGCCCTGCCGGGACCTTCTTCACTTGGGGTGCAGCTCGGTGGGGGCACGCTTCCTGGACTCTTTGCCGGAGTCCCTGCAATCCCTCTTCTTTCCTTTGCGGGAGCTGCTGCTGCCGCTGCCTCTGCTGCGACCGCATCTCGGTACATCTTGTCCACACAAATGATTGCATCCTTCTCATCTGATGGGATGGTGATGACTCCCAGTGGTCCAGGCATCTTCAAGGTGTTGTAGGCATAGTGAGATGCTGCCATAAACTTAGCCAGGGCTGGGCGTCCAAGAATCCCATTGTATGGCAGGGGGAGATCAACCACATCAAACACAATCCTCTCAGTCCGGTAGTTTAGTTCTCCCCCAAACGTTACCGGCAACATGATCTTTCCCTTAGGACGGCTCCTGTCGGGATTAACTCGCACTGCCGGGAAGGAGATGCAGATGATGGTGCTGCCGCCTGATGAAGATGGTGCGGGTGGCGATTAGCTGGAGTCAGAGTCATCGCTCCCCCGCCCACCTATGGGACCGGGAGGCCCCTTGCTGGTTCGGCAGGGGGGCGTCGTGTTGCACAAAGAGCATACGAGTGTGTGGCAGCACGACAGAGATCACACAGGCATTTTTACCTAGGTTTGGGCTGCCGTGAGGCGTAAAACCCTACTCCTACTTTGGTGGATTGATGGTGGAAAGGTGGTGGTGGAGCGTGGTACAATTGCCCGGCAAGGGTTGCCTCAGGGCGGCAGTGGCTACGCGTGTATGGGGGTCTGAATTATCCAACCTTCTAACCCTCTCTACGGTTGCCATGGGCCTCCTTTTATAGATTAAGGGGTCACCACAATGGCAAAACAGTCATTATGCACTGATAAGATAGCAAACAGTGCTATCATACCTAACTCCGCGGGCTGACAGGGCGCATTAAATGCACCGCTCAACGTCACTTCGTTGGTTGCCCGGCAAGGCTTGCCGCGCTATCTTGCCAGCTCCACGCCTACTCACTTGACACGTCACAGGACGGGTGTCATCTGCAGGTGTTTCCTATAGGGAGAGGCTGCCATGTGGTGAATGGCTGCCACTTAGTCACTCCGCAGTTTGACACCGCCCTGATTGGCGACGTTGGTCATGATGGAGTAGTTGGTGAGGTGGTTTTGCCTCCGTGTGGCCCGGCAGGCCCTGCCGGGACGTCTTGGACATCGTCTTCCGGGGGTGGCCTCGCCCCTTGCCGAGCTCGTCTGCCCGGCAAAGGAGGCCCTTCTTCTGATGGTGCCTTGCTTCTTTGGCTTGATCTTGGTCCCTCTGATCTGCATGTTAGTCCTTTGATGATCTTGGTCTCTTGTATTCTGGCACGACCTTGGCGTGTCCGTGCACGAGTCAGGGGAAAATACATGCCCCTGTTTGTTTTCCCCGACATAAGCCCCCGGGCCTGAGCCATACGTGTCGCATGGCACGTTGGGTTAGGTCCCAAAAAGTGCACGGGCACGTGGCAGGAGCGTGCTGCGCATGCCGTTTTGCCAAGGTGACTAGTCAATCCAACATCCACTTCGCGCAATTACTGCGCGTCGTGGGGTCATGGGACCGTTGCAGTTGAGGTAAAACGGTAACTTTCTGAAGCGTCGTGCCTTTGTTCTGCATTTCCCTCTTTAAAAATAGGGAAAAGTGGAGTGGCACGGTTCACTTGTTGCTCGTCTCGCTCCCTCATCTTCTTCCACAAGTCAATCGATGGTTCCCCCCTTTCTCTTTCCCGTCCGCTGCCGCCATTTTCACTGAATCCCTTCCCCTTCCATTTCGCCGCCACAGAAATGGGGAAGAAACCCACAAGGAAGGTAAAGCAGACGGCCATGGCGAAGGAAGTCGCCGCAGAGGAGGGCAAGAGGGCGACGGAGCTGAACAAGAAGCGGAGGGGACATGTCGTCTTCATTTTGTCAACCTTGAGCGGCCCAATTCTTCAAGCGAGGTACGGGTATCTATGGGGGAGGCCGGTCCCAAAAGGGCATGGAGCGCCCGTAGTTTATGCGGCGGGGAAGGAAGATCCGCCGGACTCATATCACTTTTTCTGTGCTTACTTTATCTACGCCTCTGTCCCCCCTTCTCCGAATTCATTGAGGCAATCATGAATATCTATGGATTCCACCTCCTTGACTTTACGCCAAATGCAATGGCAACCATGGCCATTTTCGCGCATTTGTGTGAGAATTTTGTTGGAGTTAGGCCCAATGTGGATCTGTTCCAGCATTATTTCGTTCTGCGGGTGGAGAACAAGGGTCACTGCTCCGGAAACATTAGCTGGATGCCACGGGTGGCGAGGAAGCTCTGGGATTACATCCCTGGGAGGCAGCGTGAGAGGTGGGACGAATGGAGGGGAGATTGGTGTTGGATTCAAGATAAGGAAGCCCCCGAGTTTTGTGAAGCACGGAAGGAATGTGTTGAGCACGGCAAGGAATGGAGTGCCAAGGGCCTCACTGAGGATAGGTTGCACCCGGCAATCAACAGGATTACCCGTTTGAAGGCTGTCGGGCTTACCATTGAGCACATGCGGTCAGATTTTCTCCTCCGCCGCATCTCACCGTTGCAGGAGCGGGATAGATCCGCCTGGCTGTATGTAGATGCTGCCGACAGGATGAGGCTGCTCCCAGGGTTGCTTAACAACCTGTCAGTTTACGGCCATGGCTAGTTGTGTGACCAACTGTTCGGCCGCTTTGAGCTGTTCAAACTCCCGGCAACCGTCATCCCCATGAACATCAACTCTGCCCGGGATCAGATACTGAAATGCCAAAGGGGTAGTGAGTACCGGGCAGCTACCTCCTCTGGATGAAGAGCTCCAGTGGTCGAACACCCTGGTGGAGAAGGCCACCAGGTTTGAAACGGGGATGTACAAATGCACCTCCTCCATGGAGGTGGCGTATATCTCAAGGAGGGTCGAGGAGCACAAGGCGGCCCGCCTCATGGAGATGGCGAAGGGCGTGAAGGCTGGGAAGGGCAAGGGAAAAGCTAAGGATGAGAGTTCTTCCCATGGCGGCAGCGAGGCGCAGGCCACAAAAGGGGATGCGGGGATAACCTTACCGGGCTGGAGACCCTAGCCGCGGCAACAACGAAGTTCCAAGAGGAGGAGGATGTTGGCGAGGTGGCGGAGTTTGGGGAGGAGTGGCTGGCAGCTGGGCCTCAAGCCCCCGAGCCACTCCCAGACCAGCGCACCCGTAGGCGCGCCGGCAACCGAGGGGCGGTGGTGTCCAACCCAGCGCCAGCCGCCAAGAAGGTGAAGAAGACCTCCACCAAGGCCATCATGGCTGAGGTGGCGTGCCGCCAGTCTCCCCGCCTTGCTTGGACCAAGGTTCCCTATGCCAAGCAATCTACGGGCACGGGAACGGATTCCATCTCCCAATCTGGCTCGGGCTCCTCACAGAGCTCGTCTTCCCTGGAGCCCCTGGCACCGCGCCAGGCACCGAAGCTGCCGGGGAGTTCTGTCCCTCCCCCTCCAAAGAGAGGAAGGGACTCACCGCCTCCCATGAAGTTTAATTTGAACTCCATGCTTATCGCAGAGGAGTAAGGAAGACCTTTCCTGCCCCTCCAAAGCTCTCTCTCTCTCTCCCCTTTTTTTTGCTTGATTACCTTTGCTGACTGATCTTTTCTTTTGCTGTTGCTGGCAGGGAGGTGGAGGAAGACACAGAGACCCTGGTCCACCGCCCACGGAAGAGACTCCGTCGTCTCGGGTCGTTGTAGGACGCGGCGAGCTCGGCCTTGGCGGGGAGCGATGCAGAGGATCTTGCATTGAGCCCCCAGTCCAGCCCCCGGCCCAGGGGCCGGGATTTGGCACCACCCACCGAAGGCAACGGAGGTGACCTCCCAGTTCCCCCGGACAGAGGAGGAGGCGAGATGGTGCAGAACGAGCCCCCCCCGGAGGGGCGTACTTCCCCCGCCGCCCGACCCGAAGGGATCCCTACGGAACCTTCCACGGATGAGGTCGCGCGGAAGGCTGCCCCGATTACCATGGCAGAGGGCGAAGTTCACGGCCCGACAACAGACGTTGCCGGGGAAACTGAGATTCCTGCCCGGCAGACCTCCCCAGGTGCTCCACTTATTCCTTTTCTTCTTTTCCTATTCTGACCATTTCTTTTGATTCCCCAATTGCTTGAATTTTTGTTTCTTCGTTGTTCGTTGATTTCCTTATCCGCAGATCCCCGAGCTGAAGAGCCAGAACTGTTAGAGGTGGTGGCTGACATAGGGAGGGCTGCCGCGGACGAAGCCGTCAAGATTGCTGCTACCGAGGGGCAGGTCCTGGCTGCCGGGAATGTTCAGGATTCCATGGCGGTGGTGGAACATTCCCCAGAAGACGTCCCGGAAGAGGAGGTGGAGGTTGAGATGAAGGTTCCACTTCAGACCATGGACCCGCTCCCCTCCTCCGGGATCGTTATGGAGATTCCGCCGCCTCCCTCAAGTACACTGGCTATGGTGTTGTCGCCGCCTGACATGGGAGCCCCTGGCCTATCTCTATCGACAGGCGCGGAGCTTGACGAAGAGCTTCAACGTCTCGTGGCGCCACTGTACCAGGAAGCTGGTGAGGCCGATGACTCAGCCACCGTCGCAATGGACTTGTCCTTCATGGAATCCATGGCGACGGGCGTGAAGGAGATGCAGGCCTGGCACAACCAGAAGTGGCAGGCGCTCAAGGAGTGGTGCGAGTCCGCCAGCAAGGTGGACTAGAAGCTGAAGGACAAATGCCTGGAGTTGCGTGAGTGGCACGACAAGTAGTTCAAGGTGCTTATGAGGCAGCAGGAGACGCTCCTGATGACATGGGAGGATGTCTTGGCCCGCAAGGCGCGCCTGATGGACCGCAAGGCATCCTTGGACGCCAGGGAGCGGGAGATCTTCCTCCAGGAGGAGAAGCTCGAAGCCACTCTCCGCGCCAAGGATGACGATCTCGAGGCCCTCGTGCGCCAGTGCACTAAGGAGCTGAAGGACAAGCACAGAGCCACCCTGGATGCCCTTGCTGCTGACTCGGCTGCCCAACTGAAGAAACTCACTGAGGACCTGGCTGCCGCGTCCGCTGCCAAGACTGGCCTTGGCCAGCAGGTGGCTAAGCTGACGGAGGATCTTGTTGGGAGCGCCAAGGAGGTGACGGCCCTCGAGGAAGAAGCGTGGCAGGCAGAAATCCTCTTGGCCGATACACAATCGCAGCTCTCCTCCAAAACCCAAAGCCTTGAGACCGCCAACGGCGATATCACAGACATGAAGGCTCGGATCGGCATGTTGGAAATTTCGGCAGAGTCTCTTGAGTCCCGCCAACAGCTACTGTCCAAGGACTTGGACACCACCAAGCGTCTCCGGCAGGATGCAGAAGACAAGTTGAAGAATCAGTCTAAGCAGGTCGACCTCTGGATCAAGAGCCTGATTGATATCGCTGAGCATCTTGGCGCCCAGGCTGCGGTGATGGGCATGGATGGTCCAGTCTTCTCAGTCAGCAAGCACGAGGTCCCGAGCGTTAAGCTGGGACTCTTCTTCAATGAGCTGATTGAGAAGTTGAAGGCACATGATGAGGGGAGGGCTGGGCATTTTGCGACCGAGTCTCGGAAGCTTGCCCGCGACGCCCTCTTCATGGTCTTGAGCAATATCGCCTGCCGCCATCCAGACCTCGACCTCGACGACGGATTCAAGAAACCGCCAGCGGGCGCCGATGTCGCAGCTGCCAAGGAGAAAGCTACCCTCCAAGCCGACAGGGTCCTCCATGTCTGAACTGCTTCGCCCAGCCACCAGGCCAAGTGTCGGGCCGCTGTTGCTCCTGCGCTGCCCTATAATGAAAACATGACGCATATTTTGTGTTTAGTTACTCTATCTCTAGTGTTTACGTGAAACCGATATTCTCTGTGAAATCTTTAAATGCGTGTTTATCCCTTTGAGCCCTTGTATGCTTGTGTTCGTATGATCCATCCCTGTGTCTGCTCTGGATGCCTATCGGTATCATATTGCCAAGATTGTCGTAAGGGTCTAGCCCTTAATAGTCATCTTGGCGTGGATGCGTCCTGGCATGTTTTTCCTAGGTAGCTCTCGACGCAGCCTCTCATCCTGTGAGCATGGCTCGGGACAGGATGATGGTGTGATCAAAGAAACTAACCAAGGTTCCAGCACATGAGGGTTCTCACGATACGAACACTCGCTAAAGTTAAGGGATAAACAGCTCCAAAGGTCCGGAATGTGTCAACAAGAAGTGATAATGTGTACTTAGCTTTCGTTTTAAGCTTCTTTTCTTCTCTGTCGGGCCGCACGTGCGTGGCGCGCGCGCGATGACTAGAGGATCGAAAGCCAATCGGGCAGCTCTTCTATTCCCGGTAGGGATCGACACGTGTTTCGTGCGGCTGGCAGGCGTCGGGGTATAGTGCCGGGCTCCTCTGGTCCCCCTCCCCTTTTCCCCTTTCCTTTCGAGTCATCCTGGCGGCTGCCGTTGCATGGGTCATGCCGATGCAGGCAGCCTTGCCGAAGTACGCTTGCCGGGGCATCAATCAACGGACTCATACCGACGCTTTATTCAGGATTGCCCAAAATAGGGGAAATACTGAACCGAGCATCGCGCGGTAATCATCGACATCGATGATGCTGGGGTTGAAGCAGTTCGATTGCTGACGAAGGGAAAGGACGGGAAAGAGCGGGGGGAGCTCGCACCCGCACGTCTTGTGCCCTTTCTCCGAACGGCGCCCGAACAGCCGGTACGCCATACGGGCCGCCGAGATGGGCATATTGCCACCAGCAGCAATCTTCGCCGTCGCCGCGGCTACGGCGAGGCGTGGAGACCAACAAATATGGCGCTGGGATGGCCCCGTTTTTATTTTTGCGTCTTCGTGGGCACCGCGAACGCCTGAGGCTTCAAGCGGGCGACCATGGGCACAGCGCACTACACACACCTTCAGGTTCGCGCAAACGCTCCCCCTACCTGGCGCGCCAAAGATGTCGCGGGAAACCACGGCCACCTATGGGACCGGGAGGCCCCTTGCTGGTTCGGCAGGGGGGCGTCGCATTGCACAAAGAGCACACGAGCGTGTGGCAGCACAGCAGAGATCACACAGGCATTTTTACCCAGGTTCGGGACGCTGTGAGGCATAAAACCCTACTCCTGCTTTGGTGGATTGATGGTGGAAAGGTGGTGGTGGAGCATGGTACACTTACCCGGCAAGGGTTGCCTCAGGGCGACAGTGGCTACGCACGTATGGGGGTCTGAGTTATCCAACCTTCTAACCCTCTCTACGGTCGCTATGGGCCTCCTTTTATAGACTAAGGGGTCACCACAATGGCAAAACAGTCATTATGCACTAAAAAGATAGCAAACAGTGCTATCATACCTAACTCCGCGGGCTGACAGGGCGCATTAAATGCACCGCTCAACGTCACTTCATTGGTTGCCCGGCAAGGCTTACCGGGCTATCTTGCCAGCTCCACGCATGCTCGCTTGACACGTCACAGGACAGGTGTCATCTGCAGGTGTTTCCGTAGGGAGAGGCTGCCATGTGGTGAATGGCTGCCACTTAGTCACTCTGCGGTTTGACACCGCATTGATTGACGACGTGGGTCGTGATGGAGTAGTTGGTGAGGTGGTTTTGCCTCTGTGTGCCCCGGCAGGCCCTGCCGGGACGTCTTGGACGTCGTCTTTCGGGGGTGGCCTCGCCCCTTGCCGAGCTCGTCTGCCCGGCAAAGGAGGCCCTTCTCCTGATGGTGCCTTGCTTCTTTGGCTTGATCTTGGTCCCTCTGATCTGCATGTTAGTCCTTTGATGATCTTGGTCTCTTGTATTCTGGCACGGCCTTGGCATGTCCGTGCACGAGTCAGGGGAAAATACATGCCCCTATTTGTTTTCCCCGACATAAGCACAGGATTACCCGTTTGAAGGCTGCCGGGCTTACCATTGAGCACGTGGGGTCGGATTTTCTCCTCCGCCGCATCTCGCCATTGCAGGAGAGGGATAGACCCGCCTGGCTGTATGGAGATGCTGCCGACAGGATGAGGCTGCTCCCAGGTTTGCTTGACAACTTGTCAGTTTACGGCCACGGCTGATTGTGTGACCAACTGTTCGGCCTCTTCGAGCTGTTCAAACTCCCGGCAACCGTCATCCCCATGAACATCAACTCTTCCCGGGATTAGATACTGAAATGGATGCCGGACTGTAATGCCGAAGGGGTAGCGAGTACCTGGCAGCTACCACCCCTGGATGAAGAGCTCCAGTGGTCGAACACCCTGGTGGAGAAGGCCACCAGGGTTGAAACGGGGATGTACAAACGCACCTCCTCCATGGAGGTGGCGTATATCTCGAGGAGGGTCGAGGAGCACAAGGCAGCCCGCCTCATGGAGATGGCGAAGTGCGCGAAGGCTGGGAAGGGCAAGGGAAAAGCTGAGGATGAGAGTTCTTCCCATGGCGGCAGCGAGGCGTAGGCCACGGAAGGGGCTGCCGGGGAAGAGCTTGCCGGGGATAACCTTGCCGGGCTGGACACCCTAGCCACGGCAGCAACGAAGTTCCAGGAGGAGGAGGATGTTGGCGAGGTGGCGAAGCTTGGGGAGGATTGGCTGGCGGCTGGGCCTCATGCCCCCAAGCTAGTCCCAGACCAGCGCACCCATAGGCGAGCCGGCAACCGAGGGGCGGTGGTCTCCAACCCAGCGCCAGCCGCCAAGAAGGTGAAGAAGACATCCACCAAGGCCACCAAGGCTGAGGTGGCATGCTCCCAGTCTCCCCGCCTTGCTCGGACCAAGGTTCCCTCCGCCAAGCAATCTGCGGGCACGGGAACGCATTCCAGCTCCCAATCTAGCTCGGGCTCCTCACAGAGCTCGTCTTCCCTGGAGCCCCCGGCACCGCACCAGGCACCGAAGCTGCCGGGGAGTTCTGTCCCTCCCCCTCCAAAGAGAGGAAGGGACTCACCGCCTCCGATGGGGTTTAATTTCTGTCGGTGCAACAAACCCTGGGTCTATTGCCCAGACTGTGCACAGGCACGGGGACGAGATTGAAGCACCAACCCAAGTCAGAATACAAGGGACTAAGAGATTCAAAGGACTAACATGCAGATCAGAGGGACCAAGATCAAGCCAAAGAAGCAAGGCACCATCAGGAGAAGGGCCTCCTTTGCCGGGCAGGCGAGCTCGGCAAGGGGCGAGGCTACCCCCGGAAGACGATGTCCAAGACGTCCCGGCAGGGCCTGCCGGGGCGCACGAAGGCAAAACCACCTCACCAACTACTCCACCGCGACCCATGTCGTTGACCAATGCGGTGTCGAACGGCGGAGTGACTAAGTGGCAGCCATTCACCACATGGCAGCCTCTCCCTACAGGAAACACCTGCAGATGACACCCGTCCTGCGATGTGCCAAGTGAGCAGGCATGGAGCTGGCGAGATAGCCCGGAAAGCCTTGCCGGGCAACCAACGATGTGACATTGAGCGGTGCATTTAATGCGCCCAGTCAGCCCACAGAGTTAGGTATGATAGCACTGTTTGTTATCTCATCAGTGCATAATGAATATTTTGCCATTGTGGTGACCCCTTAATCTATAAAAGGAGGCCCATGGCGACCATAGAGAGGGTTAGAAGGTTGGGTAACTCAGACCCCCATACGCGCGTAGCCACTGCCGCCCTGAGGCAACCCTTGCCGGGCAAGTGTACTACACTCCACCACCATCATTCCATCATCAATCCACAAAAGTAGGAGTAGGGTTTTACGCCTCATGGCATCCCGAACCTGGGTAAAAATGCCTGTGTGATCTCTGCCGTGCTGCCACACGCTCGTCTGCTCTTTGAGCAACGCGACGCCCCCCTGCCGAACCAGCAAGGGGCCTCCTGGTCCCATAGGTGGCCGTGGTTTCCCGCGACATCTTTGGCGCCCTGTAACACCCCAAAAATTTAATCATGTTTTTACTAAATAAAATTTGGCCAGAATTAAAATTTTAAATTTTTACTAGGTCTTTTATTAATTTCAGAACCATTTTCTGTTTTTCAAAATTCTTCCCTCCATATAGAAATTTTTGGAATAATATTATGGCTTTGGTAGTTTTCTCAAATCATTTCAATTACATTTTAATAACAGTAAGAATTATTTTTAGAATAAAAATTTGCCCAAAACAATTCTTTTAATAGCTTTTTCAATATTTTAAATGCCTCAATTGCACTACAACCATTTTAAATAATTCTTTTTAAATCCCACAAAAATTATGGGACGTCATGTGATGCCTACATATCACTTTTATGCAAAAACCAAACTTTGTCTTTTGAAAATTTTGAGTCAAACAACCTCTTTTCAATTCTGTCCTGTATTTGAGTTTCTACCACATCCCTAATTTTCCTTTCCCCAAAAATCCTGAATTTTTTCCCACTTATAGTCCTTCCAACCAAACCCTTAAGTCCAAAATTTTAGCTCCATTGGAATCACTTTAGTTCACCAAATATTCCTCTGAACTCTCTGTCCAGGAATGAATATCAGTAAAACTTGCACTGGCAAGTTTCTCCTCTTGCCAAAACAACTCCACCATCATCTATACCCACTAAGGAGACACCATCCTGGTAAATTTCACACCCAGCAAAGTCCCCTAGATTGCCCTAGCATTTTATCAAACAGCTCATGTGCATGACAGAATTTGGCTACCTATCAAAACTACATTAGAAACTTGATCATATGGCCAAACCATATTGTCCATCATCTCTGGGATCCCCAGGAGCATCCACCTGCCAAAACCCAGCATTTGTTCGAGCACTTCAAGTGCATGCTCTGAGCGTGGCCAGAGCACTGGTATTGCAGGCATCGGCATCGCCCTGGCGCCGTGCCTCTGCTGCCTCCCGCGCTCGTGTCCCTCCTCTGCTAGCTTCCTGGGGAAGTCACCGCTCTCGCAGACGCCGGGACATGGCTGCTAGCGCCGCCCGCCGCCGCCCACACTGACCGGAGCCGCCACCCGACGCTGCCTTCTCCGCCACGACTCTGCCTCGCTTAAATGCCAACAGCCAGAGCTCTTCCATCCCTTCACCGACCTCCCTACCGACACCACCGACCCCGCCGTCCACCAACGGCCTCGCCACCGTCCTCGCTTGCCATTAATGGCGCCGCTGCAATCCACTTGGGGACAGCACCGTCCACAGCACATGGACAAACCCGAGGCCACCAGCGCAACACGCAATTAATTCTCAATCCCCTGAGCTCATCCGCCGCTCGCCTACCTCACCACCGACTGCGGCTCTCCATCAATGGCCTCCGCCGCGTGCTCCATTTCAGGAAGCCTCGGAACCGATCCCCGCTAGCTATAAAATGGCCCCCGAGCTTGTCCCGTTCTACACACATCACCCACTTGTCCTCCAGTCGCCTCAGGGAGCACCCCAACCGACCGGAAGCCCCTCCTTCTTCGCCTCCGATGAAGACAGCCGCCGCAACCCCTCTGCCAAAATTCATCACAACCACCTCATCGTTTTCAAAACCACTACATCAGTAGCTTTCCACCACCACTACAGAGACCTCCCGAGCCTCTTTTTGCTCTAGGGATAGCCAGAGCCTCGACCCCAGCATGACCGAGACCGTGCTCCGCCTCCGCCAATGCCCTGCTCCATCCCGAGCTCGCCGGCATCCATATCCACCACCATCGGGTGCGGCATGTCCGCCTGAACCTATCCATGTACCGAGCGTCGCCGGAGATGCCCTACAACACCGGCAATCATCGCCGGAGCGCCCCTCGATTCTAGTCCAGGTGCGCGGGAGGAAGGGGACAAACCCGACAGGCGGGACCCGCTCGTCGGTGACTGGAGGTCCACGCCAGCGTGGACAAGTGGAGGCATAATTCGGGAAGTCGTCTTCACGCCTGGGAGGCGTAATCCCAGCGTTACGCCATCGACGTCGCCAGCCACCTCCCGCGCAGCCGAAGCGACTGGGCCCGGCCCAGTGACGCCGTCCATCTAAAACGCGCACAGGGCGTTCCTCAGCTCTTTTCCTTTTTCAGCTATATTCAAATATTTCCAAAACACTCATTTCAAATCCAAATCCGATGATTAAAGTTTCTAAATACTTCTAAAATCATGCCCTATTATTTAAGCCAAGGTGAACATTTTTCCTAGGCTTTGTCCCTACTGAATCTATTAAATAGTCCTTTTCTTTATTCTTTTCAACTTATAAATCCCATAATTAATTCATATTAACTCCAAATAAATTGATTCTTTTTCTGTTATTTTTTATTTTTCATCTAGTTTATTTTGGTATTTATTTCAAAAATATTTGAAACACTTTTTAGCACTGTTTTTGTTTCATATGGTAATTCCAATATTTTTGAAAATAGGAAATGGAGGGAAGATAAAATTCTCAAAACTTTTGGAGTGCACCCAATATTTCTGCATGCTCAAGGCAAGCATCTTGAACACTTGATATGGTGAATGCATGGTAGTTTATTTGCTAGAATAATTTGATCATGACTATGCTGGATTCAAATAAAACTGGCATATGGCTAATTTTTGCATGTGTGTAGTGTTGGCATGTTTCATCGTACCATGCATCGTGTGTTGTCATGACTAACTTGCAGGAGCAGGCATAATGGAAATACCGTTACCGGCAAGAGGATGATCACGTTGGAGCGTGATCATGCCTTGTTTGTTGTGCATGTTGGAGCATGCAAGGGTTGTGGACCTGTTGGGATTGCTGTTGAAGGAATACCTTGTTGTGCTAACCGTTGCAAGAAACTTAATGCCTCCTGAGTCGACCGTAGATCGAGTCTTGTTCCGGTAACCCCCATACTTGTTTCGTGCTGCCACAGGTAGGGTATGGTTCAGTAAGTTGATAACCCCTTTCCATGCACACACCGTACAGAGGGCCACGATGAGGGTTTCCGCGGCCGTGGACTAAATCCTATCATCGAGTCAGGGGGCATGGGTGTTTCCAGTAGTGACTGAGAGGGGGGCACCCCTTGGAATCCGCGTGTATTAATAGTGATCCCATGCAAGACGTTGGTCTCTCTGTCTTAGAGTTTTTCTTGAACGATGCTTTGGGTGATTCCTGGCATCCGGAAAGTTAATCTAGTGTGTGCTGGTCAGGTGTGTTTTCAACCCAAAGACCATAATGGGAATTAGTCAGTGTCACGATGCTGCCTAAAGAAATCCTTTACTTGTGGGTAAAGAGTACACCCTCTGCAGAGTTTAAACCTATTCGAATAGCCGTGTCCGCGGTTAAGGGCTACAGTCTGGGTTGGTCAAGTGTCGGTCTTAGTGTCGGTCTTCGGAGGAAAATAATTAATTGGGCCTGAACTATTTTTGCAGGATATTGTTATCATCACTAACGCCGTCATGGTTATTTGAATACTATTGCTGTGAAAATTTTTATGGTTATGCATATTATTGTGAACTAACCTGTTTCTCTTATTTTAATTTTCCTGAGTGTCTCAGGGGCTGGCTAGACTACCCCGGGCACTCAATTTTATTTTCAAGACCTCTCGTGGCGTCCCTCGAGTTAACAGGCGGTTTATCACACCACTGCTCTTGTGGACACCCGATTGGCATTTCTCTTCAAGTACGACCGTGGCGTCACTTGACACCCGACTGGCATTTCTTTTCAAGACCTCTCGTGGAGTCGCCTGAGTTCTCGGATGGTCCTATCTCGTCCGATTTATCTTTTAGACACCCGATTGGCATTTCTCTTCAAGACCTACCGTGGTGTCACTTGACATCCGACCGACATTTCTTTTATTTTGTTTCCTTTGACTTTCCTTGCTTATCACTAACAATTTCATATGTTTGCATATGCTAATATTTTATCATGCCATGACTTAATTCCTGTCAGTAGGCATTTAAGTCCATCATGAGCATACGCATATATTGTGGTTCATCATGATCATATAATTTAATTGTTGCATTCGGTATATCTTTTGTTCCTGATGTTTGCGAGTACATTCAAACGTACTCACAGGCTTGTCCCTGGCAGTTTACTTGGCCATGTCAGGATTTCTACGAGGAGTACCACAACGATGACCGTGCGGAGCCTAGGATAGCAGCCATGCGGGATAGGAATTATCCGGGTCAGCTGTTCCTGTGGGAATGGAGCCCCATCGACGTTGGAGAACCATGGGTTAATTCTGTCATCCACCACCAGACATCATTGTTGTAGCATTGGACCTTTATGGTCTTGTATTCAATTCTTGTAATAGCTTGGTAATCTGTAACAAGGACGTGTCCACCAGTAACAGTAATCCTGGGCTGGTGGTAACACGAGGGGTTAAATTTCTAGGATATGTTGTGTCCCCGAAATCCGGCCCCCGACAGCCTTGGTATCAGAGCCAGGCTGACCATTGGCTAATCCTCTCTTAGCCTGGTCACTATCCCTAGGATTCCACACCACCCACATCCTTTCCTGTCCTCCGTCAGGCCATTCCATCCAATAAAGCGCACACAGTGGCCTGCCGACATCTTTTGATAATCGGTGCCCAACCTATCCCCCTAACCGACAACCACAGTAATATGTCACATTTTGTGATTTGTATCTGTGACTTTGACCCCGACCACTCTGGAGCAGAGCCGATGCCCAGAATCGTAACCCTGCTGATTTATGTTTCCTAGCCCAGGCACTATATAGGAGACCACTCTCGCGTCCATAACTAGCATCCCTCACCTTGTACACTGCTTCCATCACCATTTCCGCCATGTCGCACCTTGGGATTCATCTGAGAACCCCAGATGCAACCCCGGACAGTTTTGTCAAGATATTGTGGGATTTCACCCGCAACACTCTTGGCTCCACTCAGCCACCCCAGTATGAGCTGTTCAAATCGAGGATCAACCACAATGCCTCGAAATATTGGGCAGTCGCGCACATCCCACCAGTAGACCCAAACCAAGGCCCCACAAGTGTCGTCTTCATCGGGAAATCTATGCCAACATCAGAGATGGCTATAGAAGTTGCTGCCTATGAAGCAATTACCTGCCTCCGGCACACATTGCCCCGTGCCAGCGAAAGGGGGTATTACTACTTCCTGAGCCGTGCAGCACCCGGAGAAGAAGCATCTTTTCCCTGTAGACAATCAGAGAGAGATCCAATGCTAGCCAACCTTGTTCAATATGTCATCGCGCAGGAGCGTCTGACCCAGCAAGTGATGGACTTCCTCCAGACTCTTGCTATTCTGAATCCTCAGATAGCCATCGGCGAACCACTGTCACCAGACCAAGGAGGGAACGTTCTTCGACTCCTCCATCCACTTTCTCCGGGGGAAGAAGAATGTGTCCCAATGCTGGGAATATTTTTTTCAGGACCCTATCAATTTTACCTTTGTACCGTAGAGACCATGGTTGTGTTCGTTAGCCTAGCGTTTAAATTGCATGATTACATATCTGTGTTGCATCTTGGGATTTACCCTATGAATAAAATGTTTGGTTGCAGTTGCGTATGAGTAATTGTGGAGATTTTATTAAGGACCACTGCGAATATAATTTTTGCAAACACAGAATTAATTCACGCACCGCCATGACACCTGGCTTACAATCACACTCACTCCACTACATGCACTAAGTGCAGAACCACACACACACACACTGGCACCTAATCAACCGCCTCACACACCAGACCACTCTCATCGCACCACCAATTTTTCGGAAGAAAATTTTGTGGGTTTTCTTTTATTTCTACGGAGCTGCTGCAGAACGCACTAACACTCACCCGTAACCACCACCGATGCCTAATCCTCATGGTCACCGCCGCCTCGAAGAGCCACCACTCGAGCTGCGGCATCACGGCGATTGTCAAGGATCATCGCGCATAGGAGCAGCGAGAACCCGAGCAACGCCGCAACTGCTCCAGACTTGAGAATCACAAACCACCCAGGAAGCACATCCTCCATTGGAGCCTCGTCCGAGCTCCTGCGATCAGAAAAGGAGGAGGAAGAAGAAGTGAGGCCAGGTGATATGAAGAAGAGAGTAACACTGCGTTCATTTTATAGCTCGGGCTCGGTGCATGGTGAATGAGGTCCACCAGCACCGCTCGTCACCCGATCACCCGTGTTCGGAGGTGAAATCGCGAGCAGTGCTAACAAGGTGCCTGGCCCGCGAGGTGAGTGCACGCTGCACCGGCAGCTTGCATGCCGCGCACTACCAAAGTACGGCCCTAGATACCCTACGCGCTAGACACCGCAGGTGGAGAAAGCACGCGAGAGGGAGATGGAGAAGAGAGCCGGAGGAAGAAGAAGAGACTGACAGTGGGCCCTGGGTCCACCCGTCAGCCGAAGAGAGCACTGTGCACTGGAGTACGGCAAGCAAATTTGGAATTTACACTTTTTCCAAATTTGTCGTAACAGTCACAGTAGAACCACAGCACTAGTGCCCACTGTAGTTACACCAATTATTAGGAGCCACGTCAACTGTGCCTAAATGGGTTATTTTAAATAGCTTAGGAAAATCTCCTCGAAAGGTGGATTTAATTTTGGTGACCACCTAACAAATCTCGAGGACGAGATTTTCTTAAGGGGGGTAGAGTTTGTAACACCCCAAAAAATTAATCATGTTTTTACTAAATAAAATTTGGCCAGAATTAAAATTTTAAATTTTTACTAGGTCTTTTATTAATTTCAGAACCATTTTCTGTTTCTGTTTTTCAAAATTCTTCCCTCCATATAGGAATTTTTGGAATAATATTGTGGCTTTGGTAGTTTTCTCAAATCATTTCAATTACATTTTAATAACAGTAAGAATTATTTTCAGAATAAAAATTTGCCCAAAACAATTCTTTTAATAGCTTTTTCAACATTTTAAATGCCTCTATTGCACTACAACCATTTTAAATAATTCTTTTTAAATCCCACAAAAATTATGGGAGGTCATGTGATGCCTACATATCACTTTTATGCAAAAACCAAACTTTGTCTTTTGAAAATTTTGAGTCAAACAACCTCTTTTCAATTATGTCCTGTATTTGAGTTTCTACCACATCCCTAATTTTCATTTCCCCAAAAATCTTGAATTTTTTCCCACTTATAGTCCTTCCAACCAAACCCTTAAGTCCAAAATTTTAGCTCCATTGGAATCACTTTAGTTCACCAAATATTTCTCTGAACTCTCTGTCCAGGAATGAATATCAGTAAAACTTGCACTAGCAAGTTTCTCCTCTTGCCAAAACAACTCCACAATCATCTATATCCACTAAGGAGACACCATCCTGGTAAATTTCACACCCAGCAAAGTCCCCTAGATTGCCCTAGCATTTTATCAAACAGCTCATGTGCATGACAGAATTTGGCTACCTATCAAAACTACATTAGGAACTTGATCATATGGCCAAACCATATTGTCCATCATCTCTGGGATCCCTAGGAGCATCCACCTGCCAAAACCCAGCATGATTAGATCACTGTAGATGCCATTGGCATTTGTTCGAGCACTTCAAGTGCATGCTCTGAGCGCGGCCAGAGCACTGGTATTGCAGGCATCGGCATCGCCCTGGCGCCGTGCCTCTGCCGCATCCCGCGCTTGTGTCTCTCCTCTGCTAGCTTCCTGGGGAAGTCACTGCTCTCGCAGACGCCGGGACTTGGCCGCTAGCGCCGCCCGCCGCTGCCCACACTGACCGGAGCTGCAGCCCGACGCTGCCTTCTCCGCCATGACTCTGCCTCGCTTAAATGCCAACAGCCAGAGCTCTTCCATCCCTTCACCGACCTCCCTACCAACACCACCGACCCCGCCGTCCACCAACGGCCTCGCCACCGTCCTCGCTTGCCATTAATGGCGCCGCCGCATTCCACTCGGGGACGACACCGTCCACAGCACATGGACAAACCCGAGGCCACCAGCGCAACACGCAATTAATTCTCAACCCCCTGAGCTCATCCGCTGCTCGCCTACCTCGCCACCAACTGCGGCTCTCCATCAATGGCCTCCGCCGCGTGCTCTGTTTCGGGAAGCCTCGGAACCGATCCCCGCTAGCTATAAAATGTCCCCCGAGCTTGTCCCGTTCTACACACATCACCCACTCGTCCTCCAATCGCCTCATGGAGCACCCCAACTGACCGGAAGCCCCTCCTTCTTCACCTCTGATGAAGACAGCCGCTGCAACCCCTCTGCAAAATTCATCACAACCACCTCATCGTTTTCAAAACCACTACATCAGTAGCTTTCCACCACCACTACAGAGACCTCCCGAGCCTCTTTTTGCTCTAGGGATAGCCAGAGCCTTGACTCCAGCATGACCGAGACCGTGCTCCGCCTCCGCCAATGCCCTGCTCCATCCCGAGCTCGCCGGCATCCATATCCACCACCATCGGGTGCGGCACGTCCGCCTGAACCTATCCATGTACCGAGCGTCGCCGGGGATGCCCTACAACACCAGCAATCATCGCCGGAGCGCCCCTCTGTTCCAGTCCAGGCACGCGGGAGGAAGGGGACAAACCCGACAGGTGGGACCCGCTCGTCGGTGACTGGAGGTCCACGCCAGCGTGGACAAGTGGAGGCGTAATTCGGGAAGTCGTCTTCACGCCTGGGAGGCGTAATCCCAGCGTAATTAGGGTATGGTTCAGTAAGTTGATAACCCCTTTCCTTGCACACACCGTACAGACGGCCACGATGAGGGTTTCCGCGGCCGCGGACTAAATCCTGTCATCGGGTCAGGGGGCATGGGTGTTTCCAGTAGTGACTGATAAGGGGGCACCCCTTGGAATCCGCGCGTATTAATAGTGATCCCATGCAGGACGTTGGTCTCTCCGTCTTAGAGTTTTTCTTGAACGATGCTTTGGGTGATTCCTGGCATCCGAAAAGTTAATCTAGTGTGTGCTGGTCAGGTGTGTTTTCAACCTAAAGACCGTAATGGGAATTAGTCAGTGTCACGGTGCTGAGTAAAGAAATCCTTTACTTGTGGGTAAAGAGTACACCCTCTGCAGAGTTTAAACCTATTCGAATAGCCGTGTCCGCGGTTAAGGGCTACAGTCTGGGTTGGTCAAGTGTCAGTCTTAGTGTCGGTCTTCGGAGGAAAATAATTAATTGGGCCTGAACTATTTTTGCAGGATATTGTTATCATCACTAACGCCGTCATGGTTATTTGAATACTATTGCTGTGAATTTTTTTTATGGTTATGCATATTATTGTGAACTAACCTGTTTCTCTTATTTTAATTTTCCTGAGTGTCTCAGGGGCTGGCTAGACTACCCCGGCCACTCAATTTTATTTTCAAGACCTCTCTTGGCGTCCCTCGAGTTAACAGGCGGTTTATCACGCCACTGCTCTTGTGGACACCCGATTGGCATTTCTCTTCAAGTCCAACCATGGCGTCACTTGACACCCGACTGGCATTTCTTTTCAAGACCTCTCGTGGCGTCGCCTGAGTTCTCGGATGGTCCTGTCTTGTCCGATTTCTCTTTTAGACACCCGATTGGCATTTCTCTTCAAGACCTACCATGCTGTCACTTGACATCCGATCGGCATTTCTTTTATTTTGTTTCCTTTGACTTTCCTTGTTTATCACTAACAATTTCATATGTTTGCATATACTAATATTTTATCATGCCATGACTTAATTCCTATCAGTAGGCATTTAAGTCCATCATGAGCATACGCATATAGTGTGGTTCATCATGATCATATAATTTAATTGTTGCATGCGGTATATCTTTTGTTCCTGATGTTTGCGAGTACATTCAAACGTACTCACAGGCTTGTCCCTGGCTATTTACTTGGCCAGGTCAGGATTTCTACGAGGAGTACCACAACGACGATCGTGCAGAGCCTAGGATAGCAGCCATGCGGGATAGGAATTATCCGGTTCAGCTGTTCCTGTGGGAATGGAGCCCCATCGACGTTGGAGAACCACGGGTTAATTCTGTCATCCACCACCAAACATCATTATTGTATCATTGGACCTTTATGGTCTTGTATTCAATTCTTGTAATAGCTTGGTAATCTGTAACAAGGACGTGTCCACCAGTAACAGTAATCTTGGGCTGGTGGTAACACGAGGGGTTAAATTTCTGGGATATGTTGTGTCCCCGAAATCCGGCCCCGACACGCGCCAGGTAGGGGGACCGCTTGCGCGAACCTGAATGCATGTGTAGCACGTCACCTTCATCACCATCAGCATCATCGAGGACGCCATCGACCATGGCGCCCAAGAAGAAACCCGGTTCTTTGGCTCGTCCTTCCACATCGAAGGCTCCGCCGCCCGCGGCCTCAAACGCTACGGGGGGTGCGGAGACACGCGAGGACGCAGACGCTGCTGGGGATGCGGTCGGAGCAAGCGGCGCCGTCACCACTTCCCCCATGGCTGATGCAGGAGCAGGAGACATCGGAGGAGAGCAGCATCAGTAACATCCCGACGGCCATGCTCCACAAGGTCCGTGTGAAGGGGTTACTCCATATAAGCCCCTTCCGCCTGCCGACAGGCACAGCCGCAGCAACGTCGCTCGGGCCGGGGCGAATCGCCGCCCTCCGACCGCTCCCACCACGAATGCGGGAGCAACGCGTGCACCTCCCCCGGGACGGGTCGACCAAGCCGCTATGCCTAACGGAGCCACTGGCCCTTGAGCGCCTTAGTCGCACCACCCTGCCATCTAGGTGGTCACCCCACAGCAGCGGGGGCGCAATGCTGCCGCCACTAGCACCATCAGGAGCCTAGCGATGGTGCGGTCGACTTCATCATCACCCATGCCAAGTACAGCCTCGGAGGCCATGGCGCGGGCTCAGCTGCTGCTGAGGTTTCCGCCAGCGGCCGAGCAAATGGACGAATGGCGTGCCACCATCCAAAGTCTGCTCAGTTTCGCCGAAGCTGGGGGCTCACAGCGAGCTGGCCCGCCACGGCCGCCCCATGCGACCGCAACGGCTCATGTTGCTGACCGTACAAAAGGGGCCGTCCCCACAGTGCAGTCCCCGCCAAGGCAGCCAGCACAAGCGCAACAGAATCAAGATCCTAACGATCTTTCGATGGCCTTTTCTGACCCTCATGCGCGTCCAGGCCAACGACGAGCCCTGGAGGACAGGCAGAGAGGAGACACGCGCGCCGTTGTTGAGCAACCCCGCGACGACCTTGGCCGGACCGATGGGTGCGACGGCCCCGGTGTCGATGAGCCCGCGCTCGATATTGGTGGGTGCCTACCTTTCGAGGTTGGCTGCCCTGCCTTTACCCGTGAGCTGCGGCAAGTCCGTTGGCTGTCCGTTCGCACATTCAAGCCAGAGATACCTGAGAAGTATGATGGGAGGCTGAACCCGGCAGAGTTCTTGAGCATCTACACCATCGCTGTTCAGGCTGCTGGGGGAAGAGACAAGAAGGTGTTCGCCAACTACTTTCCTTTCGCCCTCAAGTTCAATGTGAGGTCTTGGCTGATGCACCTGCCGGAGAACTCCATTTGGTCATAGGCAGACCTATGCCATGAGTTCATCGGTGCCTTCACCGATGGCCACCAAGAGCCGGGCCGACCCAGCGACTTGCAACTTCTCCAACAGAAGGAAGGAGAGACCCTCCGTAAGTATTTACAGAGATTCAACAAAGTTCATAGAAATATCCAAAATATCCATCCGGCAGCTGTGATAGCCGCCTTCCAGTCCAATGTGCGCAACCGCCGGATTCATTCCAGGATGAACGTGCAGTTGCCCAAGACTGTGAAGGACCTCTACACGTTGGTGGATAAGTGTGCTTGGATGTAGGAGGGAAGAAAGTTGCCCGGAGAGGAAGATTGCACCAATATTGATTCAGAGGATGAGGATGAATCAACCAGTCAGAAGAAGGGCAAGAAGCGCAGTAAGAAGTGATGGGATAAGGCAGTAATGACTGTTGAAGGATTGGGTACGCCTAGTATTGGCAAGAAGGCCAGAGCTGAGGCCCCCGGCAAGGAAGCTGCTGTGTGCGCTGACTGCCGGGAAGCCGCTGCTACCGAGAAAGCCGGGAAAGGCGATGGGCCGTACTGCAAGATTCATCGGACCAAGGGCCACGACCTTCAAGAGTGTTATCAGGTTGAGCAGCTTGTCAAAAGAAAGAAAGCAGAGTATGAGAAGCGTGACAAGGAAAAGGGTCAGAATGTTGCTGGCGGCAAGGGCCGAGGTGGTGAAGTAAATTGCCCTAGCAAACCCTTTTGGAACCAAGGAAAACCCGCCAGAGGTCGAGATAAGGAAGCCTGTGGTGATGAGAGTGATGGAGGGGATGAAGAGGAAACTAGTGAGCAAGATTTTCAGAAGGCCACCGACGCCCTGTGCATTGACGGGGGTGCATCTCCGCACACCTCTCACTGCCAACTCAAGCGGTGGGCGTGAGAAGTCAATGCCGTGGAGCCAGCGCCCGAGGCCCGAAAGCCGCTCAAGTGGTCCCGTACGCCCATCATCTTTGACGAGGAGGATCATCCTAGCCGTACCACTGCGGTAGGGTGTTTGCCATTGTTGGTCTCCCCAACAATCCACAACCTCAAGGTCACGAAGATGTTGGTGGACGGCAGGGCCGGATTGAATCTGATTTCCCCAGCAGTTATCAGCAAGCTTCAGATAGCAGAGGAAGAGCTGGAGGTTACCGACACGTTTCAAGGAGTTAATCCCGGCAGGAGCCGTCCTAAGGGAAAGATCATGTTGCCTGTAACGTTTGGGGGAGAACTGAACTACTGGACTGAGAGGATTGTGTTTGATGTGGTTGATCTCCCCCTGCCATACAATGGGATTCTTGGACGCCCGGCCCAAGCTAAGTTCATGGCAGCATCTCACTATGCCTACAACACCTTGAAGATGCCTGGGCCACTGGGAGTCATCACCATCCCATCAGATGAGAAGGATGTGATCATTTGTGTGGACAAGATGTATCAGGATGCGGTCGCAGCAGAGGCAGCGGCAGCAGCAGCTCCCGCTAAGGAAAGCAAAGGAAAGAAGAGGGATTGCAAGGACTCCGGCAAAGAGTCCGGGAAACGTGCCCCCACCGAGTGCACGACACCCGTTGATGATGTGCCAGAGTGTTCCAATGGCAAGAGATCCAAGGTCGCTGCACCCCATGTGAAGAAGGTCCCGGCAGGGCTGGCTGGCGTTGATGGTACTTTCACTATTAGTGCCACCCTCGATGACAAATAGGAAAGCGCGCTTGTTACCTTCCTGCGGGCGAATATCGATGTGTTTGCCTGGCAACCATCTAATATCCCAGGTGTTCCCAGGGAGGTAATCGAGCACCTCCTTGCTGTCTGCCCACATGCCTGACCTGTCAAGCAGAAAGTCTGGAGGTAGGCCTTGGAAGAGGCAACAGTTCATTACAGAAGAGATCAAGAGACTAGAGGCAGCTGGATTGGTCAGAGGAGTAATGCATCCCACGTGGTTGGCAAACCCAGTGGTAGTCCGGAAGGCTAACGGAAAATGGAGGCTTTGCATAGATTTCACAGATCTCAACAAGGCTTGCCTGAAGGACCCGTTTCCCTTGCCGCGTATCGATCAGATTGTGGATTCCACTTTAGGTTGTGATTTGCTCTCCTTTCTGGATGCGTATTCTGGGTATCACCAGATCTTCATGTCCAAGGAAGATGAAGAGAAGACGTCGTTCATCACTCCATGTGGTACGTACTATTTTGTCCGCCTGCCATTCGGATTAAAGAGTGCCGCGTCCACTTTTGCAAGGGCAATCCAGATTGGTTTTGAGCCATAGTTGCATAGAAACATAGAAGCATATATGGATGATATTGTGGTCAAGACCAAGGATAGGGCCACCCTTATTCAAGATTTGGAGGAGACGTTTGCTAATCTGCACAAAATCAATTTGAAGCTCAACCCGGAGAAGTGTGTATTTGGTGTTCCCTCCGGTAAGTTGCTTGGGTTCTTTGTATCCCATCGCGGGATCGAAGCCAATCCCGACAAGATCAAGGCTATCGAGCAGATCCAAGCACCAAGGATAGTTAAGGATGTGAGGTGCCTGACAGGATGCGTTGCCGCGCTAAGCAGATTCATCTCCAATTCTGGCGAGCGCGCCCTGCCGTTCTTTAAAATTTTGAAGAAGGCAGGACCCATGAAGTGGACCCCGGAAGCAGATGCAGCTTTGCAAGAGTTGAAGGCCTACTTGTCCTTCGTGCTACCTTGGTCGCTCCCAAACCCCAGGAGCCGTTGCTGCTGCACCTAGCGGCAACCAACCAAGTAGTCAGTGCAGCTTTGGTAGCGCAGCAAGAAGTGGATGAGGCAGAGAGTGAGTAGAGATCGGCAAAGTCGGAGAAGAATTAGGACTGCAATGAGCACGGCAACAAGAGCAAACCCAAGGACATGGCAAGGAAGAAAGTGGTGCAGCGTCCAGTGTACTTCATCAGCTCCTTATTACAGGTGGCTAGATCGAGGTACTCTGGCGTGCAAAAGTTGCTTTTTGGTCTCATCATGGCCTCAAGGAAACTACGCCACTACTTCCAAGCCCATGAGATCACGGTTGTCACTCGTTTCCCATTGCAACAGATACTCCGAAACCCTGAGGCTACCGGCAGAATAGTGCAGTGGGCTTTGGAGTTATCCAGTTTTGGTTTGAAGTTTGAAAGCACGTCAACTATTCAGAGCAGGGCATTGGCAGAGTTTATTGCGGAATGGACGCCAACCCCTGATGAGGAAGTGACGGAGACAGCTATCCCCGGCAAGGAATCGCCCCAAGAATGGATTATGTATTTTGATGGTGCTTTTTCCCTACAAGGTGCAGGAGATAGCGTGCTTCTTGTTGCCCCCTCTGGGGAGCACTTGAAGTACGTCGTCCAAATGCATTTTGCCCGAGAAGATGCAACCAACAATACAGCAGAATATGAAGGGCTCCTTGCCGGGCTAAGGATTGCAACTGAATTGGGAATTAAGAAGCTGATCATTCGAGGAGATTCACAGCTTGTGGTGAGACAAGTTAACAAGGATTACCAAAGTCCATTTTTGGAGGCATACGTCGAGGAAGTGAGGAGATTGGAGGAGCACTTTGACGGATTGCAAACAGAGCACGTACCCCATGTGGAAAACAGCATAGCTGATCATCTGTCAAAGTGTGCTGTGCAGAAGCTCCCTGTGGAACCAGGGACTTTTGTTCTCCATCTCACTCAGCCCTCCGTATCCCAAGCAACAATGGACCAGAAAAGGAGAAAGTTGGACTCCGATAAACCTCTCCCGGTAGAGCCGTCCGCTCCTGTAGAGACCCTGCCGGAAACAACTCCTCGCAGTCTGGCGGACCACACCCTCCAGCCGGTCCCATGGTCCCCGCGAATGAGGCATGTGCTCCCGCAGGAGAGGAGGTGCCGCTAGTCCTTGTTGCCGGGCCCCAGGCTCCAACTTGGGCAAGGCACATTGTCCACTTCCTCCAAACCGGAGAGCTTCCCGGCAACCAAGACGAAGCTGAAAAAGTAGCCTGGAGGGCCAGTATGTATCAGTTTGTCGATGACACTCTGTACAGAAGGAGGCCCAATGGTGTGAAATTAAAGTGTGTCTGCCGGGAAGAAGGAAAGGAACTGCTAGCTGAGTTACAGAAAGGCATGTGCGGCTCCCACATTGGATCAAGGGCACTAGTTGGGAAAGCATTTCGGCAAGGATTCTATTGGCCCACAGCCCTCCAAGATGCGGTCGAGCTAGTCACCAAATGTGAAGCCTGCCAGTTCCATTCCAAGAAAACCCACCTGCCTGCCCAAGCTCTTCAGACAACCCGTCTATCATGGCCATTTTCGGTATGGGGGCTCGATATCCTCGGCCCCTTCCCCCGAGCAATCGGTGTCTTTGAATTCTTGTTCGTTGCTATCGACAAGTTTACAAAGTGGCCAGAAGTGACTGCCGTGAGAAAGGTGACTACTCAGTCAGCTATCAAGTTCTTGAAAGAATTGGTGTGTCGGTTTGGAGTTCCGGCAAGGATCATTACCGACAACGGCACCCATTTCACGAGCGGCTCCTTCATGCAATATGTTCATGCCCTCGGATGCAAGATCTCATTTGCCTCTGTGGCACACCCTCGGAGCAATGGGCAAGCTGAGAGGGCGAACGCTGAAGTGTTGCGTGGGCTCAAGACGAGAACCTTTGATACGCTGCAGAAGCACGGCAGGCGGTGGATCGAGGAGCTACCGGTAGTTCTCTAGTCCCTCAGAACGACACCAAACCGAGCTACCGGGCAGACTCCCTTCTCCCTGGTCTATGGGGCAGAAGCAGTTATCCCCACAGAACTCATTTACGGGTCGCCTCGAGTGCTTGCCTATGATGAAGTAGCGCAAGATCAGCACTGGCGTGACGACGCTGTGCTACTCGAGGAGAACCATCTCCGGGCTACTACGCGTGCTGCACGCTATCAGCAAGCCCTGCATCGCTATCATAGCCGTAGGGTTCACGCCCGGTGTTTTGAGGAAGGTGACCTTGTCCTTAGACACGTTCAGTCCGCCAAGGGTACAAACAAGTTGTCGACGAAGTGGGATGGCCCTTTCCGGGTAGTACGAGTCACCAGATCTGGCGCAGTCCGTCTGGAGACCGGAGATGGCATTCAGTTGCAAAACTCATGGAATATTGAGCATCTCCGCAAGTTCACCCCGTAAGGCGCGGCTGTCGGGCCCTGCCCGGCAGCCACCCTTTTGTACAGGCCTTGCCTCAGCTGCATGTAACCCCTTGTACAAAGCCAAGGCGATGACCCAGTGCAAGAGAAAATAAAGAAGCGCTGTGGGGGGGCCCCGACCAAGATTGCATGCATGCATGAGCATTCCAAGATCGCTGCATAAGCATTTCATGAGCATTTGCATATGCATATAGATAGGATCGCATCCTGCATTCATTTTCATCCACATAAACTGCAGGTTCCTGCCATGAACTTGGCTTTGACGAGGAGTTGAGAAGATTGCCCGGCACTGCGATCCCCGGCAAGCCAAACAGATAAGTTCTACCTCCTGTCCATTAGTGTTCTGTAAGTTATAACTTGTGCATAAGGAAACCCTGCCACTCTTTTGAGACTTAGGTGCTCCCATCCCTGACTCGAACGTTGCTTCGGACAGGATGGTCGTAGCGGCCTTTGGTAAAAAGAAGTTGGCGGGGGGCTGGCCCCTTTGCCTGTTGCCCGATAGACACAGCTCTCCGGCAGACAGAAAAGGTGCCGGCGGGATAGCTTGCCTGGGAAAACTCGTTTATTTAAAATAAAGAGGCATCTCACCTCTGCGTGGACATATACATGCACGAGTTCCCGGCAAGGTTCATCTTTTTCATTAATATGCTGGTCATACAAGTACAAACCTTACAGAACACAGATATGGACTCGAGAGATTACATTATTTGAACTAAAATTTGGCAAGTGCCTGCAGATTTAAGATTAAAAAAAGATAGGTGCCCCGTAAACTCCTCTCCCTGTCCCTCTTATCCCAGGTAGTGCAGTGGGAAGAGAAGAGGGTGGGCAACGCGCCGGCACAACGCCACGCCGATCCCCATCTGGAGCTGTCGGACACAGCCTGACAAGATAGGGAGTGGCGATGCTGCGAAGGAGGAAGATGTGCGGAGCGCCCTGGCGGCCCCAGTATCACCGCTTCCAGGACCGAGCGGGGGGCTCCAGCATAGCCACCGACAGGGGAGGACGCCGGGGCCCAGCCAGAAGACCCCCAGGGGAAGCGGAAGCGCCAGAGGGGCAAGCCTTTCCCCGGCGGCCTGGGAAAATGGTGATGACGGCGCCGGGGAAAGGGGGAGAGCCAGACAAACGGGCAGCGGGTCACCAGTACGAGACGAACGCGTCGA
This sequence comes from Thinopyrum elongatum, assembly GCA_011799875.1. Classification (NCBI taxonomy): domain Eukaryota; kingdom Viridiplantae; phylum Streptophyta; class Magnoliopsida; order Poales; family Poaceae; genus Thinopyrum; species Thinopyrum elongatum. The sequence goes on from CM022298.1 coordinate 129,375,995, forward strand.
TGCAGTCGTGCTCCTACTAGACGGCCTGCCTCCCATCTTCTCCTACTCCCCTGGCTTCATCTTCATCAACATCATTCCAGGGGAAGGCCGGGACTCCAGCCCAGCGCATTCCCCGGGGAGACGGCGAGCTGCCAGGACGGCCAGGGGGCTTGAGGCACACCGCTCCCCGCCTTGGCGGGCAGGAAGGCGCACCTCTCATCAACATCAGCCCTAAGACCTCCGGGAGGGGCGGTGCTGGGATTACCAATGATCTCCAGCCCCGCCTCCCGGCCAAGCCTCGAAGGAACCAAGAGGTTTGCCACAGCAAGGACCAGGCTCACTCCTCCAACGCTAGCACTCAACAATTCTAGGCGCAAGATGGAGCCTGGAGCTTGGCCCCGGGACTATCTCTTCAACATGACCAACGAAAGGCAGGAACAGGGGAAGAAAGGATCCAGAGATGGATGGCTCGGCTCTCCCTCCGCCCCTCCTTTTATAGGCGGAGCAAGAAAGGGAGCTGCTCCCTCAACAAGCAATCATCGTCCTCCTCTGCCAACTCAAGACGACCGGGCCCTCACCTTGACACTCTCCCACGCCACGCGCCTCCGTTACCTACCCCACGCGATGCATGCAGCATACGTGGCTAAGGATAAGGGCGTGGTGGGAAGAGTGAATTGGCGGTTTCTCCCCCGTGCGTTAAAGTCATTCATGGGCCATCACTTGAGCGGCCCCACCACCATTGGCCTTACACGACACGCGGAGAAACCGGAAACTGGCCCGAAATCAAGGCTAATGAAGAAGCAAAGAAGACCTCAAGAGACAAGCCTCTTCAGCGACCCCGCATGTGCACTTATTAGGCCCTACCCTGACGACACTCGACAGCACATTCGGGGCAGGCCCTGGGGCTTCTGTCGGTGCAACAAACCCTGGGTCTATTGCCCAGACTGTGCACAGGCACGGGGACGAGATTGAAGCACCAACCCAAGTCAGAATACAAGGGACTAAGAGATTCAAAGGAGTAACATGCAGATCAGAGGGACCAAGATCAAGCCAAAGAAGCAAGGCACCATCAGGAGAAGGGCCTCCTTTGCCGGGCAGGCGAGCTCGACAAGGGGCGAGGCCACCCCCGGAAGACGACGTCCAAGACATCCCGGCAGGGCCTGCCGGGGCACACGAAGGCAAAACCACCTCACCAACTACTCCACCGCGACCCATGTCATTGATCAATGTGGTGTCGAACCGCGGAGTGACTAAGTGGCAGCCATTCACCACATGGCAGCCTCTCCCTACAGGAAACACCTGCAGATGACACCCGTCCTGCAACGTGCCAAGCAAGCAGGCGTGGAGCTGGCGAGATAGCCCGGCAAGCCTTACCGGGCAACCAACGATGTGACATTGAGCGGTGCATTTAATGCGCCCTGTCAGCCCAAAAAGTTAGGTATGATAGAACTGTTTGTTATCTCATCAGTGCATAATGACTGTTTTGCCATTGTGGTGACCCCTTAATCTATAAAAGGAGGCCCATGTCGACCGAAGAGAGGGTTAGAAGGTTGGGTAACTCAGACCCCCATACGCGCGTAGCCACTGCCGCCCTGAGGCAACCCTTGCCGGGCAAGTGTACTACGCTCCACCACCACCTTTCCATCATCAATCCACCAAAGCAGGAGTAGGGTTTTACGTCTCACGGGGGCCCGAACCTGGGTAAAAATGCCTGTGAGATCTCTGCCGTGCTGCCACACGCTCGTCTGCTCTTTGTGCAACGCGACGCCCCCCTGCCGAACCAGCAAGTGGCCTCCTGGTCCCATAGGTGGCCGTGGTTTCCTGCGACATCTTTTCTGTCGGTGCAACAAACCCTGGGTCTGTTGCCCAGACTATGCACAGGCACGGGGACAAGATTGAAGCACCAACCCAAGTCAGAATACAAGGGACTAAGAGGTTCAAAGGACTAACATGCAGATCAGAGGGACCAAGATCAAGCCAAAGAAGCAAGGCACCATCAGGAGAAGGGCCTCGTTTGCCCGGCAGGCGAGCTCGGCAAGGGGCGACGCCACCCCCGGAAGACGACGTCCAAGACGTCCAGGCAGGGCCTGCTGGGGCGCACGAAGGCAAAACCACCTCACCAACTACTCCACCACGACCCATGTTGTTGATCGATGTGGTGTCGAACCACGGAGTGACTAAGTGGCAGCCATTCACCACATGGCAGCCTCTCCCTACAGGAAACACCTGCAGATGACACCCGTCCTACGATGTGTCCAGCGAGCAGGCGTGGAGCTGGCGAGATAGCCCAGCAAGCCTTGCCGGGCAACCAACGATGTGACATTGAGTGGTCCATTTAATGCCTTGTTAGCCCGCAGAGTTAGGTATGATAGCACTGTTTGCTATCTTATCAGTACATAATGACTGTTTTGCCATTGTGGTGACCCCTTAATCTATAAAAGGAGGCCCATGGCAACCGTAGAGAGGGTTAGAAGGTTGGGTAACTCAGACCCCCATATGCGCGTAGCCACTGCCGCCCTGAGGCAACCCTTGCCGGGCAAGTGTACTACGCTCCACCACCACCTTTCCATCATCAATCCACCAAAGCAGGAGTATGGTTTTACGCCTCATGGCGGCACGAACCTGGGTAAAAATGCCGGTGTGATCTCTGCCCCGCTGCCACACGCTCGTCTGCTCTTTGTGCAACGCGACACCCCCCTGCCGAACCATCAAGTGGCCTCCTGGTCCCATAGGTGGCCGCGGTTTCCCGCGACATCTTTGCCTCGCCAGGTAGGGGGACCGCTTGTGCGAACCTGAAGGCGTGTGTAGCGCGTCACCTTCATCACCATCAGCATCATCGACGACGCCATTGACCATGGCGGCCAAGAAGAAACCCGGTTCTTCGGCTCGTCCTTCCACCTCGAAGGCTCCGCTGCCCGCGGCCTCTAACGCTGTGGGGGGGTGCGGAGACACATGAGGATGCGGACGCTGCTAGGGATGTGGTCGAAGCTGGCGGCACTGTCACCACTTCCCCCATGGCCGACGCAGGAGCAGGAGACATCGGAGGAGAGCAGCATCAGCAACATCCTGACGCCCACGCTCTACAAGGTTCGAGTGAAGGGGTTACTCCATCTGCGCCCCTTCCGCCCGCCGATGGGCACAGCCGCAGCAACGGCGCTCGGGCTGGGGCGAATCGCCGCCCTCCGACCGCTCCCACCACAGGTGTGGTCGCACCGCGTGCACCTCCCCTGGGACTGGTCAACCAAGCCACTGCGCCCGACGGAGCCACTGGCCCTCGAGCGCCTTCACCGCACCACCCTGCCATCCAGGTGGTCGCCCCGCAGCAGCGGGGGCGCAGTGCTGCCGCCGCTGGCACCGTCAGGAGCCGAGTGACGGTGTGATCGACTTCATCATCACCCATGCCAAGTACAGCCTCAGAGGCCATGGCGCGGGGCTCAGCTGCTGCTGAGGTTTCCGCCAGCGGCCGAGCAAATGGATGAATGGCATGCCATCATCCAAAGTCTGCTCGGTTTCACCGAAGCTGGGGGCTCACGGCGAGCTGGCCCGCCACGGCCGCCCCAAGCGACAGCAACGGCTCATGCTGCTAACCGTACAGAAGGGGCCGTCACCATAGTGTAGTCCCCACCATGGCAGCCAGCACGAGCGCAACAGAATCAAGACCCCGACGACGTCTCGATGGCCTCTTCTGACCCTCAAGCGCGTCCAGGCCAACGACGAGACCCGGAGGATAGGCGGAGAGGAGACACGCGCGCCGTTGTTGAGCAACGGCGCGACGACCTCCGCCAGACCGATGGGTGCGACAGCCCCGGCTTCGACGAGCCCGTGCTCGGTATTGGCGGGTGCCTTCCTTTCGAGGTTGGCTGCCCTGCCTTTACCCATGAGCTGCGAAAAGTCCGTTGGCCGTTCGTTCGCACGTTCAAGCCAGAGACACCTGAGAAGTATGATGGGAGGCTGAACCTGGCAGAGTTCCTGAGCATCTACACCATCGCTGTTCAGGCTGCCGGGGGAAGAGACGATAAGGTGTTCGCCAACTACTTTCCTTTGGCCCTCAAGTCTAATGTGAGGTCTTGGTTGATGCACCTACCGGAGAACTCCATTTTGTCATGGGCAGACCTGTGCCATGAGTTCATCGGTGCCTTCACCGGTGGCCACCAAGAGCCGGGCCAACCCAGCGACTTGCAACTTCTCCAACAGAAGGAAGGAGAGACCCTCCGTAAGTATTTACAGAGTTTCAGCAAAGTTCATAGAAATATCCCAAATATCCATCCGGTAGCCGTGATAGCCGCCTTCCAGTCCAATGTGCGCAACCCGCCGAATTCGTTCCAAGATGAACGTGCGGTTGCCCAAGACTGTGAAGGAACTCTACACATTGGTGGATAAGTGTGCTCGAATGGAGGAGGGAAGAAAGTTGCCCGGAGAGGAAGATTGCACCAATATTGATTCAGAGGATAAGGATGAATCAACCAGTCAGAAGAAGGGCAAGAAGTGTAGTAAGAAGCGAAGGGATAAGGCAGTAATGACTGTTGAAGGATCGGGTAGCCTAGTAATGGCAAGAAGGCCAAAGCTGAAGCCCCCGGCAAGGAAGCTACCATGTGCGCTGACTGCCAGGAGGCCGCTGCTGCCGAGAAAGCTGGGAAAGATGATGGGCCGTATTGCAAGATTCATCAGACCAAGGGCCACGACCTTCAAGAGTGTTATCAGGTTGAGCAGCTTGTCAAAAGACAAAAAGCAGAGTATGAGAAGCGTGACAAGGAAAAGGGTCAGAATGTTGCTGGCGGCAAGGGCCGAGGTGGTGAAGTAAATTGCCCTGGCAAACCCTTTGGGAACCAAGGAAAACCCGCCAGAGGTCGAGAGAAGGAAGCCTGGGGTGATGAGAGTGATGGAGGGGATGAAGAGGAAACTAGTGAGCAAGAGTTTCAGAAGGCCACCGACGCCCTGTGCATTGACGGGGGTGCATCTCTGCACACCTCTCACTGCCAAGTCAAGTGGTGGGCGCGAGAAGTTAATGCCATGGAGCCAGCGCCCGAGGCCCGGAAGCCGCTCAAGTGGTCTCGTACACCCATCATCTTTGACGAGGAGGATCATCCTAGCCGTACCACTGCGGTAGGGTGTTTGCCACTGTTGGTCTCCCCAACAATCCGCAACCTCAAGGTCACGATGATGTTGGTGGATGGTGGGGCTGGGTTGAATCTGATTTCCCCAGCAGTTATCAGCAAGCTTCAGATAGCAGAGGAAGAGCTGGAGGTTACCGGCACGTTTCAAGGAGTTAATCCCGGTAGGAGCCGTCCTAAGGGAAAGATCACGTTGCCGGTAACATTTGAGGGAGAAATAAACTACCGGACTAAGAGGATTGTGTTTGATGTGGTTGATCTCCCCCTACCATACAATGGGATTCTTGGACGCCCGGCCCTGGCTAAGTTCATGGCAGCATCTCACTATGCCTACAACACCTTGAAGATGCCTGGACCACTGGGAGTCATCACCATCCCATCAGATGAGAAGGATGCAATCATTTGTGTGGACAAGATGTACCGGGATGCGGTCACAGCAGAGGCAGCGGCAGCAGCAGCTCCCGCTAAGGAAAGCAAAGGAAAGAAGAGGGTTTGCAGGGACTACGGCAAAGAGTCTGGGAAGCATGCCCCCACCGAGTGCACGACACCCGTTGACGACGTGCCGGAGTGTTCCAATGGCAAGAGATCCAAGGTCGCTGCACCCCAAGTGAAGAAGGTCCCGGCAGGGCTGGCTGGCGTTGATGGTACTTTCACTATCAGGGCCACCCTCGATGACAAATAGGAAAGTGCGCTCGTCGCCTTCCTGCGGCCGAATATCGATGTGTTTGCCTGCCGACCATCTGATATCCCCGGTGTCCCTAGGGAGGTAATCGAGTACCACCTTGCTGTCTGCCCACATGCCCAACTTGCCAAGTAGAAAGTCCGAAAGAAGGCCTTGGAGAGGCAGCAGTTCATTACAGAAGAGATCAAGAGACTAGAGGCAGCTGGATTGGTCAGAGGAGTACTACATCCCACGTGGTTGGGAAATCTAGTGGTAGTCCGGAAGGCTAACGGGAAGTGGAGGCTTTGCATAGATTTCACAGATCTCAACAAGACTTGCCCGAAGGACCCGTTTCCCTTGCCGCGTATCGATCAGATTGTGGATTCCACTTCAGGTTGTGATTTGCTCTCCTTTCTGGATGCGTATTCTGGGTATCACCTGATCTTCATGTCCAAGGAAGATGAAGAGAAGACGTCGTTCATCACTCCATGTGGTACATACTATTTTGTCCGCATGCCATTCGGATTAAAGAGTGCCGGGTCCACTTTTGCAAGGGTAGTCCAGATTGGTTTTGAGCCACAGTTGCACAGAAACATAGAAGCCTATATGGATGATATTGTGGTCAAGACCAAGGATAGGGCCGGCCTAATTCAAGATTTGGCGGAGACGTTTGCTAATCTGCGCAAAATCAATTTGAAGCTCAACCCGGAGAAGTGTGTATTTGGTGTTCCCTCCGGCAAGTTGCTTGGGTTGTTTGTATCCAATCGCGGGATCGAAGCCAATACCAACAAGATCAAGGCTATTGAGCAGATCCAAGCACCAAGGACAGTTAAGGATGTGAGGTGCCTGACAGGATGCGTTGCGGCGCTAAGCAGATTCATCTCCAAGTCTGCTGAGTGCGCCCTGCCATTCTTCAAAATTTTGAAGAAGGCAGGACCCATGAAGTGGACCCCGAAAGCAGACGCAGCTTTGCAAGAGTTGAAGGCCTACTTGTCCTCCATGCCTACCTTGGTCACTCCCAAACCCCACGAGCCATTGCTGCTGTACCTAGCGGCAACCAACCAAGTAGTCAGTGCAGCTTTGGTAGCGCAGCGAGAAGTGGATGAGGCAGAGAGTGAGCAGAGACCGGCAGAGTCAGAGAAGGATCATGACTGCAATGAGCACGGCAACGGGAGCAACCCCAAGGACGCAGCAAGGAAGAAAGTGGTGCAGCGCCCAGTGTACTTCGTCAGCTCCTTATTACAGGGGGCTAGATCGAGGTACTCTGGCGTGCAAAAGTTGATTTTTGGTCTCATCATGGCCTCAAGGAAACTGCGCCACTACTTCCAAGCCCATGAGATCATGGTTGTCACTCGTTTCCCGTTGCAGCGGATACTCCGAAACCCTGAGGCTACCGGCAGAATAGTGGAGTGGGCTTTGGAGTTATCCAGTTTTGGTTTGAAGTTTGAAAGCATGTCAACTATTCAGAGCAGGGCTTTGGCAGAGTTTATTGCAGAATGGATGCCAACCCCTGATGAGGAAGTGACGGAGACAGCTATCCCCGGCAAGGAATTTCCCCAAGAATGGATTATGTATTTTGATGGTGCTTTTTCCCTACGAGGTGCAGGAGCTGGCGTGCTTCTTGTTGCCCCCTCTGGGGCACACTTGAAGTACGTCGTCCAAATGCATTTTGCCTGGGAAGAAGCAACCAACAATACAACAGAATATGAAGAGCTCCTTGCCGGGCTCAGGATTGCAACTGAATTGGGAATTAAGAAGCTGATCATTCGAGGAGATTCACAGCTAGTGGTGAGACAAGTTAACAAGGATTACCAAACTCCATTGATGGAGGCATACGTCGAGGAAGTGAGGAGATTGGAGGAGCACTTTGACGGATTGCAAACAGAGCACGTACCCCGTGCGGAAAACGACATAGCTGATCATCTGTCAAAGTGTGCTGCGCAAAAGCTCCCTGTGGAACCAGGGACTTTTGTTCTCCATCTCACTCAGCCCTTCGTATCCCCAGCAACAATGGCCCGGAAAAGGATAAAGTTGGACTCCGGTAAGCCTCTCCCGGTAGAGCCATCCGCTCCTGGAACAGACCCTGCCGGAAACAACTCCTCGCAGTCTGTCGGACCGCACCCTCCAGCCGGGCCCATGGACCCCACAAACGAGGCATTTGCTCCCGCAACAGAGGAGGTGCCGCTAGTCCTTGTTGCCGAGCCCCAGGCTCCAACTTGGGCAAGGCACATTGTCCACTTCCTCCAAACCGGAGAGCTTCCCGGCAACCAAGACGAAGCTGAAAAAGTAGCCCGGAGGGCCAGTATGTATCAGTTTGTCAATGACACTTTGTACAGAAGGAGGCCCAACGGTGTGAAATTAAAGTGTGGCTGTCGGGAATAAGGAAAGGAACTGCTGGCTGAGATACACAATGGCATGTGCGGCTCCCACATTGGATCAAGGGCACTAGTTGGGAAAGCATTCCGGCAAGGATTCTATTGGCCCACAGCCCTCCAAGATGCGGTCGAGCTAGTCACCAAATGTGAAGCCTGCCAGTTCCATTCCAAGAAAACCCACCTGCCTGCCCAAGCTCTTCAAACAATCCCCCTATTATGGCCATTTTTGGTCTGGGGGCTTGATATCCTCGGCCCCTTCCCCCGAGCAATCGGGGGCTTTGAATTCTTGTTCTTTGCTATCGACAAGTTTACAAAGTGGCCGGAAGTGACTGCCGTCAGAAAGGTGACTGCTCAGTCAGCTATCAAGTTCTTGAAAGAATTGGTGTGTCGTTTTGGAGTTCCGGCAAGTATCATTACCGATAACGGCACCCAGTTGAAAGGATCGAGAAGAGGTGTCTAGAGGGGGGGGTGATTAGACCCTCAACAAAGAAAAGTAGTATTTTTTAATATCTTCAAGTTAAGGTGGAGTTTTAGCACAAGTTTAAACATTCACAATACATTTCAAGCAAGCATGGCAAGAGTATATGAGCAGTGGAAAGTAAAGCATGCAAGTTGCAAGAAAGTAAAGGGATGGGATTGGAGAGTGCAAACGCAATAGGAGACACGGAGATTTTTGGCATGGTTCCGATAGGTGGTGCTATCGTACATCCACGTTGATGGAGACTTCAACCCACGAAGGGTAACGGTTGCGCGAGTCCACGGAGGGCTCCACCCACGAAGGGTCCACGAAGAAGCAACCTTGTCTATCCCACCATGGCCATCGCCCACGAAGGACTTGCCTCACTTGGGTAGATCTTCACGAAGTAGGCGATCTCCTTGCCCTTACAAACTCCTTGGTTCAACTCCACAATCTTGACGGAGGCTCCCAAGTGACACCTAACCAATCGTGGAGACACCACTCTCCAAAAGGTAATAGAAGGTGTGTTGATGATGAACTCCTTGCTCTTGTGCATCAACTGATAGTCTCCCCAACACTCAACTCTCTCTCACAGATTTGGATATGGTGGAAAGATGGTTTGAGTAGAAAGCAACTTGGGGAAGGCTAGAGATCAAGATTCTTGTGGTTGGATTGGAATGTCTTGGTTTCAACACATGAGTAGGTGGTTCTCTCTCAGAAAATGAGTAGTGGAAGTGTAGGCACGTTCTGATGGTTCTCTCACAAATGGAGAAGGGGGTGGAGGGGTATTTATAGCCTACACACAAAATCTATCTGTTACACACAATTTACCAAACTCGGTGGGACCAAATAGTGAAACTCAGTGAGACCGACCTGGTTCAAAATGTGAACGTTAGGCTTTTCGGTGGGACCGACAAGGTCAACTCGGTGGGACCGATGTGCTAGGGTTAGGGCAAACCTCATCTCGGTGAGATCGATTGCATGAACTCGGTGAGACCGATTTCAGCAATAAGCAAATAGAGACTTGGTCAAGCAAACTCGGTGGTACTGACTGCGTATCTCGGTGAGACCGAAGTAAGTGCAATAGGTAACAGAGAGTTTGCAGGACCATCTCGGTGAGACCGAACTGATTAGGGTTTCTGGCAGTGGCTATGTCAAGTGAACTCGATGGCGCCGGATGAATCAAATCGGTGGGGCCGAGTTTGACTTTTAGGTTTAGGACATATTTGGAATTGAGAAAGTGGTTGAGGGCTTTGGAGCATATCACTAAGCACTTTGAGCAAGTAGACCATTAAGCAACACCTCATCCCCTTTTAATAGTATTGGCTTTTCCTATGGACTCAATGTGATCTTGGATCACTAAAATGAAAATGAAGAGTCTTGGGCTTTTGCCAATATGTGTCCTTAGCATCTTGAAGGGGTTCCACATCCTCCTGTCCTGCCACTCCACTGTTGAACTCATCTGAAATATACTAGATGAAAATATTAGTCCAACAAGAGATATGTTGACATTAATTACCAAAATCACCCAGGGAGCACTTGTGCTTTCAATCTCCCCCTTTTTGGTAATTGATGACAACATACATCAAAGCTTTTAGATAAAGATATGAAGTGTAACAAGTAAAGCTTTGGAAGAACATGCAACATGCATTGGCTCCCCCTACATGTATGCAATCATATGAAGATAGATTATAAAAGTGTGTGAATGCATAAACATGTCAAAGCAAGTAATGAGTTACATGTATCTTGGCTATATGCATCAGAGCAAATGATGTGAAGTGCAGAAAATATACCTACATGTTCATGAGTCCTTCTTGCAAACAATATGTACATCAGCAAGAGATCCTCATGCACATGAGTGTGATGCATATAATTACCTTGTGGCCATGAGCTGACTTTGGAAGAGATGAACCTGAGAAAACAGGGTTAGATAACACAGGAACCTCTACTAAATAGAGCAAGAACCGGAAACCACAAGAGTACCAAGACTGGGATGACATGTAGTGAGTGAGTACTTAGTACTCTATTTGGATATTAACATGTCCCCAAGGGATAAAGATATGCAATGAATTCCAAAGATTTTCTTCCCTTAAGTGTCTTTCTCCCCCTGAATCTGATATTGGATAATGGGAGAAGATAGGGAATAGAAGATCAAAGCAAAGAAAATCCAAGCAAAAAACACAAAGAAACATCTACTAACATGTCTTTCCCCTCTTAAAGACATGTGGCTTCTCTCCTCCTTGAATACCAGGCATCTGGGATGGCTAAGAAGTCTCCCTCTCCCTTTGATGTGGTTAAGCTTTGATGTGCCCTCTCTTCCCCTTTGACATCAATTTCCAAGAAGGGATCTTCTGGAGCATGAGTCAAGTAGGTTTGGTCCTTGAGTCACATTACAAAGCAACATGTAATTTAAGATGCTGGTAGAGGACAAGAATCATCGAGTGGAGCTGGAACAGATATGCAGGATGCAAATGGCAAAATGTTTCCTCAGTAATGAAATCGGTAACACTGAATTTTTTCCTTCGGTGGCCCCGAGTTGTTTCGGTTTAGCCGATAAGAAAAAAATCGGTGAGGCCGAATTTAACACAGAGAGAAAAAAATTGTCATCTCAGCACTAGGGAAATAAGATCTCACAAAGATTTGTAGGGAATTAACTAAATGATTTGCAATGAATTAAATGCAGAGAATGCAGAAAATAACAGAGAAAAGAAAAGAAATCGAGATGAAGTATGCAAGAGATAAATGCAAGAACATAGAGAAACACTAGAGAACTTCATCTAGAATTGGTCGGCGACAGAGTCACCTATGTTAGAGTATATTGACTTAGGAGTCAAGTAAAGATACTTGATCATAGGTCATACTCATCGTTTAAGCTCAAAATGGGGTTGCCATTTTTCGTTTAAGCATTTTGATGTATTCACATCTTGTTGAGCTGCTTTGACCCATGTCTTGGGCTAAAGCTTCTCTAAGATGGAATAACATACCTTGGGTGGTGGTGTTGATCTTGATCATGTAGTTGAACTTGTGTTGGATGCTCAAGGTTGATGTAGTTCATCAAGAGTTGGTATGGCACCCCGGCTCAGAGAAACCGGAACGCCCCGTATTCCAGCCCAGAGACAAGTCTTCTGGAATATGGCACTGTTGGCATAGAACAAATCAGCTCTTTATTGCTATGAATAAGGTTACAAGGGTACATGGAATACATCGGCACGGCGACACTATGCCAGCCCAGGGTAGCTCTATGCTAACAGCAAAACAACCCAAGGAAGCGGAATACCCTCGACAGCGGAACAACGACGGCGGTGGTGAACTCCACTCCGCAGGGACTCTGGCTGGAACGCGTATCCTAGCTCGCAAACTCAGAATCCTCGACAAGCAAGCAATCATGGCATGACCTGCAAACGGGCATGACATGCCAGGTGAGTACTTTGAATGTACTCGCAAGCTCACAGCAACCAAAGCAGTCAAGACAAGCAATAGCATGGCACTTACAGGTTAAGCAGGTGTAAACATGATGATGCTACAACAATATAAGCATGGCATGGCATATACTACATGCAACAGGTTGCAACTTACTCTGTTCTGAGGTTACCCCATAACCATCACCTATAAGAACTTACCATCGAGTGTGCCACATGATAACCTCGGGACCAACCTAACGTGGTATTACAATACCGTAGTGATAACCTGATCACAAGGAGCTTGGTCTTTACCGAGATCACCACATAACACCAAACCACGGTGATCCTCTCGTGATCACGATCAACCAACATCGGTATCCTCGATACCACGGTGATCCTCTCGCGATCACATAAAGATCCACCAACTTCTTTCTCATCGAACCGGGTTGTTATAAGCAAGATTATTATACTGTTGACCCATAGTGTGTCCTACTATGAACTGTGCCCATATCCGAGGACGCGGCTATAGATAGATTATACACTCTGCAGAGGTTAGTACACTGTACCCACACCACGGAAACTCATGGCCTCGTGCTCCCATTCGGGTGCACCAACGACGTTCCAACAAAACCCAATCTATTGCATGGCACTCTCCCGGCTACTCCGACACACTCCCCTTTGGGCTATGTCATGGGTGACCCTTGTGTCCTTCCGACACCTGCCACCATCGTGGACAAACAAAACTGTCCCAAACGGGGACCTGGATTCAATAACTCAACTGGGTTCACAAGGTTATTGCCGCCTACCTGATCAAGGTAGCACGCGCTCATAACCTTCCCTAGTTGGAGGCACCGGCGAGAGGCATGACAATAGATCGAATTAGGGCTGCCCCATCCCAGCAATTGTGGTTGCACTGGTGAACTCGATTTGGTCCGCACTATGACTCAGCCAAAAGGTGTTCAAGTTTGATTAACATCCGGTTAAATTTGAATGATGATGTGCTGAGTCATGATAACAGGATAAACCACAACAATAGATAAAGAAACATGCAGACATGTCATCTTCTTAGCATGAACTACTGCCAGTGTTAACCATGAGCATATTGCTACCAACGAGTACTCGATAACTAGCAAGATGCACATGAGCATAGAATATGAGCATAGAACATAAGCATATATAGTAGTTTCAGACAGAATAACATGCACACATTAAGTAACTATTCAAGTAGGAAACCATAGCTACTGCAAATCCATCATGCAAGTGGCTGTCGTGGCTTGCCTGGGTACGAGGAATCCATCGGGGAGTAGTGTGGAGGGTTCGCGGAGAAGACTGCCGGAAACAGTTCTCTCTAGGAGGGGGCTGTTTACGGGCAAGGAAAAAATGGTCATTTTCATAGTGTCAAAACATTATGAAAATGGTACCAACATGACGGGCTCGAAGAGACGAAGAAATGGGCTTTGGAATCACCACATTTGGAGTTAGGATCAAAAAGATATGAAGGGTTGAAGACCAGGGACCATTCTGTAAATAAAATATTCACAACCAGGCCCCTGGCAGCTCGACGGGTCGCGCACTCCAGCGAAATACGCTTTCCCCCAGGGAAAGCGTAAAGCCCGGAATTCGCTTCGACTTATCTAGCTTGGCAGGGGGCGGGGTCGGCCTCTGGGTCGCTGACGGGTGGGGGCCGCTGGGCCCACCGTCCAGCTGGCAGGGTGACGCCGTCGTCTTCGTCTCCAAGCTCCAGTGCCCGACAGGGCAGAGCAAGGGCGCGACTCCGGCGATGCTTGCCGGTGCTACAGGCCGCCATTCACGGCGCCCGGACCACCGGTGTGCTCGGGGGGCGGAGCCGCGTCGATGGACCTTGCCACGGACGTTGGACACCGCGGGAAAGGACGGGACGTCGGCCGGGCCGGACAGCAGCGTCGGCCACACTTGGGCACGCAGCCAAGGTGCTCCAGCAACAAAGATAAGAGGTGGGAGAGGCTCGGTGAGCAGTGGAGTTTCCTCTGGTGGTGGTGGAAGGACGACGGAGGGGCATGGGGCTCCAATTTAGGCGAGGATCGCCAGCGGCCATGGCGGCGATGGGGGTCGAGGAGGAGCCATCGAGCTCGGGGGAAGGGGCTAGACGGGACCAGAGGAGGGTTGGGAGGCTGGTGTTGTGCTCAGAGGGGCTCGGGGTGGCCTATTTATAGGCGGGCGACGAGGGTGGATAGGATCGGCCATCGTGGCGGCCCTATCACCGCACTGGTGCTCGCAGTGAGCTGGCGAGCGAGGGGTAGTTGCCGACCTGACGAGCTACAGAGCAAGGCTGCGCTGGCTCGTTCGGGAGAGCTCGAAGATGGCCGCATATGGCGGCGCATGTGCGGGCACAGTGGCGGAGCAGAGGTGCTCGTCGGGCGCGTTGGGGAAGAAGACGGAGGGGGTGAGGGTTCCAGAGATAAGAGGACGGCGAGGGGAAGCTGCTGGACATGACGAAGCTCGCGAAGCCAACGAGCAGAGGAAGGGCCCGAGCAAACGACATCCATCTCGCGTCCATGGCGTGCCAAGGCAGTGGTCACCGCGTGAACATGTTCGGAGGGGACACGAGAGGCTGGCACACCTTGTCTGGAGTGAAGTCCTTGCTCCCCAAGGTATCACAGAAGTGATATATCATCAAGAGAAGTCACGGGATGATGTGAGGCTTCTCTAGAACTTTGCTGTAGCAAAATTTACTGCTCAACTGTGATCAATAGAGATGTGTTAGGAAGTAAATACGATGTCTGGGGTGTTAGGGTAGGAAGGACTACTATCCTGTGAAGTTTGGAATGATTTGCATCAAGATTTAATACAGTTGCTTAACAACTGCATAATCTGGTCCAGAATACAAACCATGAAGTGGCACTCTAAGAGTTAATTGGATTGAGATGAAATTTGGTGGCTAGGAGTTATTTGGACACATGAACATACTGTAAAAATCTCATACCATTTGGACACACCAAAATGGTACTTCCTTCAAAGTGGTCTTCTCTGGATAGAAGCTAAGAGAAATTCTAGAGAAATATTGGATGAATGAAATGAGCCCATATTGGGTATAGGGATGTCATATAGGTAGAAGCATGTTCTGGAAATTATTCATGAATTATGGATCAATAAAAACTATAGTTGCTTCACAACCCAAAATAATTACCAGAAACAAAGATTTGATGCTGTGATCACATAGATGAGTGAATGATGCTCAAATTTGGTGGAGAGCCATGATTTGAGCTTATGAAGAAGCTTGCAAAATTTCAACTCATTTGGATATGCCTAGCTTGCACTTCCTTCACAAGGTCCCTGTTTGAACAGAAACTTTGAAAAATTGCTCAGGAATATTTACTAGGCAAATGAAGTTGAAATTTGGCATGTGGCAATAATATGGATAGGAAAGAGTGCACAAAAAGTTTGAGATCAAGCAAGCAAAGATAATGGGTACTTGCTTCACAAACGGCCAGCTAGGGCAGAATCAGACAAGAAATATTGCTGAAATATTTTTGAACATGGCAAGGAAGTATTTTGACATATCTGAGGAAGATATATTCAAAAGGATTTATGAGAATTATTTGGGAATCTTTGGGATGACATAAATGTGGGTTGCTTCACAACCCAGAGCAGACAGGGTTATTCTTTTAATAGAAAAAGGAATATTCCAAAGAAAAAGAGTATTGTGATTTGTCGAAGATAAAAATGATATGGTCTTGAGATGGTTTTGAGATTGACGAGCCACTGGGAGAAGAATCGAGGGTGATCTCTCCAGGTTTCAAGACCACTAAGCCACTGAAAAGCAAAACCAGACCAAAATCGAAAGAAAAAGAAAATGGGCAAAATCCAGGGTGTTACAAACCTACCCCCATTAAAGAAATCTCGTCCTCGAGATTTGGTTGCTCAGGGGTCAAGCATGAATATTCCCACTTATGGAAACCATTTCCAATTCGGGTTCCCTTTTGCCTCTGTATTATGTCACCCCTGGATATCATCTGACTCACTGCCTGGCTTCGGGGTGGTTTGTTTCACTGGATCCTCATTCTCATAGATCTTACCTCATATATTACTCTGACCTTGATCCCTTTATGTCTGCCGACCTGTCTGGGTGCGATGAATTATCTTGACTGAAATACCTATCCTTCTCGCAAGCCCGAGAGTGGTTCCTCATGGACGTATTGTGATGAAGTCCAATACGGACGACCGTCAAATGAGTTGTGAACCAATTCTCTCGGTGGACACGAAATCTTTTACTCAATGCATTGGGTTCAAAGGGCTGTGTGTCCTCCAAGTTCAAACAGTGCTATGCATCATACATTTCTTTTGGCAGAACCTGACTTCTGTCTTGGGTATGAAATTCTTACCAAATATTTGATTGTCACCTGCGTGACCAGCATAAAGGTGTACGGTCTTATTGTGATATTGTCTACAGACTTGACTGATGGTGGTCTTGGCAGCAGAATCTTGTTCATGGTAGGTTAGTTTTTAACTGATTCCCATCTGTGAGGACACATGCTTTGATATAGTTGTCAGCTTTCTGATCATTCCGTCTGTCGGCACCCTTAAGTGAATAGTAGGCTGTGATCAAATTGCTGAATTGTCCTGATGGACTTGAATATTCCCCTTCTAACAATTCTGAGCATATCTGGTTGGCTGAGCGGGTTAACTTGATAGGAGGTCGTTGCAAATGGGATATACCCCGTGGGTGTGCACCCATAGTGATTGTTACCGAACCAGACTGTTTTGAGTTTCTGTACCATGTTGATCTGGCAACTATTATCATACATGTATGGCCAATCTTGCTCCTTCATTATGGTTCTCTTTGCCTAGATCCTTAGCTGAAAGAGCTTGGCTTGATGTGTTCTTGATTCTTCGGATGACCATGGGTACTGCCAGGTACAATATTCTGGCAGGCATATCACTTTACAAGTTGTAGCTGTAAGGTATCGATCGTCTGAACCCTTGGATGAAACCGGCAAATAAACCAGTAGCCACCAGAACGGTCTTTACAACTCAGATCTGGGACATTACTGGAGTAACTCAACCCCGACTCAAGACGGCTGAAAAGCAGCTCAGAGCATGAGACGGTGTCGATAAGAAGAAAGTAGTAGTTCCCTAAGACGGCCGAAGAACAGCTCAGAGCATAGGGTCACGGCTACGGAAAGAAATTCAGCAGCTGCCTGAGACGGCCGAAAAGCAGCTCAGAACACGGGCTAGTTGCTGACAAGAGAAATAAAAGTCGGCATCCACCCCGGATGGCCGGAAACAGCTCAGAACACAGGCGTGGTGCCCTTACTAAAGAAAGACGGGCAAGGGTTCATCCGCGTTCCATACAGCTTACTATTATGTATACTAGTATGAGCATAATAATTTAAACATGCAGGCATAACACGGAGCAATACTTTAAGGCATATATCGGATGGTCGGCTTGCTCCATAGTTTGTTGGTCATCACACTGAAGTGTATACCTGGTGTTCTTCTTCTTCTTATATAGCTCATGCAATGGTCAAATCCTCACCGAGCTGACATCATTGTATGGGTAACTCGTATGACCTTGACAGCATGTTCACCACATATATGGAAACATGTGTGGCTAGCCACTTGATTCCTGAGGCAAGCTTGTGTAGAAAGACTGAGTTGCTTATATCCAAAGCTTTCTTTTTACCATATGCAAGCTGAATGCAGATATATATATGTCCTTGATGTTACTGCTCTCGATTACTTGTTGTATGCAGATAGTTGTTTGACTATTCTTCTTGTTAAGCACTAAGTTCATATCATATGCTGGCTCGCTTCCAGGATATAGCTGGTTCAAATTGTACTCATAGCAGAATCCAAACTTATATGTGAACCATACCTTTGACCCGAAGTGTACTGCTTGATCATGCACACATCTTTGCCTTCGTGTTGATTCAATGATTACTGCTGTGAAGGCTGCACTGATATATACTTGATGCTGATAACCAATCCAGCTAGGATATCATTTTAATCAGACTAGATATTCCCCATGCCAGGCAGTCGGCGACAAATCCCATATTGTTGAGCTAAGCTTCCAAATGCTTGCCTCTTCACTGATTCTTTGAGTCCAGTGTCGGTGAGCAAATTCCATAAGGGGATATAAGGTAACACCAAGGCCCAAAGAAAGAAGCAAAAGAAGCGACTAAAATAAAAGCTCACAAAGCAACAGGATCACACACAAGCAATATCAGATTTATAGCTATACACAACAATGTATGCATTCCTACTTAAATACACCAATCTCGCAAGAACTCCAGTGTTACGGTCTAACATGTTGTGGTGATGTGCACGAAAGTGAATCAATGTGTGGAAGAAAGTTGGTGTAAACAAGACTACACCAAACACGGCTTACACCGGTCGCAGTTGGATGGATGCGGAAGTGGGGACGGACTTGGTGATCATGGATCGGTACATGAAGGTCACGACCACATCATCATCAAGCGTATGGAAGAAACCATACTCATCCAGAGAGTGGATGGCAGGATGGGATAACGATGAAAAGAAAGGCTTGCGGGCATTACCCTTTTCTGATAACTAATATCAGTAAGGGTTGCCAACATGGCTAGGGGGACGATAGCAAGATCCGGGATAGAAACATGTCTATCACCGAAACAATAGGGGTGGCTGAATAGGATAATTGGTGTGGTACCTGTGCATCAATCCGACAAGGAATCGACAACACCAAGCACCTTGGCATCACTCCGCTGGGACGAAGATGACACCACACCAAGGAGCAAATATGCAAATTAGAGGGTGCAGGCGGTGAATCGAAGCTGATGCCACCTACACTCACCAGATCAACCATTAGTGACAAAATAAATATTCCATATGTATGCTATGCACAAACAAATGCAACACACAAGTGCAGCAAATCGACTAGACTCTATACTACCGGTTAATAACGTTCGCGCGGTCTAGGGCATCCTACAGCCAGACCTGCTCTGATACCAACGCTTGTGGCACCCCAACTCAGAGAAATCAGAACGCATCGTATTCCAGCCCAGAGACAAGTCTTCTAGAATACGACACTGTTGGCATAGAACAAATCAGCTCTTTATTGCTATGAATAAGGTTACAAGGGTACATGGAATAGATCGGCATGGTGACACTACGCCTGCCCAGGGTAGCTCTATGCTAACAGTGAACAACCCGAGGAAGCGGAATACCCTCGGTAGCGGAACAACGACGGCGGTGGTGAACTCCACTCCGCAGGGACTCTGGCTGGAACGTGTATCCTAGCTCGCAAACTCGGAATCCTCGACAAGCAAGCAATCATGGCATGACCTGCAAACTGGCATGACACGCCAGGTGAGTACTTTGAATGTACTCGCAAGCTCACAGCAACCAAAGCAGTCAAGACAAGCAATAGCATGGCACTTACAGGTTAACCAGGTGTAGACATGATGATCTACAACAATATAAGCATGCCATTGCATATACTACATGCAACAGGTTGCAACTTACTCTATCGTGAGGTTACCCCATAACCATCACCTATAAGAACTTACCATCAAGTGTGCCACATGATAACCTCGGGACCAACCAAACTTGGTATTACAATACCGTAGTGATAACCTGACCACAAGGAGCTTGGTCTTTACCGAGATCACCACATAACACGAAACCACAGTGATCCTCTTGTGATCATGATCAACCAACATCGGTATCCTCGATACCACGGTGATCCTCTCGCGATCACATAAAGATCCACCAACTTCTTTCTCATCGAACCGGGTTGTTATAAGCAAGATTATTATATTGTTGACCCATAGTGTGTCCTACTAAGAACTGTGCCCATATCCGAGGATGCGGCTATCGAAAGATTATACACTCTGCAGAGGTTAGTACACTGTACCCACACCACGGAACTCATGGCCTCGTGCTCCCATTTGGGTGGACCAACGATGTTCAGACAAAACCCAATCTATTGCATGGCACTCTCCCGGCCACTCCGACACACTCCCCTTTAAGCTATGTCATGGGTGACCCCTGTGTCCTTCCGACACCTGCCACCGTCGTGGCCAAACAAAACTGTCCCAAACGGGGACCTGGATCCAATAACTCAATTGGTTTCACAAGGTTATAGCCACCTACATGATCAGGGTAGCACACGCTCATAACCTTCCCCGGTTGGAGGCACCGGCGAGAGGCATGACAATAGATCGAATTAGGACTGCCCCATCCCAGCAAGTGTGGTTGCACTGGTGAGCTCGATTTGGTCCGCACTATGACTCAGCCAACAGGTGTTCAAGTTTGATTAACATCCCGTTAAATTTGAATGATGATGTGCTGAGTCATGATAACATGATAAATCACAACAACAGATAAAGAAACATGCAGACATGTCATCTTCTTAGCATGAACTACTGCCAGTGTTAACCATGAGCGTATTGCTACCAACGAGTACTCGATAACTAGCAAGATGCACATGAGCATAGAACATGAGCATAGAACATAAGCATATATAGTTGTTTCAGAAAGAATAACATGCACACATTAAGTAACTATTCAAGTAGGAAACCATAGCTACTGCAAATCCATCATGCAAATCCATCATGCGAGGAATCCATCTGGGAGTAGTGTGGAGGGTTCGCGAAGAAGACTGCCGGAAATAGTTCTCTCTGGGAGGGGCTGTTTACGGGCAAGGGCAAAATGGTCATTTTCATAGTGTGAAAACATTATGAAAATGGTACCAACATGACGGGCTCAAAGAGACGAAGAAATGGGCTTTGGAATCAACTCATTTGTAGTTAGGATCAAAAAGATATGAAGGGTTGAAGACCAGGGACCATTCTGTAAATAAAATATTCACAACCAGGCCCCTGGCATCTCGACGGGTCGTGCACTCCAGCGAAATACGCTTTCCCACAGGGAAAGCGTAAAGCCCGGAATCCACTTCGACTTATCCAGCTAGGCAGGGGGCGGGGCCGGCCTCTGAGTCGCTGACGGGTGGGGGCCACTGGGCCCACCGTCCAGCTAGCAGGGCGACGCCATCGTCTTCGTCTCCAAGCTCCAGTGCCCGACAGGGCAGAGCAAGGGCGCGACTCCGGCGATGCTTGCCGGCGCTACATGCCGCCATTCACGGCGCCCGGACCACCGGCGTGCTCGGGCGGCGGAGCCGCGTCGGATGGACCGTGCCACAGACGCTGGAGACCACGGGAAAGGACGGGACATCGGCCGGGGCGGACAACAGCGTCGGCCACACTTGGGCGTGCGGCCAAGGTGCTCCAGCAATGAAGATAAGAGGTGGGAGAGGCTCGGTGAGCAGTGGAGTTTCCTCTGGTGGTGGTGGAAGGACGAGGGAGGGGGCATGGGGCTCCAATTTAGGCGAGGATCGCCAGCAGCCATGGCGGCGATGGGGGTCAAGGAGGAGCCATCGAGCTCGGGAAAGGGTCTAGTCAGGACCAGAAGAGGGTGGGGAGGCTAGTGGTGTGCTCAGAGGGGCTCGGGGTGGCCTATTTATAGGCGGGCGATGAGGATGGATAGGATCGGACGTCGTGGCGGCCATATCACCGCACTGGTGCTAGCGGCGAGCTAGCGAGCGAGGGGTGGTTGCCGACCTGACGAGCTACAGAGCGAGGCTGCGCTGGCTCGTTCGGGAGAGCTTGGAGATGGCCGCATATGGCGGCGCATGTGCGGCACGGTGAGGAAGAAGACGGAGGGGGTGAGGGTTCCAGAGATAAGAGGACGGCGAGGGGAAGCTGCTGGACATGATGAAGCTCGCGAAGCCGACGAGCAGAGGAGGGCCCGAGCAAACAACATCCAGCTCACGTCCATGTCGTGCCACGGCGGTGGTCACCACGTGAACATGTTCGGAGGG
This sequence comes from Thinopyrum elongatum, assembly GCA_011799875.1. NCBI lineage: Eukaryota > Viridiplantae > Streptophyta > Magnoliopsida > Poales > Poaceae > Thinopyrum > Thinopyrum elongatum. The sequence goes on from CM022298.1 coordinate 129,397,814, forward strand.
GACACGAGAGGCTGGCACACCTTGTCTGGAGTGAAGTCCTTGCTCCCCAAGGTATCACAGAAGTGATATATCATCAAGAGAAGTCACGGGATGAAGTATCTTATGAAGAAGCTTGCAAAATTTCAACTCATTTGGATATGCCTAGCTTGCACTTCCTTCACAAGGTCCCTGTTTGTACAGAAACTTTGAAAAATTGCTCAGAAATATTTACTAGGCAAATGAAGTTGAAATTTGGCATGTGGCAATAATATGGATAGGAAAGAGTGCACAAAAAGTTTGAGAGCAAGCAAGCAAAGATAATGGGTACTTGCTTCACAAACGGCCAGCTAGGGCAGAATCAGAAAAGAAATATTGGTGAAATATTTTTGAACATGGCAAGGAAGTATTTTGACATATCTGAGGAAGATATATCCCAAAGGATTTATGATAATTATTTGGGAATCTTTGGGATGACATAAATGTGGGTTGCTTCACAACCCAGAGCAGACAGGGTTATTCTTTTAATAGAAAAAGGAATATTCCCAAGAAAAAGAGTATTGGGATTGGTCCAAGATGAAAATGATATGGTCTTGAGATGGTTTTGAGATTGATGAGCCACTGGGAGAAGAATCGAGGGTGATCTCTCCAGGTTTCAAGACCACTAAGCCACTGAAAAGCAAAACCAGACCAAAATCGAAAGAAAAATAAAATGGGCAAAATCCAGGGTGTTATAGTTCGGAGCACCACTTGTAGTTTGAGTCCACCTTCCTACATGGGTTAGTCTTGCAAGGAAGAGCACTTGTGTGTCCAAAATGACAATAATCGAACTTGATACCAAATGAAATTTGATAAATTGTCAAAGGATATATTGAAAGGATTCATGCTTCCTTATCTCCAACCACCATATTGTAGAGACTTGGTGATGTAGAGATTGCTTAGAATGTGAGTGAGTTGCAATCTCATAGAGTTGGGCTCATCCAAGTACCTACAAGGGTTAGATAAAATGCAAGGGTACAAGTATAGATCTAAGACATATGATCATCATCATAAGAGAAATATCAAGGATTAGTCATGTAATGGCTCATGCCTTGCATGCATCCAAATGGAGTTTCTACTCCAAGTTTGAGGCATCAATGATGTTCAATTCACCTCTCAAATGGCAAAATACTTTATCATCAAGCGGTTTGGTGAATATATCCGCCAATTGCTTATCGGTACGAACATGCTTCAGATCGATGTCTCCTTTAGCAACATGATCTCGAATGAAATGATGACGAACTTCAATATGCTTAGTTCGAGAATGTTGCACGGGATTGTGAGCAATCTTAATAGCACTCTCATTATCACAAAGCAATGGAACATGTTTCACATAGATCCCATAATCTTTAAGAGTTTGGGTCATCCAAAGTAATTGAGCACAACATGAACCGACGGCAATGTATTCCGCTTCGGCGGTGGATAAGGATACCGAGTTTTGTTTCTTGGAGGACCAGGACAAAAGAGATCTACCAAGAAATTGACAAGTACCCGAAGTGGACTTTCTATCAACCTTGTCTCCGGCATAGTCTGAATCGGAGTAGCCAACAATATTAAAAGAAGACCTCTTAGGATACCAAATGCCAAAGTTTGGTGTGTGAATTAAGTATCTCACTATCCTTTTCACAGCCTAAGATGACATTCTTTGGGGGCCGCTTGATATCGTGCACACATGCACACACTTAGCATAATATCGGGACGGGAGGCACATAGATATAACAATGAACCAATCATAGAGCGGTAAACCTTTTGGTCAACCTGTTCGCCATCCTTAGTCAAGTCAATATGTCCACTAGTAGGCATGGGTGTATTCATACCTTTGCATTCTTGCATGTTGAGCTTCTTGAATAAGTCCTTGGTATACTTTGTTTGAGAAACAAAGGTACCCTCCTTAGTTTGCTTAATTTGCAAACCAAGAAAGAACTTGAGTTCACTCATCATAGACATCTCAAACTTCTCCGACATTAGTCTTCCAAACTTTTCACTAAAATGAGGGTTAGTTGAGCCAAATATGATATCATCAACATAAATTTGGCACACAAATAATTCACCATTAACTCTTTTAGTAAAAAGTGTTGAATCAATTTTTCCAATCTCAAAGCCTTTTTCAATAAGGAACTTGGTCAAGCATTTATACCACGCTCTAGGAGCTTGTTTAAGACCATAAAGAGCTTTGTGAAGTTTGTAAACATGGTCGGGTTTCTTAGGATTAACAAAGCCGGGAGGTTGTTTAACATAAACTTCCTCCTCAATTTCACCATTTAGAAAAGCACTTTTAATGTCCATTTGATACAATGTGATATCATGATGGTTGGCATAAGCAAGTAAGATGCGTATGGACTCAAGTCTAGCAATGGGGGCATATGTCTCACCATAGTCCATACCTTCGACTTGAGTGTAGCCTTGAGTGACGAGACGGGCCTTGTTGCGTACAACTTTTCCATCTTCATCTTGCTTATTCCGAAACACCCATTTGGTACCAATGACATTGTGCTTCTCATCGGGCTTTTAAACCAACGTCCACACTTGGTTCCTCTCGAAATTGTGTAGCTCTTCATGCATGGCGTTCACCCAATCCGGATCATCAAGAGCATCTTCAACCTTCATAGGTTCAATACTAGAAATGAATGAGTAATGTTCACAAAAGTTAGCCAAACGAGTTTTAGAGCGAGTAATTCTCCCGGTTTGGATATCGTCAAAGATTTGTTCGACGGGATGGTCTCTTGAGACTCTTGCTCTAACTCGTGAGAGCTTTTGTTTAGGTCGGGGTAGAACATCCTCTTCATCATCTTGTTCTTCCTCTTGGCCTTCTTCGTTGTTGGTGTTGTCGTTCACTTGTGGAGGCGGAGAAGGAGGTTGATGAGGTTCATCTTGGTGTACTTCCTCGTTTTCTTCATCTTGGCAAGTCCCACTTGTGGATGCCTCTGAGTCAACTCGTGGTTCACCTTGTCGTGAGGTAGAAGCTTCCACTTGGACGGACGAGGTACTCTCCTTCACCTCCGTTGGACGAATCTTGCCAATAGACAAGTCTTGGATTTCTTCCGAAGGGTCTTTGTCTCCTACATCAATTGGCAATTTCTCTACTTGCGAGTCGTTAGATTCATCAAACTTCACATCTACCATCTCTTCAACATTTCGGGTGAAATTGTTGTAGACACGGTAAGTGTGAGAGTTTGAGCCATAACCGAGTAGGAAACCTTCATGAGATTTAGGAGCAAATTTTGAACGATGATGCTTATCAAGAATGTAGCACTTTGAGCCAAATACTCAAAAGTATCCAACTTGGGGTTTGTTACCTGTGAGAAGCTCGTATGCCGTCTTGCCGAGTAGCTTGTTAATATATACACGATTTGTTGCATGACAAGCTATCTCAACTGCTTCCGCCCAAAAGTGTTTTGGCGTCTTGTACTCATCAAGCATCGTTCTCGCCATCTCAATAAGAGTCCGGTTCTTCCTCTAAACAACTCCATTTTGTTGAGGCGTGTACGTAGCAGAGAACACATGTGTAATCCCTTCTTCGTCAAGAAAGGTGTCCACATTTGCGTTCTTGAACACCGTTCCGTTATCGCTGCAAACCTTCTTGATCTTCCCTTCAAATTGATTTTGGGCCTTCCTAGCGAAGTTCTTGAAGATCTTTTGGACCTGTGATTTATCATCACGAAAGAACACCCACGTAAATCTTGAAAAATCATCGACTATGACTAAACCAAACGAATTTCCACCGAGACTTTTATAGGCATTTGGACCAAAAAGATCCATATGAAGCAGCTTGAGCGGTCTTCTAGTGGTCATGATGTTATTCACGGGGTGGCTTCCTCCAACCTGTTTTCCTGCTTGACAAGCGCTGCACAATCTATCCTTGTCAAATATAACGCCTTTTATTCCAAGGATATGATCACCTTTAATAAGCCTATCAAGATTTCGCATGCCCACATGACCTAACCTTCTATGCCACAACCAACCTTTAGAAGATTTAGCAATTAAGCAAGTTCTAGGTTGAGCCTTTTTAGTGAAATCAACAATGTATAGATCACCTCTACGTATACCGTTAAAGACCATTTTATGATTATCTCTTCGAAACACTTGGCAATCTACTTCAGTAAATAGGACATTGAAACCGAAATCGGCTAGTCTAGATACAGAAAGTAAATTATACCCAAGGGATTCAACAAGCATAACATTTTGGATGGAGCTGTCATGTGAGATGGCCACCTTACCAAGGCCAACCACCTTACCCTTTGAGTTACCACCAAAAGTGACATATTTTTTAGGGCCGTTGTTTTCAGCAAGCTCACCAAACATATCCTTGTCTCCGGTCATGTGATCGGTACATCCACTATCAAGAACCCATTCCTTTCCTCCAGCCATGTAGCCGCGAAGATTAGCCATAAGACCAAAGTGTCTCATAGACTCATCGAGATCAAAGTCACTATCATCATCCTCATCATAGTATCCATGTTCGACATCGTCTTGTGATTGATCATCACCTAGAGAGAGTGATTCATTAGATTTATGATCATGACAATGTTCATCTTTATGAATTCTAATGACTTCCGAGATAATATTACTAATGCTTCCAACATCTCCTTTGGCACGCATAAGGTCACGAAGCTCAAATAGACAATCACCAAACATAGGATCTTTAGGATTCATCTTATTTAAAGCAATGGACTTTTGAAGAATCACATCTAGATTTTTCAAGGAATAGTCTAGAAAGCGTTCCTCAAGGAATCTCCACATGGTGTAAGCACAATCAAGAGTAGGCAAGCATGCTATCAAATTTCTAGGCAAACCTCTAGTAATAAGATTGACAGTTCTAAGATTGCAAATCATGTCGAGAGACTCATCGAGGGTAGGATGCAAAGGATCAACAAGGGGTGCACAAGGGCTAGTAATGTACTTGTTCAAGTGATATTCATTGAAAATATCAAGCATCTCATTTTTCCAAGCATTAAAGAACTCTCCATCAAGTATGGGTACTATATGTCTAAGACTCCCCATTGTAGACTCATCCATCTTCCTCCAATGGTGATTAAACAAAAGCAATGGAGACCAAAGCTCTGATACCAATTGAAAGGATCGAGAAGAGGTGTCTAGAGGGGGGGGGTGATTAGACCCTCAACAAAGAAAAGTAGCAGTTTTTAATTTCTTCAAGTTAAGATGGAGTTTTAGCACAAGTTTAAACATTCACAATACATTTCAAGCAAGCATGGCAAGAGTATATGAGCAGCGGAAAGTAAAGCATGCAAGTTGCAAGAAAGTAAAGGGATGGGATTGGAGTGTGCAAACACAATAGGAGACATGGAGATTTTTGGCGTGGTTCCGATAGGTGGTGCTATCGTACATCCACGTTGATGGAGACTTCAACCCACGAAGGGTAACAGTTGCGCGAGTCCACGGAGGGCTCCACCCATGAAGGGTCCACGAAGAAGCAACCTTGTCTATCCCACCATGGCCATCGCCCACGAAGGACTTGCCTCACGTGGGTAGATCTTCACGAAGTAGGCGATCTCCTTGCCCTTACAAACTCCTTGGTTCAACTCCACAATCTTGATGGAGGCTCCCAAGTGACACCTAACCAATCTAGGAGACACCACTCTCCAAAAGGTAATAGATGGTGTGTTGATGATGAACTCCTTGCTCTTGTGCTTCAAATGATAGTCTCCCCAACACTCAACTCTCTCTCACAGATTTGGATATGGTGGAAAGATGATTTGAGTGGAAAGCAACTTGGGGAAGGCTAGAGATCAAGATTCTTGTGGTTGGATTGGAATGTCTTGGTCTCAACACATGAGTAGGTGGTTCTCTCTCAGAAAATGAGTAGTGGAAGTGTAGGCACATTCTAATGGCTCTCTCACAAATGGAGAAGGGGGTGGAGGGGTATATATAGACTCCACACAAAATCTAACCGTTACACACAATTTACCAAACTTGGTGGGACCGAATAGTGAAACTCGGTGAGACCGACCTGGTTCAAAATGTGAACGTTAGGCTTTTCGGTGGGACTGACAAGGTCAACTCGGTGGGACCGATGTGCTAGGGTTAGGGCAAACCTCATCTCGGTGAGACCAATTACATGAACTCGGTGAGACCGATTTCAACAATAAGCAAACAGAGACTTGGTCAAGCAAACTCGGTGGTACCGACTGCGTATCTCGGTGAGACCGAAGTAACTGCAATAGGAAACAGAGAGTTTGGAGGGCCATCTCGATGAGACCGAGATCCCATCGGTGAGACCGAACTGATTAGGGTTTCTGGCAGTGGCTATGTCAAGTGAAATCGGTGGCGCCGGATGAATCAAATCGGTGGGGCCGAGTTTGACTTTTAGGTTTAGGACATATTTGGAATTGAGAAAGTGGTTGAGGGCTTTAGAGCATATCTCTAAGCGCTTTGAGCAAGTAGACCATTAAGCAACACCTCATCCCCTTTTAATAGTATTGGCTTTTCATATGGACTCAATATGATCTTGGATCACTAAAATGAAAATGAAGAGTCTTGGGCTTTTGCCAATATGTGTCCTTAGCATCTTGAAGGGGTTCCACATCCTCCTGTCCTGCCACTCAACTATTGAACTCATCTGAAATATACTAGATGAAAATATTAGTCCAACAAGAGATATGTTGACATTAATTACCAAAATCACCCAGGGAGCACTTGAGCTTTCACCAGTTCACGAGCCGCGCCTTCATGCAATATGTTCATGCCCTCGGATGCAAGATCTCATTAGCCTCTGTGGCACACCCCCGAAGCAATGGGCAAGCTGAGAGGGCGAACGTTGAAGTGCTGCGTGGACTCAAGACGAGAACCTTTGATACGCTGCAGAAGCACGGCAGACAATGAATCGAGGAGCTGCCGGTAGTTCTGTGGTCCCTCAGAACGACACCAAACCGAGCTACCGGGCAGACTCCCTTCTCCCTGGTCTACGGGGCAGAAGCAGTTATCCCCATGGAACTCCTTTACGAGTCGCCTCGAGTGCTTGCCTACGATGAAGTAGCGCAAGATCAGCACCGGTGTGACGACGCTGTGCTACTCGAGGACAACCGTCTCCAGGCTGCTACGCGTGCTGCATGCTATCAGCAAGCCCTGCGTCGCTATCATAGCTGCAGGGTTCATGCCCGGTGTTTTGAGGAAGGTGACCTTGTCCTTAGGCGCGTTCAGTCCGCCAAGGGTACAAAAAATTTGTCACCAAAGTGGGAAGGCCCTTATCGGGTAGTACGAGTCACTAGACCTGGCGCAGTCAGTCTGGGGACCAGAGATGGCATTCAGTTGCAGAACTCATGGAATATTGAGCATCTCCGCAAGTTCTACCCGTAAGGCGCGGCTGTCGGGCCCTACCCGGCAGCCACCCTTTTGTACAGGCCTTGCCTCAGCTGCATGTAACCCCTTGTACAAAGCCAGGGCGATGACCTTGTGCAAGAGAAAATAAAGAAGCACTGTGGAGGGCCCCCAACCAAGATTGCATGCATGCATGAGCATTCCAAGATCACTGCATAAGCATTTCTTGAGCATTTGCATGTGCATATAGATAGGATCGCATCCTGCATTCATTCTCATCCGCATGAAGCTGCAGGATCCTTCCTTGAACTTGGCTTTGACAAGGAGTTGAGAAGATTGCCCGGCACTACGATCCCTGGCAAGCCAAACAGATAAGTTCTACCTCCTGTCCATTAGTGTTCTGTAAGTTATAACTTGTGCATAAGGAAACCCCGCCACTCTTTTGAGACTTAGGTGCTCCCATCCCTGAATCGAACGTTGCTTCGGACAGGATGGTCATAGTGGCCTTTGGTAAAAAGAAGTTGGCGCGGGGCTGGCCCCTTTGCCTATTGCCTGGTAGACACAGCTCTCTGGCAGACAGAAAAGGTGCCGGCAGGATAGCCTGCTGGGGAAAACTCGTTTATTTAAAATAAAGAGGCATCTCACCTCTGCGTGGACATATACATGCAAGAGTTCCTAGCAAGGTTCATCATTTTCATTAATATGCTGGTCATACAAGTACAAACCTTACAGAACACAGATATGGACTCGAGAGATTACATTATTGGAACTAAAATTTGGCAAGTGCCTGCAAGTCTAAGATTGAAAAAAGATAAGTGCCCCGTAATGCCTTTGCCCCTGTCCATCTCCTACAGGAAGAGGTCGAAGAGGCCAGAGACGGGCGCAGCTAGGATTCGGCGCCTCCCCAGGATCAGGACGGCACCGCTCCCCAGCAAGGAGGAAGAAACCGGAGGGCAGGCGTGGATTGTGACGCTGCCGGAGGACCAGATGGGGGACACGGAGTCACCGGCAAACATGACTTGTCAGAGCGGTCGTCCCCGTTCTTGACGCGTCGTGGGTTGCCACTGCCGTCCGCATCACTACCAGCTGAAGACCTCGGCACGGCCGTCGCGTTGGGCACCATTCTCTCTGGGTCTTCCCATATAGAGCATGGTCATCCCTAGGAGCCCTGGCGTTGGAAGTCACTGCACGTCCCGGGGACGTATGTGAAAGCAAGGAGCCCTCCCGCACGACAAAAGGACGGCGTCCGGGAGAAGTCAGATTCGCCTCTACTAGCGGCGAATCTCTTCCGTGACTCCTCCTCAGCGTCACGAAGGGAACAAGAATGGGGAGCGATCGACTACCATGCGCCATGCCCGCCTCGAGCCTCGACATGGTGTCGTTCGCGTCCCCTCCCACTGAAATCAAGGCCAAGGGCGGCCCGGCGGCGAGTACGCCGGAGTTACCACCCCCGGCGTCATCGCCGCACCGCCCGAGTCCCCCTTTTAGGCCCAGGAAAGGCTTTGAGATGGAGCCCGGGGTGAGGCCCCAGGCTCTCCTCTTCAACATAACCAGCAGAGGCAGACAGCGGAGGGGATGAAGAATGCGAGGGTGGATGACTCCGCCCTCCTCCACCCCTCCTTTTATAGGCGGATCGGGGAGGGGAACCGCTCCCTCAACGGGCGGCCACCGTCCTCCTCCACCAACTCAAGATGACCGGGCCCTCGCCTTGACACTCTCCCACGCCAAGTGCCTCCGTTACATACCCCACGTGATGCATGTAGCATACGTGGCTAAGGATAAGGGCGTGGTGCGAAGAGTGAATTGGCGGTTTCTCCCCCGTGCGTTAAAGTCATTCACGGGCCATCACTAGAGCGGCCCCACCACCATTGGCCTTACACGACGTGTGGAGAAACTGGAAACTGGAACAGAATCAAGGCTAATGAAGAAGCAAAGAAGACCTCAAGAGACCAGCATCTTCAGCGACCCCACCTGTGCACTTATTAGGCCCTACCCCGACGACGCTCGGCAGCGCGTTCGGGGCAGGCCCGAGGGCTTCTGTCGGTGCAACAAACCCTAGGTCTGTTGCCCAGACTGTGCACAGGCACGGGGATTAGATTGAAGCACCAACCCAAGTCAGAATACCAGGGCCTAAGAGGTTCAAAGGACTAACATGCAGATCAGAGGGACCAAGATCAAGCCAAAGAAGCAAGGCACTATCAGGAGAAGGGCCTCCTTTGTCGGGCAGGTGAGCTCGGCAAGGGACGAGGCCACCCCCGGAAGACGACGTCCAAGACATCCTGGCAGGGCCTGCCGAGGCGCACGAAGGCAAAACCACCTCACCAACTACTCCACCACGACCCATGTCGTTGATCAATGCGGTGTCGAACCGCGGAGTGACTAAGTGGCAGCCATTCACCACATTGCAGCCTCTCCCTACAGGAAACACCTGCAGATGACACCCGTCCTACGACGTGTCTAGCAAGCAGGCGTGGAGCTGGAGAGATAGCCCGGCAAGCCTTGCCGGGCAACCAACGATGTGACGTTGAGCGGTGCATTTAATGCCCTGTCAGCCCGCAGAGTTAGTTATGATAGCATTGTTTGCTATCTTATCAGTACATAATGACTGTTTTGCCATTGTGGTGACCCCTTAATCTATAAAAGGAGGCCCATGGCAACCATAGAGAGGGTTAGAAGGTTGGGTAACTCAGACCCCCATACACGCGTAGCCACTGCCGCCTTGAGGCAACCCTTGCCCGGCAAGTGTACTACGCTCCACCACCACCTTTCCATCATCAATCCACCAAAGCAGGAGTAGGGTTTTATGCCTCACGGTGGCCTGAACCTGGGTAAAAATGCATGTGTGATCTCTGCCGTGCTGCCACACGCTCGTCTGCTCTTTGTGCAACGCGACGCCCCCCTGCAGAACCAGCATGGGGCCTCCTGGTCCCATAGGTGGCTACGGTTTCCCGCGACATCTTTAGTCACTCCGCGGTTCGACACCGCATTGATCAACAAAGTGGGTCGTGGTGGAGTAGTTGGTGAGGTGGTTTTGCCTTCATGCGCCCCGGTAGGCCCTGCCAGGACGTCTTGGACGTCGTCTTCCGGGGGTGGCCTCGCCCCTTGCCGAGCTCGCCTGCCCGTCAAAGGAGGCCCTTCTCCTGATGGTGCCTTGCTTCTTTGGCTTGATCTTTGTCCCTCTGATCTGCATGTTAGTCCTTTGAATCTCTTAGTCCCTTGTATTCTGACTTGGGTTGGTGCTTTAATCTCGTCCTCGTGCCTTTGCACAGTCTGGGCAATAGACCCAGGGTTTGTTGCACCGACAGAAGCCCCCGGGCCTGCCCCGAACGCGCTGCCAAGCGTCGTCGGGATAGGGCCTAATAAGTGCACAGGCGTGGTCGCTGAAGAGGTTGGTGTCTTGAGGTCTTCCTTGCTTCTTCATTAGCCTTGATTCTGGGCCAGTTTCCGATTTGTCCGCGCGTCGTGTAAGGCCAATGGTGGTGGGGCCGCTCCAGTGATGGCTCGTGAATGACTTTAACGAATGGGGGAGAAACCGCCAATTCACTCTTCCCACCATGCCCTTATCCTTAGCCACGTATGCTGCATGCATCGCGCGGGGTAGGTAACGGAGGCGCGTGGCATGGGAGAGTGTCAAGGCGAGGGCCCGGTCGTCTTGAGTTGGCGGAGGAGGATGATGATTGCTTGTTGAGGGAGCGGCTCCCTTTCTTGTTCCGCCTATAAAAGGAGGGGCGGAGGGAGAGCTGAGCCATCCATCTTCGGATCCTTTCTTCCCCTGTTCCTGCCTGCGACAAGGAGGAGCGTGACGGTGATGACGATGGCAGCGGGCGGGGGAGCGACGACTCTGACTCCGGCTGATCACCGCCCGGACCATCTTCATCAGGCGGCAGCACCATCATCTGCATCCACATCTCCTTCCCGGCAGTGGGATTTGCCGGGGAGTTGGATGCAGAGGTGGGGATGGTGCTCCCGGGCTCCTCCAGCAGTCCTCCAGCCGGACCCCGGCAGGCTTCCTCTCGGGCTGCAGCTCCGTTAGCCCTGCCGTGTAATGCTGGCCATGGTGGCGGCGGTCGACGGGTCGCCTCCGCCGTGCTCTCCATCGACGCGTTCCCCGGTGCTCCCGCTCCCGTCGGGCTACCTCTCCCGGAGCCCAAGGGGGGCGGGCTGGGCTCCCCCCCAGGCACTCCTTCTGCCCTCCTCGCCTTCGACGGCCGTGCCTAGGAGGAGAGGGACAAGAAAGGGCATTACGGGGCACTTATCTTTTTTCAATCCTAAACTTGTAGGCAATTGCCAAATTTTAATTCAAATAATGTAATCTCTCGAGTCCATGTTTGTGTTCTATAATGCTTGTACTTGTATCAGCATATTAATGAAAAAGATGAACCTTGCCGAGAACCCGTGCATGCATGAAATCTTGTTCGGGGGCCCCCCACAGTGCTTCTTTATTTTCTCTTGCACAGGGTCATCGCCCTGGCTTTGTACAAGGGGTTACATGCAGCTGAGGCAAGGCATGTACAAAAGGGTGGCTGCCGGGCAGGGCCCGACAGCCGCGCCTTACGAGTAGAACTTGCGGAGATGCTCAATATTCCATGAGTTTTGCAACTGAATGCCATCTCTGGTCTCCAGACGGACTGCGCCAGGTCTGGTGACTCGTACTACCCGGTAAGGGCCTTCCCACTTCGGTGACAACTTGTTTGTACCCTCGGCGGACAAAACGCGCCTAAGGACAAGGTCACCTTCCTCAAAACACTGGGCGTGAACCCTGCGGCTATGATAGCGACGCTGGGCTTCCTGATAGCGTGCAGCATGCGTAGCAGCCCGGAGACGGTTCTCCTCGAGTAGCACAGCGTCGTCACACCGGTGTTGATCTTGCGCAACTTCATTGTTGGCAAGCACTCGAGGCGACCAGTAAATGAGTTCCGTGGGGATAACTGCTTCTGCCCCGTAGACCAGGGAGAAGGGAGTCTGCCCGATAGCTCGGTTTGTTGTCGTTTTGAGGGACCAGAGAACTACCGGCAGCTCCTCGATCCACCGCCTGCCGTGCTTCTGCAGCATATCAAAGGTTCTTGTCTTGAGTCCACACAGCACTTTAGCGTTCGCCCTCTCAGCTTGCCCATTGCTCCGGGGGTGTGCCACAGAGGCAAATGAGATTTTGCATCTGAGGGCATGAACATATTGCATGAAGGCGCGGCTCATGAACTAGGTGCCATTGTCGGTAATGATCCTTGTCGGAACTCCAAAATGACACACCAATTCTTTCAAGAACTTGATAGCTGACTGAGCAGTCACCTTTCTCACGGCAGTCACTTCCGGCCACTTTGTAAACTTGTCGATAGCAACGAACAAGAATTCAAGTCCCCCGATTGCTCGGGGGAAGGGGCCGAGGATATCGAGCCCCCAGACTAAAAATGGCCATGATAGAGGCATTGTTTGAAGAGCTTGGGTAGGCAGGTGGGTTTTCTTGGAATGGAACTGGCGGGCTTCACATTTGGGGACAAGCTTGACCGCATCTTGGAGGGCTGTGGGCCAATAGAATCCTTGCCGGAATGCTTTCCCAACTAGTGCCCTTGATCCAATGTGGGAGCCGCACATGCCTTTGTGTATCTCAGCCAGCATTTTCTTTCCTTCTTCCGTTGGGCCTCCTTATGTACAGAGTGTCATTGACAAACTGATACATACTGGCCCTCCGGGCTACTTTTTCAGCTTCGTCTTGGTTGCCGGGAAGCTCTCTAGTTTGGAGGAAGTGGACAATGTGCCTTGCCCAAGTTGGGGCCTGGGGCTCGGCAACAAGGACTAGTGGTACCTCCTCTGCTGCGGGAGCACATGCCTCGTTCGCGGGGTCCATGGGACCGGCTGGAGGCTGTGGTCTGGTAGACTGCGAGGAGTTGTTTCCGGCAGGGTCTCTGCCAGGAGCGGATGGCTCTACCGGGAGAGGCTTACCGGAGTCCAACTTTCTCCTTTTCCAGGCCATTATTGCTGGGGATACGGAGGGCTGAGTGAGATGAAGAACAAAAGTCCCTGGTTCCACAGGGAGCTTCTGCATAGCACACTTCAACAGATGATCAGCTATGCTGTTTTCCGCATGGGGTACATGCTCTGTTTGCAATCCGTCAAAGTGCTCCTCCAATCTCCTCACTTCCTCGACGTATGCCTCCATCAATGGACTTTGGTAATCCTTGTTAACCTGTCTCACCACAAGCTGCGAATCTCCTTGAATGATCAGCTTCTTAATTCCCAATTCAGCTGCAATCCTGAGCCCGGCAAGGAGCCCTTCATATTCTGCTGTATTGTTGGTTGCTTCTTCTCGGGAAAAATGCATTTGGACGACGTACCTCAAGTTCTCCCCGAAGGGGGTAACAAGAAGCACGCCAGCTCCTGCACCTTGTAGGGAAAAAGCACCATCAAAATACATAATCCATTCTTGGGGCGATTCCTTGGCGGGGATAGCTGTCTCCGTCACTTCCTCATCAGGGGTTGACGTCCATTCTGCAATAAACTCTGCCAATGCCCTGCTCTGAATAGTTGATGTGCTTTCAAACTTCAAACCAAAACTGGATAACTCCAAAGCCCACTCCACTATCCTGCCGATAGCCTCAGGGTTTCGGAGTATCCGCTGCAACGGGAAACGAGTGACAACCGTGATCTCATGGTCTTGGAAGTAGTGGCGTAGTTTCCTTGAGGCCATGATGAGACCAAAAAGCAACTTTTGCACGCCAGAGTACCTCGATCTAGGCCCCTGTAATAAGGAGCTGACGAAGTACACTGGGCGCTGCACCACTTTCTTCCTTGCCGCGTCCTTGGGGTTGCTCTCGTTGCCATGCTCTATGCAGTCCTGATCCTTCTCTGGCTCTGCTGGTCTCTGCTCACTCTCTACCTCATCCACCTCTCGCTGCGCTACCAAAGCTACAGTGACTACTTGGTTGGTTGCCGCTAGGTATAGCAGCAACAGCTCCTGGGGTTTGGGGGCTACCAAGGTAGGCACGGGGACAAGATTGAAGCACCAACCCAAGTCAGAATACAAGGGACTAAGAGATTCAAAGGACTAACATGCAGATCAGAGGGACCAAGATCAAGCCAAATAAGCAAGGCACCATCAGGAGAAGGGCCACCTTTGCCGGGCAGGCGAGCATGGCCTGGGGCGAGGCCACCCCCGGAAGACGATGTCCAAGACGTCCCGGCACGGCCTGCCGGGGCGCACGAAGGCAAAACCACCTCACCAACTACTCCACCACGACCCATGTCGTTGATCAATGCGGTGTCGAACCGTGGAGTGACTAAGTGGTAGCCATTCACCACATGGTAGCCTCTCCCTACAGGAAACACCTGCAGATGACACCCATCCTGTGACATGTCAAGCGAGCAGGCGTGGAGCTGGCAAGATAGCCCGGCAAGCCTTGCCGGGCGACCAACGAAGTGACATTGAGTGGTGCATTTAATGCGCCCTGTCAGCCCACAGAGTCAGGTATGATAGCACTATTTTCTATCTTATCAGTGCATAATGACTATTTTGCCATTGTGGTGACGCCTTAATCTATAAAAGGAGGCCCATGGCGACCGTAGAGAGGGTTAGAAGGTTGGATAACTCAGACCCCCAGACGCGCGTAGCCACTGCCGCCCTGAGGCAACCCTTGCCGGGCAAGTGTACTACGCTCCACCACAAACTTTCAACCATCAATCCACCAAAGCAGGAGTAGGGTTTTTTGCCTCCGTGTGCCCCAGCAGGCCCTGCCGGGAGGTCTTGGACGTCGTCTTCCGGGGGTGGCCTCGCCCCTTGCTGAGCTCGTCTGCCCGGCAAAGGAGGCCCTTCTCTTGATGGTGCCTTGCTTCTTTGGCTTGATCTTGGTCCCTTCGATCTGCATGTTAGTCCTTTGATGGTCTTGGTCTCTTGCTCGCGGGAAACCGTGGCCACCTATGGGACCAGGAGGCCCCTTGCTGGTTCGGCATGGGGGGCATCGCGTTGCACAAAGTGCAGACGAGCATGTGGCAGTACGATAGAGATCACACAGGCATTTTTACCCATGTTCGGGCCGCCGTGAGGCGTAAAACCCTACTCCTGGTTTGGTGGATTGATGATGGAAAGGTGGTGGTGGAGTGTAGTACACTTGCCTGGCAAAGGTTGCCTCAGGGCGGCAGTGGCTACGCGCGTATGGGGGTCTAAGTTACCCAACCTTCTAACCCTCTCTACGGTTGCCGTGGGCATCCTTTTATAGATTAAGGGGTCACCACAATGGCAAAACAGTCATGATGCACTGATAAGATAACAAACAGTGCTATCATACCTAACTCCACGGGCTGACAGGGCGCATTAAATGCACCGCTCAATGTCACTTTGTTGGTTGCTCGGCAATGCTTTCCGGGCTATCTTGCTAGCTCCACACCTGCTCGCTTGACACGTTGCAGGACAGGTGTCATCTGCAGGTTTTTCCTGTAGGGAGATGCTGCCATGTGGTGAATGGCTGCCACTTAGTCACTCCGCGGTTTGACACCACACTGATTGACGACGTGGGTCATGATGTAGTAGTTGATGAGGTGGTTTTGCCTCCGTGTGCCCCGGCAGGCCCTGCTGGGATGTCTTGGACGTCGTCTTTCGGGGGTGGCCTCGCCCCTTGCCGAGCTCGTCTGCCCGGCAAAGGAGGCCCTTCTCCTGATGGTGCCTTGCTTCTTTGGCTTGATCTTGGTCCCTCTGATCTGCATGTTCGTCCTTTGAACCTCTTAGTCCCTTGTATTCTAACTTGGGTTGGTGCTTCAATCTCGTCCCCGTGCCTGTGCATAGTCTGGGCAAGAGACCCAGGGTTTGTTGCACCAACAGAATCCCCCGGGCCTGCCCCGAACGCGCTACCGAGCGTCGTCGGGGTAGGGCCTAATAAGTGTACAGGCGGGGTCGCTGAAGATGCTGGTCTCTTGAGGTCTTCTTTGCTTCTTCATTAGCCTTGATTCTGGGCTAGTTTCCGGTTTCTTCTCGCGTCGTATAAGGCCAATGGTGGTGGGGCCGCTCCAGTGATGGCCCATGAATGACTTTAACGCACGAGGGAGAAACTGCCAATTCACTCTTCCCACCACGCCCTTATCCTTTAGCCACGTATGCGGCATGCATCGCGCGGGGTAGGTAACGGGGGCGTGTGGTGCGGGAGAGCATCAAGGCGAGGGCCCGGTCTTCTTGAATTTGCGGAGAGGGGCGGCGATCGCTTGTTGAGGGAGCGGCTCCCTTTTTTGCTCCACCTATAAAAGGAGGGGCGGAGGAAGAGCCGAGCCATCCATCTCCGGATCCTTTCTTCCTCTGTTCCTGCCTTTCATTGGTCATGTTGAAGAGAAAGGCCCGGGGCCAAGCTCCGGGCTCCATCTTGCGCCTAGAGTTGTTGAGTGCTGGCGTTCGGGGAGTGAGCCTGGTCCTTGCTATGGCGAACCTCTTGGTTCCTTCGAGGCTCGGCCGGGAGGTGGGGCTGGAGATCATTGGTAATCCCAGCACCGCCCCTCCCGGAGGTCTTGGGGCTAATGATGATGAGACGTGCGCCGTCCTGCCCGCCAAGGCGGGGAGCGGTGCGCCTCAAGCCCCCTGGCTGTCCTGGCCGCTCGCCGTCTCCCCGGGGAAGGCGCCGAGCTGGAGTCCCGGCCTTCCCCCGGAACGGTGTTGATGAAGATGAGCCAGGGGAGAAGGAGAAGACGGGAGGCAGGCCGTCCAGTAGGAGCACGACTGTATCGACGCGTTCGTCTCATACTGGCGACCCACTGCCCGTCTGCCTGTCTCTTCCCCCCTTTCGCCGGCGCTGTCATCACCGTTTTCTCGGGCCGCCTGGGAAAGGCTTGCCCACCTGGGGGTCATTTAGCTGGGCCCCAGCATCCTCCCCTGTCGGTGCTTGTGCTGGAGCCCCCCGCTCAGTCCTGGAAGCGGTGATCCTGGGGCCGCCAGGGCGCTCCGCACGTCTTCCTCCTTCGCAGCCTCACCACTCCCGATCTTGTCAGGCTGTGTCCGACAGCTCCTGACGGGGATCGGGGTGGCGTTGTGCTGGCGCGTCACCCACCCTTTTCTCTTCCCACCGCACTACCTGGGATAAGAGGGATAGGGAGAGGAGTTTACGGGGCACCTATCTTTTTTTAATCTTAAATCTGCAGGCACTTGCCAAATTTTAGTTCAAATAATGTAATCTCTCGAGTCCATATCTGTGTTCTGTAAGGTTTGTACTTGTATGACCAGCATATTAATGAAAAAGGTGAACCTTGCCGGGAACTCATGCATGTATATGTCCACGCAGAGGTGAGATTCCTCTTTATTTTAAATAAACGAGTTTTCCCCGACAGGCTATCCTGCCGGCACCTTTTCTGTCTGCCGGAGAGCTATGTCTACCGGGCAACAGGCAAAGGGGCCAGCTCCCCGCCAACTTCTTTTTACCAAAGGCCACTACGACCATCCTGTCTAAAGCAATGTTCGATTCAGGGATGGGAGCACCTAAGTCACAAAAGAGTGGCGGGGTTTCCTTATGCACAAGTTATAACTTACATAACACTAATGGACAGGAGGTAGAACTTATCTGTTTGGCTTGCCGGGGATCGCAGTGCCGGGCAATCTTCTCAACCCCTCGTCAAAGCCAAATGAGATCAAGAGACTAGAGGCAGCTGGATTGGTCAGAGGAGTACTGCATCCCACGTGGTTGGCAAACCCAGTGGTAGTCCGGAAGGCTAACGGGAAGTGGAGGCTTTGCATAGATTTCACAGATCTCAACAAGGCTTGCCCGAAGGACCCGTTTCCCTTGCCGCGTATCGATGAGATTGTGGATTCCACTTCAGGTTGTGATTTGCTCTCCTTTCTGGATGTGTATTCGGGGTATCACCAGATCTTCATGTCCAAGGAAGATGAAGAGAAGATGTCGTTCATCACTCCATGTGGTACATACTGTTTTGTCCGCATGCCATTCGGATTAAAGAGTGCCGGGTCCACTTTTGCAAGGGCAGTCCAGATTGGTTTTGAGCCACAGTTGCACAGAAACACAGAAGCCTATATGGATGATATTGTGGTCAAGACCAAGGATAGGGCAACCCTTATTCAAGATTTGGAGGAGACATTTGCTAATCTGCGCAAAATCAATTTGAAGCTCAACCCAGAGAAGTGTATATTTGGTGTTCCCTCCGGCAAGTTGCTTGGGTTCTTTGTATCCCATCGCAGGATCGAAGCCAATCCCGACAAGATCAAGGCTATCGAGCAGATCCAAGCACCAAGGACAGTTAAGGATGTGAGGCGCCTGACAGGATGCGTTGCCGCGCTAAGCAGATTCATCTCCAAGTCTGCCGAGCGCGCCCTGCCGTTCTTCAAAATTTTGAAGAAGGCAGGACCCATGAAGTGGACCCCTGAAGCAGATGCAGCTTTGCAAGAGTTGAAGGCCTACTTGTCCTCCATGCCTACCTTGGTCGCTCCCAAACCCCAGGAGCCGTTGCTGCTGTACCTAGCGGCAACCAACCAAGTAGTCAGTGCAGCTTTGGTAGCACAACGAGAAGTGGATGAGGCAGAGAGTGAGCAGAGACCGGCAGAGTCAAAGAAGGATCAGGACTGTAATGAGCACGACAACAAGAGCAACTCCAAGGATGCGGCAAGGAAGAAAGTGGTGCAGCGCCCAGTGTACTTCGTCAGCTCCATATTACAGGGGGCTAGATCGAGGTACTCTGGCGTGCAAAAGTTGATTTTTGGTCTCATCATGGCCTCAAGGAAACTGCGCCACTACTTCCAAGCCCATGAGATCACGGTTGTCACTCATTTCCCGTTGCAGCGGATACTCCGAAACGCTGAGGCTACCGGCAGAATAGTGGAGTGGGCTTTGGAGTTATCCAGTTTTGGTTTGAAGTTTGAAAGCACATCAACTATTCAGAGCAGGGCATTGGCAGAGTTTATTGCAGAATGGACGCCAACCCCTGATGAGGAAGTGATGGAGACAGCTATCCCCGGCAAGGAATCGCCCCAAGAATGGATTATGTATTTTGAAGGTGCTTTTTCCCTACAAGGTGCAGGAGCTGGCGTGCTTCTTGTTGCCCCCTCCGGGGAGCACTTGAAGTACGTCATCCAAATGCATTTTGCCCGGGAAGAAGCAACCAACAATACAGCAGAATATGAAGGTCTCCTTGCCGGGCTCAGGATTGCAACTGAATTGGGAATTAAGAAGCTGACCATTCAAGGAGATTCACAGCTGGTGGTGAGACAAGTTATCAAGGATTACCAAAGTCCATTGATGGAGGCATAGGTCGAGGAAGTGAGGAGATTGGAGGAGCACTTTGACGGATTGTAAACAGAGCACGTACCCCATGCGGAAAACAGCATAGCTGATCATCTGTCAAAGTGTGCTGTGCAGAAGCTCCCTGTGGAACCAGGGACTTTTGTTCTCCATCTCACTCAGCCCTCTGTATCCCCAGCAACAATGGCCCGGAAAAGGAGAAAGTTGGACTCTGGTAAGCCTCTCCCGGTAGAGCCGTCCGCTCCTGGCAGAGACCCTACCGAAAACAACTCCTCGCAGTCTGCCGGACCACACCCTCAAGCCGGTCCCATAGACCCTGCGAACAAGACATGTGCTCCCGCAGCAGAGGAGGTGCCGCTAGTCCTCGTTGCCAACCCCTAGGCTCCAACTTAGGCAAGGCACATTGTCCACTTCCTCCAAACCGGAGAGCTTCCCGGCAACCAAGACGAAGCTGAAAAAGTAGCCCGAAGGGCCAGTATGTATCAGTTTGTCGATGACACTCTGTACAGAAGGAGGCCCAACGGTGTGAAATTAGAGTGTGTCTGCCAGGAAGAAGAAAAGGAACTGCTGGCTAAGATACACAAAGGCATGTGTGGCTCCCATATTGGATCAAGGGCACTAGTTGGGAAAGCATTCCGGCAAGGATTATATTGGCCCACAACCCTCCAAGATGCGGTCGAGCTAGTCACCAAATGTGAAGCCTGCCAGTTCCATTCCAAGAAAACCCACCTGCCTGCCCAAGCTCTTCAAACAATCCCTCTATCATGGCCATTTTCGGTCTGGGAGCTTGATATCCTCGGCCCCTTCCCCCGAGCAATCGGGGGCTTTGAATTCTTGTTCGTTGCTATTGACAAGTTTACAAAATGGCTGGAAGTGACTGCTGTGAGAAAGGTGACTGCTCAGTCAGCTATCAAGTTCTCGAAAGAATTGGTGTGTCATTTTGGAGTTCCGACAAGGATCATTACCGACAACGGCACCCAGTTCAAAAGCTGCGCCTTCATGCAATATGTTCATGCCCTCGGATGTAAAATCTCATTTACCTCTGTGGCACACCCTCTGAGCAATGGGCAAGCTGAGAGGGTGAAGGCTGAAGTGCTGCGTGGACTCAAGACGAGAACCTTTGATACGCTGCAGACGCACGGCAGGCAGTGGATTGATGAGCTGCCGGTAGTTCTCTGGTCCTTCAGAACGACACCAAACCGAGCTATCGGGTAGACTCCCTTCTCCCTGGTCTACTGGGCAGAAGCAGTTATCCCCACTGAACTCATTTACAGGTCGCCTCGAGTGCTTGCCTACGATGAAGTAGCGCAAGATCAGCACCTGCGTGACGACGCTGTGCTACTCGAGGAGAACCGTCTCCGGGCTGCTACACGTGCTGCACGCTATCAGCAAGCCCTGCATCGCTATCATAGCCGCAGGGTTCACGCCCGGTGTTTTGAGGAAGGTGACCTTGTCC
The DNA here is from genome assembly GCA_011799875.1 of Thinopyrum elongatum. NCBI lineage: Eukaryota > Viridiplantae > Streptophyta > Magnoliopsida > Poales > Poaceae > Thinopyrum > Thinopyrum elongatum. Next base: position 129,418,772 of record CM022298.1, read on the forward strand.
TTAGGCGCGTTCCGTCCGCCAAGGGTACAAACAAGTTGTCACCAAAGTGGGAAGGCCCTTACCGGGTAGTACGAGTCACCAGACCTGGCGCAGTCCGTCTGGAGACCGGAGATGGCATTCAGTTGCAAAACTCATGGATTATTGAGCATTTCCACAAGTTCTACACGTAAGGCGCGGCTGTCGGGCCCTACCTGGCAGCCACCCTTTTGTACAAGCCTTGCCTTAGCTGCATGTAACCCCTTGTATAAAGCCAGGGTGATGACTCTGTGCAAGAGAAAATAAAGAAGCGCTATGGGTGGCCCTCGACGAAGATTGCATGCATGCGTGAGCATTCCAAGATCACTGTATAAGCATTTCATGAGCATTTGCATATGCATATAGATAGGATCGCATCCTGCATTCATTTTCATCCGCATAAAGCTGCAGGTTCCTGCCGTGAACTTGGCTTTGACGAGGAGTTGAGAAGATTGCCCGGCACTGCGATCCCCGGCAAGCCAAACAGATAAGTTCTACCTCCTGTCCATTAGTGTTCTGTAAGTTATAACTTGTGCATAAGGAAACCCCGCCACTCTTTTGAGACTTAGGTGCTCCCATCCTGGACTCGAACATTGCTTCGGATAAGATGGTCGTAGTGCGCTTTGGTAAAAAGAAGTTGGCTTCTTCTTTTTCTCCGCAACTTTTCCCTTCTAGCCATTGTGAGGGGGCGAGGGCACGACGGTGCCCCAGCGGCGGCGACGAGGGCTTCTACTCGACAGCACATCCCTCTTCCTCCAGATCCTGTGGTGACGAAACCCGCCGCAAGGGGATGTGGGAGGGGACGAGGTCGAGGTCGCCGTGGTGCTCGAGGAGGAGGAGGGCGGGGCGGCGTCTTGGTTGTGCCCCCGCCAGCGACTCCTCCGCCGATGGAAGGCCACGCTGGGGACCAACCTCGAGAGTTCATCATCAGGCTGTACAAGCCCCTGTGTGGTCATCTTCGTCTTCCCACTCCCTTTGCGAGGGAGATGGAGCTCGATCAACCGCGCGCTCTGAGGTTGCACATGAGGGGTTGTGGGAACGGCAGCATGTGGGTTGTTGTCGACTTCCCTGCCCCTCATGTTATGTACCTTCGCCGTGGCTGGAAGACTTTTCGCCCGTGCCCATGGCTTCTCTGAGGGGCACGTTCTCCAGTTCAAACTAAGGGAGAGCGGCCTGCTCTCCATCAAGATCTTAGGGCGCTCGGGAGGTCACTTAGGGTGCTGCGCGGAGAGCTCGACTGACGACGAAAACCCCTCCTCGAGCGGAAGCGACGAGCAGGAGCGTGACAGTGATGACAACGACAGTGAGCGGGGGAGCGACGACTTTGACTCTGGCTGATCGCCGCCCGCACCATCTTCATCAGGCGGCAGCACCATCATCTCCATCCGCATCTCCTTCCCGGTAGTGCGATTTGCTGGGGAGTTGGATGCAGAGGTGGGGATGGTGCTCCTGGGCTCCTCCAGCAGTCCTCCAACCGGACCCCGGCAGGCTTCCTCTCGAGCTGCAGCTCCGTTAGCCCTGCCGTGTCCTGCTGGCCATGGTGGCGGCGGTCGACGGGTCGCCTCCGCCGTGCTCTCCATCGACACGTTCCCCGGTGCTCCCGCTCCCGTCGGGCTACCTCTCCCGAAGCCCGAGGGGGGCGGGCTGGGCTCTCGCCCAGGCACTCCTTCTACCCTCCTCACCTTCGGCGGTCGTGCCTAGGAGGAGAGGGAGAAGAAAGGGCATTACGGGGCACTTATCTTTTTTCAATCTTAAACTTGTAGGCAATTGGCAAATTTTAATTCAAATAATTTAATCTCTCGAGTCCATGTTTGTGTTCTGTAATGCTTGTACTTGTATCAGCATATTAATGAAAAAGATGAACCTTGTCGGGAACCCGTGTATGTGTACATCCATCTAGAGGCGAGATGCCTCTTTAGTGTAAATAAATGAGTTTTCCCCGGCAGGCTATCCCGCTGGCACCTTTTCTGTCTGCCGGAGAGCTGTGTCTACCGGGCAACAGGCAAAGGGGCCAGCCCCCCGCCAACTTCTTTTTACCAAAGGCCACTATGACCATCCTGTCCGAAGCAATGTTCGAGTCAGGGATGGGAGCACCTAAGTCTCAAAAGAGTGGCGGGGTTTCCTTATGCACAAGTTATAACTTACAGAACACTAATGGACAGGAGGTAGAACTTATCTGTTTGGCTTGCCGGGGATCGCAGTGCCGGGCAATCTTCTCAACTCCTTGTCAAAGCCAAGTTCATGGCAGGAACCTACAGCTTCATGCGGATGAGAATGAATGCAGGATGCGATCCTATCTATATGCACATGCAAATGCTCATGAAATGCTTATGCAGTGATCTTGGAATGCTCATGCATGCATGCAATCTTTGTCGGGGCCCCCCCACAGCGCTTCTTTATTTTCTCTTTCACAGGGTCATCGCCCTGGCTTTGTACAAGGGGTTACATGCAGCTGAGGCAAGGCCTGTACAAAAGGGTGGCTGCGAGGCAGGCCCGACAGCCGCGCCTTACGGGTAGAACTTCCGGAGATGCTCAATATTCCATGAGTTTTGCAACTGAATGCCATTTCTGGTTTCCAGACGGAGTGCGCAGGTCTGGTGACTCGTACTACCTGGTAAGGGCCTTCCCACTTTGGTGACACCTTGTTTGTACCCTTGGCAGACTGAACGCGCCTAAGGACAAGGTCACCTTCCTCAAAACACTGGGCGTGAACCCTGCGGCTATGATAGCGACGCAGGGCTTGCTGATAGCGTGCAGCACGTGTAGCAGCCCAGAGACAGTTCTCCTCGAGTAGCACAGCATTGTCACGCCGGTGCTGAACTTGCGCTACTTCATCGTAGGCAAGCACTCGAGGCGACCCGTAAATGAGTTCCATGGGGATAACTGCTTCTACCCCGTAGACCAGGGAGAAGGGAGTCTACCCGGTAGCTCGGTTTGGTGTTATTCTGAGGGACCAGAGAACTACCGGCAGCTCCTCGATCCACCGCCTGCCGTGCTTCTGCAACATATCAAAGGTTCTCATCTTGAGTCCATGCAGCACTTCAGCGTTCGCCCTCTCAGCTTGCCCATTGCTCCGGGGGTGTGCCACAGAGGCAAATCAGATTTTGCATCCGAGGGCATGAACATATTGCATGAAGGCGCGGCTCGTGAACTGGGTGCCGTTGTCGTTAATGATCCTTGCCGGAACTCCGAAACGACACACCAATTCTTTCAAGAACTTGATAGCTGACTGAGTAGTCACCTTTCTCACGGCAGTCACTTCCAGCCACTTTGTAAACTTGTCGATAGCAACGAACAAGAATTCAAAGCCCCCGATTGCTCGGGGGAATGGGCCAAGGATATCGAGCCCCCAGACCGAAAATGGCCATGATAGAGGGATTGTTTGAAGAGCTTGGGCAGGCAGGTGGGTTTTCTTGGAATGGAACTGGCAGGCTTCATATTTGGGGACTAGCTCGACCGCATCTTGGTCCCTCTGATCTACATGTTAGTCCTTTGAATCTCATAGTCTCTTGTATTCTGACTTGGGTTGGTGCTTCAATCTCATCGCCGTGCCTGTGCACAGTCTGGCCAACAGACCCTAATTGCGTGTCATGGGGTCATGGGACCGTGGCAGTTGAGGTAAAACGGTAACTTTCTAAAGCATCGCGCCTTTGTTCCGCATTTCCATCTTTAAAAACAGGGAAAAGCGGAGCGGCACGGTTCACCTGTTGCTTGTGTCGCTCCCCCATCTTCTTCCGCAAGTCAGTCGACGGTTTCCCCCTTTCTCTTTCCCGTCCGCTGCCACCATTTTCACTAAATCCCTTCCCCTTCCGTATTGCCACCGCGGAAATGGGGAAGAAACCCGTAGAGAAGGTAAAGCAGACGGCCGCGGCGAAGGAAGTCGCCGCCGAGGAGGGCAAGAGGGTGGCAGAGCTGAACAAGAAGCGGAGTGGAGATGTCATCTTCATTTCGTCAACCTTGAGCAGCCCAGTTCTTCAAGCGAGGTATGGGTATCTGTGGGGAAGGGCGGTCCCAAAAGGGCATGGAGCGCCCGTAGTTTATGCGGCGGGGAAGGAAGATCCGCCGGACTCATATCACTTTTTCTGTGCTTACTTTATCTACGGCCTCTGTCCCTCCTTCTCCGAATTCTTTGAGGCAGTCATGAATATCTATGGTTCCACCTCCTCAACTTTACGCCAAATGCAATGGCAACCATGGCCATTTTCGCGCATTTGTGCGAGAATTTCGTTGGAGTTAGGCCCAATGTGGATCTGTTCTGGCATTATTTTGTTCCGTGGGTGGAGAACAAGGGCCATCGCTCCGGAAACATTAGCTGGATGCCATGGGTGGCGAGGAATCTCTGGGATTACATCCCTGGGAGGTAGCGTGAGAGGTGGGATGAATGGAGGGGAGATTGGTGTTGGATTCAAGATAAGGAAGCCCCCGAGTTTTGTGAAGCACGGAAGGAATGTGTTGAGCGCGGCAAGGAATGGAGTGCCAAGGGCCTCACTGAGGATGGGCTACGCCCGGCAATCAACAGGATTACCCGTTTGAAGGCTGTCGGGCTTACCATTGAGCAGGTGGGGTCAGATTTTTCCTCCGCCGCATCTCGCCATTGCAGGAGAGGGATAGACCCGCCTGGCTGTATGGAGATGCCGCCGACAGGATGAGATTGCTCCCAGGGTTGCTTAACAACCTATCAGTTTATGGCCACGGCTGGTTGTGTGACCAACTGTTCGGCCGCTTCGAACTGTTCAAACTCCCGGCAACCATCATCCCCATGAACATCAACACTGCCCATGATCAGATACTGAAATGGATGCTGGACTGTAATGCCGATGGGGTAGCGAGTACATGGCAGCTACCTCCCCTGGATGAAGAGGTCCAGTGGTCGAACACCCTGGTGGAGAAGGCCACCAGGGTTGAAACGGGGATGTACAAACGTACCTCCTCCGTGGAGGTGGCATATTTCTCGAGGAGGGTCGAGGAGCACAAGGCGGCCCGCCTCATGGAGATGGCGAAGGGCGCGAAGGCTGGGAAGGGCAAGGGAAAAGCTGAGGATGAGAGTTCTTCCCATGGCGGTAGTGAGGCGCAGGCCATGGAAGGGGCTGCCGGGGAAGAGCTTCCCGGGGATAACCTTGCCGGGCTGGAGACCCTAGCCACGGCAGCAACGAAGTTCCAGGAGGAGGAGGATGTTGGTGAGGTGGCGGAGCTTGGGGAGGAGTGGCTGGCGGCTAGGCCTCAAGCCCCCGAGCCAGTCCCAGACCAGCGCACCCGTAGGCACGCCGGCAACTGAGGGGCGGTGGTCTCCAACCCAGCGCCAGCCGCCAAGAAGGTGAAGAAGACCTCCACCAAGGCCACCAAGGCTAAGGTGGCATGCCGCCAGTCTCCCCGCCTTGCTCGGACCAAGGTTCCCTCCGCCAAGCAATCTGCAGGCATGGAAACGTTTTTGGGCTCCTCACAGAGCTCGTCTTCCCTGGAGCCCCCGGCACCGCGCCAGGCACCGAAGCTGCCGGGGAGTTCTGTCCCTCCCCCTCCAAAGAGAGGAAGGGACTCACCGCCTCCTATGGAGTTTAATTTGAACTCCATGCTTATCGCAGAGGAGTAAGGAAGACCTTTCCTGCCCTTCCAAAGCTCTCTCTCTCCTTTTTTTGCTTGATTACCTTTGCTGACTGATCTTTTGTTTTGCTGTTGCTGGCGGGGATGTGGAGGAAGACACGGAGACCCTGGTCCACCGCCCACGGAAGAGACTCCGTCGTCTCGGGTCGTTGTAGGGCTTGGCGAGCTCGGCCTTGGCGGGGAGCGATGCAGAGGATCTCGCGTCGAGCCCCCAGTCCAGCCCCCGGCCCAGGGGCGGGGATTTGGCACCACCCGCCGGAGGCGACGGAGGTGACCTCCCAGTTCCCCCGGACGGAGGAGGAGGCGAGATGGTGCAGAACGAGCCCCCCCGGAGGGGCGCACTTCCCCCGCCGCCCGAGCCGATGGGATCCCTATGGAACCTTCCGCGGATGAGGTCGTGCGGAATGCTACCACGATTACCATGGCAGAGGGTGAAGTTCACGGCCCGGCAACAGACTTTGCCGGGGAAACTAAGATTCCTGCCCGGCAGACCTCCCCAGGTGCTCCACTTATTCCTTTTCTTCTTTTCTTGTTCTGACCATTTCTTTTGATTCCCCAATTGCTTGAATTTCCGTTTCTTTGTTGTTCGTTGGTTTCCTTATCCGCAGATCCCCGAGCTGAAGAGCCAGAACTATTAGAGGTGGTGGCTGACATAGGGAGGGCTGTCGCGGACAAAGCCGTCGAGATTGCTGCTGCCGAGGGGCAGGTCCTGGCTACCGGGAATGTTCAGGATTCCTTGGCGGTGGTGGAACATTCCCCAGTAGACGTCCCGGAAGAGGAGGTGGTGGTTGAGATGAAGGTCCAACTTCGGACCATGGACCCGCTCCCCTCCTCCGGGATCGTCATGGCGATTCCGCCGCCTCCCTCAAGTACACTGGCTATGGTGTTGTCGCCGCCTGACATGGGAGCCCCTGGCCTATCTCTGTCGACAGGCGCGGAGCTTGACGAAGAGCTTCAACATCTCCTGGCGCCGTTGTACCAGGAAGCTAGGGAGGCCGATGACTCAGCCATCGTCACAATGGACTTGTCCTTCATGGAATCCATGTCGACGGGCATGAAGGAGATGTAGGCCCGGCACAACCAGAAGTGGCAGGCGCTCAAGGAGCGGCACGAGTCCGCCAGCAAGGTGGACCAAAAGCTGAAGGACAAATGCCTGGAATTGCGTGAGTGGCACGACAAGCAGTTCAAGGTGCTTATGAGGCAGCAGGAGATGCTCCTGATGACAAGGGAGGATGTCTTGGCCCGCGAGGCGCGCCTGACGGACCGCAAGGCATCCCTGGATGCCAGGGAGCGGGAGATCTCCCTCCGGGAGGAGACGCTCGAAGCCACTCTCCGCGCCAAGGATGACGATCTCGAGGCCCTCATGCACCAATGCACCAAGGAGCTGAAGGACAAGAACGGAGCCGCCCTGGATGCCCTTGCTGCTGACTCTGCTGCCCAACTAAAGAAACTCAATGACGACCTGGCTGCCGCGTCCGCTGCCAAGACTGGCCTTGACCAGCAGGTGGCTAAGCTGACGGAGGATCTTGTTGGGAGTGCCAAGGAGGTGACAGCCCTCAAGGAAGAAGCACGGCAGGTAGAATTCCTCTTGGCCGATACGCAATCGTAGATCTCCTCCAAAACCCAAAGACTTGAGACAGCCAACGGCGATATCAAAGACATGAAGGCTCGGATTGGCACGTTGGAAAGTTCGGCAGAGTCTCTTGAGTCCCGCCAATAGCTGTTGTCCAACGACTTGGACACCGCCAAGCGTCTCCGGCAGGATGCAGAAGACAAGCTGAAGAATCAGTCTGAGCAGGTCGACCTCTGTATCAAGAGCCTGATTGATATCGCTGAGCGTCTTGGTGCCCAGGCTGTGGTGATGGGCATGGATGGTCCAGTCTTCTCGGTCAGCAAGCACGAGGTCCCGAGCGTCAAGCTGGGACTCTTCTTCAATGAGCTGATCGAGAAGTTGAAGGCGCATGATGAGGGGAGGGCTGGGCATTTTGCTACCGAGTCTCGGAAGCTTGACCGCGACGCCCTCTTCATGGTCTTAAGCAATATCGCCTGCCGCCATTCGGACCTCGACCTCGATGACGGATTCAAGAAACCGCCAGCGGACGCCAATGTCGTAGCTGCCAAGGAGAAAGCTACCCCCCGGGCCGATAGGGTCCTCGACGTCTAAACTACTTCGCCCAGCCACTAGGCCAAGTGTCGGGCCACTATTGCTCCTGCGTTGCCTTGTAATGAAAACATGACGCATATTTTGTGTTTAGTCACTCTATCTCAAGTGTTTGCGTGAAACCGATATTCTCTGTTAAATCATTAAATGCGTGTTTATCCCTTTGAGCCCTTGATGCTTGTGTTCGTATGATCCATCCCTGTGTCTGCTCTGGATGCCTGCCGGTATCATATTGCCGCGATTGTCGTAAGGGTCTGGCCCTTAACAGTCATCTTGGCGTGGATGCGTCCTGGTAGGTTTGTCCTAGGTAGTTCTCGACGCAGCCTCTCGTCTTGTGAGCATGGCTCAGGACAGGACGATGGTGCGATCAAAGAAACTAACCAAGGTTCCATCACATGAGGGTTCTCACGATACGAACACTCGCTAAAGTTAAGGGATAAACAGCTGCAAAGGTCCGGAATGTGTCAACAAGAAGTGATAATGTGTACTTAGCTTTTGTTTTAAGATTCTTTTCTCCTCTGTAGGGCCGCGCGTGTGTGGCACGCACGCGCGATGCCCGAAGGATCGAAAGCCAATCGGGCAGCTCTTCTATTCCCGGCAGGGATCGACACGTGCTTCGTGCGGCTGGCGGGCGTCGGGGTATAGTGGCGGGCTCCTCTGGTCCCCCTCCCCTTTTCCCCTTCCCTTTTGAGTCAGCCTGGCGGCTACCGTTGCATGGGTCATGCCGATGCAGGCAGCCTTGCCGAAGTACGCTTGCCGGGGCATCAATCAACGGACTCATACCGGCGCTTTGCTCAGGATTGCCCAAAATAGGGGAAATACTGAACCGAGTGTCGCGCGGTAATCGTCGACATCGACGACGCCGGGGCTGAAGTAGTTTGACTGCTGACGAAGGGAAAGGACAGGAAAGGGGTGGGAGCTCGCGCCCGCATGTCTTGTGCCCTTTCTCCGAAGGGCGCCCGAACAGCGGGTACGCCATACGGGCTACCGAGATGGGCATATTGCCACCAACAGCGATCTTTGCTGTAGCCGCGGCTACGGCGAGGCGTGGAGACCAACAATATGGCACGGGGATGACCCCGTTTTTGTTTCTAGGTCTTTGTGGGCGCCGCAAACGCCAGAGGCTTCAAGCGGGCGACCATGGGCAAAGCGCACTGCACACGCCTTCATGTTCGTGCAAGCGCTCCCCCTACCTGGCGCGCCAAAGATGTCGCGGAAAACCGCATGCACCTATGGGACCGGGAGGCCCCTTGCTGGTTCGGCAAGGGGGCGTCGCATTGCACAAAGAGCAGACGAGCGTGTGGCAGCACGGCAGAGATCACACTGGCATTTTTACCCAGGTTCGGGCCGCCGTGAGGTGTAAAACCCTACTCCTGCTTTGGTGGATTGATGGTGGAAAGGTGGTGGTGTAGAGTGGTACACTTGCCCAGCAAGGGTTGCCTCAGGGCGGCAGTGGCTACGCGCGTATGGGGGTCTAAGTTATCCAACCTTCTAACCCTCTCTACGGTCGCCATGGGCCTTCTTTTATAGATTAAGGGGTCACCACAATGGCAAAACAGTCATTATGCACTGATAAGATAGCAAACAGTGCTATCATACCTAACTCCGCGGGCTGACAGGGCGCATTAAATGCACCGCTCAACATCACTTTGTTGGTTGCCCGGCAAGGCTTGCCAGGCTATCTTGCCAGCTCCACGCCTGCTCGCTTGACACGTCGCAGGACGGGTGTCATCTGCAGGTGTTTCCTGTAGGGAGAGGCTGCCATGTGGTGAATGGCTGCCAGTTAGTCACTCCGCGGTTTGACACCGCATTGATTGACGACGTGGGTCGTGATGGAGTAGTTGGTGAGGTGGTTTTGCCTCCGTGTGCCCCGGCAGGCCCTGCCGGGACGTCTTGGACGTAGTCTTCCGGGGGTGGCCTCGCCCCTTGCCGAGCTCGTCTGCCCAGCAAAGGAGGCCCTTCTCCTGATGGTGCCTTGTTTCCTTGGCTTGATCTTGGTCCCTCTGATCTGCATGTTAGTCCTTTGATGATCTTGGTCTCTTGTATTCTGGCACGGCCTTGGCGTGTCCGTGCACGAGTCAGGGGAAAATACATGCCCCTATTTGTTTTCCCCGACATGTTGCGCCCACCGAATGGAGAGCAGGAGTAGCACACGAAGTAGTAGATGGTGTCCTTACTAGTACTCGCTAGATAAAAAACAGAGTTAGTGATGATGGTGTGCCTGCCATCCTGGAATATAGGCCGTCCGATCTATATCTGACGGATAGGAAGGAAACTATGGCAATTTTGCAAAAATATACCCACACCCCTCTCCACATTTTCAAATAAGGCCTTGCCTCATTCATTCTTATCTCCCACAACCTCATTGCTAAGCAATTAAAAAAGGAAGTCTCTGGAACAATCTGGCATGGTGGCCGCTACTGACGCCGTCCATCCCCATGCCTCGGCCAAGTCCGACCACCAGTCACCACCACGCCCCACTCCTCCTCACCTTATCTCTCATCTTTCTCGAGATATCATTTTTTCGATGAAATTCTCGAGATACCATTTTTCCGATGAAATTCTCGAGATATCATTAGTTTTTACACATGGGATTACTCCTGCATGGGTCAATCACAACAGGTGTTTTGTAAAAAAATGCATCCTGATGTTCCGTGCAATGCACGGGCATCTTGCTAGTTTGCATAGAATTCCAAACACCACGTAGACATGTTCTTTGACCATTTTACAACTATGTTAGTATCATTGTTAGTGGTCAGCTGGTGCAAGTTATAGCCCCGGGTGTTTTAACCTTTTTTTTAGTAATGATATCTGGCAATTGTTCGCCACGAGCCCAATCCTGGCGAATCCCACATAACCGTCAGATTTCCATCCGACGGTGGCCTATTTTTAAGCCATAGTATTTGACAAAACCGCCACCCTTACACACGTACTGTAACTGCATCGCGGGCATTTGCAACTGCCATGTCTCCCAGTGAACGTTTGCTGGGGATTGGAGTTAGCACCGATGGCGGTTCATAGTCGTTCCACGCTCGGGCATTGAAGTTTGTAACTATTTTAGAATATACTACTCCTCCGGTGCTAGTAGTAGAGCAGAGTCCTACTCCACTATATGCAAACTAGGGCATAGTAGTAGGTACTGTAGTTTATTGTACTAGTACTGTGATCACTCAAGCAAGTTGTCTGGCATCGATATGACCCTACGCGGCTGGGATGTGTCTCGTAAGTCAAGCGGCGTGCTGTTGTCATCATCACCTGTCCACTTCCCGCAGCACATATTCGCTTCTCCATCCTCGTCCGCACATAATCGTCCAATCTTCCATCCCCACTAAGGTGCCTCTCCCCTCTTCCGAAATCCAAGCACTAACAATGGCAGAACCGAGCAGCGTCCACTGAAAGAGTCGCTGGAATTCGCTCCCCATAGAGGTAATCAAGCTCATTGTTTTGCATGTGGACAATCTCAGTACCATGCCGCTCGCCGCGTGCTCGTCGGGGCTGTACCGTTTACTCAAAGCCCTCAGGCCGGAGCTTTTTAAGCCAGCTCCCTACTTGCTGATGCCGCCTGATCTTCAGAAACGGCGTGTCACGCAGCATAACGATCGTAGGGTGGCGAGCATCAACCCCCTCGACTGTGATCCGATCCCCGTCACCCTCAACTACATTAACGGTATGTACTGGGTCAGCATGAACACATCTTGGATGGTTCTCGTCGACGGTCACGGCAGCTGGATGCTCGTGGAGGTCTACACCCGGCGATTGATCCCCCTTCCTTCGATTAACACTGCACTGCTTTGGCACCATGGCCTAGAATACTCGGAATCTTACAGTAGCCAACATGATACCAAGTTTGATTTGCTCAAGGTTGTAATCTGCCAAGTGCCCACAAGATCTGTGAATTATAAAAACTTCAGGCTAATTGTGGTCTTCAACCGCAGTCTCGCCTATCTAACAGTTTACTGCGATAAGTGGATAAATCTGCACGTCCATCGCAGGATCATACATCCTCCATGGTTCTCTGATGCCATTGAACACAAGGGCTTCATTTACACTGTGGACTCCTTCTATGGCTGGACGTATTGCTGGCCTACTCCAGTCATTGCTACAAATGGTTGTTACAGCAGTATGTTACTTTCCTATGATATCATGATGGCTTGCTTATATTACTGTTGACATTTACTGAAAAATATTCATGCTCATAACATGCTGTTCTTAAGATTGACTACAGTACGAGCCCTTTTTTATTTAACTCCAACTTGATATGATGTTGTAGGCCACCTGGTGTCCCTACCCTTCCTAATCCTAGAACCTTTCAAAGAAAAGCGGCATGGCAGTTGCAGGTGGTTCCTGGCTTGATCAGACGATGGCGAACGATTGATGATCGTTCGCACGTACCGGCGTGTTATTTCGCAGAATACGATCACAGTCAGTGCAAGGTCTTTGAGCAGGATCCCAGCTTCTCTGGGCCTTCAGGAATTTTTGACTGGAGGCTGGTAAGTAGCCTTGTTACATGCTCTCTGTTTCTCAAACTGAATTATCCAATTAACCAGGAGATAACCGACAGCAAGGATCATGATGGCAGCGCGGTTTCGTTCATCAGGCAAAACTGTGTGTACACAGCGTACCATGCGAATCTCCATGCACCATACCCTGATATGTGCCGCCACGCTCTGCAGCCCAAAGTAGGAGAGAGGGTCGCAAGTATCAGACTTTGACCTGCTGGCTGGAGTTTCCCACATCAGGCATCCATCTGGTTCAAGCCGTCAGCCAATCTCCATAGCTTAATAAATAGTAACGTCTATCTGAGCCAGTTAGTTAGATGCGTACACTTGGTGTAGTAGGATCTTTATTTAGTTTGATGCATACACTTGTTCTTTTTTGGTAGCCCTTTTGTAATGATGGCTGATGTTTGGTTTGGAAGAGAGAGCTGCATCTTTACTCTTCTGACCTGCTAACTGCTTCTGTTGCACCCCCAGCCCTGGTTGCTGCTGCTGCTATTTTCAATGTACAATCAGTAGTATATTTCGTCTGTTGGTTGAATAAATGTTTTGTTAGAATGACAAACACAATGTTTTGGAAGTCGTTGCACGGTCTGATCCTTTAGAGCCCCGTACGTAGCGCATACTATTTTTGGTACGGAACACATTTTCCACTTGTCGATAACATGCAGCCCACTGATGAAGGCCCAATAGAGGTGCCCATAATTAACTGGAAGGGAGGCTCTCACATGAATCCGGCCCAGGTACATGCTCATGGTCCCCTAAACATAAAAAAGTAAATAAATAAGCAAATAAATAAAGCTAAATGCTCATGCTCCAGTTCTTTAAATTTACAATTTGAAAAGTCAAATTTTAACAGGAGGATATTATTTCCTATGAGAGTGTCATTACATTCAGTCGATATTATTCTTAGGCAAAGATAGCGAATCGGGAGAGGACTGTAGTTGTGAGTATGACCGTACGGACCCACCAGGTCCACTCCCGAACACAAGCAAGTGCCTCTTTTACTACTAGATGCACCCCTCGTTTTTTTACTCTAATCCCCCCTACTGATTTCTGGGACCCACATCATTTTCAATGTATAGTCAATTAGCGACAGAATTACACAACTTTTTTATTGAGGATTTGTTCAGAGGAGCAGCCTATAAATTGGGTTGTGCGGTCTCTGTTGCCCGTTGCCGGGGCCGGGACATGATATCCCAGAAATTAACCCCTTGTGTCATCACCAGCCCAGGATTACCGTTACTGGTGGACACGTCCTTGTTACAGATTACCAAGCTATTACAAGAGTTGGATACAAGACCATGAAGGTCTAATGATACAACATTGATTCTGGCGGTAGATGACGGAGTTGTCTCGTGGTTCTTCAACGTCAATGGGGCTCCATTCCCACAGGAACGGCTGACCTGCATAATTCCTATCCCGCGTGGTTGCCATCCTAGGCTCCGCACGAATGTCGCTGTGGTAGTCCTCGTAGAACTCCTGACCTGGCCAAGTAAATAGCCAGGGACAAGCCTGTGAGTACGTTTGAATGTACTCGCAAACATCATGAACAAAAGATATACCGAAAGCAGGAGACAAAATATATGATAATGATGAACTACACTATATGTGTATGCTCATGATGGACTTAAAGGCCTACTGACAGGACTTAATTCATGGCATGATAAAATATTACCATGTGCAAATAAATGGATATATATATATATAAAATGTTAGTGAGAAACAATGAAAATTAAAGGAAAATAAAATAAAAGAAATGCCGGTCGGATGTCAAGTGACACCACGGTAGGTCTTGAAGAGAAATGCCAATCGGGTGTCCACAAGAGTAGTGGCGGGACTGCCTGTAAACTCGAGGGACGCCACGAAGAGGTCTTGAAAAGAAATGCCAGTCGGGTGTCAAGTGACACCACGGTCGGACTTGAAGAGAAATGCCAATCGGGTATCCACAAGAGTAGTGGCGTGATAAACCGCCTGTGAACTCGAGGGACGCCACAAAAGGTCTTGAAAATAAAACCGTGTGCCCGAGGTAGTCTAGCCAGCCCCTGTGACACTCAGGAAGATAAAATAAGAGAAACGGGTTAGTCCACAATAATATTCACATCATCGATGATTTCCATGATAATAATATCAGTAGTGACAAAGATTATCCTGCAAAAGATTCAAGCACAATTTAATTATTTCCTCCGGAGACCGACTCTAAGACCGACACTTGACCAACCCAGACTGTAGCCCTTAACCATGGACACGGCTATTCGAATAGGTTTAAACTCTGCAGAGGGTGTACTCTTTACCCAAGGATTTCTTTAGTCAGTACCGTGACACCGACTAATTCCCTTTACGGTCTTGGGTTGAAAACAAACCTAACCAGCACACACCAGATTATCTTTTCGGATGCCAGGAATCACCCAAAGCACCGTTCAAGAAAAACTTTAAGACGGAGAGACCAACGTCCTGCATGGGATCACTATTAATATGTGCGGATTACAAGGGGTGCCCCCCTCTCAGTCAAAACTGGAAACACCCATGCCCCCTGACCCGATGACAGGATTTAGTCCAACCCCGTGGAAACCCTCATCGTGTCCCTCTGTACGGTGTGTGCATGGAAAGGGGTTATCAACTTACTAAACCATACCCTACCTGTGGCAGGGACAAGTGGCAGCACGAATCAAGTATGGGGGTTACCGGAACAAGACTCGATCTACGGTCGACTCAGGAGGCTCAAGTTTCTTGCAACGGTTAGCACAACAAGTATTCCTTCAACAGCAATACCAAACAGGGCCACAACCCTTGCATGCTCCAACATGCACAACAAACAGGGCATGATCACGCTCCAACGTGATCACCCTTTTGCTGGTAACGGTGTTTCTTTTATGCCTGCTCCTGCAACTTAGTCATCACTGGTACACGATGCACGGTACAATGAAACATGCCAACACTACATGCATGCAAATTTTACTCGAATTCAAACCATGCAAGCACTACTAGCAATATGCCGATTTAATTCAACATAGTCATGTTCCAATTATTCTAGCAAATAATCTACCATGCATTCACCATATCAACTGTTCAAGATGCTTGCCTTGAGCATGCAGAAGTGAGGAGTGCACTCCAAAAGTTTGAGAATTCTCTTCCCTCCATTTTCCTATTTCCAAAAATATTGAAATCACCACATAAAACCAAAACAGTGCCAAAAATTGTTTCAATAATTTTTGAAATAAGTAGTAAAATAACCTAGATAAAAATTAAGGAATTTCAGAAAAAGAATCAAGTCATTTGGAGTTAGTATGATTTTCCTAGGGATTTTCTAATATGGAGAGAGTAAAGAAATGGACTTAATTAATAAATCCAAAAGAAACAAGGCTTAAAAAAATGTTCACCTAATCTAGATAAATAAATGATGATTTTATAAGACTGTAGAAATTTCAATCATTAAATTTGATGCCGAAATGAGTGCTGTGGGTTTTTTGGAAGTTTGCTGGAAAAGAAAAATACGGAAGGGTAGAAATGCGTCCTGAGCGCATTTTAACTGCAAGGCGCTACTGGGCCGGCCCATTTGATCAGCGGCGTGGAAGGGGTGCCGCGTCGATGGCGTATTCGTAGATTACGCCTCCCCCTTTGCTGAGCTGGCGGAGCGCTGGTCGCTGACAGTGGGCCATGCGGGCCCACTGGTCAGGTTTGACCAGTCGCCCGTGCGCGCCCTCACCTCCGGCCGAACAGAGGCGGCACTCCGGCGAGGCTCGCCGGCGAACGGCAGCGCCGTTCGGGGAGCTGAGGCCACCGTTGTGTTCGGGGGTGAGAGGCGGTTCGTCCGGTGCTCGCCGTAGTTGCTGGGATGGACGGAGTTGCCGGCGACGAGGTCCTCGGCGGACGGCGGTGTCGGACAAAAGAGGGACTTCACCTACGATGGCTCCCAAGCAAAATTGAGTACGTGGGTGGATTAGCGGGAGCACCAGGAGGCTACTGGTGGAGAGAATGCAGTGGGGGAGGCCCTAGTGGCGTCGGAGTCGACGAGGCAGTGGCGGCGGCTGTGGTTGCCGGAGGTTGGGAAGACGACCGTTCTAGGTTGCCCCACTGATTGTTGGATAACAGAGGAAGGCAGATGGATCGTGATGGACAAAGAGGGCCCGGGGAAAGCTTAAATAGGCGGGGCGACACGGTGCCGTGGCTTCCAGAGGAAGGCACGTCGGCGGCGGTCATTAGGGCGGTGGTTGAGGCCGTTGGGGAGTTGATGGTGGACGGAGAGGTTGGTGTGGACGGCGGCCGTCCACATTAAAGCCAGGGGGAGCTGGTTGGCTCGGGGCGACGCCAGGTGGTTTGGGCGGCGCCGTCCCCGAGTTGACTTGCGGCGATGGTCGGTCGGTGGCGGCACTGGATGGCAGGGGGCGGCACTAGAGGACGGGGAGGAGTGTCGGCGAGCTTCGTTACTTCCTCGTGAAGCCAGATGGGGTGGCTCCTGTGCTGCAGTGGCAGTAGAGCCGCGATGCGGCGGCGATGCCGACAGTGCCAAACGGGCACTCTGGTCACGCTCTGGCATGCACATCATGTGCTCGACAAAATGACAAGGGCTCTAGGTTGGTCCTGAGGAGCTGGTTTTTGGCAGGGTGGTGTTTGCCAAGATGGCAAGGATTCTAGACATGGTGGTTGGGTCAGAAGATCAAGTGCCCAATGTAGACTTATGAGTTAGCAGAATTCTGTCATGCACAGAAGCTGTTTGGTGAAATGCCAGGACCACCTAGGGGCCTTTGATGATAGTGAAGATTGGCAGGATTATGTCTCCTTTGATGTTATATATGATGGTGGCGTTGATTTGACAAAAAGAGAAACTTGATAGTGCAAGTTTTGAAGAATTTAGTTTCTGGACAGAAACTACAGGGGAATATTTGGTGAAATAAACAGATTCCAATGGAGCTAAAATTTTGGACTTAAGGGTTTGGTTGGAAGGACAATAATTGGGAAAAAAATTCAGAATTAATAGAGCAAGGAAAAATAGGGTTGTAGTTATAACCTAGGAAATGGACAGAATTGAAAAGAGGTTGGTTTACTTAAAATTTTCTAAAGACTAAGATAGTTTTTTGCACAAAAGTGATTTATGGGCATCACATGACCTCCCATAATTTTTGTGGAATTTTAAAATAGTTATTTAAAATGGTTGTAGTGCAACAAAGGCATTTAAAGTGTTGAAAAAGCCTTTAAAAGAATTATGTTGGGCAAAATTTTATTATGAAAAATATTCCTACTGTTATTAAAGTAGTAGTGAAATGGTTTAAGAAAACTCCCAAAGCCACAATATTATTTCAAAAGAATTTCTATTTAGAGGGAAGAATTTTGAAAAACAGAGGGCAGAAAATACTCCGAAAATAACAAAGGTCTTAATATAATTTAAAATTTTATTTTCTGGCCAAATTTTACTTAATAAAATCATGGTTGAATTTTTGGGTGTTACAAACTCTACCCCCCTTAATAAAATCTCGTCCTCGAGATTTGTTAAGGACGGAAGAATTAAATGCATATCACAACAAATAATCATATGCAGAATGCATTCATGGTAATGCACTTATGACATACGCCCTAAAATACATCGCAAGTGCTAGACACAGCAATAACCCTACTACGCCATACAACTACTACTACGAAAATACAGGGAAACCGGGCCACTAGGGCTCGACATGATTCTGGTGGACTCAGTCCACCTCGTTGACATCCAGGCGGGCGTGTCTCGCGAATGTCGAGGCTTCTCCGGGGGCTTCAACGTCGGAGTTGACTGGAGTGTTATGAGGAGCTGCAGGACTGGGGTAGCGATGATGACCCACGCGGGGTGTAGTGGCTACAGTCCCGTTGGAGGAAATCCTAAAGAGACGACGGAGTTCATCCGGGGAAATGAATGCATTGCCCGGGTGGGCAACAGGGGCAGACCTTGCAGGCTCGATTGGTCTCCCGAACAATACTACCGAGTTGTCGGAGGCGGGTGCAGCTTCACTTCTCACTGGGGTCAGGAGAGCAAGCGTCCTGCGGGTCTCAATCAGATCATTGGTGACCTGATCGAATAGTGCCTCTTGCGCTCTCAGGTAGCGCACCAGATGCACCAGAGCAGGGTCTGTCTCAGGGTCTCCATTGGCGACTTGGGTCGGGCTACCGTAGCCTTCACGACTAGGGTAGCAGTAGAAAGAGCGGCAGTTAACCCTCGGCAACAGATGCCGGAGTTGAACTATAGCTTCTCGGGCTGCAAATTGGATGGCTTGGGGCTCGTCGGAGGTTGTCCTCCCGGTGAACCGGTAAGGGCGCTCTGCGGTGATGCCCCTCCCGTAGATGTGCACCGTGGCCCAGAAGTGGTGGATGGCATCACTCGCGTGCTCTTGGTACACAATATACTCCAGCGGCTCTTTGATGCCGAGAGCACGACGGGTGAGGTTCGCGAGGATGGCTACAAAGCCTTCCAGCTCGGCTGCGGTGGTCTCATTGTGCACGATGGGGCCTGGCATCTTGATGGTTGGATACTAGGCTGTGAGTGAGGGCTGGGATATGCTGAGTTTTTGGGCAAGGCTTCCTTTATAAGCCAGCGGAGTCTTCCATCGCACGCTTGTGGATGGGACAATGCAGGTGTCGGCCACAGGCACACGGCCTATGGGCTAGGTTGATAGGTTGGGCACCGACTATCGAAAGGATGTCGGCTAGCCACTGTGCAGGCTTATCGGATGAGATGGGCTTGACTGTGGACACCGAAGGGTGTGGACGGTGTGGAAACCTAGGGATAGTGACCAGGCTAAGATAGGATTAGCCAGTGGTTAGCCTGGCTCTGATACGAAAGCTGCCGGGGCCGGGACATGATATCCCAGAAATTAACCCCTCATGTCATCACCAGCCCAGGATTACCGTTACTGGTGGACACGTCCTTGTTACAGATTACCAAGCTATTACAAGAGTTGGATACAAGACCATGAAGGTCTAATGATACAACATTGATTCTGGTGGTAGATGACGGAGTTGTCTCGTGGTTCTTTAATGTCGATGGGGCTCCATTCCCACAGGAACGGCTGACCTGGATAATTCCTATCCCGCATGGTTGCCATCCTAGGCTCCGCACGAACGTCGCTGTGGTAGTCCTCGTAGAACTCCTGACCTGGCCAAGTAAATAGCCAGGGACAAGCCTGTGAGTATGTTTGAATGTACTCGCAAACATCATGAACAAAAGATATACCGAAAGCAGGAGACAAAATATAAGATCATGATGAACTACACTATATGTGTATGCTCATGATGGATTTAAAGGCCTACTGACAGGAATTAATTCATGGCATGATAAAATATTAGCATGTGCAAATAAATGGATATATACATATATAAAAAAATGTTAGTGATAAACAATGAAAATTAAAGGAAAATAAAATAAAAGAAATGCCGGTCGGATGTCAAGTGACACCACGGTAGGTCTTGAAGAGAAATGCCAATCGGGTGTCCACAAGAGTAGTGGCGGGACCACCTGTAAACTCGAGGGACGCCACGAAGAGGTCTTGAAAAGAAATGCCAGTCGGGTGTCAAGTGACACCACGGTCGGAGTTGAAGAGAAATTCCAATCGGGTATCCACAAGAGTAGCGGTGTGATAAACCGCCTGTGAACTCAAGGGACGCCACAAAAGGTCTTGAAAATAAAACCGTGTTCCCGGGGTAGTCTAGCCAGCCCCTGAGACACTCAGGAAGATAAAATAAGAGAAACGGGTTAGTCCACAATAATATTCACATCATCGATGATTTCCATGATAATAATATCAGTAGTGACAAAGATTATCCTGCAAAAGATTCAAGCACAATTTAATTATTTCCTCCGGAGACCAACTCTAAGACCGACACTTGACCAACCCAGACTGTAGCCCTTAACCGTGGACACGGCTATTCGAATAGGTTTAAACTCTGCAGAGGGTGTACTCTTTACCCACAAGTAAAGGATTTCTTTAGTCAGTACCGTGACACCGACTAATTCCCTTTACGGTCTTGGGTTGAAAACACACCTAACCAGCACACACCAGATTATCTTTCCGGATGCCAGGAATCACCCAAAGCACCATTCAAGAAAAACTTTAAGACGGAGAGACCAACGTCCTGCATGGGATCACTATTAATACGCGCGGATTACAAGGGGTTCCCCCCTCTCAGTCACAACTGGAAACACACATGCCCCCTGACCCGATGACAGGATTTAGTCCAACCCCGTGGAAACCCTCATCGTGGCCCTCTGTACGGTGTGTGTATGGAAAGGGGTTATCAACTTACTAAACCATACCCTACCTGTGGCAGGGACAAGTGGCAGCACGAATCAAGTATGGGGGTTACCGGAACAAGACTCGATCTATGGTCGACTCAGGAGGCTCAAGTTTCCTGCAACGGTTAGCACAACAAGTATTCCTTCAACAGCAATACCAAACAGGGCCACAACCCTTGCATGCTCCAACATGCACAACAAACAGGGCATGATCACGCTCCAACGTGATCACCCTTTTGCCGGTAACGGTGTTTCTTTTATGCCTGCTCCTGCAACTTAGTCATGACGGGTACACGATGCACGGTATGATGAAACATGCCAACACTACATGCATGCAAATTTTACTCGAATTCAAACCATGCAAGCACTACTAGCAATATGCCGATTTAATTCAACATAGTCATGTTCCAATTATTCTAGCAAATAATCTACCATGCATTCACCATATCAAGTGTTCAAGATGCTTGCCTTGAGCATGCAGAAGTGAGGAGTGCACTCCAAAAGTTTGAGAATTCTCTTCCCTCCATTTTCCTATTTCCAAAAATATTGAAATCACCACATAAAACCAAAACAGTGCCAAAAATTGTTTCAATAATTTTTGAAATAAGCAGTAAAATAAACTAGATAAAAATTAAGGAATTTCAGAAAAAGAATCAAGTCATTTGGAGTTACTATGATTTTCCTAGGGATTTTCTAATATGGAGAGAGTAAAGAAATGGACTTATTTAATAAATCCAAAAGAAACAAAGCTTAAAAAAATGTTCACCTAATCTAGATAAATAAATGATGATTTTATAAGACTGTAGAGATTTGAATCATTAAATTTGATGCCGAAATGAGTGCTGTGGGATTTTTGGAAGTTTGCTGGAAAAGAAAAATAGGGAAGGGTAGAAATGCGTCCTGAGCGCGTTTTAACTGCAAGGCGCTAATGGGCCGGCCCATTTGATCAGCAGCGTGGAAGGGGTGCCGCGTCGATGGCGTATTCGTATATTGAGCCTTCCCCTTTGCTGAGCTGGCGGAGCGCTGGTCGCTGACAGTGGGCCCCGCGGGCCCACTGGTCAGGTTTGACCAGTCGCCAGTGCGCGCCCTCACCTCCGGCCGAACAGAGGCGGCACTCCGGTGAGGCTCGCCGGCAAATGGCAGCGCCGTTCGGGGAGCTGAGGCCACCGTTGTGTTCGGGGGTGAGAGGCGGTTCGTCCGGTGCTCGCCGTAGTTGCTGGGATGGACGGAGTTGCCGGCGACGAGGTCCTTGGCGAACGGCGGCGTCGGACAAAAGAGGGACTTCACCTACGACGGCTCCCAAGCAAAATTGAGTACGTGGGTGGATTAGCGGGAGCACCAGGAGGCTACTGGTGGAGGGAATGGAGTGGGGGAGGCCCTGGTGGCGTCGGAGTCGACGAAGCAGTGGCGGCAGCTATGGTTGCCGGAGGTTGGGAAGACAACCGTTCTAGGTCGCCCCATTGCTTGGGGGATAACAGAGGAAGGCAGATGTATCGTGATGGATGGAGAGGACCCGGGGAAAGCTTAAATAGGCGGGGCGACGCGGTGCCGTGGCTTCCAGAGGAAGGCACGTTGGCGGCGGTCATTAGGGCGGTGGTTGAGGCCGTTGGGGAGTTGATGGTGGACGGCGGCCGTCCACATTAAAGCCAGGGGGAGCTGGTTGGCTCGGGGCGACGCCAGGTGGTTTGGGCCGCGCCGTCCCCGAGTTGACTTGCGGCGGTGGTCGGTCGGTGGCGACGCCGGACGGCAGGGGGCGGCGCTAGAGGACGGGGAGGAGTGTCGGCGTGCTTCGTTACTTCCTCGTGAAGCCAGATGGGGTGGCTCCCGTGCTGTAGTGGATGTAGAGCCGCGGTGCGGCGACGATGCTGACAGTGCCAAACGGGCACTCTGGCCACGCTCTGGCATGCACATCATGTGCTCAACAAAATGACAAGGGCTCTAGGTTGGTCCTGAGGAGCTGGTTTTTGGCAGGGTGGTGTTTGCCAAGATGGCAAGGATTCTAGACATGGTGGTTGGGTCAGAAGATCAAGTGCCCAATGTAGACTTATGAGTTAGCAGAATTCTGTCATGCACAGAAGCTGTTTGGTGAAATGCCAGGACCACCTAGGGGCCTTTGATGATAGTGAAGATTGGCAGGATTATGTCTCCTTTGATGTTATATATGCTGGTGGGGTTGATTTGACAAAAATAGAAACTTGATAGTGCAAGTTTTGAAGAATTTAGTTTCTGGACAGAAACTACAGGGGAATATTTGGTGAAAAAAACAGATTCCAATGGAGCTAAAATTTTGGACTTAAGGGTTTGGTTGGAAGGACAATAAGTGGGAAAAAAATTAACAATTAATAGAGCAAGGAAAAATAGGGTTGTAGTTATAACCTAGGAAATGGACAGAATTGAAAAGAGGTTGGTTTACTTAAAATTTTCTAAAGACTAAGATAGTTTTTTGCATAAAAGTGATTTATGGGCATCACATGACCTCCCATAATTTTTGTGGAATTTAAAATAATTATTTAAAATGGTTGTAGTGCAACAGAGGCATTTAAAGTGCTGAAAAAGCCTTTAAAATAATTATGTTGGGCAAAATTTTATTATGAAAAATATTCCTACTGTTATTAAAGTAGTAGTGAAATGGTTTAAGAAAACTCCCAAAGCCACAATATTATTTCAAACGAATTTCTATTTAGTGGGAAGAATTTTGAAGAATAGAGGGCAGAAAATACTCCGAAAATAACAAAGGTCTTAATATAATTTAAAATTTTATTTTCAGGCCAAATTTTACTTAATAAAATAATGGTTGAATTTTTGGGGTGTTACACCCATCTAACAACATGACCAGCCCAGCAGTTTTTTCTTTGGGAAAATAGGTAGCCTACTATTTCTTTTTGAAGAATACCCAAGCTAGGCCTATTTGTTTTCTCCGACTTATTGGGCTGCAAATCTTTCAAGACGAGGAGGGATGCATTCCGGCCTGGCCAAAGAGTATGGGCAGTATATCTTAAAAGTAATATGAAAGGGGTTGCAAATTCCAAAAAAAATATAGCAAATGGGCAATTAGTTTCGTTTTTTGTTTTTGTTCTTCACTGATATTTTATATTTCATTGGATTTTAACATGACATAGGACTACTTTATTTTTAAATTTGTTTTAGTATGGCTACTAATTTTTGGATTAAGAATATTTTGTTCCTCAGCAAAAATATGCCAATTTTTAAAATTTCACATTTTTTTAGTTCAAATTTTTAACCCTGGTACTGACCAGAAAATAGGCAGCAATTCTAAAATTGGAAAATGGGCTGCAATAATTTCCATATGAATTAGCAAATGGGTTGTAAATTATAAAAAAAATAGCAAATGGGCTGTACATGCCAAAGATTTCGAGGCTGACTTATTTACGCAAGGCTTTGTCAGTCAACACATGATTCAAGCAGCAGTGACTGTTGGATGTCCATCCAACGGCCGACGTGCTTCTACAATCTCTAATCTTCCTGCTCTAGCCGCCTAAACCAGCGCCGGCGGGACTGCCTACTCCCTCCGCTTGTGGCCGGCTGGGATGCCGCGCAGGCTTCACCGGCCCACCCTACTCCCTCCGCTGGCCTTGCCATCCCTCTACCCACCCTCACCTCCTGTTATTCTCCGGTGACGGCAGCCTCATGCCGCAGCCAAACCAGTCAACCGTCATACTCTCCTCAGCGTGGGCATCCACTGTTGTGTCTTCGCCGGCTCCGGGTCATTCCATTCCTAGGCCTCACCGTCGTCCACCGCGTTGGTGCTCTAGGCACGGCGTGCTCAACATTCAACAAACGACAGCCATCGGAATAGGGATGTACGTGGAGAGGCTGACAGTAGGGACCCCCATGGTCCATGGCCGCACGCAAGCAACTGCCTCCTTATTACGTGAAAAAAATGATTCCTCCCACTGACATCTGGGGCGCACCGGTTCAGATGCTGACCTGTGGGCCTACTAAGTTCACGCGTACGCAGGGCTTTGTGAACTTAGTCAACAAATGATTCTAGTAGCAGTGACCATTGGATTTTAATCGAACGATCCTGTTGCTTCTTCAATCGCTGCTCTTCTTGCACCAGCCGTGCAAACCAGCGCCGGCGAGACCGCCTGCTCCTGCCTCCAGTGGCCGGCTGTGCTGCCGCGCAGGCCTCACCGCTCCACCCTACTCCCACCGCTGGCCAGGCCATCCCTTTACTCACCCACAACCCGTGTTATTATGCGGCGACGGCAGCCTCACACCGCAGCCGAACCAGTCAACCCTCGTACTCCTCTCTGCGTGGGCATCCACTGCCGTGTCTTCCCCGGCTCCGCGTCGTCCCCTTCCAGGCCTCGCCGTCGTCCACCGCCTTGGTGCTCTCGGCGCGGCATGGTCAACGTGGTCAAGGAACGACTTCCATCGGAAGAGGACTGTACGTGGAGAGGCTGACAGGTGGGTCCACGGCCGCAGCAAGGAAGTGCCTCCTTATTACATGTAAAATAATTATTCCTCCACCTGACAGCGGGGACCCACCGGAAGGGACTCTGTATTTTGCGAAAAAAATGTTTCCCCCTTGACAGCTGGGACCTACCAGCTACATCTTCGCACGCAAGGAAGTGCGTCCATATTACGGGCAAAAAAAATTATTCTTCCCCCTGACCACTATGTACCACCATCAATAACTTCACACGCAAGGAAGTGCCTCCTTATCCTCTCTGACAGCCGGGGCCCACCTGGTTGAAGCGTACATAGCGTTGTCATTCTGGTCGCGAACGTGTACATACATACTGGTCGATCGGTCTCTCTGCAACGATGAACCGTGGCCGAGCAAGCAGTGGCACGTGTAGTAGTAGAGCCCCCGACGTAGCAGTTCAGGCAGTCCAGTCAAAACTGTGTACACGTACATATAGCCAGATGCCAAAAAATATGGCCACGTACATACATACGTGCGGGGTCTCAAACGCCTACTCACGCATTTGTACGACCAGGGCTCGTGTACATGGAGAGGCAACGGAGACGTTGTCTTGTTCATCGGCAGCTAACTGGCTGGGTCGGAACGGAGGAAACAGCGTCCTATTCATCGGGAGCGAAGGAATGCGTCATGTTCATCGGGAGCCAAGCCACTGGGTCGGAACACGTCCTGTTCATCGGGAGCAAACCGACTTGGACGAAACAGCCGGAACGGGGTCTGGCGTACCGCAGAACGGAGGAAAACAGCCTTCTGTTCGACCACGTACGGTCAAAACGGGGTCATGTTCATCGGGAAGGGTCTGGAGTACCCCCGAACGGAGGAAACGGCCTTCTGTTCAAGTGCCTATGGTCAAAACGGGGTGCTGTTGATCGGGAGGGGTGTGGCGTACCGCAAAACGGAGGAAACAGACTTGTGTTGGAGCACCTACGGTCGAAACGGGGTCCTGTTCATCTGGAGGGGTGTGGCGTACCGCAAAACAGGACTCCATGGGCTACTGTTCATGCACCGTCTACTGCCTCGCTCCAGCCTCCACCTGCTACTATTCATCCACCATCGACTTCTTCCAGCCTCCACCAGCTACTGTTCATCCACCGTCGACTACCTCCAGCCTCCACCAGCTACTGTTCATCCATGGGGGCCTGTTCATCCAGCCTCCACCGGCTACTGTTCAACCAGCCCTCCATGGGGTCCTGTTCATCCAGCCTCCACCGGCTCCTATTCAACCAGCCCTCCACGGGGTCCTGTTCATCAACCCTCCACTGGCTACTATTCATGGAGCCTCCACGGGGTCCTGTTCATCCACCCTCCACTGGGCCTCCTCGGTCGGGGTCCTGTTCATCCAGCGGCAACGGCCTCTACTACCACGGGATCCTGTTCATCCAACGCCCACTGGGAACTGTTCATCCAACCCCCACCGGGGACTGTTCATCAAGAGGTAGCTTCGATCGGCTTCAGTTAGCAGCAGTAGCAATGGAATCACTCGGGATCAGTTAATAGCAAGGGATCGATCGGGGTTTAGTAAGGTAGCTAGTGCAATCGCTCGGGTTCAGTTAGAGCCCAACACCTCACTCGGGTTCAGTTAGAGCGCAATGCTTCGCACACACGCGCTTACGTGTACAAGAGAAACGTGCAAACCTCCGTGCATCACTTGGCCCCGACCACCCACCGTAACTGAGAACTCCCCGAAATTTTCCTCGCCCTCGCTTCTACCACGATATTTTCCGTCATGGATGGCCCAAAGAATGTCATGCAGGTGCATCTCGGGCCCGCCCAGGACGAAAAGCCCATTTTCTGTCATGATTTTTTTGTCATAGAAGTAGGAGCCCACCACATCTATGCTGATACCGGGTTTTGTCACAATTATCGTCATAGAAGTGTCATAGGCATGACAGAAAAAAAATTCGTTCGGCCCAAAATGTCACGGATGTTTCTTTTTTTTGTAGTGATGCCCCCCCCCACGGAGGTTCACCTAGCAAAGTGCGAAGTAGCAGCCCCCCCCCCCACACACACCCACTTTCAGTCGGCGAGCCAGAGAGGCATCTCACCAAGATGGATCGTAAAACGGACCAAGAATAATCCACCTTGGTCGTACAACCTCTCTCTTGTTGTTGGTCAAAGTGATGGCTGTCCATGCGACACCGGAGATGGGCTAGCTCGCCAATAATCATGCAAGTAGCTAGTCCCCAAAGACAACCACTGCCTGCATGTGGCCCAAACATATGTATGGAGAGGTGTGTTTGAATACACAATGGAACAACTTTGATGTGGCACCGTGCTTTCGAACCAGAAATCCCCACACTGAGTGAGGGTTAGTTGACGATGCATATGTATGTCACACCACACTTCAAGCCAATGACGGGGATTCATGCCTGCATGCGTGCATAGTATGTGCTCAAACTTAATTAGGTCTGAATCTCACCATGACCTATACTACAATAACACGAACCAAAGGAAAAATCCACCATGGTAACCTATCTTGTTGTCGGTCAAGGTGATCATGGATGTCCACTCGGGCCCACGAATATATAGGCTTGTCGCCGATAACCACGCGAGGGAGTGTACCATTCGATGACAACCACTACATGCATATGTATGGAGGTGATGCGTGCATGCATGTTTGAATACCATTTCACAACATTGATGTGGCACGTGCGTCGAAAATCGTACAGTCCCCACACAGAGCGAGATCGGTTCATGACGTGTTGTGGTACTAGCCACTTCGACTCGACGGAGGGATTCATGCGTACACATGCAAGTGCATGCTCAAACTGTATCATGTCGTCCCAGAGCATGACCTATATATATACCGTATTACAAACAAAAAAATAATCCCCTCCTAAGTCAAATTAACCTCTCTCGTTGTCAGGCAAAGTAGTGATGGACCAAGCGGGGCCACAGATGGAAAGCATCGATATCGCTGATAACCGCTTAAGTGGGTGCGAGAGGACAACCACCATCGCTTTGCATGTGGGCCAAACATATGTTGAATACCCAAAATGCACAACTTTGATGTGGCACATGCCTCGAAAACCATAAAGTCCCCACATAGAGAGAGGTTCATGAAGCGTACTACATATGATGGTCCCCTTCCCCCTCTTTGACGCATATTATATGCTCCTACCGTAATACAACTCAAAAAGAATCCTCCTTGATGGTGAAATTAATTAACCTCTCCCGATGTAGGTCAAAGTGATGCATGCATCGATGATGGCCTCGTGGGCCCACGATGGAAGCGTCACACGTGAGTGTCCTAGGATAACCACCGCCTGCATGCATGTGGCCCAAAGAGGTGTTGTGTGATGTTTGAATAGCCAATTTCACAACTTTGATGTGGCACGTGCCTCGGAAACCGAAAAGTCCCGACACTGAGTGAGGTGTATTTGTTCACGGACGCGTACGTATAGTATATATGCTAGCCCCCTCCCACCTCTTCGACGCGTACTATATACTCCCACCATAACACAAACAAAAAAGATTCTACCTTGCTGGTCAAGTTAACCGCTCTGCCGTCTGTTCGTCAAAGTGATGGAGGATGACCTCGCGGGCCCACAGAAAGCGTCACACGCAAGTATCGAGTGTCGTGTAGGACAACCATCGACTGCAAGTGGCCAAAACATGTATGCATGAAAGGGTTGTGTAATGTTTTAAATAACAAATTCATGACTCTGATGTGGCACTTGCCTCACAAAACGGCCAACCCACACGATGGCTCACGACTCGTAGTGTACTGCCAGCCACCCACCACCCCCAGACGCACACACACACACCGCGAATCCACCGCCACTACGATGCATGTTAAATTATCCCGCGGTGAACATATGTTACCAAAGGAGGGACGTTTTAATTTAAAAAAAACAAAGATCATTAAGACGTTTTAGTACATTGATTGATTTTCTAGGGTTATAATGTGCAAAAATCAAATTTGAGCTACATGCACACGTGACAGTGCACCTAAATGGATTGCAAAAACACATGTGTCTCACTGGGTGCATGTTTACTCCCTGTGCAAGAAATTTCAAACATTGAGAATCTTGATTTTTAAATTCTAGTACATCCAAAACTTATTTGAAATTCATGAAACTTATCGTGTTGTCATATGGACACCAATACAAAGTGGCAATGTACTTTTTTTTGTCAAATTTGAGACCAGTTTTGATGTAATCTTTATCTTCTTACAAACGGGAGATTATTAATAATTGGGAACCAATATCCCAAACGGATTATTTATTCGAACCGTGAGTGTTAGACAACAATGGATACGTGCCATGCTTTGGTTAAGCAATAAAGTGGCAGCATTAATCATCCAAATAGAAAAACAATATATGTGCTGCCACGCGACCCGTGTGCCATGCGAGCAGGCGTGAGTTGATGGGATGCATGCGAGCAGTCCGCCTCGCAGGCAAACCGGGAGGCGTGTGTGCAGGTGTGTGAATTGACGGGAGGCGTGCTTGCTGTGCAGTGTCATCGGGAGGCGTGCGGATAGCTGTGTGAAACGATGGTAGGCATGCCAGCAGTCCGGTGCGCAGGCTCACCGGGAGGCGAGCCAGTTGTTTGACTGCTGCCCGCCTCTCTCCCACTACTCCTAATTAATGGCGCGCCCGAGCGGCTGCACCCCCCATCCTCGCCACACACACAATCCTCTCTCTCCGCTTGCATCCTCGACGCCGCTCTCAGTCCTCAAAGCCTCCAGTGTATGAGGATGCCGATGAAGCGCCCCATCGGAGGGAGTGGCGACGCCGGGGCTGCTTGATGACCCACAAGTATATGGGATCAATCGTAGTCCTTTTGATAAGTAAGAGTGTCGAACCCAACGACGAGCAGAAGGACATGACAAGTAGTTTTCAGCAAGGTATTCTCTGCAAGCACTGAAATTACAAGTAATGAGTAATTTGATAGCAAGATAATTTGTAACGAGCAAGTAACGGTAATGGTAACAAAAGTGCAGCAAGGTAGCCCAATCCTTTTGAGGCAAATGATAGGCCAAAATGGTCTCTTATGATAAGTAAAGCGTTCTTAAGGGTACATGGGAATTTCATCTAGTCACTTTCATCATGTTGGTTTGATTTGTGTTCGCCACTTTGATAATTTGATATGTGGGTGGACCGGTGCTTAGGTATTGTTCTTACTTGAACAAACCTCCTACTTATGATTAACCCCCTCGCAAGAATCCGGAACTACAAGAAAAGTATTAAGAATAAATCTAACCATAGCATTAAACTTTTGGATCCAAATCAGTCCCTTACGGAATAGCGCATAAACTAGGGTTTAAGCTTCTGTCACTCTCGCAACCCATCATCTAATAACTACTCCACAATGCATTCCCTTAGGCCCAAAATGGTGAAGTGTCATGTAGTTGACGTTCACATGACACCTCTAAGGGAATCACAACATACAGACCATCAAAATATCGAACACATATCAAGTTCACATGATTACTTGCAACAAGATTTCTCTCGTGACCTCAAGAACAAAAGTAACTACTCACAAATGATAATCATGCTCAAGATCGGAGGGGTATTAAATAGCATAATTGATCTGAACATATAATCTTCCACCAAATAAACCATATAGTAATCAACTACAAGATGTAATCAACACTACTAGTCACCCACAAGCACCAATCTATAGTTCCGGTATAAAGATTGAACACAAGAGATGAACTAGGGTTTGAGAGGAGATGGTGCTGTTGAAGATGTTTATGGAGATTGCCCTCCCCAAGATGGGAGAGTTGTTAGTGATGATGATGACGATGATTTCCCCCTCCGGGAGGGGAGTTCCCCCGGTGGAGTCGCTCCGCTGGAGGGCAAAAGTGCTCCTGCCCAAGTTCCGCCTCGAGACGGCGGCGCTTAGTCCTGAAAGTCCTCCCGTTATTATTTCTAGGTCAAAATGACTTATATACCAGAAGATGGGCACCGGAGGTGGGCCGAGGAGGGCACAACCCACCAGGGCGCGCCTGGGCTCCCTGGCGCGCCCAAGTGGGTTGTGCCCACCTGGTGGGCCCCCTCTGGTACTTATTTGCTCCAATAATTCTTATATATTCCGTAAAAAATCTCCGTGAAGTTTCATCTCATTTGGAGTTGTGCAGAATAGGTAGCGTGACGTAGCTTTTTCAGGTCTACAATTCCAGCTGCCGGTATTCTCCCTCTTTGTGTGAACTTTGCATATTATGAGAGAAAAGGGATTAGAATTACTCCAAAAGGCATTATTATGCATAAAAACAATATAAATAACAGTAGGAAAATATGATGCAAAGTGGACGTATCAACTCCCCCAAGCTTAGACCTCGCTTGTCCTCAAGCGAAAACCAAAATCGAAAAACATGTCCACATGCTTAGAGAGAGAGAGAGGTGTCGATAAAAATGAAATACGGACATAGAAGCATCATGTATATTATTATAACAGCAACAAACTTAACATAAGACTTTATCATAGAACTTTTATCATAGACTTCTCATGAATACGTAACAATTCATCACAACATCGAAGTATAAAGCATAAAGTCTATTGAAAACCAACAAACTATGTTCTCAGTCAACTTTGCAACTACAATTCATCATCTTTTTAGGAAGGGTCATGTATCGGAGCCTTTAGGCAAGTCCACATACTCAACCATCATATAGTCTTCTATGATTGCTAACACTCACCGCATACACATGAGCAAAAAGATTCAACCGGACACATAGAAAGATAGGGGCCTATACTTTTGCCTCCCAACGTATTCACCTCAAGGGTGATGTCAACAATAATAACTCAAGCCACCCATATCCAATTGGATATATGTGCCTAGATCTTTCCTCACCACATGATGCTTACCAAAAGAGAAAATAAAAAGGAATAGAGAGAAATACTTTGACTCTTGCATAAAAGTAAATACATAAAAGTAAAAGATAGGCCCTTCGCAGAGGGAAGCAGAGGTTGCCATGCGCTTTTTGTTTGTATGCTCAATCTCTTAGTGCAAAAGAACATCACGTTATATTGCCCCTTATGATAGCAACCTTTATTATGCAGTCTGTCGCTTTTATTCTTTGCCATCACAAGTTCGTACAACGCTCAATTTTCTCTTACACTAAATGATCCAACACTTTTAGACGCAATTTTTATTGCCTTATTGCACCGATGACAACTTACTTGAAGGATCTTACTCAATCCATAGGTAGGTATGGTGGACTCTCAAAACAAGATTTGGGTTTAAGGCTTTTGGATGCACAAGTAGTATCTCTACTTAGTGCGGAATTTTTGGCTAGCAAAGATGCGGGGCAAGCACCACATGTTAAAGGATCTATGACAATATAACTTCTATCTGAATATGAACAAACATAAATCATTACGTTGTCTTCCTTGTCCAACGTCAACAGTTTTGGCATATAATATTTTGATGGGGGCTCACAATCACAAAAGATGTCCAAGATAGTGTATTTGCATGTGAATCTTCTCTTCCCTTATTAACTCTTTCGTGAATTGCATCATTGACTAATGCTATGTTTGTAAATCTCCAATAAAATTTTCTACTTATACTCTTCCTTATGTGATGTCATTACTTACCATAAGATTAGCATATGATCTTTTTCATTTATTTCCTTTCTTTCTATTGAACATGAAAGCAAAGAAAACAAAACTCAAACTAAACTTTATTATATATCTCGCACATGATTACAAGGATAGATCACTAAGCAAACTCTCAAAAAGAAAGGATCGAACTAAACTTTTATTCATCTAAAGCAAAAGATAACTATGGATCGAACTAAGATAAGTAAAGGCAAAAGATAGTGGAGGTGATACGATACCGGGGCACCTCCCCCAAGCTTGGCTCAAGCCAAGGGGAGTGCCCATAGCCGATACTCAATTTTCCTTTGGTGATGAAGGAGGAGGTGGTGGTGATGTAGAAGGATTGTCTTTCTTCCTTGGCTTATGCTTGAGGATGGAATTTTCCTCCTTCAATTCGCCGATCTCCTGCTCGAGCTCCAATATCTTTTTGCATAATTCTTGCTTGTTTTCCTGTAGAAGACGAAAGGGGATAAACTAGATCTTAGGTCTCTTTGCTTTGTTGGGGAGACTTGACTTCTTGAATTCCACGTGCATGTCCCCGGGTTGAGGCAATGGAACTTCATCCTCGTCTGAGCTCATGTCCTCCTCCCCCTTAGGATCATAGTCTTCTTCTTCCTCCGAAGTCCCACTATAGTGCTCCACATCCCCATAAACCTTGGGGTTTGCGATATAATCTGCAACATAGCTTTCACCCTCTGAATCATGGGATGACATAATTTCAGATCTGTTGGAAAACAGCAAGAAAAGCAAACAGAAGATTTCTCCGTGATACGGTGGTCAATAGGTTCGGGGGGTATATAAAGATTTTTTTTATCTTGGGAAACAAGCAAACGGAAGAAAAACGGAGTTCGGAAGGTACCCGAGGCGGGCACAACCCACCTGGGCACGCCTGGCAAGCCAGGCGCGCCCTGGTGTCTTGTGCTCATCAGGGCAGCCTTCTTGGTAGTTCTTATTTTCCTAATTTTTATTATATTCCAAAACTGACAGAAAATATTTTTACGGATTTTTTGGAGTTCGTTTACTTACCGTATCACGTACCTCCTCTTTTTTCATGATTCTGGAGTGTTCCGGAAGGTTTCCTTTATGTGTTCTTCCGGTGTCATAGTTTGGATAATATTGCTTTCAACATTAATGGGCGTACCTAAGATATAATGTTCTATTCTTTGCCCATTGACGACCTTCGGGTTAGTACCCTCGGCATTATTTATTTTGATGGCTCCAGATCGATAAACTTCCTCGATAATATAGGGTCCTTCCCATTTGGAGAGGAATTTTCCTGCAAAGAATCTGAAATGAGAGTTGTACAAAAGAACATATTCTCCAACTTTGAACTCACGGTTTTGGATTCTTTTATCATGCCATCTTTTAACTTTTTCTTTAAATAACTTGGCATTTTCATAAGCTTGGGTTCTCCATTCATCTAGTGAGCTAATATCAAATAACCTCTTTTCACCGGCAAGTTTGAAATCATATTGAGTTCTTTAATTGCCCAATATGCTTTATGTTCTAACTCAAGAGGCAAATGACAAGCTTTTCCATAAACCATTTTATAAGGAGACATACCCATAGGATTTTTCTATGCTGTTCTATAAGCCCAAAGTGCATCATCTAACTTCTTAGACCAATTCTTTCGGGACCTATTGACAGTCTTTTGTAATATTAACTTTATTTCTCTATTGCTAAGTTCAAATTGACCACTAGACTGAGGATGATAGGATGATGCAATTCTATGGTTAACATCATACTTAGCAAGCATTTTACGAAAAGCACCATGAATAAAGTGTGAACCACCATCAGTCATTAAATATCTAGGGACTCCAAACCATGGGAAAATGACTTCCTTAAGCATTTTAATAGAGGTGTTGTGATCAGCACAACTAGTTGGAATAGCTTCTACCCACTTAGTAACATAATCAACAGCAACCAACATATGTGCATACCCATTAGAGGAAGGAAAATGTCCCATGTAATCAAAACCCCAAACATCAAATGGTTCAACATCAAGAGAATAATTCATAGGCATTCCTGACGCTTACCAATATTACCAATTCTTTGACATTCATCACAAGATAAAACAAACTTACGGGCATCCTTGAAGAGAATAGGCCAATAAAACCAGATTGCAATACCTTGTGAGCAGTTCTGTCTCCCGCATGAAGCCCTCCATAAGCTTCGGAGTGACATTTCAGTAGGATTTGTCCCTATTCATCCTCAGTTACACAACGCCTAATAATACCATCTACTCCTTCTTTATAAAGATGTGGGTCATCCCAAAAGTAATGTCTTAAATCAAAGAAGAATTTTTCTTTTGTTGGTATGTGAAGCTAGGTGGTATATATTTAGCAACAATGTAATTAGCCTAGTCAGCATACCAAGGAGTGTTATGAGAAACATTTATTGCAGCTAATTGCTCATCAGGAAAGCTATCATTAATAGGTTGTGGGTCATCAAGAATATTTTTGAGCCTAGACAAGTTATTAGCCACGGGGTTCTCAGCTCCCTTTCTATCAGTGATATGTAAGTCAAATTCTTGTAGCAAAAGAACCCACCTAATGAGTCTAGGTTTGGCATCTTTATTTTCCATAAGATATTTTATAGCAGCATGATCGGTGTGAACAATTACTTTAGAATCAACAATGTAAGATCTAAATTTATCACAGGCAAACACCACTGCTAAGAATTCTTTTTCAGTAGTAGCATAATTGCGTTGGGCACTGTCTAGAGTTTTACTAGCATAATGAATGACATTCAATTTCTTATCAACTCTTTGTCCTAGAACAGCACCAACATCATAATCACTAGCATCACATATAATTTCAAAAGGCAAGTTCCAATCAGGTGGTTGAACAACAGGTGCAGAAATTAAGGCTTTCTTAAGTGTTTCAAAGGCTTCTACACAATCATCATCAAAAAAAAATGGAACATCCTTTTGTAAAAGATTTGTAAGAGGCCTAGAAAGTTTAGAGAAGTCTTTAATAAACCTCCTATAGAACCAGCATGACCGAGGAAACTACGAATACCTTTGATATCTTCAGGACATGGCATTTTCTCAATTGCGTCAACTTTAGCTATATCCACCTTAATACCTCGTTCAGAAATTTTATGTCCCAAGACAATACCTTCATTAACCATAAAGTGGCACTTCTCCCAATTCAAGGCAAGATTAGTTTGCTCGCATCTCTGCAAAACTCGATCAAGGTTGCTTAAGCAATCATCAAAAGAAGTTCCGTAAACGGAAAAATCATCCATGAAAACCTCAACAATCTTTTCACAAAAATCAGAGAATATAGCAGTCATACATCTTTGAAAGGTAGCAGATGCATTGCATAAACCAAAAGGCATATGTCTATAAGTATAAGTTCCAAAAGGAGAAGTAAAGGTGGTTTTCTCTTGATCAGGTTGTGAAACAGGTATTTGAGAAAAACCAGAATATCCATCAAGGAAACAAAAGTGTGTGTGCTTTGACAATCTTTCTAGCATTTGATCAATAAAAGGCAGAGGGTTATGATCTTTTCTAGTAGCTTTATTTAATTTTCTAAAATCAATTACCATTCTATAACCAGTGACAATTCTTTGTGGAATAAGTTCATTCTTATCATTAGGAACAACAGTAATACCTCCTTTCTTAGGGACACAATGAACTGGACTTACCCATCTACTATCAGCTATAGGATAAATTATACCTGCTTCCAGAAGCTTCAGTATTTTAGTTCATACCACTTCTTTCATTTTAGGATTTAAACGTCGTTGGTGGTCAACAACGGGTTTAGCATCCGGTTCCATATTAATTTTGTGCTGACAGAGAGTGGGACTATGTCATGGGAAACCACGGCAACCTATGGGGCCATGAGCCCCTTTTGGTTCGGCGGGGGGATGGGCACGTTGCACAAAGAGCGGAGAAGCGTCACACAGTGCGGCAGAGATCACAAGGGCAGTTTTTACCCAGGTTTGGGCTGCCGTGAGGCGTAAAACCCTACTCCTGCTTTGGTGGATTGATGGTGGAAAAATGGTGGAGGAACGCAGCTCTTGCCCGGCAAGGTCGCCTCTGGGCGAGAGCAGCTACGCGCGTATGAGTGTGCGAGGGTCCGGATCAGCCAACCCCTTCTACGGTTGCCATGGGCATCCTTTTATAGATCAAGGGGTCACCACAGTGGCAAATCAGTCATTACATACTGATTAGATAGCAAACAGTGCTATCATACCTAACTCTACAGGCTGACAGAGCGCATTAAATGCGCCGCTCAACGTCACATCTCAGCTTGCCCGGCAGGCCCTGCCGGGCTGTTTTGCCAGCTTCGCGCCTGCTTGCTTGACACGTCTCAGGATGGGTGTCGCCTGGGGGTATTTTCTGTAGGAAGCGGCTGCCATGTGGCAAATAGCAGCCACTTAGTCACTTTGGAGCTTGACACCGCACTGATCGACGACGTGCGTCGTGATGAGGTGGTGCGGTGGAGTGGTTTGCCTCCGTAAGCCCTGACAGGCCTGCGGGGACGATCTGGAAACTTGCTTTCGGGGCAAACCCAACCTTGCCAGGATCGCCTGTCCGACAAGGGAGGTTCTTTCCTTAGCGATATCTTGCTTCTCTAGCTCATCTTGGTCTTCTTGATCTGCACTTTGGCCCTGCCAAAGAATTGATCCCTTGTGCTTTGATCTAACCTTGGTGTTGTAATCTTGTCCTTGGGCCTGTGCACAGTCTGGGCAACAAACCCAGGGTTTGTTGCACCGACAGGAGCCCCCGGGCCTGGCACGAATGCGCTGCTGGGCGTCGTCGGGATAGGCCCTAACCAGTGCACAGGCAGGAGCGCAAGGGTGGCTTCGCCCTTTGAGATCTTCTTTGCTTCTTCACTAACCCGAGCTTGGGTCAGTTTCCGATTTTCCCGCGCGTCATGTAACGCCAATTGCGGTGGGGCCACTCTGGTAATGGCCCGTGAATGACTTTAAGACACGGGCGAGTAACTGCCAATTCACTCTTCCCACCACGCCCTTATCCGTAGCCACGTATACTGCGTGCATCAAGTGGGGTAGGTAACGGAGGCACGTGGTGCGGGAGAGCATCAAGGCAGGGGCCCGGTCTTCTTGGATTGGTGGGGGAGGATGGTGATTATCCGCCGGGGAATCAGCCTCCAGCTCCAGCTCTCCTATAAAAGGAAGAGTGGGGGAGGAGCGGAGGCATTCATCCACACTCCTTTCCTCGTCCATTCCTGATTTCTTCTGGTTATGCCGAAAGGGAGAGCCTGGTGCCAGGTTCCGGGCCCTAGCTTAGAGCTAGTGATGCTAAATGCTTGGGCTGATGCTTGGGGAGTGAGTCTGGTCCAGGTCCAGAGGTGGCGCAGCGGGCGAGCCATCCGTGGTGCAGGAGATATCAAGCTTTCCCATTGAAGTGGAATGCTTGCCTCCTCTATCTCGGCCGGTCGTCTGGTGGGGGGCGTGGCGCCTTGCCATGAGCCACTCCAGCTCTTCAGCCTGGTGACCAGGTTCTCGGATCCTTCGACGCCCGTACGGGATGCAGGGCTCGGGATCGTTGGTAATCCTAGCACTGCCCCTTTCGTCGGGACCGGGGCTAATGTCGAAGAAGGGGGTGCCTTCCTGCCCGCCAAGGTGGGGAGCGGCGCACCTCTAGCCCCCTGGCCGTCTTGGCTGCTTGCCGTCTCCTCGAGGGAGGTGCCGAACCGAGAGGTCGGCGTCTCCCTGGAACGGTGTTGATGAAGATGAAGCCAGGGAAGACGGAGAAGGCGGGAGGCAGGCCATCAGGTCGGAGTACGATCACACTGATGCGTTCGTCTCGTACTGGCGACCAGCCGCCTCATCTTTCCGTCCTTCCCCTCCCTCCCCGGCACCATCATCACCGGCCTCTCGGTTGCCGGGGAGGAGGCCGCTCTCTTGGTGCCCTCGCCTCCTCCAGCAGTCTTCCAGCTGAGCCCCGGCGGTCCTCCCTGCCGGTGCTCGCGCTGGGGCTTCTGATTGGTCCCAGAGGTGGTGACCAGGGCACCGCCGAGCTGCTCCTTCTGCCCTCCTCCTTCGCAGCCTCACCACTCCTGATCTTGTCAGGCACCCCTCCCACCTTCTTCTCTTCCCACTGCAATACCTGGGATAAGAGGGATAGGGAGAGGAGTTTACGGGGCACTTATCTTTTTTTAATCTTAAATCTGCAGGCACTTGCCAAATTTAAGTTCAAATAATGTAATATCTTGAATCCATGTTTGTGTCCTGTAAGGTCTGTACTTGTTTGAAGCATATTAATGAAAAAGATAAACCTTGCCGGGGACTCATGCATGTATATGTCCATGCAGAGGTGGGATGCCTCTATATTTATAAGTAAACGAGTTTCCCCCGGCAGGCTATCCTGCCGGTACCCTTTGTTTTGTTGCCGGGGAGTTAGGCCTACCAGGCACAAATCATGAAGAGGGACCAGCCCCCCCCCCAACAGTCCTTTTTCAACAAAGTCCACTGCGACCACCCTGACCGAAGCAACGTTCGAGTCGAAGGGCGGGAGCACCTAAGTCCCAAAGGGTAGCATGGTTTTCTCATGCACAAGTCTTTCTTACAGAAAATGTATGGATATAAGGAAGAACTTATCTGTTTGGCTTGCCGGAGATCGCAGTGTAGGCTCATCTTCTTATCTCCTCTTGGGCTGAATCCACGATAGGAGCCTGTAGTTTATGCAGATAAAAATGATGCTAGATGTGATCTTATCTACATGAACATGCGATGCTCATGATATGCTTATGCATGCATGCAACTTGTCGGGGGGATAGATCCCGGGTTGCCTCATCCGGACCTAATAACATTTCAAGACATCAGGGCTAAAAAAGTCCCTCCCGCCTTCCGGGCATGCGGCCGGTTCCTTGGTCCAGCTAGGACCAAGTGGCCGGCTTCCAGAAGACGGCGCACTCATAGAAGGCGGCTCTTGGGGGAGGCCAGCTCCTAGCAGACGGCCCCTCCTCCCCTCGGAGTCCGCACTCACCTGCTCCGATGAGACGGGGCATGGCTACAGAGCCAACTACTCCCCCGAATCCCAGAGGAGCATGGCTACAGTGTAGGCTGATCGAGCGGCCACCTACCCGCCTGGCGCTGGACTGTAGCCATGCGACTCAGGACATGGCCCTCGTCAGCAACGGTCACGCTACAGCTAAAGGCGATCAGTACGGCCCACAGGCGGCGGGCCCTACCTGTCCGTGAGCTACCAGAAGGTGGCGCGCCCCTAGAAGGCGGCGTTGAGGTGCGGGCCGGCTCCTGGCAGACGGACCCTTCCCTCCCCTCGGAGTCCGCACTCCCCCACTATGACAAGACGGAGCGCGGCTACAATGTGCGCTGACCAAGCGGCCACCAACCCCCCCCCCCCCCCCCCCCCCCGACGCGGGGCTGTAGCCGTACGACTCCTGACGAAGCCTCCGTCATCAAGTACAAAGCTACAACAAAAGGCAATCAGCCTGGCCCGCAGGCGGCGGGCCCTACCTGTCGGCCGGATTCTCGGCAGCCGGCGGGGCCCTCCAGAGGCGGGCCCCAGCAGCCGGCGAAGAACCCGGCGACTTTAGACACTGACGTCCGGGTCCTACACCCGACCGTATTACCATTATACCCCTCAGGGGTTGCCCTATAAAACCCCCCAGGGTTCACCCATGCAAAGGGTTCAGCCTTCATTCCCATACACCACCATAGCTAGGAGAAGAGAGGTAGCTCTACCCATCTTCCTCCTTTAGCTACATAGCTCAAGGAGCAACCTTGTACACTCTTGATCATAGTCATCATGCGGAGACCCCACAGAGCAGGACTAGGGGTGTTATCTCTCCGGAGAGCCCCGAACCTGGGTACGTCTCATGTGCGATCGAGCTCGTGCTCACTCCCGCTTCCAGGGCCTAACGACGTCCTCTTGGCTCCACCATGATAAGCCACCCCCTGGCATCTGACGTGAGAATACCACGACAGTTGGCGCCCAACGTGGGGCCATTCGCGGCATCGGCCGGAGACACCTTCTGAACGGGAACTGCCTTCCTCTCTAGAGGGCATGTCACGGCCAGCTTGATCAGCCAGCCCGATGCGTTCGCTTGCGCTTGCTCTGGCGCATCGCCCGACGCGGGGGACATTTGCCCTGCAAGCTGCCTCGTCGACCTCTTCGGGAAGCTCAGCCTCTCCGATTCAGATGCCACCTATGGGTTCCCTGGCGACGTGGTGGTAATCGACGACCCGCTCCCTTCCGTCTCTAGAGTCGCCTCTGCTGGCGCGCAAGACGCCGACGTCTTCATAGAGGTGATGGTCACTGGCCACAGCCAGGCCTCTGGCAGGGCCGTCTAGGACCCATTGCGAGCAGCGATGCAGGACCTGGCAGCTCCCGTCGGAGCCAACGCCGATGCGGCGGCGCTAGAAGAAATTCGCGTCAAGCTCCTTGACAGCGCCACCAAGATGGTGGCCATGAAGCGCCGCGCTGAGGCCAACCAGCACGAGATCGACTGCATAGCTGG
The DNA here is from genome assembly GCA_011799875.1 of Thinopyrum elongatum. NCBI lineage: Eukaryota > Viridiplantae > Streptophyta > Magnoliopsida > Poales > Poaceae > Thinopyrum > Thinopyrum elongatum. The sequence continues at coordinate 129,459,753 of CM022298.1, forward strand.
TGGCACGCCGGCTGCGGCCGAGCCTAGCTGAGCCGGTGCCATCCGGCAATGCGGCACGGCCATCGCCAGCATGCTGGGGGTCGGACGTCCGATCGATGACACCCCCGTGCAGAACCTGCGCGCCACACAGGCTGCGGCAGAAGAACTCGAGAACCTGGAGGGCGACGAACGATGCATTCAGCTGGACCGCCTCCAGGAACTCCTCAAGGCTGCGAACACACAGCAAGACGCGTGCAACTGTGTGGTGGGAGCCGGCCGGTAGGCCGAGTTCCCGGAACAGAACCCTCCACTCCGCCGCGAGAATGGAGCGACCTCCTGGTCCACTAGTGGCGGCGGCCGTGGCCAGCGAAACTCGGAGCTGGCAGCTCACCGCAGGCGGCGATCTCGCCAGATGGTGGTGGGCAGCCGGGAAGTTCCTCCGAACCCGGAGGGCCAGTGCCAGCAGGACGAACGACTGCCTACCCCCCGCAGGGAGAGGTTGGCTTCTCCGGTGCCGGTTGAGCACCCGACTTTGGGGGGCCGGCTAGTCCCCCGCGAAGCAGTCAGCGAGAATGACGCTCACCGCCAGATCGAGCAGCTAGCTTGGTCCCTGGCAATGGAGGATGAGGATACAGTCGGCCCGGCCTGCTTCGCCCCCCGCATCCGTGATGAGCCCTTCCCCAAAGGGTTCTCTCTTCCTCGCGACACTCCCAAGTACAACGGCGTCGTGAAGCTAGAAGATTGGCTGACCGACTATGCCACAGCAGTCAGCATAGCAAACGGCAACAAGCACATTGCCGTGAAGTATGTTCCGCTCATGCTCCAGGGCACGGCCCGGACATGGCTGAACAGGCTCAATCCCAACAGCATCAACAGCTGGTTGGACTTCAGCGACGTCTTCGTCCGCAACTCACCAGCACCTACAAGCGGCCTCCCAAGCCTCGCCAGCTCTCCATGTGCGTTCAGGGGCCGGACGAGTCCGCTCGCGACTACCTGACGTGTTGGGCCCAGTTGTGCAACTCCTGCAAAGGGGTGCACGAGGTGCAGGTCATCGAGTACTTCACTGCCAGGTGCCGAGAAGGCACCCTGCTCAAGCACAAGCTTCCGTGCGACGAGCCGGCTACCTTGGATGAGCTCTTGGTTGTGGCGGATAAGTACGCCACGGCCGACTCCTCCATGAAGTCGAAGATCCGAATCGACGCGTCTGGGAAGGTGATCCCGCCGGCTTCTTATGCGCCGGCTCGTGACTCCAACCGGTGCCAGTAGCCGAATGACAACAACCGCAAGGCCCAATAGCCGGCTTCAAACAGCTGGCAGGTGGCAACCATCGAGGACCAGCAGCCGGCATGTCAACCCGGCCCCAAGCATCAGCGTGGCGGCAAGGGGGCCTGGCTGCCGTCCTTCTCCTTTGAGCGGACCCTTGATGCTCCATGCAAGTTCCACAGCGGCACGAAGCCGTCCAACCGTACAACCCGGCAGTGCAACTGGCTCGCCCGAATCGCTAAGGGTGAAGGCTTGCCGCCTCCTCCAGCCAGCCCGCCCTGTCGGCATGCTCCAAGATGAGTTCCCCAATGAGAACGCCACTTATGTCATCTTCACCAGTGAAGCCGGCGACAAGCACAGTCGGTGTCAGCAACACCACGAGGTGAATGCTGTCATTCCAGAGGTCCGCCAATTCATGCACTAGTCCGAAAGGCCCATCACCTGGAGCCGCAACGACCATTCGGCTGTGATGCCTTCGCCGGGTGCTTACGCCATGGTGCTGGACTCTACCTTCTCAATTGAGAGGCAGGCTTGCCGCTTCTGCCGAGTCCTGATAGATGGCGGCAGCAGCATCAACATCCTCTACCGTGACACCATGGAAAAGCTGGGCATCAAGGAAAAGCAACTCCAGCCCAGCCGGACCGTGTTCCATGGCATTGTCCCTGGGCTTTCCTGCTCTCCAATCGGCAAGATCAAGATTGACGTCCTGTTCGGCAACAAGACCCACTTCCGCCATGAGCCAATCTGGTTCGAGGTGGTTGACTTGGACAACCCCTACCATGCGCTCTTGGGCCGGCCAGCTCTGGCCAAATTCATGATGGTCCCGCATTACGCCTACCTGAAGATGAAGATGCCGGGTCCCAAGGGCATCATCACCATTGCCGGCGACTACAAGAAGTCCCTCGCGTGCGCCGCGGCCAGCTCCCAGTTGGCCGAGTCCCTCGTCATCGCCCAAGAGAAGTGCCTCCTTGACCGGGCTGTGGCCATGGCCAGCGAGCAGCCGGCCATGCCATCTGACCCCAAGGAGGTTGAGGCCGAGGGCTCCTTCCAGCCGGCCAAGGAAACCAAGTAGATCATCTTGGACCCGGCACAGCCGGAGAAGTACGCTGTCATGGGGGCTAACCTCGACAGCAAATAGGAAAGCGAGCTTATCGACTTCCTCCATGAGAATTAGGACATCTTTGCATGGTCCCCCAAGGACATGCCGGTTGTTCCGAAGGATTTCACCGAGCACAAGCTGCATGTGCGGCCGGATGCTAAGCCGGTCAAACAACCCCTCCGCCGCCTATTAGTAGAGAAGAGAAGGATCGTTGGTGAAGAAATCGCCCGGCTTCTGGCAGCCGGCTTCATCATGGAAGTGTTCGACCCGGACTGGCTTGCCAACCTAGTCCTCGTTTTGAAGAAAAACAACAAGTGGCGCATGTTTATCGACTACACAAGCCTCAACAAAGCCTGCCCCAAGGATCTGTTTGCCTTGCCCCAGATTGATCAAGTGATTGACTCCATGGCCGGCTGCGAGCTTTTGTCCTTTTTGGACGCCTACTCTGGCTACCACCAGATCAAGCTGGACCCGGCCGATCGACTGAAGACCGCCTTCATCACCCCTTTTGGCGCCTTCTGCTACATCACCATGACGTTCGGATTGAGGAATGTCGGCGCCACCTTTCAGCGCTGCATGCAGAAGTGCCTCTTGAAGCAACTCGGTAGAAATGCCCACGTCTATGTGGATGACATAGTGGTGAAGATGGAGAAGCGCGGTACCCTTTTGGAGGATCTCAAGGAGACCTTCGCCAACCTGCGCCACTTTCAAATCAAGCTCAACCCGGAGAAGTGTGTCTTCGGAGTACCAGCCGGCCAGCTCCTTGGTTTTCTTGTTTCTGAGCGTGGGATTGAGTGCAACCCCGTGAAGATCAAGGCTATTGAGCGGATGAAGAAACCAACCCGGCTGCGGGACGTCCAGAAGTTCACCGTGTGCCTAGCCTCTCTCAGCCGGTTCATCAGCCGGCTGGGCGAGAAGGCCCTCCCACTATACCAGCTGATGAAGAAGACCACATGCTTCGAGTGGACCGATCGGGCGGATGAGGCACTCCTCCAGCTCAAGCGGATGTTATCCACGCCGCCTGTTCTGGCTGCTCCGGCTGCTAAAGAGCCCAAGTTCCTCTACATCGCCGCCACCAACCGGGTTGTCAGCACGGTGATTGTTGTCAAGCGCACAGAAGCCGGCAGGGCACAGCCGGTCCAGAGGCCGGTCTACTACCTGAGCGAGGTGTTGTTCGCCTCCAAGCAGAACTACCCCCACTACCAGAAGATGTGCTACGGAATGTACTTTGCCGCCAAGAAGCTGAAGCAGTACTTCCAGGAGCACACCATCACGGTCGTCTGTACCGCCCCCCTTGCTGAGATCATGGGCAACCAAGATGCCTCGGGCCAGGTGGCCAAGTGGGCCATCGAGCTGGCTCCCCACACCATCCTCTACCAGCCCCACACCGCCATAAGGTCCCAAGCACTGGCCGACTTCCTTCTTGACTTGGCCGAGACCCAGTACCTCCCGCCTGCGCCGGATTCCACGCATTGGCAGATGCACTTTGACGGCTCGAAGATGCGCGCTGGTTTGGGAGCCGGCATCGTCCTCACCTCTCCCAAAGGCAACAAGCTCAAGTACACGTTGCAGATTCACTTTGCCGCCCCCAACAACGTGGCCGAGTACGAGGCACTCGTCCACGGGCTCCGGCTGGCCAAGGAGATCGGCATCCGCCGCATCTTGTGCTACGGCGACTTGGACCTGGTGGTCCAACTGTCCTCTAGCGACTGGGACGCCAAGGACGCCAACATGGCGAGCTACTACTACCTTGCCCAGCAGATCAGCAGACACTTTGATGGGTGCGAGTTCCTCCATGTGCCACGAGCCGACCACGAAGCAGCCGACGCCCTGGCACGGATTGGTTCTACCCGTCAGGCCATTCCAGCAGGCGTCTCCCTCGAGTGTTTCCGCAAGCTATCTATCCAACCTTCTCCGGAGTCAGAGTCCATCTTCGTGCCGGCTGACCCTGGAGAAGTCGGATCCGGCTCGGGGACTCCAGCAGCCGGCCCGAGGACTTCGGCAGGCGGCCCGGGGGCTATAGCACCCAAACCCGGCCCGAGATTGCTATAGTCGGCCCGGGGACTTCAACGACGCACCAAGCAGCGGCCGGCTCCGACCCGCCGCCTCCCAACCCAGCCTCCCTAACGCCAGTTGTGGTCATGACTGTGGTGGAAGCTCCGTCTTGGGCGCAGCCCATCCTCAACTTTCTGGTGAGCCGCGAGCTACCAGCCGACGAAGTCTTGGCCCGGCAGGTGCAACGTCGGGCGGCCGCATACACGATCATCAATAGAGAGCTCGTCAGGAGCAGCGCGACTGGCATCTTCCAGCATTGCGTCGAGCCGGAGAAGGGCATTGCTATCCTCCGAGACTTCCACCAAGGTGAACGTGGCCACCATGCCGTCTCTAGAGCCCTCGTTGCCAAACCTTTCCGCCATGGTTTCTTCTGGCCGACTGCTCTAGACGACGCCATGGAGTTGGTCCGAAAGTGCAAGGGGGGCCAGCGTTTCAGCACCAAGCAGCACCTGCCGGCCTCAGCACTCAAGACCATTCCCATCACTTGGCCGTTTGCCGTATGGGGCTTGGATATGGTGGGCCCATTCAAGACAGCACGCGGCGGCATGACCCATCTGCTGGTTGCCATGGACAAGTTCATGATGTGGATTGAGGCAATGCCAATTAAGAAGCTGAACGGCCCCACAGCCATCACATTCATCGCGGACATCACCGTTCGATACGGCATCCCGCACAGCATCATCACCGACAATGGCACGAATTTCGCCAAAGGCGCCTTGGGCCATTTCTGCGCGACGTAGGGCATCCGACTGGACCTCGCGTCGGTTGCTCACCCGCAGTCAAATGGCCAGGTGGAGCGAGCAAACGGCCTTATCCTGTCCGGCATCAAGCCTCGGCTGGTCGAGCCACTGGAGCGCTCGGCCGGCTGCTGGATCGAGGAACTGCCGGCCATCCTTTGGAGTCTCCAGACCACGCCAAATCGGTCAACCGGCTTCACGCCCTTCTTCCTCGTGTACGTGCCGAGGCTGTCATCCCAACAGATATCGAGTTCGACTCGCCTCGCGTCACCATGTACATGGAGGCGGAGGCCAAGGAGGCGCAAGAAGACGGCGTTGACTTGCTCGAAGAGGCCCGGCTGCTAGCACTCAGCCGGTCCGCCATCTATCAGCAGATCCTACGCTGCTACCACAACAAGAAGATCAAGCCGCGTGCTTTCCGCGAGGGCGACCTTGTGCTCCGGCTGATCCAGCGAATAGCCAGCTAGCACAAGCTCTCGGCTCCTTGGGAGGGGCCTTTCATCATCAGCAAGGCCCTGGGCAATGACTCGTACTACCTCATCGACGCACAGAAGCCCAGGGCACGCAAGAGGGACACAGCCGGCCAAGAGTCGGAGCGCCCGTGGAACACGAACCTTTTTCGCTCATTTTACAGTTGATGCAGTGTATGTACCACGCTATCTTTTGTATTAAGCAAAGACAACAGGTCCCCTGAGGCGCACTCGGGGGCTACCTATTTATCTATGTGATAAGCTTCACTTGTGAATGAGTTTTTTCTTCCGCCCAGTCCGGGTCCGGCCAGCCGGCCCGGGGGCTCGCCGCCTTGACCTAAGTTGGCGCCACCCGAAGTCGGCCAAGTAGTGTGCCGATGCCAAAGCCCTCTCTTCATCCTAGCCACAACTCGTAGCGTGACTATCCAGCTAGCAAGAGCTAAAGGCCGAAAACGCTGTCCACACGAAAAATGACTAAGGAAGAACACCGGTTCAGGCCAAGCCGGCCTCTCGCCCCACCCGTCCGGCTGCTCAGCAGCCGGCCGGCCGGCTTCTCACTCGACTAGCTACGCTTTAAGTGGTTGAAGTAACTTGCCTATTCTAAACGGCCAATTCCCTAGCCCGGCCACAGACCGCAGCGCGGCTGTCCAGCTGGCAGGGCGGCAGCCAAAGGAAGAAGGCAAAAGAAAAAGCAAAAGAAAGCAAAGGCAAAATCGAGTCAGAACTCGGCAGAGCACGCAAGCATGTGGGGAAAGTAAATTCATTTACATTGCAAAAGGCCCAAGGCCGGCATTCATCAGAGTTTAAAATACACCCCAGTGGGTGGAATTGCGTACAACTACCTTGTTCTCAAGTACAAGATAGAAAAAATCCAAAAGGTAAAAGGCCGCCTAGGCCGAAGGCGCTGCGGGCTGCTGGGACAGGTCGGCGGTGGCTGAGGCACCGGCTGGCGGGGCTTCCGGCTAGTTGGCCTCGGTCCGGTCGGCGGCGGCAGCGGCCGACAAGGTCTCCCGCGGCTTGCTGGCTGAAGCCGGATCGGGCCGGTTCTGGCTGGTCACTCCGTCATCTGGCGCAACGCCATCGCCTTCCTCGTCCTCGCTCTCCTCCGTGGCTTTTCTGCTGGAGGCGATCTCCTCCGCCGGGTCCTCCCCCTCGTCCGGGTTTAGCCCGAACCAGGATGGCGGCACCTCGGTGCCGTCTTCCGCCCGCTCCGGGATGAAGATGCCGACATCGGCATAGTCGTCAAGGGATGCGGCGCGAATGGCGATCGCTTCGCGCTCCGCCTCCAACTCCGGCGCCGCCTCCTGGCGGAAGGTCGCCAGCTGCGCCAAGCTCACGCCCGGGTACCACGCCTTCACGAACTCCAGCATCATCTTGGCACCAGCCGGCACGGCGATGCTCCTCCAGGCGTCGAGCCACTCTCCAGGTACCTCTAACCAGTCAGCAGTCCGACTGGGAGTCCAGGGCACCTGTGCATCCGGCCAAAGCCCTTCCAAGCCCTGGGACCCAGCGCGCTGAAATTGGCGGAGCAGCCGGCGGACCGGCGCAGGGCGTAGCTGGACGGCCCGGAAATGTTCACCCAAAGTCCGAGGACGGTCCGGCGCAATCTCCTCGCCCACTTGCCTCCGCGGCTCGCGTCGTGCCTCGATCGCCTAGCCGATGACGCTGGCGTGGTCCGGGAAGTACTCTGCATAAAAAGAAAACAAAGGAATAATAGACCGACTCCCAGTAACAGCCGGCGCCTCCAAGCAAGAAAGAAAAGTTACCTTCAAGCATGCCCTCGATCACCTCATAACCTTCCGACAGGCACTTCTCCCTCTCGGCCCAGTCCAAGCGCTGAGACTCGAACTCGGCCTTGAGGAGCTCCTCCCCGTCCTTTAGCTGTCGGACCTGGTCCGCGTGCCTGGCTGCCTGGTCAACTAGCTCCTTATCGAGCAGATCATGCTCCACGGCCGCCTGGCTACGCTCCAGTTCCTTGGCCGGAAGCTGGCTCTCGAGCTCGTGCACGCGGCTCCGCAGATTGGCGGCAGCCTCTGTAATGGCAAAGAAGAATCGTCGGCATCAACAAAGACAAGAAGTCGCCGGGAAGATCCGGCCCGGCTGCTCAGCAGTCGGCCCGAATCTCGGGGGCTACACCCAGTGGGTGCGCTTGCGCGCGCCCACTGATAGCCGGTCTACGTACCTTGGCTCTGTCGCAACTCGCCGGTCCGAGTGGCAAGCGCCTAGCTCTAGGAGTTGAAGGCGGCCGCGCGCTGGTTGTGGTAATCCTGTGGCAAGAGCGACATCTCAGCATCCAGAAACACGCCTAGAAGTTCCAACCCGCCTACTCAGCAGCCGGCTTGGAACTCGGGGGGCTACATCCAGTGGGTGTGCTGGCACGCCCCCACTGAAGATCGAAAAAAATAAAAAACAAGATCAAGAACATACCCGGACAGACATCTGGATCGCCACCATCTCGCTCCTCGCCTTCAGGAGGGTGGTGCAGTGGGCGGAGAACTTGTCCAAGACATCCTGCACCGCGAGGTTCAGGGTGGCCGGGCCAGTTCCTGGTGCCCAACCAGGTGGAGCAGAGCATCTGGCTTCGGTGTTGGCTCCCGGTGAGCTCGTGGCCCCAACCTCTACCAGCCTCGGCGCGGAGGCCGCCCGTGACGAGCGCAGGCGCGCGTCGTCAGGGCCTTGCTCGTCGCCAGCCCAATGCCGGCCAAAGGCCCCTCTGGCCCTTCGGGATGGCCGCCTCCCCACTCGCCAGCACCCAGCACCCGCTGAACCACCTCCGCCTCCGGGTCGACGGGGCCGGTCGCCCCTGCTTTGGGGCCGTCTGGTCGGCTCCGGCAGTTCCAGGCGGCGCCTGGACCTCCAACACCGGCGGTTCCAGCTGCCCGAGGTTGGCGGCCTCCGGGATCCCACCACCAGCTGGATCCTCCACGGCCTTGGCGTCGGCCTCCGCCTGCGCCTTGGTCGCCGCCTCCGCCTCCTCCTGCACCACGGCCTCGGCCTCTGCCTCCACCGATGCGGCGGCCTGGGCATCGGCCTCCGCCCGCATTGCAGCCTCCCGCTCCTCCCGCGCCTCCCGCGCGTTCCTCTCCGTCTCCTCCCGAAGGGCGGCGGCCAGGTCCACGCACCAGGCCTCCTCAGAGCCGCCTGCTGATCCTATCAGCGAGGTGGACGGAGCCCGCGATATGGAAAGGGGAGCCCTGCGCGACAAATCAAGCAAAGATAAGAAGCTTGCAAGAAAGAAATAATCAATACAGTGCGCCTAACGCACTTACCCGGACACCATTGGGCGCTCCTTCGGGCCCCGCCGGATGGCAGCCGTCTTCGCGGCCTCTTGCCGCTTGGTTGCGGCCGTCGACTTGGCCTTCTTGGGCGGCTTGCTGCCAAACATCCCCTCGGCACTGCCTTTAGGAACGCCGGGTGCACCAGTCGGCGCTCCGCCTGTCGGCCGCGCCGTCAAGGAGCCGGCGCCTGCCCTGTCGGCACCTTCGGGGCGGTATTGTCCATCATCGTCTTCATCATGATCCGGCTAATCCCGAACATCACTGCCTCCCGCAGCTCCGTCTACTTCAGCGCCGCCTCCCCCGGTGGTGTCGTCCTCTTCCAACGCGGCAACCCCCAGCTCGGGGTCACCCACGTCGCTCTCCTTGCGGTCCGGCATCCACCGGTGACCCGGAGCCAGCCCGCCGGCTGCTGTCTCACCAGGGAAGCACTGCCCCACGTTCGGGTGGTCAGCTCGGATGAAGAGTACCGCATAAGCAAAAAACGGGGACCAGATACTAACCACAGGCGGCGGGTTGGTGCGGCCGTACGTCTCCTTGCCGAATCTCCACTGAGTCTCGCTGAGCTTGCTGTCGGAGAAGTAGTTGACATGGTGGACTACCTCCACAGTCGGCATCTCCTTGGTCGACATCCGGCACGGGTCTCGGTGGCCGCTCATGTCGCAGATCAGGTGTGGCCGAAATTGGAGGGGCGAAACCCGGTGGTGGATGAAGGCGGCCAGCAGGTCCGCCGGCTTGAGGCCCTCCGAGTCCGTCATCTCTTGCAGCCGGACAAGGACATTGGTGATGGCAGTCGGCAACAGCTTGGAGGGTTGCTGCCCCCAGTTATTCTGCGGCTCGCTAGGCGGGCCGATTACGAAAGCTGGCAAGTTGATGTAATCTCGAGTCGGGTGGAGATTGCAGACATAGAAGTATGACTTCTGCCACAGCTTCGCCGACTCCAGCAGAGCGATGGGAGGAAAGCGGGTCCCAGAGCCGGTACGCCACACGATGATGCAGGAACCGCACTGGGCTGGCTCACCCTTGGCCTGGGTGCCCAGCTTCAGGTAGAAGAACCTGCCCCACAGCTAGAGCGTGGGCAGGACGCCAAGGTAGCCTTCGTAGAAGGTCACGAAGGCGGAAAGGAGCACCACCGTGTTGGGGGTGAGATGGTGGGGCTGAAGATGGTAGAAGTCCAGGAAGGAGTGAAGGAAGTCGCTCGCCGGCAAGCCGAATCCGACGAGGAAGTGGCTCCGGAAGATGACGAACTCGCCGGCCCTCGGCGACGGCGAGATCTCCCACGCGTCGAGAAGGCGCGTCCCTACGACCCCCTCGACGGGAATCCTACGCGTCGCACGGAGGAACTCAAGGAGCCCGTCATGGACGTTGGAGCCATCCCACTCGCCTCGTGCCATGGCTCGCGGTGGCCTGGCGGCGCCGCCGCGAAGTTGGACGGTGGCGAGTCTGCGGTGGTGCGGCGAGGCTGGACGGCATCAAGGCCACAGTGGCACTTCAGCGGCGGGCGGTGCGGCAGCACAGCAGCAACAAGAGTGCGGAGCAGCAAGGAAGAGTGCGGAGGGGGCGCGCGTGCGTTTGGCCGCCCCCTCCCTCCTATTTATACGGCAGCGGAGGCGGGGCCAAACGCGACGCTTCGCGGGGGGCGTGGGGATTAACTACGCCCACGTCCCGCACGCCCCCGCATATCCTGCGCCTTCATGGCGCGCAATCACTCCACCCTAGAAGGGCAACCGTCTGCCTCGGCCGCAGCGGATCCGCGCGTGCGTCGAGGCTGCGTAGTGGCGGGCCTGGGCCTACAGCGGCGTCCCGTCGCGTGCGTGGGCTGGCAGGCCGGCCTGGCCTGCTGGCGACGCTTGGCAAGCATACAACGGGTGGCAAGCGCGCCACCCGGAGGCGTGCCACCCGGCGCCCGCCACGGCGATTCAAATCCACCAGGTGGCCGGATTTGCCTTGGCCGGCTCCTGGCAAGCGGCTTCTTCAAGCCGGACGAAGCGAAGACACAAGATCTCTCGTAGGAGCAAACTGCTGAGGCACTCCGGCTTTGAGCCGTGGCACCTCACCAGCTTCGGGGACTACTGTCGGGGGGATAGATCCCGGGTAGCCTCATCCGGACCTAATAACATTTCAAGACATCGGGGCTAGCAAAGTCCCTCCCACCTTCCGGGCATGTGGCCGGTTCCTTGGTCTAGCTAGGACCAAGTGGCCGGCTTCCAGAAGACGGCGCACTCATAGAAGGCAGCTCTTGGGGGAGGCCGGCTCCTAGCAGACGGCCCCTCCTCCCCTCGGAGTCCGCACTCACCTGCTCCAATGAGACGGGGCATGGCTGCAGAGCCAACTACTCCCCCGAATCCGGGAGGAGCATGGCTATAGTGTAGGCTGACCGAGCGGCCACCTACCCGCCTGGCGCAGGACTGTAGCCATGCGACTCAAGACATGGCCCTCGTCAGCAAGGGTCATACTACAACAAAAGGCGATCAGTACGGCCCGCAGGCGGCGGGCCCTACCTGTCCACGAGCTACCAGAAGGCGGCGTGCCCCTAGAAGGCAGCGTTAAGGTGAGGGCCGGCTCCCGGCAGACGGACCCTTCCCTCCCCTAGGAGTCCGCACTCACCCACTACGACAAGACGGAGCACGGCTACGGTGTACGCTGACCAAGCGGCCACCAACCCCCCTGATGCAGGACTGTAGCCATACGACTCTTGACGAAGCCTCCGTCATGAAGTACAAAGCTACAACAAAAGCCAATCAGCCTGGCCCGCAGGCGGCGGGCCCTACCTGTCGGTCGGATTCTCGGCAGCTGGCGGGGCCCTCCAGAGGCGGGCCCCAGCAGCCGGCGGAGAACCCGGCGACTTTAGAAACTGAAGTCCGGGTCCTACAACCGGCCGTATTACCATTATACCCCTGGGGGGTTGGCCTATAAAACCCCCTAGGGTTCACCCATGCAAAGGGTTCAGCCTTCATTCCCATACACCACCATAGCTAGGAGAAGAGAGGTAGCTCTACCCATCTTCCTCATCTAGCAACACAGCTCAAGGAGCAACCTTGTACACTCTTGATCATAGTCATCATGCGAAGACCCCGCAGAGCAGGACTAGGGGTGTTATCTCTCCAGAGAGCCCCGAACCTGGGTACGTCTCGTGTGCGATCGAGCTCGTGCTCACTCCTGCTTCTAGGGCCCTACGACGTCCTCTTGGCTCCACCCATGATAAGCCACCCCCTGGCATCTGACGTGAGAATACCACGACACCCCCAGTGCTTCATTTATTTCTCTGTTGCTCAGGGTCTGCGCCTGGCTTTGTACAAGGGGTTACATGCAACTGAGGCAAGGCCTGTACAAAAGGGTGGCTGCCGTGCAGGGCCCGACAGCCTCGCCTTACGGGTAGAACTTGCGGAGATGCTCGATGTTCCATGAGTTTTGCAATTGAATGCCATCTCCGGTCTCCAGACGGACTGCGCCAGGTCTGGTGACTCATACTACCCGGTAAGGGCCTTCCCACTTTGGCGTCAACTTGTTTGTACCCTTGGTGGACTGAACGCGCCTAAGAACAAGGTCGCCTTCCTCAAAACACCGGGCACGAACCCTGCGACTGTGATAGCGGTGCAGGGCTTGCTGATAGCATGCAGCACACGTAGCAGCCCAGAGAGCTCCTCGAGAAGCACACTGTCATCACGCTGGTGCTGATCCTATGCTACTTCATCGTAGGCAATCACTCGAGGCGACCCGTAAATGAGTTCCGCGGGGATAACTGCTTCTGCCGCATAGACTAGGGAGAATGGAGTCTGCTCGGAAGCTCAATTTGGTGTCATTCTGAGGGACCAAAGAACCACCAGCAGCTCGTCGATCCATCGCCTGCCACACTTCTGTAGCTTATGAAATGTTCTTGTCTTGAGTCCTCGCAACACTTCAGCGTTCGCCCTCTCAGCTTGTCCATTGCTTCTGGGATGTGCAATAGAGGCAAATGAGATCTTTCTTCCGAGGGCATGAACATATTACATGAAGGCACGGCTCATGAACTAGGTGCCGTTGTCGGTGATGATCCAGGCAGGGACCCCGAAGCGGCACACCAATCCTTTCAAGAACTTGATAGCTGACTAAGCTGCCACCTTTCTCATGGCATCTACTTCCGGCCACTTTCTAAACTTGTCGATTGCAATGAACAAGAATTCAAAGCCCCCGGTAGCTCGGGGGAAAGGGCCGAGGATATCGAGCCCCCAGACCGAAAATGGCCATGACAAAGGGATTGTCTGAAGAGCTTGGGCAGGCAGATGGATGTTCTTGGAATGGAACTGGCAGGCTTCACACTTGGTGACTAGCTCAATCGCATCTTGGAGGGCTGTGGGCCAATAGAATCCTTGCCGGAATGCTTTCCCAACTAAAGCCCTTGATCCAATGTGGGAGCCGCACATGCCTTTGTGTATTTCCGCCAGCAGTTCCTTTCCTTCTTCCTGGCAAATGCACTTCAATTTCACACTGTTGGGCCTTCTTCTGTATAGTGTGTCATCGATAAACTAATACATACTGGCCCTCCGGGCTACTCTTTCAGCTTCTTCTTGCTCTTCGGGAAGTTCTTCGGTTTGGAGGAAATGGACTATGTGCCTTGCCCAAGTTGGAGCTTGGGGCTCGGCAACATGGACTAGCGGCACCTCCTCATCTGTGGGACTGCGTTCCTTGACCACGGGGACCAGTGGCCCGGCAGGAGGGCGTAGCCCGGCAATCGAAGGGGAGTTGTTTCCGGCAGGGTCCCTGCCAGGAGCCCCAAGGGGCTCTACCGGGAGAGGCTTACCGGAGTCCAATTTCCTCCTCTTTCGGGCCATTGTTGTCGGGGATACGGAGGGCTGAGTAAGATCGAAAACAAAAGTTCCTGGTTCCACAGGAAGCTGTTGCGCAACACACTTTGACAGATGATCAACGATGCTGTTTTCCGCACGGGGTACGTGCTCTGTTTGCAATCCGTCAAAGTGCTCCTCTAATCTCCTCACTTCCTCAATGTATGCCTCCATCAATGGGCTTTGGTAATCCTTGTTGACTTGTCTCACCACAAGTTGTGAGTTTCCTCGAATGATCAGCTTCTTGATTCCCAATTCAGAGGCAATCCTGAGCCCGGCAAGGAGCCCTTCATACTCTGCTGTATTGTTGGTCGCCTCACCCGGGGAAAATGCATCTGGACGACGTACTCCAAGTGCTCTCCTGTGGGAGCAATGAGAAGCACACTAGCTCCTGCACCTTGTAGGGAGAAGGCACCATCGAAATACATGATCCATTCTTGGGGCGCTTCCTTGCCGGGGATAACTATTTCAAGCACTTCTTCATCAGGGGTTGGCGTCCATTCGGCAATAAACTCTGCCAATGCCCTGCTCTGAATTGTTGATGTGCTTTCAAACTTCAGGCCAAAGCTGGATAACTCGAATGCCCATTCCACTATTCTGCCAGTAGCCTCTGGGTTTCGGAGTATCCTTTGCAACGGGAAGCGAGTGACAACCGTGATCTCATGGGCTTGGAAGTAGTGGCGCAGTTTCCTTGAGGCCAAGATAAGGCCAAAAATCAACTTTTGCACACCAGAGTACCTTGATCTAGCCCCCTGTAATAGGGAGCTGACGAAGTACACTGGGTGCTGCACTACTTTCTTCTTAGCCGCGTCCTTGGGGTTGCCTTTGCTGCCATGCTCTTCTTTATCCTGATCCATATCTGACCTTGCCGGGCTGCTCTCTCTCTCTTTCCTGGACGGGATACTAGCTGAGGTTGCTGCTTCCTCTACTTCCCGCTGCACCACTAGTGCTACACTAACCACTTGATTGGTGGCCGCCAGATATAGCAGCAATGGCTCTTGTGGTCAGGGAGCAACCAAAGTGGGCACATAGGACAAGTAGGCCTTCAAATCTCGCAGTGCTGTGCTGCTTTCGGGGTCCACTTCATGGGTCTTGCCTTCTTCAAAATTTTGAAGAACAGCAAGGCGCATTCGGCAGACTTGGAGATGAATCTGCTAAGCGCGGCAACGCACCCCGTCAAATTCCTCACATCCTTAACTATCTTGGGCAGCCGAATGTTCATCTTGGAACGTATCCTGCGGTTGCGCACGTTGGATTGGAAAGCGGCTAACACAGCTGCCGGGTGGATATCTGGGATATTTCTATGTACTCGGCTGAATCTCTGCAAGTACTTTCGCAGAGTCTCTCCTTCTTTCTGCTGGAGAAGCTGCAAATTGCTGGGCCGCCCTAGTTCTTGATGGCCACCTATGAAGGCGCCAATGAACTCATGGCACAGGTCAACCCAGGTCAAAATGGAGTTCTCCGGCAGGTGCATCAGCCAAGACCTCACATTTTACTTGAGTGCCAAAGGGAAGTAATTGGCGAATACCTTCTCATCTCTTCCCCCGGCAGCTTGAACAGCGATGGTGTAGATGCTCAAGAACTCTGCCGGGTTCAGCTTCCCATCATACTTCTCTAGAATCTCTGGCTTGAATGTGCGAGCGGATGGCCAACGGACTTGCCACAGCTCATGGGTGAGAGCAAGGCACCCAACCTCGAAAGGCAGGCACCCGCCATCTCCGAGTGTGGGTTCATCGACGTCGAGGCCATCGCACCCATTGGACCGGCAGTGGTTGTCGCGGCATCGCTCGACGATGATGCGCGCGCCTTCCCTCTGCCCGTCCTTCAGGGCTTGTCGTTGGCCTGGACGCGCTCGAGGGTCAGAAGAGGCCATCGAGACATCATCTGGTTCTTTGTTTCGCGGCTCCCACACTGGCTGCCGTGGTGGGGATTGCACCATGGTGGTGGCCCTTTCCGTACGGCCAGCAGCACGAGCCGTCATTGCTGCTTGGGGAGGCCGTGGTGCGCCAGCTCGCTGTGATCCTCCCGCCTCGGTGAAGCCAATCAGGCTTTGGATGGTGGCTCGTCACTCATCCATCTGATCGGCTGCCGGCAGGAATCTCAACAGTAGTTGAGCCCATGCCATGGCCTCTGATGCAGTGCTCAGCATAGGTGATGATGATGTAGATCGCGGTGTCGCTCGGCTCCTGACGGTGCTGGTAGCGACCGCGCCGCGCCCTCGTTGTTGCGAACCAGCTGTTTGGATGGCATGGTGACGCGGTGGGGACGCTTGAAGACCAGCGGCTCCGTTGGGCATAGTAACTGGGTCAGCTCGTTCCGGAGGTGGCCCACGCCCTGCGGTCGCGCCTGTGGTGGGGGCGGCCGGAGGGTTGCGATTCACCCCAGAACGAGCGCCACCACTGCGGCTGTGCCCTTCGGCGAGGAGAAGAGGTGCAGGCGGAATAAGCCCTCCACTCGTACCTCATGGAGCATGGCCGCCGGGATGTTCCTGATGCTGTCCTTCCCCGGTGCCTCCCGTTCCTGCTTCGGCCGTGGGGGAGGTGGTGACAATGCCGCCTGCGCCGACCACATCCCCCGCAGCATCCACATCCAAGCGCGTCCCCACATTCCCCACGACATCGGCGGTCGCGGGCGGTGGAGCCTTTGAGGTGGACGGGTGATTTGCGGCTCTGGACTTCTTCTTGGGCACCATAATTGATGACGCCGTCAATGATGAGAATGGCGATGAAGATGATGCGCTATTGATGCTCTCGGGTTCGCGCAAGTGATCCCCCTACCTGGCATGCCAAAGATGTCGTGGGAAACCACGGCCACCTTTGGGGCCATGAGCCCCTTTTGGTTCGGCGGGGGGATGGGCATGTTGCACAAAGAGCAGAAGCGTCACACAGCGCGACAGAGATCACACGGGCAGTTTTTACCCAGGTTTAGGCCGCCGTTAGGCGTAAAACCCTACTCCTGCTTTGGTGGATTGATGGTGGAAAAATGGTGGAGGAACGCAGCGCTCTTGCCCGGCAAGGTCACCTCGGGGCGAGAGCAGCTACGCGCGTATGAGTGTGCGAGGGTCCGGATCAGCCAACCCCTTCTACGGTTGCCATGGGCCTCCTTTTATAGATCAAGGGGTCAACATAGTGGCAAATCAGTCATTACATGCTGATTATATAGCAAACAGTGCTATCATACCTAACTCTGCAGGCTGAGAGAGCACATTAAATGCGCCGCTCAACGTCACATCTCAGCTTGCCCGGCAGGCCCTGCCAGGCTGTTTTGCCAGCTTCGCGCCTGCTTGCTTGACACGTCTCAGGACGGGTGTCACCTGGGGGTATTTTCTGTAGGAAGTGGCTGCCATGTGGAAAATAGTAGCCACTTAGTCACTTTGGAGCTTGACACCGCACTGATCGACGACGTGCATCGTGATGAGGTGGTGCGGTGGAGTGGTTTGCCTCCGTAAGCCCCGGCAGGCCTGCCGGGACGATCTAGAAACTTGCTTCCGAGGCAAACCCAACCTTGCCAGGCTCGCCTGTCCGGCAAGGGAGGTTCTTCCTTAGCGATATCTTGCTTCTCTAGCTCATCTTGGTCTTCTTGATCTGCGCTTTGGCCCTACCAAAGAATTGATCCCTCATGCTTTGATCTAACCTTGGTGTTGTAATCTTGTCCTTGGGCCTGTGCACAGTCTGGGCAATGGACCCAGGGTTTATTGCACCAACAGACTAATTCCCTTTAAATCATCAAGAGTATATCCAATAGCAGCAAGGTGCTTCTTCAGAACCTTTAATAATCTTTCTTCTTCATGTTTTGAAAGGTTAGCACTAATAATAATAGGATATATCTTTTTCTCATCAAGATAAGCATATTTCAAAGTGTCTGGCAATTGTTTTAATTCAAACACAGGATCACCTTTAGGTGGAGGAGGACCTCCTAGAGTTTCAATAGGCAAATTGTGTTTAAGTAGAGGATGTTGTTCAAAGAAAATTTTATCTATTTCATTTCTATCATGCATATGCATATCATTTTCATGGTCTAGCAAATATTGTTCTAGTGGATCAGTAGGAGGCACGGCAATAGAAGCAAGACCAATTATTTCATCCTTACTAGGCAATTCTTTCTTATGATGCTTTCTACTAAACTTAGAAAAATTAAACTCATGAGACTCATCACTGAAACTAACACCGATGGTTTGTTTCTCACAATCTATTTTAACATTAACGGTGTTCAAGAAAGGTCTACCAAAGATAATGGGACAAAAGTCATCTTATGGGGAACCAAGAACAAGGAAATCAGTAGGATATTTTATTTTCCCACACAAGACTTCAACATCTCTAACAATCCCAAGTGGTGTGATGGTGTCTCTATTAGCAATTTTAATAGTAACCTCTATGTCTTCTATTTCAGCGGGTGCTAGGTCATTCATAATTTCTTGATATAAGGTAAAAGGAATAGCACTCATGCTAGCACCTAAATCACATAAGCCATGATAATAGTGATCTCCTATTTTGAGTCAGACAACAGGCATGCCAACAACGGGTCTATGTTTATCTTTTTCATCAGGTTTAGCAATTCTAGCAGCTTCATCACAGAAGTAAATAACATGCCCATCAATATTTTCTTCCAAGAGATCTTTAACCAAAGCAACACTAGGTTCTACCTTGATTTGTTCATCCGGCTTAGGTGTTCTAATATAACTTTTATTGACCACAGTTGAAACTTTAGCATGTTCCTTTATCCTAACAGGAAAAGGTGGTTTTTCAATAGGGACAATTCCATTTTTCCCCCTAACTTTGGCCCGACCTCATCTTTACCCCTAAAATAAAATAGTGCTCAACTCTGCCCCTCTCCCGTCCAGTGCGCTTATGGAAATACCCTACCGTCCCGTTTCCGTCCGGTCAAAGGGGTTTGACCGTCATCGGAACTTTCTCTGGACATAGTTGCCCATCTCTGCATATGCCACTGACATGTGGGACCTACCCTTTAATAAAAAAACTTTCTTTCCCCCACCCATCTCTCTCACTTACATGTGGGCCAACAAAAAAACTAAAATAGAGGGGAAATTAAACCTAAAACAGAGATAACCCAAGGTTAATTAAATCCCAGGGCCCACATGTCATTGACCGTGGTGTGGTTAGCGATCGAACTAATGACACCGCATTAGCTACGCCAGAGATTCGCCGGCGGCGACTAGTTAATGCAGCGGAGGCCCTCGGATTTAAGCTACGGGCCATAGTTTGATGCGTGGTTTGCTCCTGCATGCTCCTGGAAGCAATCCACATCGAACGGTGCAAGTAGCATTTGCTAGTTGGTTTGTAGCTGTGCCGGCGGTGAGTTCATCGGCAGCCGGAGATCTGTTTGCACGGGCATGAGGCTAAAACACTCGAGCGAGCGAGCTGAGGTGCGGGTTCGGTTCCTATAGACGTCAGCAGTGTGAGAACATGCTTGGGCTCGATGAATTTGAGCTTTGGCCATGGAGGCAACATGGCCGATGGCGAGCAGTGCTGGGGCTACACGGCTAACACGCCTAGAGGGAGAAATCAGAAGCAGGAGAAGAGGGGAAATATGCAGAAGATCACGGTGAGTTTTATGGGATAGTCGGCA
Organism: Thinopyrum elongatum; assembly: GCA_011799875.1. Taxonomy (NCBI): domain Eukaryota; kingdom Viridiplantae; phylum Streptophyta; class Magnoliopsida; order Poales; family Poaceae; genus Thinopyrum; species Thinopyrum elongatum. Next base: position 129,479,040 of record CM022298.1, read on the forward strand.
TGCTTGGGGAAGGCTTGATGGCGAAGAATCAACGCCGGTGAAGCACGGCTACAGGCAGTAAAGACGGCGACGATTCGCTTGATGTAGGGTTTCCGCGCTCATGTTTTGTGGCTCAGAGGTGCGTGGTGTCGAGGCGGAGCAAATGAGCATAATTACGCGGCGATACAGTGGTGTTGGCTACGGTGGTTCACTGCGGCAGCGCCATGGTTCTCTCAGTGGTGCTCGAGATCGAGTGAGAAGAAGGGGGGAGTGACCTTAGAGAGAGAGGAGTAGCCTAGGGTTCGTGCTATTCTTCTGGGTGTGCCACGCTCGCCGAGGAAGTAGGCAGTGAGGGGTCATGACGCATGCACGCTGGCGACACTGCATCCTCCTGGCGACGGGTTGAAGAAGACCCCTTGATGGGCCAGGCTGGCTACATGGGCCGGCTACAGGAAAGTTGATCTTTGCCTTTTTTTTCTTTCGTTTCAGTTTTCTTTTATTTTCATTAGTGAGGGGTAAACATGTCCAGAGAACGTTTTGGTAACGGTCAAACCCCTTTGACCAGACGGAAACGGCACGGAAGGGTATTTCCATAATGACACTTGACGGAAGAGGGGTATAGTTGAGCACTGTTTTTATTTAGGGGTAAAGATGAGGTCGGGCAGAAATTAGGGGAGAAAATGGAAATGTCCCTTTTCAATATAAGCAGTAGGAACAACTGGATCAACATTATAGATAATAGTTTCATCTTTAGCTATTACCGGTTCTTTAATTTCTTCTTTAATAGGTGGATGCTATTTAAACCACTTCTCCTTAGGGAGATTAACATGAGTAGCTAGAGATTCACAAAAGGAGGCTACTATCTTAGAGTCAAGTCCATATTTAGTGCTAAACTTTTGAAAGCATCAATATTCATAAAAGATTTAACACAATCATACTTAAGCTTAATACCTAACTCTTTACCTTCGTCGATTTCCCAATCTTTAGAGTTGCATTTAATTCTTTCTAAAAGATCCCACCTAAATTCAATAGTCTTCTTCATGAAGGAACCAGTACAAGAAGTATCAAGCATGGATTGATCATCACGAGAAAGCCGAGCATAAAAATTCTGAATAATAATTTCTCTCAAGAGCTCATGATTGGGCCATGAATATAACATTGACTTAAGCCTCCCCCAAGCTAGAGCGATACTTTATCCTTCATGAGGCCAAAAATTATATATATAATTCTGATCATGATGAACTAGATGCATAGGATATTTTTTTGGTGAAACTCAAATTTCAATTGATTCCAATTCCATGATCCAATATCATCGCATAGCCTATACCATGCCAATGCGCTTCCCTTCAAAGATAAAGGGAAAACCTTCTTCTTAGCTTCATCTCCGGGTAAACCTGCAAGTTTAAATAATCCACAAATTTGATCCACATATATCAAGTGCATATCAGGATGTTTGGTTCCATCTCCTGCATAAGGATTAGCTAGTAGTTGTTCTATCATACCCAAAGGAATTTCATAACCAATATTTTCAGTAGGTGCAGTAGGTTGAGGGGTAACTAATTGTGGTTCCGGTCGATGTGAAGATACCCCAAACAAACCCCTCAAAGGATTGCTCTCCATAGTAACAAGTGACAATAAATTTCAGCACGTAGTAATAATTTTTCCTTACCGATTTCCACATACCAAGAGAGCTTCACTCCCCAGCAACGGTGCCAGAAAAGAGCCTTGATGACCCACAAGTATATGGGATCAATCATAGTCCTTTCGATAAGTAAGAGTGTCGAACCCAACGAGGAGCAGAAGGAAATGACAAGTAGTTTTCAACAAGGTATTCTCTGCAAGCACTGAAATTATTTGCAATCATAGTCCTTTCGATAAGTAATTTGATAGCAAGATAATTTGTAACGAGCAAGTAACGGTAATGGTAACAAAAGTGCAGCAAGGTAGCCGAATCCTTTTTGTAGCAAAGGACAGGCCGGAACGGTCTCTTATGATAAGCAAAGCGTTCTTGAGGGTACACGGGAATTTCATCTAGTCACTTTCATCATGTTGGTTTGATTTGTGTTCGCTACTTTGATAATTTGATATGTGGGTGGACCAGTGCTTAGGTGCTGTTCTTACTTGAACAAACCTCCAAATTATGACTAACCCCCTCGCAAGCATCTGCAACTACGAGAAAAGTATTAAGAATAAATCTAACCATAGCATTAAACTTTTGGATCCAAATCAGTCCCTTACGGAATAGCGCATAAACTAGGGTTTAAGCTTCTGTCACTCTCGCCACCCATCATCTAATAACTACTCACAATGCATTCCCTTAGGCCCAAATATGTTGAAGTGTCATGTAGTCGACATTCACATGACACCATTAAGGGAATCACAACAAACATACCATCAAAATATCGAACACATATCAAGTTCACATGATTACTTGCAACAAGATTTCTCCCGTGACCTCAAGAACAAAAGTAACTACTCACAAATGATAATCATGCTCAAGATCAGAGGGGTATTAAATAGCATAATGGATCTGAACATATAATCTTCCACCGAATAAACCATATAGTAATCAACTACAAGATCTAATCAACACTACTAGTCACCCACAAGCACCAATCTATAGTTTTGGTACAAAGATTGAACACAAGAGATGAACTAGGGTTTGAGAGGAGATGGTGCTGTTGAAGATGTTGATGGAGATTGCCCTCCCCAAGATGGGAGAGTTGTTGGTGATGATGATGACGATGATTTCCCCCTCCGGGAGGGGAGTTCCCCCGGTGGAGTCGCTCCGCTGAAGGGCAAAAGTGCTCCTACCCAAGTTCCGCCTCGAGATGGCGGCGCTTCGTCCTGAAAGTCCTCCTGTTATTTTTTCTAGGTCAAAATGACTTATATACCAGAAGAGGGGCATCCGGAGGTGGGCCGAGGAGGGCACAACACACCAGGGTGCGCCTGGGCTCCCTGGCGCACCCAGGTGGGTTGTGCCCACCTAGTGGGCCCCCTCTGGTACTTATTTGCTCCAATAATTCTTATATATTCCATAAAAAATGTTCGTGAAGTTTCAGCTCATTTGGAGTTGTGTAGAATAGGTAGCCTGACGTAGCTTTTTCAGGTCTAGAATTCCAGCTGCCAGTATTCTCCCTCTTTGTGTGAACCTTGCATATTATGAGAGAAGGCATTAGAATTACTCCAAAAGGCATTATTATGCATAAAAACAATATAAATAACAGTAGGAAAACATGATGCAAAATGGACGTATCACTGCTGAAGCACCAGAGCACGGCGTGGAGATGGAGACAGAGATTACCGTCATCACCGGCGAGGTATCGTTGCACCCTGACGTCGTCGACGGCGTCGAGCTTCCACAGCTGAAGGCGGAGGTCCACACCAACTCCGGTGACGACTCGGGCGACGACCCCGGTGATGACTCCGACTACGACAGACAACTGGTTAGTCATCTATACCCATTTATGTGTCAAATAGATCCTAGGGTTTCTCTGGTTACTCCTGCCTCCCCCTTTTTGGAATAGAAATCCTATGGTTATGTTCTCCCAATCCATGAAATCTGAGTAAGTTTCATTAGATCCATGTAGTGTATTGATTGTTTGAATGGTACAAGTGATAAGTGATTAGTTGTTTCATCTGTGCAAATGATTTCTGCTAGTAATCCGACAAGGGTTAGTGTTCGTGCTAATAATTCATAGCCAGGACTTGACAATTGATTTTGAATGACCAACATATATGTTTGTGCCATTATTTTCTTCAAGATTGGTCTGTACATAGATGACTGTGCTTAAAAATCGAACCATAATCTCTGGATATGTATAAAAAAATAGCCATAAATTCCTAATCCTACTTCACGGCATGTAAACATAGATTTGATGCCAATTTTTGGCAACTGCCAAATGTTCGCTAGAGATTAGTTTGTAAACATTAATTTGATGCCACATTTTTTTTTACTATTTGTATAGGTGCTGTCTGACGATGTGGACACCGAGGATGAAGATGGCCAGAGGAGGTACAAGAGGCATATCCTGAGGGTGCTTTATGCGGGAATGCATAACAGGCGTATTAGGACCTGGGACGACGGCTATTAATTGCCATTTTGCAACTAAAACTTCATGACGAGTATGAGGACGAGCCGTTGGCTCCTTCAAGCAGAAGTATTCTTGCAGGGTGGTGCATGCCGCGTACGCTGAGTACCTGGAGAAGCTTCAGGATCGTGCCGGCAGATGAGATGAGATGTGGGATCGAACTATGTATGCTTGAGTATGCTTAATGACGGTTGAACTGTGTACTTATGGTTGAACTATGCTTGTGTATGCTTATTATCTATGTCTGAGTATGTTTAATCTATGTTTACTTATGTCTAAATGTGGGATATGGATGCAATCAGTTCGGTTGATGGAATATACCTCCGTCCTGGTTTATTGGTCCCCTTTGTAATTTGTGTTAAATTTTGACCAAAGATTTAACTGACAAAATGTTAGTGCTGGTCAGCAAAAATTATATCGTTGGATGCGTATTTGAACATAGTGTTCAATGATATAATTTTTGGTGACATGCATAAACATTTGTTAGTTAAATATTTGGTCAAAATTTGGCACAAATTACAAAGGGGACCAATAAACTAGGACGGAGGTAGTACGTCAATCACACACGGTTCCCAAAATTGGAAGCGTGTGCAGTGACTTTCATTTTGCCTGTTACGTCAATCACACACGGTTGGCTCGAGCAAACCATTGAGTCCGAAACTCTTTGTGGGACAGAAAACCCTCACCACCCAATTCAAAAAAGAAAAAAGAAAACCCTCACCATCCCCACGTCACAAAAAACCTCACCCTGCCCGCCACCCCTCCGGTCCCCATTCAAACCTGCACAAACTCCTCCACGTCTATGCATGGCACCGCCTATCGCGGTGCAACCACTTAGCTCGCCGCCTGCCGCCGCCACCAGGCTGTCGGCAAACCCCACCGCATTTTTCCACTTCCGCTTGCCGCCGCCTATCGCCATCGACTTTCTCGACGCTGCTCGCGGTTGACCCAGCTCCGCCCGGTTGGGGAATCTGCCGTACTGAGGGTTTTTTCTCATGGACAACAAGGTAACTAATTTAATGAGATATTATCTCATCTCTTATCCCAGTTCATCTGCCTCCTTTAATCACCCGGTCGAAATCGCCGTGAATTCATTTTTATTCGAGCTGATTTCAGGGTTTTCTTTAATTCATAGAGTATATAGTGCCCGGACACATCAGGACTTTGCGGCTTCCGCCAGACATCCATGGATTTCCATCTCACTGTACTAGATGACTTGAGGATGCGCGCGGTATGTTCAATCTCACCCTAAATCAATTGGCATGGCCTACTTTCCTGAACATATACTAAATATTGCTACATTTGGATAAAAGGTGCCACATGCACCATATACGTCAAAGGGGATTTTTTCCTCTTCTTTCTATATTAGGCAAATTAATGATGTATTGTTCTTTCGATTACTCTCATATTTCCATCACATCATGTTTACCCTATCTGTTTAATTATAGATTTTTGTCCTTCAATTTCAACTACTGTACAGTTCTTTGAATTTGGGCTCATATTTGCATGTTACCATATTTTCTTTAACAATCCTACCATTTTCTGCAGCGCGTCCCTTGCTTTGCAACAGAATCTGTAGTACACAATCTTTCCCTTTATATAAATCAAGACTGCAGGGATGTCATACTGAACACAAATCATGTATTTACAATCATTGCTACTGTAAGACTTGATGAACATGGTGACTCCTATTTTGGCACTGGCCTTTGGAAAGAAATTTCTAAGTTTTATGTACTGAAAGCTGGCACTAAAATTGCACTACACATAAAAGAGCCTGGTCATGAGATATATGCTAACTTCCCCGACGATATCATCCGTCCAGACTTTGTTCGAAGTAAGTGTTCTTTTCAAGTATCTGCATGTTGACTTACCCAGCAATATCAAATGAATTGTGTAGTATTTAAGCAACCAATTGTTATTCCATTTTCTTACTCTATTCCTACCTACTAACTTCTAGTTACCAATACACTTTTCTATTGCCCTGTTTTAACTAAATATTCCCTGTACTCCCACTTCTATCAGAAAGCGCCGCTGACAAGGAGACTCCGGAGGTGGAGAACGGGGCTGCCAACAAGCGGAGGCGAGTCGAGCAAGAACCGCAAGCGACTCCAGCAGGCCTAGACTTCATCAGCAGCCTCCCCGATGATATGTTGACAGTCATCATCTTCCTCCTCCCAATCAAATATGGGGCACGGACAACCGTCCTTTCCCGGTGGTGGCGGCCCCTATGGAACTCCACCCCTCTCGACTTCATCGACACCCACGAGATCTGCCATGGCTATCGCAAAAGCTTGGATGCGTTCTCCAAGATCCTTGGCAGTCACCCTGGCCCAACCAGAGGCCTCAGCATGGGCAAGTTCCGTTCCAATGACAAGGACCGAGCAAAGCTTGATGACTGGTTCCGATCCCCCGCCCTAGATCAGCTCGAGGAGCTCACTTTTGATGATGGGCATATGTGCTCGTTGCCAACGTCCGTGCTCCGCCTCGCGCCCACACTGCGCATCGCCAAGTTTAGGAACTGCCATTTCCCCCCCTTAATGACGTGCCCGCTCTTATTCTACCACGACTGAAGCACCTCGAGCTCGTCTCCGTCTGCCTCCCAAATGGTGACATGGAGCGCCTGCTCCGTGGCTGTACTGCACTCGAGTACCTTCGTCTTCAGGTGATCAATGTGTTGTGTAGCTTCCACATCACCTCCATGACTCTCCGGACTATTTATGTGTGTTGCTGGTGCAGCAAGAAGACATCACAAGATGTGTACCACGGTATGGTCATTGAGGACACACCTTCATTTGAGAGATTACTTGTAGTTGATCAAGAAGGTCCAACAAGAATCAATGTCTTTTCTGCACCGAAATTGACAGTGGTGGGCTACTCGTCTAACAAATACTCCGAACTTGTTATTGGATCCACACCCGTTCAGGTACAAAAGCCGCCTTCTACCTCTCCTTCTAGAAATTAACATTATTTCTAATTTTGAAGATGTATGTTCGTCTGTCATCCAGAAAATGATTTCGACATGCTTGACCCCGAAACTGCGCATAGTGAAGGTCTTGGCACTAGAATCTATCGGCCCCAACCTGGAGCAAGTTGTCAGTTTCCTAAGATGCTTTCCGTGACTAGAGAAGCTATATATCGAGGTGATGTTCCTTTCCTGTTAAATGTTAACCATAAGGGAGTTCAATTTGTGACACCTTTTTCCAAGTTTACAATGACAATGTACTACGATTTCTGAAGGATTTTTTGGAGGATTTTAGTACATACATGTTTCCCCCCCATATTGGTTGCTTGATCCATATGGTTACAATCCATAAGCATTTCTCCTTTGGATTCATCTGTCCTAGTTTTCTTAGGGAACTTTTCATCCAGTCCAACCTCTTGTGAAGAAGGCTACATTTTTCTAGATTGTAATCAAATGCCCGTGTTAATCATGTCGGATCGAAGATGGCATGTTAGTGCATTTTACAAATCCTGCAAACCAAATAGGCCTGTAGTAGTGTTCAAAACTGCATGTAGGCACTAACCCGTTTTCTTCTTTTGCAGATAAGATTAGGCCCGGTGGTGGATAATGTGATACAATATAACAATCACATCGAATGCCTAGATCTGCATCTCTCAGAAATTACTTTGAACTCCTACCGAGGGACCTTACCGGAGATTATATTCGCCAGGTTCTTTGTTGTCAGAGCAAGGGTGCTGAAGGAAATGAGGTTTTCCCTACATTTATTTCACAAAAATGAATGGTTTGTTGATCAGCGCCTGTGGCTGCGGCAGAATGGAATAGGCTCCGAAAATGCTGAATTTAATTTTGGAACTTTAAATGACAGAGTAATCGGAAGTCATTGTGTCAACCCCATACATGACTTCTCAGTGGGTGACCCCTTTGCAAAAAGTATGAGGTTTCGAAACCAGACTTACAAGTGGTAATATTAGTTTGAACCTCTCTGAGATCCATGTTCAGCGGATCAGCGCGAGCGTTTGTAGCTGATGAGCTGAATTTCATTTCTAATATCAGTTTGAGCCTTGTAATCTTCGAATTTGAGCCATATAACTCTGGAATTTGAACCTTGTAATATTTCGAGCTTTTGTGGTACAATCGTTGAAATGGCATCGTATGAGACTCGTATATTGGTAGCACTATTTTGACCTTAATATGCAATGAACTTAGATTTTATTAACCATTCTCGAATCTGTTTACCTTGTCGATCTCATAGCACACGATCTGTATAGCTAACTCGACTGTGATCTTCGACATTATTGCACACCGTTGGTTTCTTTAACCGTGTGCCCTGTAGAGCGCAGAATTAATTATCGCACTCGAGTGTCCATCATCACCCTTCTGTGTAACTTTGACCTCATCACCCACGGGTAAACTTATGACCGAAGTCATTCCACACACTTCGTTTTTACAAAGCTTTTTTGCCAATAAACGCCCACGATTTGTCCCTCTTCTAGTCGACGCGTGGCCAAACTAGCCGGGCGGGAAGCTTGCGTGGTAAACTGCGCGGCAGCGCAGGAACAGGCTCATCGACGATACATTTGGCACCTCTTTGAGCCCAAGCATGGTCAAACGAAATGCGTGCGGTGCGGTGTTGTCAAGCGTGCACTGGAATCCACTGCTATGAACGCGGTGACAAGATGTGACGATTACAGGCCGGCCGGCCCCCATTTATTACAGCGGCCATTTACCCCTTGTGTCTCTTCAACCTTTCAATCGCGCCCCACCATTGCAAGAAGCACACCCACCATGACAAATTCTTAGAGGGTATCCTGCACGGCTCCAATGGCGCTCCGAGCGGCTGCCGACGACGAGCAGCAGTTCACCATGCATGCCATGGTGGACACCCACAGAAGGTTCACAGAGCTCTCGGTGGTGTACACCAACAACCCAGTCTGGGTGGAGCACTCCATCCATATCATGGAGCTATTGCTTGCCGAGGAGAAGTACAAGGTGGTCGGGTTCGACCTCGAGTACACCCGTGCTCGTGCCGGGTCTCGTCCCAAGGTCGTCGTCGCCCAGATGTGCGTGCACAACCTTGTCCTCATCTACCACTACTACCTGGCCACAAGGCCTTGCAAGTGTTTTGCCAGGTTTGTCAACAACCCCCACTATATGTTCGCTACGGTGTACATCACCAACAATGTACAGGTCCTCAAGAATTCGGGCATCGCCTGCCAGAATCTTGTCGACATCTAGGGCCAATACAAGATCTGGAGCAGCAAGGAGCATGAGAAGGACTCACTGGTTCACCTCGCCGAGGCCATCAACGACCCCTACTACAGAGACATGGAGGATTCCTGCAAAAAGGCCAAGCATACCTGGCACTCGGCCTGGATGGAGAAACTCGATAAAGCTCACATCATGTACGCGGCCAAGGAGGCGTACACAAGCTACGACATGTACAGGCGGATCATTGACATGAGGAAATGCCTCCTTCCCCAAAACAGCTAGGGATCCAGCTGGAAGTAGAGCAATAGCAAACGTTGTTGCAACAATAAGTAGATGATTAGATCCTCGTTTCTCCTAGTTTAGTATGCATGTAATTGCTTACTTTGGTGTGTGGAAATGTTATGTGTGTAGTCACTTGTGTAATTGTATGCTTAATTTGGTTTTGCAATGCTGTCTTTTTAAGTATATATGTTGATGCTCTGTAGACAGAGCAAATCACGTCGCACACGGACTAAACAATGGAACCCGTCGGTGATGATTTCATCAATCACTGACAATTGTATAGCAGCAATCGTTTGCTCACAACACACACACAGCTTGTTAACAGGAATCGTCTGTGTTGTTATAGGTCTTCCCACACATTTACGATTATAGACCTATTTGCCACGTATCACACACATCTTGTTAAGTTGAACCATTTCTGTTCTCTTGGCTCAACGCAAACAGTTCATCCGAGTGAACTATCTGACGTATATCGCACACACCTTCATCTGGCTGCCCATTTCTGTTGTTCTGCCTCATCACAAACAGTTTATCCGAGTGAACTATATGCCGTATATCACACACGCTTTCATCTGGCTACCCATTTCTTTTGTTCTTCCTCATCACAAATAGTTCATAGAACTAAACAGTATGCCCCTCATCGCACACGCAACTAAAATCAGAAACGTGTTTGATGTATCCTTCATCGCAAATGTTTTGCATCTTTTTTGACGGTTATTTTACATCACCGTTTGCGATTAATGCATCACACACAGTTTCATCAAAGGGTCTCTGATCGTAGTGTCGCGTTAGCAGCATCCTGCAGTAGTGTACTATCTCAAAGTCAAGTCCATATTTAGTGCTAAACTTGCGAGAAACATCAGTATTCATAAAAGATTTAACACAATCAAACTCAAAATTAATACCTGACTCTTTACCTTTGTCGAGTTCCCAATCTTCAAAGTTGCGTTTAATTCTCTCCAAAATATCCCACTTGACTTCAATAGTTTTCTTCATAAAAGAACAAGTACAAGAAGTATCGAGCATGGATTGATCATTACGAGAAAGCCGAGCATAAAAATTCTGATTAATAATTTCTCTTGAGAGCTCATGATTGGGGTATGAATATAACATTGATTTAAGCCTCCCCCAAGCTATAGTGACACTTTCTCCTTCACGAGGCCAAAAATTATATATGTAATTCCGATCATGATGAACTAGATGCATAGGATAAAACTTTTGGTGAAATTCCAATTTCAATCGATTCCGGTTCCATGATCCAATATCATCGCATAGCCTATAGCATGTCAATGCTTTTCCCTTCAAAGAAAAAGGGAAAACCTTCTTCTTAACTTCATCTTTGGGTAGACCTGCAAGCTTAAACAATCCACAAATTTCATCCACATGTATCAAATGCATATCGGGATGTTTCGTTCCATCTCCTGCATAAGGATTAGCTAGCAGTTGTTCTATCATACCCGAAGGAATTTCATAACTAATATTTTTAGTAGTTGCAGTAGGTTGAGGAGAAACTCTTTGTGTTTCCGGTCGAGGTGAAGATACCCCGAACAAACCCCTCAAAGGATTGTTTTCCAAAGTAACAAGTGACAATAAATTTCAGCACGTAATATAAATTTTTCCTTACCGATTGCCACTTACCAAGAGCGCTTCACTCCCCAACAAAGGCACCAGAAAAGAGTCTTGATGACCCGCAAGTATATGGGATTAATCATAGTCCTTTTTATAAGTAAGAGTGTCGAACCCAACGAGGAGCAGAAGGAAATGACAAGTGGTTTTCAGCAAGGTAATTTCTGCAAGCACTAAAATTGTCGGTAACAGGTAGTTTGATAGCAAGATAATTTCTAACAAGCAAGTAACAGTAATGGTAAATAAAGTGCAGAAAGGTAGCCCAATCCTTTTTGTAGCAAAAGATAAGCCGGAATGGTCTCTGATAATAAGTAAAACGTTCTCGAGGACACACGGGAATGTCATCCAGTCACTTTCATCATGTTAGTTTGATTCGCGTTCGCTACTTTGATAATTTGATATGTGGGTTGACCGGTACTTGGGTGCTGTTCTTACTTGAACAAGCCTCCCACTTATGATTAACCCCTCTCGCAAGCATCCGCAAATATGAAAAAAGAATTAAGATATAATCTAACCATAGCATTAAACATACGGATTGAAATCAGCGCCTTACAGAATAGTGCATAAACTAGGGTTTAAGCTTCTGTCACTCTAGCAACCCATCATCTAATAACTACTCCACAATGCATTCCCTTAGGCCCAAGGATGGTGAAGTGTCATGTAGTCGATGTTCACATAACACCACTAAGGGAATCACAACATACATATTATCAAAATATCGAACGAATATCAAATTCACATGATTACTTGCAACATGACTTCTCCCGTGTCCTCAAGATCAAAAGTAACTACTCACACAACATATTCATGATCAAGATCAGAGGATTAATAAATATCATAATGGATTTGAACATATAATCTTCCACCAAATAAACCGGCTAGCATCAACTACAAGATGTAATCAACACTACTAGTCACCCACAGGTACCAATCTGAGGTTATGATACAAAGATTGAACACAAGAGATGAACTAGGGTTTGAGATTAGACGGTGTTGTTGAAGATGTTGATGAAGATTGTCCTCCCAAAGATGAGAGGGTTGTTGGTGATGATGATGGCTTCAATTTCCCCCTCCTGGAGGGAAGTTTCCCCGGCGGAATTGCTCCGCCGGAGGGCAAAAGTGCTCTTGCCCAAGTTCCGCCTTGAGACGACGGCGCTCCGTCCCGAATGTCCTCTCCTTATTTTTTCTAGGTCAAAAGACCTTATGTACAAGAAGATGGGCACCAGAGGTGGGCCAGGTAGCCCACTACCCACCAGGGCGTGCCTAGAGGGGGTTGGTGCGCCCTAGTGCCTAGTGGGCATCTGGGTGTCCCCCTCCGGTATTTCTTTTCTCCAGTATTTTTTATATATTCCAAAATAATTCTCCATAAAATTTCAGCTCATTTAGATATGTGCAAAATAGGTATCTCTGACATACCTTTATCAGGTCCAGAATTCCAGCTGCCGGTATTCTCCCTCTTTGTGTAAACTTTGCATATTATGAGAGAAAAGGCATTAGAATTACTCCACAAAGTATTATATTGCATAAAAACACTATAAATAATGGTAGGAAAACATGATGCAAAATGGATGTATCACCCCCCACACCAAATGCTGCTATGAATCTGAAGACGAGCCATTGACCCATGATGATCAAACAACGAGCTCTCAATGAAAGCACCAATGTCGGTGTTAAAACTGATAGATCTCGGGTAGGGGGGCCCGAGCTGTTAGATCGGATTGATGGGTAACAAGAGAGAACGCATACAAAGTTACCCAGGTTTGGGCCCTCTCTATGGAGGTAAAACCCTACATCCTGCCCTTGCTTATATTATGATTATCATGGCATAGAGTACATCTACCTCGAGATCGTGAGTTGTGGTCTAAACTTTAGGGTATGATGAATGTGTGAATGGTTGTATGGATGGCCTCTATGGACTAAACCCTCTGGTTTATATATAGGCACCAAGGGTATCTAGGGTTACACATTGTCAGTTGCCATCTAAGAATTTACATGCTGAATCTAATTAGATATGCTTGAAGTACATGCCAAGTCTTCGGTCACCGCACTTTGAAGGCCTTTGGAGTCCTCCCTCCTTAACGGGTTGGTGGTCCGACTGGGCCAGGACCCCCTAGTCCAGGACACCGTCACCGAGTCTCTATTTGAAGAAAAAGAGAAGGAGGAGATTGAAATGATAATTGATGCTACTCCAATAGTATGCCCACTCTTAAATAAAGTGTATGAGGTGCTTGAAAGAAAGGGAGATGAAGAACTACCTCCTCCTCTTCTGATACCATTACCCAAAGGGCTAAGGTATGAATTTAATGTTGACCTTTTAGGAAAAGAAAAAGAGAAGCTATTAACGATATTAAGCAAACACCGTCAGGCTTTGGGTTATTCAATGAAAGATGTAAAAGGGATACATCCATCCATTTGTTCTCATGCTATTCTCATTGAAGAAGGAGCTAAACCAGTAATTGAAAGTCAACGAAGACTACATCCAGCCTCCAAAAATGTGGTAATAAAAGAGGTAATACGTCCTCTTGATGCAAGGATAATTTACCCCATCTCTGACAGTAAGTGGGTGAGTCCAGTTCTTTGCATTCCTAACAAAGGAGGAGTCTCCTTAATAACGAATGGAAATAATGACCTAGTCCCTACTAGGGCCATTGTTGGATATGGAATGTGTATTAATTTCAGGAAATTGAATAAATGGACTTGAAAAGATCATTACCCACTACCCTTCCTAAACGAGATACTAGAGAGATTGGCCAACAACTCTTATTTTTCCTATCTCGATGGATATTTCAGATTTTCCCATATACCTATCCGACCCAAGGACCAAGAAAATAATACCTTCACTTGCCCGTACGGTACATATGCATATCATAGAATGCCATTTGGACTATGTAATGGGGCACCCTCTTTTCAGAAATGCATCTCTAGAATTTTCCCTGACTTTGTGGAGAAAATTGTTGAAGTGTTTATAGATAATTTTTCTATCCAAGGCACTTGCTTTGATAATTATCTCTATAAGCTCAGTAAGGCTTTGCAGAGGTGTGAAGAAACAGGTTTTGTTCTGAATGTGGAAAAGAGCCACTTCATGGTCACCGAAGGGGTGTGTTGGGACACAGAGCCTTAGGAAAAAGTATCAAGATGGATCGAGAAAAATAGAGGTAATAGAAAATTTTCCTTACCCTCAAGATGTAAAAGGTATGCAAACTTTTATGGGACACACTAGTTTTTACAGAAGGTTCATTATGGATTCTTCTAAATTATCGAAACCTTTGACTGACCTTTTTCAAAAAGATGTGTCCTATTATTTTGACAAGAGTTGTGTGCAGGCCTATGAAAAACTATGGGATTCTTTGATCACAACTCCTATCGTCCAATCCCCGAAGTGGGATGAACCGTTTGAGATTATGTTCGACACTAGAAATTATGCTATCGGGGCTGTCTTGGGACAGCGTGATGAAAAGAAACTTAATGTTGTATTTTCTACCAACAGGAGCTTGGATGAAGATCTAAGGCATTTAGCAACCACAGAGAAAGAATTACTTGCTCTTGTCTTTGCTTGTGATAAATTCAAACCTTAAATTATTAATTCAAAAGTGATAGTCCAGACGGATCATCATGCCTTACGTTATCTTCTTGCTAAGGAGGACGCTAAGCCCCGATTACTTCGATGGATATTACTACTTCAAGAGTTTGACTTGCAGATAGTAGAATGCATGGGAGAGGATAACCCAGTAGCACACCACCTATCACGCATGGAAAGGATACCGTATGATCCAGTTCCGATAAATGAATCCATTCCAAGTGAGATTTTGGCAATGATAAAAAAATATAGAGCCTTGCTTTGCAGATTACGCTAGCTTTCTTACAGGAAAGTACATGCCACCTAATATGAATTATCATCAAAGGAAAAAGTTCTTCAGTGATCTGAAGTATTATTTCTGGTATGATCCTTTTCTTTATCGGCATGGACCAGATGACACGATTAGGCGATGTGTACCTGAGCAAGAGATTAATGCTATACTAGAAAGTTATCATAGCAGCCCTTATGCTGGACATCACGCATGTGATCGAACAGCTAAAAAGGTGCTTCAATCGGGATTCTACTGGCCTACACTCTTCAGAGATGTGCACAGGTTTGTTAAAAGTTGTGATGCTTGTCAACGCACTGGTAATATAGGTCGGAGACAAGAAATGCCTATGAATTATAGTCTAGTTTGTGAACCTTTTGAAGTTTGGGGATTGGACTATTTGGGACCATTTCCTGTTTCAGATGGGCATACTCATATTCTCGTGGCTTTAGATTATGTTGCCAAATGGGTTGAAGCCAGCCCAACTCATAATGCAGATGCGGATACTTCGCTAAAGATGATAAAGGACATCATACTACCCAGGTTTGGAGTTCCTAAAGTTCGTATTACTGATGGAGGATCTCATTTTATACAAGGAATCTTTGGTAGAGTACTCTATAAGTATGGGGTAACTCACCGAATAGCTTCATCGTATCATCCTCAAACCAGTGGTCAAGTTGAACTCTCAAACCGTGAGATAAAGACAATATTACAGAAGACAGTGCAAAAGTCCAGGGATTCGGCAGGAAAGCTAAATGAAACATTATGTCTTACCGCACCTCTTATAAGAACCCCATGGGTATGTCACCGTACAAGATGGTATATGGCAAAGCATGACATTTGCCCTTAGAACTAGAACATAAAGCTTTTTGGGCAATCAAAAATATCAATTTTAATCTTAAAGAAACAGGTGCAGAAAGACAGCTAGACATACATGTCTTAGGGGAACTTTGTAACAGTGCTTATGGGAGAGCCTGATGTCTACTACGCAACTTTATTCTTGTAGACTCGTGTTGGGCCTCCAAGCGCAGAGTTATGTAGGACAGTAGCAATTTTCCCTCAAGTGGATGAGCTAAGGTTTATCAATCCATGGGAGGCGTAGGATGAAAATGGTCTCTCTCAAACAACCCTGCAACCAAATAACAAAGAGTCTCTTGTGTCCCCAACACACCAAATACAATGTTAAATTGTACAGGTGCACTAGTTAGGCGAAGAGATGGTGATACAAGTGTAATATGGATAGTAGATATAGGTTTTTGTAGTAGGAACAATAAAAAACAGCAAGGTAGCAAGTAACAAAAGTGAGCACAAACGGTATTGCAATTCTTAGAAACAAGGCCTAGGGTTCATAACTTTCGCTAGTGAAATCTCTCAACAATGCTAACATAATTGGATCATATGGCAATCCCTCAAGGTGCAATAAAGAATCACTCCAAAGTTCTTATCTAGAGTAGAACATAAGACGAAATTGTTTGTAGGGTACGAAACCACCTCAAAGTCATCCTTTCCGATCGATCTATCGAGCTATTCCTATAAGTGTCACAAACAACCCAAGAGTTCATACTAAAATAACACCATATGATACACATCAACCAACTCTAATGTCACCTTGATACTCCAATGTCACCATGAGTATCCATGAGTTCATTATATGATATGCATCAAGCAACTTCAGATTCATAATACTCAATCCAACAAAAGAACTTCAAAGAGTCCCCCAAGATTTCTACCGGAGAAACAAATATGAAAACGTGCATCAACCCCTATGCATAGATTACCCCAATGTCACCTCGGGAATCTGCGAGTTGAGTGCCAAAACATATATCAAGTGAATCAATATGATACCCCATTGTCACCACAGGTATTCATAGCAAGACATACATCAAGTGTTCTCAAATACAACAAAGTATTCAATCCGATAAAAGTGAAATCTCAAAGGTAGAACTCAATTCATCACAACAAGATAGAGAGGGGAAAACACCATATGATCCAACTATATTAACAAAGCTCACGATACATCAAGATCATGCCAAACCAAGAACACGAGGGAGCGAGAGACAAATCAAACATATAGCTACTAGTACAAACCCTTAGGCCCGAGGGTGGTCTACTCCCTCCTCATCATAGTGGCCGCCGGGATGATGAAGATGGCCTCCGGTGATGATTTCCCCCTCTGGCAGGGTGCCGAAACAGGGTCCAGATTGGTTTTTCATGGCTATAGAGGCTTGCAGCGGTGGAACTTCTGATCTAGGGTTATTTCTGGTGGTTTCTGTATTTACAGAATTTTTTGGCGTCGGTCTCATGCTGAGATGGGATTCGAGGGGCCCACTACCCACCATCACACGCAGGAGGGGGCTGGCATGCCCTGGTGGTTTGTGCCCACCTAGTGCTCTTCTGTCCCTCCCACAATGCTTCTAGTGCCTCTTTTCTTCCAAAAAAATCATCAAAAAGTTTCACTGCATTTGGAGAACTTTGATTTCTGCAGAAAAAACAATACCACGGTAGTTCTGCTGAAAACAGCGTCAGTCCAGGTTAGTTTCATTTAAATCATATAAAATTGCACCCAAACCATATAAAATTGTTGTAAACATGGCATGAATACTTCATAAATTATAGATACGTTGGAGACGTATCAGCATGCCCAAGCTTAATTCCTGCTCGTCCTCGAGTAAGTAAATGATAAAACAAATAATTATGAAGTGTGAATGCTAGCATAGTGCATAAGTTTGATCAATGATAATTTCAATCACTTTTCCTAGGATTATATCAGCAACTCTTTCTGATAAAACTCGTCATGATAAAGTAGCAATCAATCCAGATGTTATGGTTCAAACAATGCCTTCTCTTGAAACTTAACAACCTATGTTCTTAGTCACTAAACAATTGCAATTCAACTTATTTTCAACAAAGTCTAAGTAAGAGCTCCACATACTCAATCATCATATAGTCTTCTATGATTGCTAGTACTCAAAGCATATTTTTAGAACAAATGGCATCCATCGAACACAGAGAAAGATAGGGGCTTAATGTTTCGCCTCCCAACTCATTTATCATAGACATAATTGTCAACAATAATATATAAATCATGATCAAATATATTTGACTGGCCATATGTGCCTAGATCTTTCCCCACCACATGATGCTTGCCAACTAGAGAATAATTGAGGTTGAAATGAGAATGCATACTATTTACTCTTGCATAAAAGTAAATACTGAAAAGTAAAAGATGGGCCCTTCACAGAGGGAAGCAGAGGTTGTCATGCGCTTTTTATTTTTGGATGCGCAAGCCCTTAATGCAAAGGAACGTTATGTTATATTGCCCCTTATGATAGCAACCTTTATTATGCAGTCCGTCGCTTTTATTTCTTTGCCATCACAAGTTCGTACAACGCTTATTTTCGCTTGCAATAAAAGATCACTTATATTTTAGGAGCAATTTTTATTGCTTTTTGCACCAATGACAACTTACTTGAAGGATCTTATTCAATCCATAGGTAGATATGGTGGACACTAATGGCAAGAAACTCGGTTTAAGGGTTTTTGGATGCACAAGTAGTACCTCTACTTAGTATGATTTTTGGCTAGCAAAAGATGCTAAACAAACACCACATGTTGGAGGATCCATAACAATATAACTTCTATGGAAATATACACAACCATAAGTCATTACGTTGTCTTCCTTGTCCAACTTCAACTAATTTTCTCAAGTTTGAAAATAATTAATGGGTATTCACAATCATAGAAGATGTCCAAGATAATATATTTATATGTGAAAGTTCTCTTCCTTATAATAATTATTCATGAATTGCTTGTGTGACCAATATTGTGATTGTCAAGCTTCAATAGATTTCACTTTCTAAACCCAATGTGAAGCTACTACTAGGCATGATATGAACATATAATTTCAACTTCATGATATTCAATTCATTCAACAATTTACTAATAGGATATAAGTGAAGCACAATAGTAAATGACAAACTACTCCAAAAAGATATAAGTGACGATCAAATGAGTAGTTAAGCAAATAGGTAGCTATGTGAGGACTCTATCATTTAATTTTTTTTCCAGATCTTAAGTATTTTATTAAAACAGCAAGCTAGAAAAAATAAAATGACATTCCAAGAATAGCACACATCATGTGAAGAAGCAAAAACTTAGGCCCAACCAATACTAACAGATAATTGTTGAAGAAGAAAGGTGGGATGCCTATCGGAGCATCCCCAAGTTTAGATGCTTGAGACTTGTTGAAATATTAATTTGGGATGCCTTGGGCATCCCCAAGGTTGAGCTTATTAATTAATTGTCCCATCTGCTACAGCGTGTATTGTCACTTCACTGTGAAGACTAGTTGAATAGTTCACTCTGACCGAGATGGGGAATAATGGATCGCCAAGACTTCCTATCTACAGTATCCCTATGCCTCTACTCTCATCCTGTCCAACAAGATGAAACATTGGTCAAGGCACCCGGCGCCAATAATGTAGGAGTACTAGTAGTATTTTGTGTCAAACTTTGACCATCTATTTAACTAATAAAATGTTAATGCATGTCACCAAAAATATATCACTGGATTTGTATTTGAACATAGTTTTTAATGGTATAGTTTTTTATGGCATGCATTGAAACTTTGTTAGTTAAATTTACGGTTAATATTTTACACTAAGTACGAAGGGGACCATTAAACCAGGACGGAGGTTTATATACAGGTCAATAAAAAAATCATCAGCCAAGGTAGTAGTAAATGATGAGTGCCCGAAGGATTTTTTCCCGAAAGTACTCAATAATGGGCTCGTTTTCCTCAAGAAAATTGTGTTTACGAACCTGTTACTAATTGGAATGCATGCGTGAGGAACAAATGACCAGAACTTTTATACGCATTGGTGAGTTTTCTCTTAATTCTTGCATGCAACGTTTTAATGAAGCTTGAAATATGAACATGTCAATGGGAGGGAGTAAAAGCCTCATGCATGCCTGCAACATGCAACACTCACACGTACACATGCACGCACGCAACACTCATGCATCCATGCGGCACACAGCACATGACGCAACACACACGTTCACGCTCAGGTGCTCAACCTACTCCCTCCGTCCGTGAAAAACTGTACATACAGAGATTTACACATTGACCAAGAGGAACCGGAACTTCATGGCATAATTAACGCCCAAAAGTAGCAGACTTATGTGTGCATGCGACCATTGAGAGAAGAAGATTAAATGAAGGTTGGTGCATGCTGTAATTAAGGATAGACATGTAGCCAATAGCTAGAGCACAAGTTGGTGAATTAGTCAATCAATATCGATTAGATTAAAGGCTAAGTGCATTGGAAGTGTAGATGTACACTCTTTGTTGGAAAAAATTCTAATGCTAGATGGAGTATAGTTTTTCACAGACCGAGGGAGTACACGTGCATGCACTCACATACACAGCCAGGGTGGTTCGCGCGCAAGGGTTGGACTCCTGTCGCGCCTGCATAAAGTTTTGTTTAACTGATTTCTTTGCTTTGCCAACTGACAGGTTGGACCCAGAAACCAGGTGTTAATTTAACCAGTCAACAAAGTGCCACGTCGACTATGTGGCCAGTCAGTAGGGTGCAATACGGTGCTCTACGGTGAGCTAGTGACCGTATAATCACCGCAAAACTATATAGTGACCGTAATGAGCGTATTGTTACATACGTTGACCGCCAGTGTATTTTTCTCATTTCAAATTAAGCCATATTAACCGGAAAGGACGCAGTATGGACTAGTACTACTACTTTGATGTGTCCCGTCAAGTCGCCGAACGAGGAGAAGCTTGCTTACTACGCCCTCTCCCTCACGCACGCGCGGTGGCTCATAGGACAAGGAGAAGCTTGCTTACTACGTACGCCTACGCCCTTTCCCTCGCCCACACACGCGGTGGCTCACAGGACGAGGATAGGGTTTTGACTATAGCGCCCTCTCCCTCGCCCTCGCCCTCGCGGTGGACGTGCAGCAGTTCATTCGGTATCAGATTGCCAGAAGCATATGGTACTGTAGTATCATCATTGTTGGACCTTCCGAAGAGGCAAGAGCCAAGTGCAAGGTTCACAGGAGTACGAACTGTTGAACCTCCCAAAGAGGCAAAGAGCCAAGCGCAAGGTTTTATAAGAGTTGTCGTCCTAGTAGGAGTACTACAACTATAGCGAACGATGCTACTGTATGATGCTGCCACATCACCTATATCCAAAGTTGTGCCACCTTTTTTTCTCTCACAAAGCGTGTTGGAGCCCGTGCTACAGCCACACAAGTTGCAAGTACACATAACACATTTACTAGTAATAAATTCTAAAGGACAAATGCCAGTATGCCACACAAGTTCATCTCCACTTCATGTGATAAATTTGTGCACGACTAGTCTACATATATTCACAGCGCTACCATTCACAATTTGCCATACTCCACTTACACGTTATAGATGGGCTCCATGTCCTCCTCCAGGTTCCAGTCCCAGGTGTTCTTCATAGATGGCATGATCCATAGCGGTGGGAAACAGGAATCATTGTCGCAGCTTTCTAGTACAGTTCCACATGATGGAGACTCATCCAAGCTGAAGCGGCATAAATCAGGGATAGCGTGTCCCAGCATGTCGTTCATCCGGCGGTGCGCACTGAAGACACAACCATGCTTCATGAACGGCAGGCCTTCGGTGTCGTGGACGGAAGGTAGCATCCGCTTCATAATGGGGTAGCTATCCCCAATGAAAAGCGAGTACTCTCCAAGAGTGTTCCTCGGCACCCACATAGCATCACGGGGGTCGAACTCGGTGTCGTTCATCTGGTACACGCGGCATCTCAGATCTGGACACATGGTGACGTACATGGTCAAGGTCCATGCATAATAATGTTGTGCTCAAATATGGCGGTCAGTAATATTGTGCAGCAAATAGTACTACTCCGGTATAGAGGAAGTAAAATAACCGGCTTATTATATATGGCCACTCTTGGCTACATGGATGAGATAGTAAGAGATGGAAAAACAAAAATGGTGGGAGCTAGTGGGTTCAAGTCTTCAAGGTCCTAGCTAGCTATACGCGTCCTCCAAAGTAAAAAGTACTAGTACTAGTAAGTAGTACTACAATGAAAGAGAAGGCCAGAGGGTTAAAAAATATAATACTAAATTGTAGTACTAGTACAGTAAACATGTCCCAGTCAAGAAAGGAAAATAACTAACAAGTACTACTACTCTAACACACAGCAATGAGAAAATGGAATACCTGGGTAGATGGTGACGGTCCGATCGTGGTAGATTGTGTGACCATGTTGCACATCAGTGGTACCATGTGTAACGACTGCTAAGATAGTTGATCCCAATATGCCAAAGTCAGCTACAAGGTTCCAGGTTAGACCGAATCGCGGATGCAAATGCACATCCAGGATCGGCGATCTTATTTTGATCGGGCGATGACTGGTCCCTGCAAAATAATGGAGTACCGTTAGGGATGCAAATGATGGTTTATGCATTCCGTTTGTAATCTCCCGTACCGTAGGATGGCAACCAGATGAAACAAATCCCCTGGCTTGTCGCCGCGAAGATGTGGCCTACATGCCACATGGCGTCTTTGAATGTGTAGGGGTACAAATCTGCCGCGGCCAACATGTGCCAGCCTCTCCCGTTACTGCCTCTTGTATTGATGGCAATCCTTATGCCGAACACCGCGATGAGATAGTAATCGTAGTAGCCGGGTCGCTTTGTCGATGGGTCCGCAATTGCTATCTTCTTCAATCTCCTGTAGGCATCATCATACGTATTCAAGCCCAGCCAGTCTGGAAGGCCGATCCCAATAGTGGAGAAGGGGTTTACGGGAACGGCCGCACTGCTGTGGATGTTGTGCAAAATGATGGTGGTATCCAGCCGGAGGTATGCAAGCCAATCTTCATTGGCACCAACCCAGACCTATATATAAGATGGTGGGCAGCGGAGAAATTATGGGATGGAATATCTATGTACTATATTTAGAATATACACTACACGATCAAACTCCATGACTGACCTGCTCATCGGACAAAATCCGACTACCTCTCAATGTCGGCAACTCTAGCGGAGTCAACATGCAACCATGGCCAGGGAGCAGTGGACTGTTCGATGGATTGTCCCATAGAATAACCTTCTCCTCGAGGACGCATGGAAGACCAACAAGCATGGCCTTTTCCCAAGCCTGTTTAAGAACCGTCTTAAAATAGGTTGTGCAGGAAGAACCGAGTCTTGCGGTGGTGAGGACGTTGGAGCGGCTTGCGATTTCTCCCAGAGGATCATCATCCAAGGTCTCCCAGCCCCGACGAGGAGGAGAACCGCCTGGCGAATCCATGGGAGCAGCGACGAACTGCCTTGGTCTCTTCGGGGGGAGGGGAACTGGCGAGGACGAGATAAGGAAGTTATGCGGGCACGCATAGTGGTAGTGCCTAGTGCCCCGTGATGGTGAGGCTATTATTTACTACGTACTCGTATTGTAGCAGTAGTAGTACTACTTTCTCAACTAGTAGTGCGATGTACTGTACTTCTATAGTGCACCAGTTTTGAACTCTTGAATCTCAAGGCCAAGGAGCTAGAGTTCCAAGTGGAGGGTACTACTGTTCTCTAGAACCATCATTGTACTATCAATGCAGGGAAAGTACACCTGCATAGTGCGTACTCTCTATGCTCTATCAACCGTGTAGCTGGCCTACTCAGCCGCCCCTCTCATGCACACACTAGCAGCCTGTTTATCAGCGATGGTTACTGTGGGGGCAGAACAATTGAGTTCTTTGATACAGCGAAACTAGGCTTTTCGCTTCCATTTGTGGAGGTGTAATGGATCTCATCGAACTTTGTTAGTTCCTTCTTTATGAATGAGATGAGGCAAAGCTTTTGCCTCCATTCCAAAACAAAAAAAATCACGTCAAGAGGAATTTCTTTCATAGAGCCGATAATGGAGCGAAGTCCATGCGTGCAACGCCACAAGCTACAGAGTAGTAGAGTAGCACTTTACGTACAGAGCCATATTGCATAGTTCCCAATGCCGCACCAGGCTTTTCTGGCTCCTCGGGCTTAATTGGGAGGCGCTAGTTTAAATATGGTAGTTGATGAGGAAGCTGCAAGCGAGGTGCGGCTAGGGCGAGCACGCAGGCGAGAAACTTTGCATGGTGTGAATTAATATATAGTAGTACTACTCTAGTACGCGAGCCACGAGATGATGGGAGGGAAAACCCGTTCACGTGGCTGGGTTATCCAGTGCACCTAGATTGTGGTGCGACACGTCCATTCCACTTCAAAAGTCAAACTACCAGTGTACAATATTGGATCGCAGCAAGGTTACTATTTAAAAAAAGGCCATCGTCCGTTCGGCTGGTATCGAACCCACAAAACGAGCTATACACTCCCGCGACCACAAGTTGTACTCATTGGAGTACAACGCAACCTAGAATTGCCTTTTGTCGCTAGTACATTATTCCTTACAAGAAACCACTAGTAATACCAAGAAACTACTACCACTTACCAACCAGCCCTACCAAGAAATGCCTACTCTACAAAGTGTTGTTATAGGCACGTTTCAACCCATGTCGCCCCTTAAGTCAATGCCTTCTATTCGACCGGCAAGTTAGGCGTTATGACTTGTGGGACCTACATGTCAATCTGGACAAAAATACCAGAGTGACCTCCTACCTCCGGCCCGTCCACCTAGTCATCCTCGGCCATGGAACGCAGCTACCGCCGCCGGCAGAAGGCGAGGTCAAAAACGCCGGCGGCGCGGAGCCCATCTTGCGGCAGCCCGGATGCCAGCTCCGTCCGGCGCTCGCGGCCGCTAGCTAGCCAAGATAGCAAACACCCTGCTGGATGCATCCAGCTGCTTGTCTGCAAGGTTTGCTAGCTAGGTTGGCACGGCGGTGCGGTGGCTTGCTCGCCCGCGCCGCGGTAAGGCCAGCCATCTGGTTCGAGCGAAGGCCAGCGCGGCAGCTTGCTCGCGTGTGAGCCACGCTTGGGCTAGCCAGCCAACCCGTGCGGAGGCCAGCGTGGCGTCCGGCCCATCCGGCGGAGCGGCGGCCAGCTCGCTCATCACCGGCGCCACCGACGAACACGCATAAGAACTGTTTGAAGTAATGTCCAGGAAAAATAATGATTGGAGGAGGAAGAACATGATAGAAGGTCAGATGTGGGTCCCTCGTGTCAACGGTCAAACAAAATGTGTTGGTTTAAGCTGCCTCGTTAGCACGGACGTGTGCGCCAACCCTGTCATAAACGGGTTTAAACGAGCCTAATCGGCACTAGGTAGTAGTTTTTTGGCGCGGATTAAGAAATTTTGGGTATGTTTTTGCTATTTTTTGTACAATAGTTTCTTCCTAGGGCTGGTTGAAAGTGGTAGTTTTTTGTTAAATACTCTACATACTGTAAGTAGGAGTGAAAGTTATGCTTTGGAAGCCAATAAGCATGGCTAGTTACATAGTGCCTATGTGTACGTAATTGAAACTAAATATCAACCATGAGTGACTAATATCTTGATGGAAAACTCGAAACTATGGAAATACTAGCATTTTTTTGCATGGTTGGAAATACTAGCAATGTTCACGTGCCTTGCAACGGATCATAATTAGAATAATACTTATTCACAAACTTGATAGAAAACACTCTAATTTTGATATACATATATCACTAGAAATATATTATGTTTCAATTAGAATATATTCCTTGGGCTGTTTTAGTGAGGTGAGGGAGGGATGTGGTTGGTTTTCAGATACTAATTAAGGGTTTTTCTTCAAATTGGTAGATAAGTGGGTTGTTGTTGAGAAAAGCCAACAACTTACCTCATAGTCGTTAGATGTAGATCTAATGGTCAGAAATGACGGATGGCAGACACACCATCATCACCAACTAAGTCTTCTCCAGGAGTACTAGCAAGATGCCCGTGCATTGCATGGAACATCAAGATGCATTTTTTTATAAGACACCTGTTGTGATTGACCCATGCGGGAGTAATCCCATGTGTAAAAACTAATGATATCTCGAGAAAGAGGAGAGATAAGGTGAGGAGGAGTGGGGCGTGGTGGTGATTGGTAGTCGGACTAAGCGGAGGCATGGGGATGGATGATGCCGGCAGCGACCACCATGCCAGTTTGTTCCAGAGGCTTCCTTTTTTAATTGCTCAACAATGAGGTTGTGGGAGATAAGGATGAACGAGGGAAGGCCTTGTCTGCAAATGTGGAGAGAGGTGCGGGTATTTTTTAGTTTAATTTCTATCCGTCAGATATATATCGGACGGTCTATATTGCAAGATGGCAGGCATACCATCATCACCAACTCGGTTTTTTTATAAAAGAAGAGATATAAGTATGGAGATACAAATGTATTATCGATACTTGTTTCCATAAACTTGGATCTACATTCTATTCAACGGCTGAGCATGTGGGGCCTTAGCACGATGACTTCTCGACTGTGTAAAACAAAGGTTTTCCCATCGCCGATAAGGAGGGCGTGACGGCGGCGCGCTTTCGGCTTGCTCTAGTCCAAGTAGTCATCTAGATGGTCTACGCACGTGTAGATTTATTCTTTTTCACGTCTCGTGTTCGCCGTACTGCGACGACTGTTGATGAATAGATGGTAAGTTATTCACGGGAAAACCTTTGTTGAGCGTGTGTGCTAGAGAGAGACAACGTGCGTGTGTGATATGTGTAGAGACTGAGGCAATGATAAGAGATTCTTTGTGTCTCTGTGTGTGGAGGATAGAGAGAGACATGTGCATGTGGCTTTGTGTTGTGTAATGTGGAGACACATAGACATAATCAGAGAGTGAGTGTGTGAGATGCACATGCGGACATGGGGAGAGATGTGTGAGTTAGAGAGATGGAGAATTTTGGTGTGCATGTGAGCTAGAGAGAGGGAGGATATATACATACCTAGAGCTGGAGAGAATATGCAAGGGTGTGTGTCTTAAAAGAAGGATCCAGATAGATGGGTGTTTGTGCGTGTCTGTGTGTGTTTGTGCACGCGTGTGTGTGTGAGAGGGAGTGTGTGTATGTGGAGAAGAGAGACCACTAATGATGTAAACCTAGTAGGGAAGGGGGAATGGTGTGACATGTGTGTCAAATAGAGACAAAGGCATGTGTAGTAGCGGGATAGCATGGGTGCGGGCGGGGAGCAAACTAGTTGGAAGAGACATCGAGTGTGTGTGGGAGAGGGGTGTGAGAGCGAGAAAGAGAGCTAGCGAGGGAGAGAGAGAGAGGAGAGAGGGGGGAGAGAGAGAGGGGTCGTTTGTGTGCGGAAGTGGCATATAGATAGCGAGACAAGGTTGATGTTGTACGAAAGTGGCCTATGTACGGAGACGCAAGGGAAGCGAGTCATCGTGTGTGTGATAGAGACTTCATGAGAGATCTAGAATAGATTGTGTAGAGAACAATGCGCGAGATTTAGAATGATGATACGCTAGGGAGCTATGGAAAGAGTCACAACATATATGTATATAGGGAAGGAGCTGGGGCGGGTCCGCATGTGGGAGAGATAGAAAGAGGAGAGTGGTGCACAAGGAGACAAAGGGTGCTTGTTTGCAGTGGGGGTGGTGAGTCAGGTGAGTGTGGGAGAACCACATAATTAGGGAGATAGATGTTTGGGGGTGATGTTTTGTGTGTATGGGAAACATACACTCTATACAGTGCGTGTGCTTGGGAAAGAGAGATCCGGGAGACCTAGAGAGTGGGGGAAGAGATGTGTGCATGCCCGAGAGACAAAGTGATAGAGACCTATATTGGGGTATGGACTTTAGAAGAGAGGGGGTGTTAATGTGCTCCTGTGTTCGTGTCCAGGCGAGAGAACGACTTGTGGGGGGGACGGGGTAGGTGGCTTCAGATAAAGAGTGAGGTGTCTATATTTGAGAGACTTTAGCGTAATTGAGATATATATGGTCAATAGTGTGTGCACTCATGGTTGATCAATTTGTTTCATAGTTTGGACTATGAGATAACGATACTTTTGAACATGCGTGATATACTTTGAAGTACCAGAATTACAAACCTAATATTGGAATTTTGGAATTCGACTCCATCATTAGCTTTTGTAATTCATTTAAATGGAGGTACATTTTTTAAGCCGGGATTTCGTGATTTCAAATTCATATATCAAACCTAACGATATACACATACGGGCTTGTTCAAACTTTCTAATCATCCACTTTATTCATACACATACACATTTTTGTTTTTGTCATCATATTTAGGATAAACATATTTGGAATTTCATTTGAATTGGACCATATGCTGGTATTTGCTTCCACTAGCTCAATGATCCATATTTGAATTGAATGGACAATCTAAGTTTCGAGTTGGAGACATTGATTTTTGAAACTTGCACTTTTTTTGCGTGCAAAACAAATAAATTCTCGGCCAAGATATCATAGTTGGCCGTACAAGAGCAGAACACTTAATTTCAGGCACCAAAAGCTTTCAAACTTCCCGCTCACATCGAGATATCTCGCGCCCGAAAGTTTAGCCCTGCGATGTTTCTGTTTTACCCCTGCCACATGAACGGAAACGGGCTGATTTGGTAACTCCATTGTTTTCCCCTCTTTGCCCCCAACATTCTTCCCGAGAGCCCCTCCCCTTCCCCTCCCCACCCCCAACCATGCCAAGCCGCCGAATCTAGTCCTCCACCGCAGCGGTGGACCTCACACCCCACCGGATCTACCTTCCGCACCATGGAACCCCCAACTGCCAACTCACCACTTCACCGGAGCCGCTGCAGTGACTGGCTTGTCCACCGCTCCAGATCTCCTAGACCGCCATCATGGTCCACCCCACTGGATCTGCTTCACTGGCGCCCTCATCCACCATAGTGTAGGCCCTTCACCGACTCCCTCGTCCGCCCCATCGCTGGCCCTTCATACAAGCCCTCGTCCGCCGCAACAAATCCGCCTCACCGAAAGCACTGTACACCGCGCCGGATGTGCTTCGCCGACGCCTTCGTCCACTGTACCGGACCCGCTCCACGAACGCCATATTCAACTCCGCCGGCCCTGCTTTACTGACGCCGCAGCCTCATCAGGTTATTTCGATTTGTACTCCTTCGGTTTTTCTCTTCTTTATCATGGAACTGTTCACTTACCACAGGTGAGCTTTGTTGTATGTCGACAGGCGCCGCAACCGAAGCACCGGAGCCGCTTCAGCAATGGTGATAGCTGGTCCAAACTCAACCGCAACACGAGCACCATCAACGATCCTTAGCTATCAAGTATGACAACGATACCCATACGCAGCCGAGAATCAGGTACTATTATCCAACGGCCGGCGCCTATGTTAACTTTCTTAGCATAAGCACCACACCTTTGAATTTCTTCAGGGCATCATTCAATTTTTCATGAGACACGTTATTCTGCTTGCACCTGTAGGGCCATACTTCTGGCAGTGAACATGTTACATGTGCTAAATTACAAACTAGTGCACATATAGTTACAATGCTTTTGTTTTGCCCTAGGAATTACTGTACTTCCTAGATATCATTGCCTACTATTTTACTTCTTGCATGCTATATTTATGATAATGGTGTTGTTCTGATGCCACATGTTGGTTCCATCAGACTGCTTCATGTTCTGTATGGTTAATTACACATCAGCAAACTAGCATGTGGTTCCGCTGCTTTTTCTTCGTTTTACCCTACATTTTCTGATACTAGCTATTACATCACTGCTCCGAGCCTCTGTTCATTACTTTTTTGTGCGTTCTTGATCTTCCCAAGTTGCATGACTAATTTTATGATTCTATTAATTATGGAGCTGCCAACCCCATCAAGCAAAATATTTGTTCTTTTGGGGCTGGCACCCCGAACAAGCATAAAAATAGAGTGAAGCACATATATTGTCGTGTAAGCACACACCCTTCTTTCATTAGTTTAGATGAACCATTGATGATCAATTCGAACCAGTGCATGCGATTAAAATTAATTTTACCTAAATAGAGGGTGCAGAATAAACTACAACAACTAGATTTGCAACCACGGGATGCTGACGATATCTTCAAAGAACATTGCAACAGCAGCGAGGCTTCACAGCAACATATGGTAAGCCAGTGTGTTTTAGTACATGTGAAATGTAATGCGTGTGGGCTGCTTTCTTCGCTTGTGCCCTCAACCTGTAATCCTACAGAATTACAAATAGTTCAGTTGTCTGCTTTGTTGTATTGCTTGATTCGAATGCTTGTTTGTTACTTATTAGGCTATACCTGAGTTGGCCAATATGTCAGCAGTGCCTGCTGTACTATCGTAAAGAAATGCATGCCTAGTTCATTTGACTCGTTAACTTTTCCTATGAACTTCATCACAAGACTATCTTCATAGTTTATATGAGGCCACACTGTTAAGTGCTTTCTCAGATTATTTCAACTGCTTAGATGCCTTGGCAACTTAAATATAGCAGTGGTACACTCCCTTTCAACTAGGGATGTCAACTGTGTCTCATTTAATCCCGATTAAAGTCAACTAGTGGTATGATAGTTCAAAAGAGTTTTTGTTTTTTGAGGATGTCGGCATTCTGGGAACCAGGGTACCCAGACTTGCCTGCCTGCATCCCATGGCGTGGCTCCATCAACGGCCTGGTACGGCCCATCATCAGCATCGACCAAGCAAGACCCTCACGAGGGGCCAAGCCTCGCGAGGCGGACGACGCCAAGACCTCCAAAGGGAGCGGCCTCCCAAGGCAGGCTCCTGAGGAGCGGAGATTTCTATGCGGGCGCTCACCTCATGAGCTTAAGGTGACGCAAGCTGTGACGACCATGGCCAGGCGGGCGCCAGCGGGCGCAGTACAACAGTTTTCCTCTTTGATGCTAAGGGGGCAAGTGCAGGCGCAGAGTCCCGAGGAATCAGCCAAAGGTTTCCATTCCCATGCTACAAGACCAGGACCGCCAGGACGGCAGGATGGAGGTCATTGCCGAGCCCACCACGACGTCACGACCAGAAGCTTTGCAGGCGAAGACCACCTTTCATCAGGATAAGATGTTCTATTTGTCGCCCTTCAAATTTGGCCATTGTGGGATCCCTTCCCGCCTCTATTTTGGGGGAAGAGGACCAAGGCCACTATAAAGATAGCCCAGCCACCACCATGGAGGGGGATCGAGCCATCCAAACCCTCACCAGCATACACCAACACAAGAACAGACCTCCTGAGGTAGTTCTTCCCATGTACTAGTTCATCCTCAGCCCGTCGCGAGGCTAATCCACCACAAAGCAGGAGTAGGGTATTACACCGCAAGGTGGCCCGAACCTGGGTAAACTGTAGTGTCCCTTTTCTTTCCAGTTCATCGAGCTAGGCCGTGAGATCGATGAGTTGGCAGACTGGGTAGATCGAGTTCTTCGCACGCACCCCAGAGTTCGAATCTTTCTTGGGTCTGCGGAGCCCCGAATCTGACATTTGGCGCGCCAGGTAGGGGTGCGTCGGAGCCGCTCTTCTGTCAGTCAATTCGCCACCGTTCCACCGCTCTCATGGCTAACGCTCATCGAGTTCAAGCTGAGCACCGGGCTGCCCTCGCCGCCCGCGTCACCCAGACAGCGCCTGCAGGCGACGGCGCCCCCCGCCGTTCCCCATCGCCTGAGGCAAATGCCGCCACCGACCCCGCGGCCCACGAGCAGCAGGCTTCGTCGCTGCAGCCCTCTGTGCGGTGTGACGGACGCACCGCCACCCCATCGCTGACTCCGGCAGCTACTTCATCCTCCCATGCCCATCGCGGGCTGCCGAACGCGCAGGCTGCGTTGCTCATGGCACGCGAGCTCCTGCGCTATCGCCCGACCGACAACCTCTACAAGGACTGGCTGGACCGCATCGCCGAGCTTGTCAGCGCCGCTGGAGAAACCCCTGCACCGTCTCGCTCGCTACCTCCCTCACCGCCTCTTGCGGGCGACGTGGCCCACGGTGCGCCTCCTCCACCTCCCAGGCAAGATGCCGCCCTCGAGCCAAGGCGTGAGGCTCCTCGGCGCGACCCGCTGCGCAGGGCGCCGGCGCGCGACGAAGAAAGCTATCAAGTGGTGCAACGGCCCCAAGGAGAGGCGCGCACGCTCCCAGCGCTACCATGTCAAGATCGCGTGCTGCCCAAGGCGGTGGTGCGCGAGCGCCAAGACCAGGCTCCCCCTCTACGGCGGGCTCCCGTGAGCGCGGTGGGCTATCGTGCATTCACCCCGGAGCTGCGCCGTGTCGTCTGTCTGGGAAGTTCAAGCCAGACCTGCCTCCACGCTATGACGGCACCCCCGACCCTGCCGAGTTCCTCCAGCTCTACGAGCTGAGCATCGAGGCGGCCAATGGTGATGAGAAGGTCATGGCGAACTGGTTTCCCATGGCCCTCAAGGATGGCACGCGCTCATGGCTCCTGAACCTCCCCGCGGGATCAATCTCCTCATGGGATGAAATGCGAGAGCGTTTCATCGCCAACTTCCAGGGCACTCACGACCGCGCCCCGGCTGTGGGTGACCTGCGGCGCATCAAGCAGTAGCCAAGGGAGACCTTGCACAAATACATCCGGCGCTGCACCAACGTTCACCTCAAGATCCCCAAGGTGTCGGACGAGGCCATCATTTCGGCGTTCACTGATGGCGTCCGAGATGTCAAGATGAAGGAGGAGCTCGCCATACATGAGGACCTGTGCTCGGCTCTAGAGATGTTCAACATGGCAACCAGATTCGCGAGGGCTGAGGAAGGTCACCTCTCCCTCCTTGAGCTCCCAGAGGATGATCCAGAGGACAAGAAGGCCAAGGCCAAGGAAGTGGAGCGCAAAGGCCCGGCCGTGCTTGCGGCCGAACGAGAGATGAA
This sequence comes from Thinopyrum elongatum, assembly GCA_011799875.1. Classification (NCBI taxonomy): domain Eukaryota; kingdom Viridiplantae; phylum Streptophyta; class Magnoliopsida; order Poales; family Poaceae; genus Thinopyrum; species Thinopyrum elongatum. The sequence goes on from CM022298.1 coordinate 129,511,803, forward strand.
GCATGGCTGTAACCACCCCGAGTCTTCTAAGGGCAGCTGCCCGTTCTGCGTCTTCCACAACATGCACAGCCACAACGCCAACGACTGCCAAGAGCTCAGGGCCATCCTGGACGGGCACCTTGGATGCCGCCTTGAGCGCAATGACCACGGCTACGGCCGTGGAGGAGGCCGAGGTGGGGGACGCTGGGACAACCGCGACCCCCGCTAGGACTGGCACAACCAGCCTCGTGAGGATCACTGGCAGGGCCAGCCACGCAAGGGTCCCTGGAGGGATCAGCCTCGTGAGGACCGTCCTCAGGGCAATGCAGGTCTTCCTCCGCTGCCACCACCGCCAAGGAGGAACGACGACCACCACCAAGATGATGGGGCCAGGGGCTTCCAAGAACCTCGTGCCATTGCTTGCATCCTAGGCGGTGCTCAGGCCCCTGCTTCCCATCGCATCTTCAAGCAGTTCGCTCGCGAGGTTAATGCGGCCCTCCCCAAGCTCGAGGCGTCGCGTCCGCTCAGGTGGTCGAAGTACGCTATCACCTTCGACTCTACAGACCAGCTCAAGTGCGCGGCCACTGCCGGCGCGCTCCTGATGCTCTGCTCACCCACCATCAGCAACGTCCTTGTCACCAAGATGCTCATCGATGGCGGTGTGGGGCTCAATGTCCTCTCCGTCAAGGCGTTCCACACGCTCTAGGTGCCGTATGACCAGCTTAAGCCTACCAAGCCTTCCTCGGGGGTGACCGATGGCTCCACCATCTCCATCAGGCAGATCCGCCTCCTTGTCACCTTCAGCAAGCGCGACAACTGCCACACTAAGCTCATCGACTTCGACGTCGCCCACATTCGCCTCCCGTACAACGTCATCCTCGGAGATCCAACCTTGGCCAACTTCATGGCCGTGACCCACCACGGTTACAATGTCCTCAAGATGCCAAGAAGCGGCGGCACCATCATGGTCGCCTGCGACGAGAAGGATGCGGTGTGCTCCCTCGAGTGCGCCTACTAGGCTGCAGCGGTCGAGAACCTAGATGATGAAGGCGCCGCCTACCCCCCTGAGGTCACCCCCAAGAAGAAGAAGCAGCTGCTCCGCCGAGGATCTAAGAAGGATGGGGCGTCCGATGATTGCGCCTCAGGCCTCGTGCCCACAGATGGGGCACCTTCCCCTCTTGCATAGGAAGGCGTGCCCGGCGCCCCTCTCAGGTTGGGCTCGGGGGCTCTCCTCTGGAGGGCCTCAGACTTGGCCAGCGTCACGAGGGAGGCGTTCGGGCACCATCTGGAGGCGTGCTTCGTCGCGCGCTTCTGCGAGAAGAGCGCAGGGTGCGAGGCGCCAGGCGCTCAGGAGTTCATCACCAAGGCGATCGAGGAGCTTCAGGAGGCAAGGGCCATGCGAGGCGAGCGTCGCCCCGCTCCACCCGGCGCAGCTCCCTCACCGGACGAGGGCAGCGAGCTGCGCGTCTGTGTCAACGTCCTGGGGCTCAATAGAGCCGTGTCTCAGGAGCTCTTCTGGCCATCCCGCGTCGGCCGGTGTGAGGGCCCTCCTCACAGCTATGTTCGCATGCCTTTCGGCTTGCCGAACACGGCGGCGGCACACCAGCGTTGCATACGGGTCATCCTGGAGGCTCACGAGGTCAGGCGCAAGGCGGTCCAAATGGAAGAGGTGACGGACCCTCGCGAGCCCCTCGGGCCTCCGGAGCCTCACGAGGTTCAGGAGCCGGACGCCTCGTGAGGAGTGACTTCTGCAGCTCGCATCTTCGGCTACTCCAACACTTCTTCAACAATGGTGCCAGGTGAATTTTTGGTTTGTTCAATTAAGGGCGCCCCTCGGGCTGTGTTATCCCCAGGCTGCTAGGGCCAGGCCCGTGGCTGCACCATTTTATTTCATGTACCCCGAACCAGTATGCTTACCTGCGCTATCATGGTTATTAACGTTACCTTTGCTGCCTCGTTATCCATGGAACCACCCCTCACGGCCTCCGCGCATTGCCAACCCACCTCTTGCTCATCCCGCAACTGGTGCTGGCACGACGCCTCTGCTTGGGTCTCTCCCTGCAGCGCTGATAAACCTGAGAGATCGAGCTCTGGCTCACGGCCCGCCCCGCGCACGTCACCTCACCAGGTCCTCAGTGCCTTCGCCTTCTGGCGGAAGGATCAACGGCAGGACAGCAAGTGCGGCTATGTGCTATGTTCTCTTTCTTCGACTAACTCGCAGGGACCTCCGGAGTCGGGACTACGAGCGGCCCTACTACCCACTCCCTTTCCACGCAATTTGCTTGCATGTTAAAGGGGGGGGCCCCTGAGCATCGCTCCTCAGGGACTCCTACTGGCTCTCGAGCCCTCAGCCCCTGGCCTTGACCACAGCACCGTGACCTGGCATACCAGTGGCGGCTGAGCCTTGCTCGAGGGCCGGGACCCGAGGACGTAGAGCATCCAGATGAGCGAGGGAGAGGGGATCGGCGTGAGCCCTGCCAGGAGGCACCACAACCCCCAGGACACAGTCAGGCGTCGCGCAAAGGAATCGCCGCAGGATTGCCAAGATAAGTCACCCTGTACACGCCGGTGTAAACCTCACGATTCAGTATTTTGACTCTCGTGATCTCGCTCGGGCAAGGACGTTTCCCTTTCGGCCTTCAGGGAGCCGCTTGCGCGCTAAAGGGGACCCCCTGAGCATCGCGCCTCAGGGGCTCTTACCGGACCTCGGGCCGCTCACCTCCTGGCCTTGACCACGGCATCACGACCTGGCATACCAGCGACGGCTGAAGCCTGCCTGGGGACTGGGACCTGTCGGCGTAGAGCACTAAGCTACCGTGAGAACGAAAAGGAGCACCGTGCCAAGGCGAGATATGCGATCACAACACTGAGCCAGGAATAATAGCATTAAGGCAAAAGCAAAAGAAAGGGACCCTGATGAACCCCGGTCTCTGCGACATGCCCGACGGCGCCGAGACGATGCCGCTGCTGTGCTCCGGGTGCGGTGGCTTGGCGGCTCGTAGCTGTCGTCATCGCTGGATTCTGGAGAGTCGCCGCTGCTGTCACAGGAGCTGCTGGCAAGGCCAAGGGCAAGTTCAATGCCCGTGGCCGCGTCGCCTTGACCGCCTCCCCCGGGGCAGCATTCCAGGTGCCGACCGTCCTCGCAAAAAACCTTGAAGAGGAGCATCAAAGCTCTGTCGTATTCGAAATGGATGGTGAGGGCTCCCTCTAGGCGGCAGGCGCGGGCGATCTCGCCCCATCCTCGAGTCATGAAGACATCACCGAAGTGTACGACCTCGACCTCCGCTTCAGTGGCTTGGCTGCAGCACCCGACGTGTTGCAGCCATAGCTCGACGGCCCCCCTCGGCGGTATCTCCTCTGCAAAGAACCGCGGGAGCCGGATCCACGTGCGCGGCAGCATCGCTGCCCACACCACGAACTCACGCGCCGAGTCTTCAGCATGAGTTCACGAGCCGGGTGGCCATGCAGCCACTGCCTATCCTCCTCTGCGATCTTGACCCTCGCGGCACTGAGCGCTGCCCCTGTGAACGGGGCTTCGCGCGCGGGCATACATAGGGATTGGGAAGCCTTGCGGAGGCCGCTCGTGCCAAGGTCGTGTCACCTCGGGCCCCTCGGCAATGTCGCAGGAGCAGCCGAGCCTCTTCCTCGGCGGGAGTGGCCCGAGTTCCACCCGAGGAGCCTTACCTTTCTCCGCTGCGGAAAACCTCCTCACCGGCACCATGGGTGCTTCGACGAGACGACAAGACAGGAAGGAAGGAGCAAGCAACAGGAAGACGGAGATGAGCAAGGTGCTCCGCCCCCCATTTATAGCCAGAGGGAGGCCAACCGCTGGCCTCCACGGTCCCCGGTAATGATGATCTTTTTGCATGCAGCAGGCTGTTGTCAAGTCGAACGGTTGCCGAGGCTGCGTGGGGACGTGGAGACGCCCACGTCCCATCAAGCGCCATGCATCGGCTTGGTCCACAGGCGATTGGGGCCCGTGGCACTTCGCCCTTGCCCTTTGTCTTCACCTCGAAGCCAAGTCCGAGCGCGCCTTGGGCCCGGGGGCTATTGTCGGTGTTCTGGGAACCAGGGTACCCAGACTTGCCTGCCTGTGGCCCACGGCGTGGCTCCATCAACGGCCTGGTATGGCCCATCTTTAGCATCGACCAAGCAAGACCCTTGCGAGGGTCCAAGCCTCACGAGGCTGACGACGCCAAGACCTCCAGAGGGAGCGGCCTCCCAAGGCAAGCTCCTAAGGAGTGGAGATTTCTATGCAGGCGCTCACCTCATGAGCTTAAGGTGACGCAAGCCGTGACGACCAAGGCCAAGCGGGCGCCAGCGGGCACAGTACAACAGGTTTCCTCTTTGATGCTAAGGGGCAAGCGCAGGCGCAGAGTCCCGAGGAATCAGCCAAAGGTTTCCATTCCCGTGCTACAAGACCAGGACCGCCAGGACGGCAGGACGGAGGTCATCGCCGAGCCCATCAGAACGTCACGACTAGAAGCTTTGCAGGCGAAGACCACCTTTCGTCAGGATAAGATGTATTATTTGTCTCCTTCAAACTTGGCCGTTATGGGATCCCTTCCGCCTCTATTTTGGGGGAAGAGGACCAAGGCCACTCTAAAGATAGCCTAGCCACCACCATGGAGGGGGATCGAGCCATCCGAACCCTCACCAGCATACACCAACACAAGAACAGACCTCCTGAGGTAGTTCTTCCCTTGTACTAGTTCATCCTCAGCCCGTCGCGAGGCTAATCCACCACAAAGCAGGAGTAGGGTATTACACTGCAGGGTGGCCCAAACCTGGGTAAACTGCCGTGTCCCTTTTCCTTCTAGTTCATCGAGCTAGGCCGTGAGATCGACGGGTTGGCAGACTAGGGAGATCGAGTTCTTCGCACGCACCCCAGAGTTTGAATCTTTCTTGGGTCTGCGGAGCCCCGAATCTGACAGAGGAAAATGAACTAGCGAGCTAGCAAAAACTAACTAGATGGGATTGGCGGATGCCGTTTATTTGCCACTTACATCCCTAGTTTCATCTTACCATTTTAATTTCTTTTCGGCTGATGCTGCTTCGAACCATTTCAATATAGCTTGCCATGCTCGGCAATAATTTGTATGTCGTTTACCATGTAAGCTTACTACCTGGATCATGCGATAACTATCTCTTACTTATGTCCAGCAGAAACCTTTAAGGATGCCGTTCACACTAGGACACAATGTACAACCCCAGAATCTATTTGTGGAAGCAGTGCGCCATCCATGTTACCAGATTGTAGCAGTTCAGAGGCAACACCGCCGGAGAGCAGTCTGAGCACAGATATTATAGTTCTTGAGGCTCTACTAGAGGTATAAAGAGATGGTGTGGCTGCCAAGAATGAGGTAATCTTGATCTTGAGGCTAGAAATTATGCAATTAGCTACACGCATTATGCAAGCAACCCAAGAATTGGAGGAAGTAAGAATGTTGCATTTGAAGACGGAGGAGGTCTTGCTGCTTCTGCTATCTGAAGCCCAGGGTAATCCCAGTTCTTCTTTAGATACCAGTTGAAATTGTCATTAGATTAGTATACTTGCATGTTGTGTCATGTCTCTGAATGGATTATGTTGTAAGACCCCCTATGTTGTCCATGTGTTGTAATGATCTAAATTTTTTAGGCGAGGTAATCCTCAGTACTTGTATGATTGACATAAGGTGAACTGTTTTTCGTGTGAGCATATTGTATTGGATGAAATAACTGTTTGACTCAAAGTGTATCCAACCTACTGAATTCGAAGATCACGGCATTTCTAAATCATATTCATATATAAAGGTGGAATAAATCTTTGTCATGGTTTTGTAGAAATAAATAACAAAATGTAGAATGATGTATGGATATTCGTAATCGAATACAAATTGGATTTGAATTTAGTTGCCAGGGCCCAGGGTAAACGTGAATGCTAATTCTCCCAAATTTTGAATGAAGCGGCAAAACACCCACTATCATTTGTCGGCTACCCGAAGCAAGTGTTTGCGAGATGGAAATTACTGTCTACCCCTGACACTTCACATCCTAATCGACCCGATTTCCACTACTGTCGATAGGGGTAGACTTGTAACTTCAATCAGACATAGCACGACCGCCTCTGAGCCCATTCAGACACGGTGGGCGCCAAACGTGGGCGGCAAAACACATTTGATTCAAGCTCGTACGAAAGACCTGTGTCTCTCCCTCCATTTCCCGATTCATACACGGTGGGCGGCAAAACAAACTGTCCTCGTCTGAAATCGATGTAGGCAAATATTTTAAATAGGGGCAGATGTGTAACTTCCCTCAGACGTGACACAACCGCCCTACCTTTCAGCCCTGTTCATACACCGTGGGCGCCAACTGTGGGTGGCAAAACACCCTCTCCTCGCCCGAAATGGCTACCGGTAAATATTGGGGAGATGCGGGATTACCGTCCTATCCCCAACTGACGAGATGTCCGAAATTTTAAACGGGGGATAAGTTCGTAACTTTCCCACATTTCAGACAAGCGCATCCCAAAGTTTGAGATCCCCCCTCCCCCTCCATTTCCCCATTCATACACTGTCGGTGCCACAACAACATCTCCACTCCGGCCAGCCTCCTCCGTCCGCCACCCCATCCCCCACCTTGCCGAAGCCGCTACCCCTACCCCGTCGTCCACTGCAAGAGATGGATGTCTCTCATCCACGACGTCGGACCAGGATCCTTTCATCGCATCCTCTCGCTTCATCGGCGCCATCGTCAACCTTGTCGTTGCCGCTCCTATGACCGCCTCGTCCATGGCAACATGACTTATCCCCCGACCCGGCCGTCTGCCGTCTAAAGTCTTCTTCCGCGCCGCCGATAGACATCGCACCCGCAGCACCCTCAACGTATCAGCAGGGGCCTACACAGCGTCGCAAGAGAGGTGGTACTCTTTCATATTTGCTTAAGTTATTGATCTCACCCGAAAAATAGATTGTAACTTGTTTACTGTACTTTTCTTGTCCGTACCAAATCATAGTGGCTAGTTGAAAGCAAACATTGGTTGCGAAGTAGCCTTTGTCCGGTTTGCACCTTCAGATCCGCCATGGCACGGTCACTATACTCGTAAAGCTTATGGTTTTCCCCCTTTATATTCACTACCATCATCGTAGGTGCTTCGTGTCTTGCTAGCACTGCTCCTCAAGACCTCAACACATCAAGCGAAACAACGTGCCACTCATAATTCCAAAGCTTAATTGTTGAAATACGAATTTGATATGATGCTCATATTACTAAAACAGAGAATGTTTAATTGGTCAGCTAATGTTCCTACATTCGTTTCGAAAAGCATGTGCACCACATATAGAGAGACAACAGGGATTTGCATTTCTCTGTGCGCTCTGGTTCATCATGGGTGGGCAACACACATTGTATTATCTAACTAGCAAGATGCCTGTGCGTTGCACAGAACATCAATATGCATTTTTATGAGTAGTTTATCTTGTGGAAGAAAAGGATGAACGTGGGAAGGCCTTATTTGCAAATGTGGAAAGGGGTGTGGGTATCTTTTTGCAAAATTGCCATAGTTTCCTTCCTATCCGTCGGATATAAATCGGATGGCCTATATTGCAGGCTGGCAGGCACACCATCATCACCAACTCTGTTTTTTATAAGAGTATAGATAGAGATAAGAGTATAAGAGTAGAGAAAAAAGTAGTGAAATCTGCTTGCTCTTTGTTATCATGTTCCTCTTCTATTCTTCTTAATAAGTATATTACTTCCTCCGTTCCTAAACTGCCTTAGGTGCGTGTGTGTGTTGTGGCAGCGTGCGTTTGTACCGAGTGTTGTTCATCGTTGCTTTATTTATAAAGCGGGGCGAAAGCCTTTTTCAGTAAAACATAAGTCTTTTTAGATATTCTAATAAGAACTACAAACGGATGTAAATAGACATATTTTAGAGTGTACATTCACTCATTTTGCTCTGTATGTACTCCACATTTGAATCTCTAAGAGATTTATATTTAAGAACGGAGGGAGTAGTACAGTATGTTCCTTGTCAGGAAGTGGAGCAAGGACATTTGCAGTCTACAGGTCTATTGGGTCGGTTCAAATAGATGCTTTCAATGATTCTAGATGGTCAGCCATAATATCCGGGAAATGCTGGGAGCTATGTCGTCTTTGATAGTCTACACTGATAGTAACAGTATTGTGCATTCAGTTGAATAGAGCTGCCCCTTTTGGGGACGAAGCCTTTTCGAACCCTTTCTTGCCGTACCGGCAACACAAGCCCATATGGTCCAGCTAATTCCACTTTCCTGATTTTACTCTTGATGCTTAGGGTTTTCCCCTTTTATCTACCCTACTATGATCTGCGTAGGTGCTTTCTATCATACTAGCAGTACTCCACCCTTCAAGCTAAACAACACAGCACTCTTAATTCCAAAGCTTAGTTGTTAAAATATGATTGTGATATGATACTGATATTAGTTAACAGACACATTTAATTGGTTAGCTAAAGGTCCCACTTGAGTTTCCAAAAGCATGTCACGACATATAGAGAGACAGCAGAATTGCATTTCTTTGTCACTTGTTGACTGTACTTTCTTGTCCATACCAAATCTTAGTTGTTATTTCAAAGCAACCATCAGTTGCTAACTACCCTTTGCGCGGTTTACAGCTTCAGATCTGCCATCCCACTGCCACGGTCAACACTATACTCATCATGCTTACAGTTTCCCCATTTTATGATGACCACGATCAGCCTACGCGGTTCGTGTCATAATAGCACTGCTCCACCCATCGAGCTAAACAAGCTTAGTTGTACAAATTCGAATCTGATATTTTGCTGATATTAGTAAAAATGAGACATGTTTAATTGGTCAGCTAAATGTTCCTACTTTTGTTTCGAAATGCATGTGAGCCACATATGGAGAGACCAGAAGGAATAGTATTTCTCTGTGCGCTCTGGTTCATCATGGGTGGGCAACATACATTGTATAGAAAGACTTGTAATATCTTCAATCTGCTTGCTCTTCTGCTCTTCTTTAACATGATCCTCTTCCCTTCTTTAAGAAGTATGTTCCTTGTTGGGAAGAGTAGCAGAGACATTTGCGATCGACTGGTCAGGTCGAGTTGTTCTCCCTTACTATATTTTGAATCTGTCAGGTCAGGTCGACTGGTTCTTCTTTACTATATGTTGAAGTTGTCATCTGCGAAGTATCATCACTTCTAGAGATCTCATATTTTGAGTAGTAGGCCACATTATATTAATGTACACACCAAATTACAGCATGCATGGCATCTCTCAGAAGAATTGCAGAGATAGCACAAAGGGGTTTACAGGGAGGCAGTATTGGATTAGAATCACTTCTGCATTACAAAGATAATCTCACTTGTTTTTATGTTTTCATGCATGTCAGGTATTGAACATGATCAAAATGAATATGAGAATGGGCGCACGAGAGGAATATTGCGGAACAATCCACTGGCTAACAAACTTGGCATGGTGGAGGATGGCCTATCTTATTCACCCATCAAGGTGCTTGCTCTAACTTGGCAAGGTTGTATTGGTCGCACATATTTTGCATATGACCTCTTGCATTACTTCTACTTTGTTACACCACCATCTTCTTAGTTTAAGCATCATATATGAGTATATGCCATACCTATCCATTTTCTGTACCTATTCTATGTGTCATCATACTATGTTTTTCCAGTCAAATGTTGTTCTTTCGTAATAGATGTCCAAAAGGAAGAGGGTGAGTGCAGATCCTCAAGGAGTACAAACTAGGTATCTGGAAAAGGTAGTGATACCTGTTAAATCAGATAGATCAGCAGCCACAGAAAATATAGGCCCAACTATACCACACTTTACCCCTACTCCACTGGCCAAACCCCTATTAGAACTGCAGAGAGCCCAGTATCAGGTACTGTCTATGATATCAATTCAAAATTTGAACTCCTAAATTTCTGCATGTGCCTTACCTTCTCTCTTGTATGAAAACTAATTTCAGATGAATCTCCTTGCTCAAAGGGTCATAGGATCTCACAACAATACTGGGCACTGCATTGCTCTTGTCAGTACCTCATGCCCTTTGTCAGCATACTTACACTCATTCCTGTTTGATTATGTAGCATCACTGTAAATGTTTGCTTCTTTGTCCTCCCTTTGCTCAAAATTATAACATCTATATTTACTCTTAGATAAATGTAGAATTAACACAATGGTTATGAAGTTTTGGATTGCTCATGTAAGTACCTCTTGTCATGTACTCCCTCTGTATCGAATTAATTGTTGCTCAATTGGATGTATTTAGGACTTAATAGTAGTTTTACTGTACTCCCTCTGTATCGTATAGTAGTTTTCCATTTGAGTGACAAGTAGTAACAGACGGTGGTAGTATTACTGTACTTGCATTGCGAGATAGTTGATTGTCTAGCATTACTTTGCATCTCATCTGCCCTGCCCTCCACTTTCTCCAAATTATCAGATCTACATTTACTCTTACCAAAATGGTGAATAAAGCCAATGCCACTGCACACATTGATGTCTGCATTCCTCTTGTCAGTACCTTTTGCCTTGTAACATTGTACTTAATTAATTGCTATTTGATTATGTATCATCACTCTGCACCTGAGCTTCATTATCCTCTATTTCTTCCAATATTATTTGATCTATATTTACTCTTTACAAAATGTAGAATAATGGCAAAGCTTATAAAGAAGTTTCTTTGGGGAATTTATTGAATTATCCTTCCATCGACATGGAGAAGGGCTTTGTCCAGCCCGTGTTAACATGTAATGTAAGTTCATCCTTCTCAAGCCTTGAAACTTTGTTCTAGTATAGATTTGGATAGGCATCATTTCCTCCACTACTGTTTACTTTGGTGTTTACATCTAATTGGATGTTTGCAACAACTACCAGTTTTAAATTGTAGTTGTAAAAACATGTTCCTTATGCAGAATAGATCCATTTATTTGCTTATATAATTGTGAAACCTGTTTACGTGTCATCTTGTTTCTATTTCAGAGTCATATCTCTTATGCCAGGCAGAACTTTAGGGAAGATAGTGAGCCAAACCATCTTGAAGAGAGCGAGATGACCCCAAGGTCATGTCTTGATGAATATAGTGAGTTGAAGCTACTCACCAGCAGCTGTGAGACAACCTCTGTGCAGTTGCTGCCTCAATCAGTTCGACTTCTTCAGTCTCAACTTAAAGCGGAAAGGCTTGCTTCAGCTCAGCTCCGACTTGATATCAATGATGCAAAGAAGATCTCAGAGGACTGCCTTACGGGCTTTAGTGCTATACAGCTAGGGATAGAGCATCTATCGTTGACACAACTGAGGTCTCATCAGCTTCTTCGGCTGCTTGCGGTGCACGTCCAGGCCAGGCCTAATGCCTTCTGAAGTGCTCTTAGTTTTGTATATTCTTTTGTTGGCGCGTTTATATGCACTGGTGGCGACCTTTGATGCCCAGTGTATGTAATCTGTGATCATGTTGCACTTTATTATCACCGGTGGCAAACTTTGATGCCCAGTGGATGTAATATGCCATAATTTCTTTATTGTATAGTCTAGGTTTATTCTTGGTCGGTATGCTATAATTTAGGCCGGAAGCTTCAATGGATCTCAATGTTGTCGGTCTCCAGGCCGGCCCGTAACTCGCTATATATGGGCCAAAACGTGGGCCTATAATCATCTTGGGCCATTACCAGGTCTAAACGTATAGTAGTTTTCCGCCTTTAACAGGCCGAGTAAAGTTCTGGCCAGCTGGGCCAGAGAATACCATGGGCTTTTAACAGGCTAAAAACTAGATTGGGCTAGCGTTGAGCCAAAAAAATTGTGGCACCCCGGCTCCGAGAACTGGTTTACCAGTGTTTCCAACCCAGTGATCATGTCTTCTAGAAACACACAACAACTTGGAATGGAACATAGCTAAACTTTTATTGATAATAGTCGAGTACAAGCTTATATATTACATGATCATCGAGGCCAAAAGCACATCTAGTGCTATGACAGTATCTACATTATTTATCTGACATATCAGGGCCTTCGTATTACTGCGGGATACTACAGTGAAAGACTACTGCGTAGCGGAACATGATAGTAACTCCATCCACAGGGACACTGCTGAGGACACATCCTAGTCATCGCAACACGGACCTTCGAGACCTCCGTCTTAGTCTTCTCCTGCATCTGGCATGATACGCCAGGTGAGTACTTTGAATGTACTCGCAAGCACACGACAACCAAGTATGCAGCAAATAATAGCATGGCAATCAACATGTTAAGTCTTAAATGATTCACTTACTGTTATTAACTTACTCATATCCGGGTTGTTTCACAAACCTTGGAATACTCAATGCCAACGAGTACTTCTGCTCATAAGGCAAGTACTTCCATCATTACTATGGTTATTACGGTTGATCACCTAGAGAGGTCTGGACGGGCTGTCCAATACTGTGGACGCGGCTATTCGAATAGATTTTTCACTCTACAGAGGTTGCGCACTTTACCCACACCATGGAGCACCTGACCTCGTGATCCCATTCGGGTGGACCAGCGTTGCTCCAACGAAAACCGCCTGACTCGTGACTCTCCCATCGTACCACCGGCAGTCACACTCCCTCGGAGTCAAGCCTTGGGTGGCCCCGTGTCACCTCGTGACACCTGCCACCATCGTGGCCCAACTAAACTGTCCCAAACAGGGACGCCGTCACAAAACTCAACTGGGCTCACAGGGTTATTGCCGTCTGCTTGATCAGGGCAGCACGCACGCATAACCCTACCTGTTTGGAGGTACCGGTGAAAGAGCATGGAGCCAGACCAAGTCAAGGTTGTCCCATATCGGCAAATGTGGCTGCACGGGTAAGCCTGGACAGGTGACTCTTGATCAACCAACTAAGTTTCACTTAGCAATCATGGTCATTCATCATATCAATTTAAGTTGTCAACAATAGGCATTTAAATACTTCACTTGAATTATCTATTAAATGCAAGAAATGAATATGAATTATGCAATGCTATGAAATGCTTCATAATATGGATGTCCTCGCTTCCTTGATCACTTGGATTGTTCAAATACTCCTGGTCTTCAAATCCACAAGAATCTCCTTCTGAAAACATTTTTAAATGGCAAAGGAAAATGTCACATAAAGCCTTTTTATTCACCAACAATTCTGTGAGTATTGGAAAAATGCCAAACTAGGCTAGAAAATAAAGGAGTTTAATACCAACACAATGCAAAAAGAATTAGGTGATTTGGACCTTTTAATAAGAAGTTATTAGTGGTCAAATCTGCTGGTCAAAACTGTTTAAATAAATGAAATTGGAAAAACCAGAAAAACCAGTGGAGGGCCACGTCGAAGGCGTAAACCTCGTGGGGGTCTCCACTTGCCCCTTCGCGCACACAGCCGCGGTTGCTGACAGGTGGGGCTGGCTTGATTTAAACAGAAAGAGAGTGAGAAGCAGAGAGAGGGGTGGCTCACTGGCGCTGCTTGCCGGCGATAGCGACGGTGGTTGGGCGGGGAGACGACGCGGATTGAACGGGCACTCAACGACGGTCCTCCTCGTACCCGTAGCTCCTCCGGAGATGGCCGGACGGCACGGCCCCCTTCTTCTCCGGTGGACGGGCACTTCGGTGATCGACTGAGAGGCTCGATTCGGCAGCAAAACGACTAGGCGAGAGTTCTAGGAGGATCAGTGGAACTTGCTGAGTGCTATGGTGGTCTCAGGTGAGGCGGGGAAGGAGTGGTGGTGGCTGTTGGCTGAGAGAGGGCGGCGGAGGAACTCCGGCGGAGCACGAGGCCAGAGGGCCTCTCGGCCTTGGCTCTTGCTGTTGGGAGTCGATTTGAGAGAGAGGGAGAGGGGTGAAGAGCTCGGCGAGGCCAGGCATGGCTATTTATAGCCGGGAGGAGGGGTGCGGCGATCTCTCTGGACACGGCGGGAAGCGGGACATGTCGCCGGTGGAAGGACCCCTCTCTGGCTGGCTACTAGCAGCGAGAAGATGGGAGAGAGCAACGGCATTGAATGCGCGATGAGACGGCTCGGGGAGAAGAAGACGAGCGGCGCCGCAACTGTGGCCGCACGGGCGGCACAGTGCTCGCGAGCGTGGCGGCCGCCGAGAGCTTCTCCGGTGAGGATGAAGGGTCGGGAAGGGCTGCGTGGCAACTGGGGACGATGTCGGCATGCTCGAACACGGTATGGCTACGCGGGCGTCCCGCTCCGACGCGACCCGAGCCTGCAGCGTCCAGAGCATGGCGACTGACGTGCCATAGCCGTGCTCACCATGGTGCTTGCCACCAGGAGGCCACGCAAGCCTGGCAAAACCTGTCCAACATGTCGACCCTCGTTCACTCACTTCATCTGCACCCATGGTTTGGCTTGGTTCTGTCTGAGATGAAGGGTAAGATCAACAACAGTTTCTGACAGTGAACTAGAGAGGGATCTGGAGAGGTGGAGAGCTAGGGATTGTCTGGAGTGATCCTCGTTGGAAGGACTCCAAACTGGTCAAGTTTGAGGAGGTTTGGTTGAGGTTTGAATGTAGTTCATGTGTAACTTACAATTCTGATCTAGAAACTAAATGTTGAAGTACCTCTCACTTGGATGATCTCCTGAGGCTGAAACATGGTCGAGGGAAGTCATTTGTAGATGTCCTCATGCCACAAAAATTTCAGAGCATTTGGATAAACCTAGCATGCACTTCCTTCACAAGGGTTCAGACTGTCCAGGAACAAAAATGAATTGTTTTGCTGAATTTTTTGAACTAGGCCATGAAATATTTTTGGATATTGTGACAAGATATGATCCAAGGAATTTTAGAGAATTATTTGAGAATTTTCTGGCCATCCAAACTATAGGTTGCTTCACAACCCATAGTGATGACCTAAATTCCCAAATAAAGAAAATGAGTTATTGGAAAAGATTTAAATAGGGATTTGGGTCCTAGAGGTACTTGGCAGGGTTTTGGCAAGGTGATGAGGCTTTGGATTACTTGGAAAAGATTCAAAAGTTTCCAAGACCAAATGAAAAGTTTCAGAAACCATTCAAATTTCAAATAAAGCCAAGAAAGGTTTGAAAAGAAAAAGTTGCCAAAATCAGGGTGTCACAAAATTCACGGGCCAATACAGGCCGAAACTGCCTAAGGCCAATGTTTGGCCCAAATAGAATGAGCCGTTAACAGGCCAAAATATGTCTCGGGCCCTGTTTGGCCCAATAAAATTATGGGCTTTAAGCAGGCCGGTATCAACGCCGGCTGTAGGCCCAACAGTGTCACGGGCAATTAACAGATGGGCTGTAAGCAGGCCGGATTCAATGCGGGATGTAATTAGGCCCAACTGATACATGGGCCATTAACAAGTTAATAGGCCAGTTGGGCTGAAATTTATCCTCGAAGTCTACGGGCCGTTAAGAGGCCTAAAGTTACTTTGGACAAGAAATAGCCCAGTTTCTGCATGGGCTGTTAAATGGCCTAAAGTGAAACCGGGCCGATAACAGCCCAGATGCACCACGGGCCGCTAACAGGCCGAAACTATTATCGAGCTGAACTGGTAAACGGGCATTTAACAGGCTAAAATACAAACCCGGCTTAGAATGGGCCCAAAAGAACAGTGGCCTGTTAACAGGCCTAATCTGATATGGGCCGTAATTTAGCCCAAAACACGACAGGCTGTGAACGGGCCTGATCTGATGTGGGCCTCAATTTGACCCAAAACATGGCAGGCTGTTAACGGGCCAGCCCACTAGTGTCTAAAAAAATATGGTGGGCCTTTAGCTGGACCGGCCTTTTTACCTTTAATGGGCCACTGTTGGGATGTGCCACGTGTCGACATATCATAGGTGTCTTCCGTCCATTGTAGGGATGACATCTGTCCCAATGATGAGCTGACAAGTGGATTATCCGGCGAATGAGAATTTTACACGTGGAAAATCCCCATTGGTCGGGGCTGTTAACGGGTTATCGGATCCAAACCGGAACCCGATAGCTTAACAGCGACCCGTTACGGTGTATGCCACGTGTCAGTTACCATTGACGAAAGCACTTCTATGACGCGCGATTTATCGTCATGGAAGTGGACACTTCCGTGATGATAATTTTGGTAATGTCATGGAACACTTCTACGATAGCACATGTATGACTATCTTGATTCTGTCATAAAATCGTCATGGATGTACATGCATGACAGAAAACGTGACCTACTGTGACTAACATGTATCATCACGGAAGTGTATTTTTTTGTAGTGATACTAGGGATCAAACCCTAACAAAACTAACTTGATTACAAGATAAATCTCATCCAACCCATCACCGTCCAGCAAGCCTACGATGGAATTACTCATGCACGGCGGTGAGCATCATGAAATTAGTGATGGAGGAAGGTTGGTGATGATGATGGCGATGAATCCCCCTCTCCGGAGCCCTGAACGGACTCCAGATCAGCCCTCCCGATGAAGAACAGGAGGCGGCGGTGTCTTCGTACCGTAAAACGCGATGAATCCTTCTCTCTGATTTTTTTCTCCCTGAATAGGGTTATATGGAGTTGGGGTTGAGGTCGGAGGAGGTCCAGGGGGCCCACAAGCCCTCTAGGCGCGCCCGCAGGCTTGTGGCCTCTGGGTGGACCCCCCTCTGGATAATTCTTGCGCTAGTATTTTTTATATAATCCAAAAATATTCTCCGTAAATTTTCAGGTCAATCCGAGAACTTTTATTTCTACACAAAAATAACACCATGGCAATTCTGCTGAAAACAGCGTCATTTCGGGTTAGTTCCATTCAAATCATGCAAATTAGAGTCCAAAACAAGGGCAAAAGAGTTTGGAAAAGTAAATACGACGGAGATGTATCATCGTCATGAATTGAATTCAATAATATAACTATTTGATGACCCACAAGTATACGGGATCAATCGTAGTCCTTTTGATAAGTAAGAGTGTCAAACCCAACGAGGAGCAGAAGGAAATGACAAGTGGTTTTCATCAAGGTATTTTCTGCAAGCACTGAAATAGTCGGTAACACGTAGTTTGATAGCAAGATAATTTGTAACCGACAAGTAATGGTAACAGCAAATAAAGTGCAGCAAGGTAGCCCAATCCTTTTGTGGCAAAGTACATGCCAAAATGGTCTCTTATAATAAGCAAAGTGTTCTTGAGGGCTCACGGGAATTTCGTCTAGTCACTTTCATCATGTTGGTTTGATTTGCATTCGCTACTTTGATAATTTGATATGTGGGTGGACCGGTGCTTGGGTGCTGTTCTTACTTGAGCAATTCTCCCACTTATGATTAACCACCTCGCAAGCATCCGCAACTACGAGAAAAGTATTAAGATAAAATCTAACCATAGCATTAAACATATGGATCCAAATCGGTCCCTTACGAAGTAGCGCATGTACTAGGGTTTAAGATTTTGTCACTCTAGCAACCCATCATCTAATAACTACTCCACAATGCATTCTCTTAGGCCCAAAGAGGGTGAAGTACGATGTCATCAACGTTCACATGACACCACTAAGGGAATCACAACATACATATCATCAAAATATCGAACACACATCAAGTTCACATGATTATTTGCAACGTGATTTCTCCCGTGGCCTCAAGAACAAAAGTAACTACTCACAAACGTATTCATGCTCAAGATCAGAGGAGTATTAAATAGCAAAATGGTCCTGAACATATAATCTTCCACCAAATAAACCATATAGTAATCAACTACAAGATGTAATCAACACTACTAGTCAACAACAGGTACCAATCTGAGGTTCTGGTACAAAGATTGAACACAAGAGATGAACTAGGGTTTGAGAGGAGATGGTGTTATTGAAGATGTTGATGAAGGTTGGCCTCCCAAAGATGAGAGGTTTGTTGGTGATGACGATGGCTTCGATTTCCCCCTCCGGGAGGGAAGTTCCCCTGGCGGAATCGCTCCGCCGGAGGGCAAAAGTGCTCCTGCCCAAATTCCGCCTCGAGACGGCGGCATTCCGTCCCGAAAGTCATCTCCTTATTTTTTCTAGGTCAAAATGACTTATATACCAGAAGACGGTCACCTAAGGTGGGCTGGGTTGACCTAATCCCACCAGGGCACGCCTTGTAATACCCCCATGTATCAACTACAGTGATCACCTCTTAATAATGCGAAGTCATCATCCTTTGCAATGCTTGATCATAGTGGTTAAGCAGTTCAACTCAAATTCCCCCTTTGAAATCAATTCAAATTCTATGTGCAATTTGAAGTTGCTCAAAAGTTGCTGGAAAAACGTTCATCATCTAGCAAATATTCCAAAACAATTTGTTGTTAAGGAAAACAACATCACCATCAAGTCAAAGTGGGCCAAAGCATTTGAAATAGTGCCAAAACAGCACTTTAAATGCCATATTCATTTTTAAAAAATCCAAATGAATTCCAAAACTCCCCAAACTTTTTGTGGCAGAGCAAAATAATGCATTGTAATATTGTGGACACATTTCACATTTTTGCAAAAGCATTTGGTAGCTCTTTTCTTTTTCTAAGTCCGCTGTAAAAGGGGAAAACAGCGAAAGATAATGGAAAAGGCCTAAACTGGCTAGGCCTAAGTGCACAGTGCACTCGGCCCAGCCCAGCCAGCCCCTCTCCATCCTCTCTTCTCTCTTCCTCGCCATGTCACCAGCGTTGTGGCCAAGTGCACGCTCGCCGGCCGCTGACCGACACCGCGACGCTACAGCGACCATCGAGAGGATAAGGGCGACGCCCACGGCCCCCGTCACCATCCTCATCCACTTTCCCCTCTCTCTCGCTCTCTCTCGCTCGTTCTCCTCCACCACCGAACACCGCGTCGATCCTGCGGCCACCGTCGTCCCCGTGCAGTGCCGCCGTGTCCGATCGCTCCACTGTCGACTTCTCCGTCGCCTGGTGCTTTCCATTGGAGCCGGGAGGCCCTGCAGCTACCGATCGCCGCCGCCCCCTTTCGCCTCTGTCTCCGATGCTCGCCGGCGACCTCGAGCTCCCCTGCTTCTCCTAAGCTATCGACGGCCACCTTGCGCCTCACCGTGAGCATCCGTCTCTCTCCCCTTCCCCCTGGCGGCCCGATTTCTGCGTCGTAGCTAGCCGTCTCCGTTCCCGCACTTCGGCGTCCGCTGCTAAGCTCGCCACCGGTGCTGCAGTTGCTGCCATGGCCACCCGGGCCTACCACCATGCTCAGGACACTCCCGTGGTGTGGCCAGTGCCCTCCGTTCTCTTGCGTTCGACCCGTAGCTAGGTTTTCGCCGATGACCAAATTCCGGCCACCACGGAAATGGTCGCCGCCGTCGCCTCCGTCCATCTCCAGCCTCGCAACCACTCCGGTTGGACGCGGCGTCGTCACCCCGATCCAACGCGCCCAACCACATTTGAAACTGTGCCCCGTAGCGAAATCTCGGCGGGAGCCGAGCCACTCCGCCGTGGTTCTGGCTCGCCGGAGCCACTCCGGCACCGCCGCTGGGCTGGCGAGGCGTGGGGCCCGACCTGTGCCACTGATCGTGGGCCCCCGTCGTCTGTTTGACCGCGTTGACCATGGTCAACGCGGGTACTGTTCACTCTATGTCACTGACGTGTGGGCCCCTGTGCTTATTTAAGTTAATTAGGTTTTTAAATTAAACTGCTAATTAGTATAGACACTAACACCTCGGGCCCACACCCCTATTTAGTTCTGTTAGATTAGCTTAAACACTGATTAACCCCACAGTGGCTGACAGGTGGGCCCCACCTGTCAGTTTGACCAGTCAGCAGCTTAGTTGATGGCTGACGCAATGCTGACATCACTGCTGATGTAATAATTCATTTCTGTTAATTTATATAATTTCTGAAAATGCTAAAACTTTGAAAAATTCGTAGAAAATAAACCGTAGCTCGGATCGAAAAACTTTCTACATGAAAGTTGATCAGAAAGACGCGACGAAGCCGACCATGCTATCTGTTTCCGTGTAGGGACTCTCTATGGATGTGAACCCGCAACTTTTTGCTCGTTTCCATTAGATGAATAGTGCATACATACCGGTTATTAATTCCAACTTAAATCCTAAAATAACTAATATGATTTACACATGTTTTTAGGCAACCCTGCACTGCATGTTAGCATAGCATGCTCTGTGTTGTATATGTTTCTTGTGTATTTATTTGTTTCCTCCCCCTCTTCTCTCTCGGTAGACCCCGACACCGACGTAGTCTCCGAGGCCGACGCAGCTCCGGAGTCCGACTACACTGTTGACGACCGTTCTCTTGCCGCAGAGCTTCCAGGCAAGCATCCCCCTTGAGCATGCCTATATCGCCTATTCTTCCTCTCTTATATGCTTGCATTAGAAATTGTTGCTGCTACTGTTTAACCTATTTCTGATGCATAGCCTGTTTTTGTAACTGTTGTTGATACCTACCTATTTATCCTAAACTGCTTAGTATAGGCTGGATAGAGACACACCGGAGACCCCACTTTGACCCAGTTGCCCCTGCTGGATTATTAGATGACTCGATCAATGTGATCGACAACCAGGCCCCGGAACCGTACATCACCCCCCTAGTTGTACGACACTGCGGTGTTACTATCGAGTGCCGAGGGTGATACCTCGTTTAGCACTTCTGATGTTAACTCTATAGAGTAGCTATTCGATCATGGTCATCGAGGGTGATTCCTCCTTCACCACTCCCGATAACGACGCTGTCGTGCAACACCTCAAGTGTGAACCCATCGAGGGTGATTCCTTCGAGTTCACCTTGATGGATACATCGAGTAGGAATCCAATGAGGGTGATACCTCAGATTCCCCTGATGTTATGGACACACGGATACTTGTACTTTACAACTGTTACTTGGAAAGTCGGGTCGACCTCGAGGGGTACCCGAGCGAGCATAAGAAGCAAGGGATGTGGAGACGGGTTGACCTGGAGGGTGCCCGTGAGATAAATACGAGGCGTGGCCGGGCATTCTTAGCCCTTGCCGCAAATCCTCGAGACGGGGCGACAGGGTCACATCGATCATGAGTCTCTGCTCGTTACCGCAAACCCCCCAATACACTAATGATTTGGATATTTGATCCGAGTGGGCCTCTGGCCCGATAGCACTAACCATCATGTGGGAACAGTTATGGGCACTCTGCATCGTATGCATCAGCCGAAGCTTAATAGACGTCAGCGACTGAGCAGCGCGCGATGGGTGGGACTGGTAACGCCCTGCACTTGTATAAGGAGGGCTAGGTCTGCTCACCGGCCGCGTTCGCAATGTGCAGGAGTTCCCGGGGAGATGGCCCAAGACCCCTGGGGGCATAGGTTTAGTCCAGCGTGCTGACCTCTCTGTTAAGCCTAGGTCGGGTTGCAGCGTATCGTTTGGCCAAGGCCGGGCATGACCAAGTAAAGTGTGTCCGGCCAGAGTTAATCGAGCGTGGTGGGTAAGTTGGTACACCCCTGCAGGGAAGAACTAATCTATGCATAGCTGGGTCCTCGGTAACGGACGCTCGGAGTTGTATCCCGATCGATACAACTAGAACTTAATGATGAGATGAGAAATGGATATTAGGGCTCTGGGATCGCTTTCTCACAGGGAGTCGAGGAAGGATCTCTAGGCAAGGTTGATACTTAATACTGCTACTACTTTATACTGTACTAATCTACACTCTTCTAATGCTGCAAGACCGCTGAAGATGCTAGTCTTCGGTAGGACTAGGCCTTCTCTATATTCTGGCATTTCTGCAGCCCAGTCCACATATACAGCCTTTCTTTGATAATGTTGCATATGTAGTGTAGATCCTTTCTTGCTGAGTACTTCGGATGAGTACTCACGGTTGCTTTGCTTCCTCTTTTTCCCATATCCGTTCGATGCAACCAGATGACGGAGCCGTTGAGACAGCTGCCCCCGCCGACGACTACTACTACCACCCCAAGGATGGTTACTACTTTGAGTTGACTGACGACCAGGAGTAGGTTCGGAGGGTCCCAGGTAGGAGGCATGCGCTTTTTTCGATCGTAGCTTTGGTTTTGCACCACCTTCTTAAAGGCTTATCTGTTTCTCTTTTATATCTGTACTCAGATATCTAACGCTTCCGCTGATGCTTGTTGACATCAAGCTTATGTATTCGAGCCCTCGAGGCCCTGGCTTGTAATATAATGCTTGTATGCCTTTATTTATGTTTTAGAGTTGTGTTGTGATTCCTTCAAGTGAGTCCTTAGGCTTGATCGTGTGCATTTGCGTGTATGATTAGTGCATGATTAAGCCGGGGGCGTCACACGCCTGGGGGGCCTGGCGCGCCCTAGTGTCTTGTGGTCACTAGGTGGCCCCCCTCCGGTAGTTATTTGCTCCAGTATTTTTCATATATTCCAAAATAATTCTCCATGAAGTTTCATCTTATTTGGAGTTGTGCAGAATAGGTAACTCTGACTTATCTTTTTCAGGTCCAGAATTCCAGCTGCCGGCATTCTCCCTCTTTGTGTAAACCTTGCATATTATGAGAGAAAAGGCATTAGAATTACACCATAAAGCATTATTATGCATAAAAACATTATAAATAATAGTAGGAAATCATGATGCAAAATGGACGTATCAACTCCCCCAAGCTTAGACCTCGCTTGTCCTCAAGCAAAAACCGATATCAAAAAACATGCCCACATGCTTAGAGAGGGAGGTGTCGATAAAAACAAAATACGGACATAGTAGCATCATGCTTATGATCATAACAACAACAAACTTTCTTACACAACTTTTATCAAATAACTTCTATCATATAACTTCTAATGAACAAGTAACAATTCATCACAACATCGAAGTAAAAGCATAAACTCTATTGAAAAACCAACAAACTGTGTTCTCAGTCAACTTTGCAACTACAATTCATCATATTTTCAAGAAGGGTCTCGTATCGGAGCCTTTTGGCAAGTCCACATACTCAACCATCATTTAATCTTCTATGATTGCTAACACTCACAGCATAACCATGAGCAAAAAGTTTCAACCAGACACATAGAAAGATAGGGGCTTATAGTTTCGCCTCCCAACATATTCACCTCAAAGGTGATGTCAACAATAATAACTCATGCTCACTCATATCCAACTAGGTATATGTGCCTAGACCTTTCCTCATCACATGATGCTTGCGAAAAGAGAAAATAAAACGGAATAGGGAAGAATACTTTGACTCTTGCATAAAGGTAAATACATGAAAGTAAAAGATAGGCCCTTCGCAGAGGGAAGCAGAGGTTGTCATGCGCTTTTTGGTTTGTATGTCAAATCCCTTAATGCAAAAGAACATCATGTTATATTGCCCCTTATGATAGCAACCTTTATTATGTAGTCTGTCACTTTTATTACTTTGCCATCACAAGTTCGTACAACGCTCAATTTTCTCTCACACTAAATGATCAAACACATTTAGAAGCAATTTTTATTGCCTTATTGCACCGATGACAACTTACTTGAAGGATCTTACTCAATCCATAGGTAGGTATGGTGGACTCTCAAAACATGAATTTTGGTTTAGGGTTTTTGGATGCACAAGTAGTATCTTTACTTAGTGCGGAATTTTTGGCTAGCAAAGATATTGAGCAAGCACCACATGTTGAAGGATCTATGACAATATAACTTCTATGTGAATATGAACAAACATAAATCATTACATTGTCTTCCTTGTCCAACGTCAACAATTTTGACATATAATATTTAATGGGGGCTCACAATCACAAAAGATGTCCAAGATAGTGTATTTGCATGTGAATCTTCTCTTCCCTTATTAATTCTTTCATGAGTTGCATCATTGACCAATGCTATGTTTGTCAATCTCGAATAAATTTTACAACTTATACTTTTCCCTATGTGATGTCATTACTTACCATAAGACAAGCATATGATCTTTTTCATTGTTTCATTTTATTTGATTGCAACAAGAAAGTAAAGAAGCAAAAACTCAAATTAAACTTTATTATATAACTCTCACTCGATTACATAGATAGATAGATCACGAAAACTAACACTCAAAGATAGATCACACTAAACTTTTATTCAACTAATTCATGATAAAACTAAAGATCAAACTAAAATAGGTAAAGGCAATAGAAGTGATGGTGATACGATACCGGGGCATCTCCCCCAAGGTTGGCACAAGCCAAGGGGAGTGCCCATACCCGTGTACTCAAGTCTCCTTTGGTGGGGAAGATGATGATGGTGGTGGTGATGAGGTAGTCGCGAGCTTCTTCCTCAGTTTACGCTTGAGGATGAAATTTTCTTCCTTCAAGCCATCGATCTCCTGCTCAAGCTTTCCTGCAGAAGATGAAAAGGGATAAACTGGATCTTAGGTTTCTTCATTTTATAGGGGAGACTTGACTTCTTCAATTCCACGTGCATGTCCCCAGGTTGAGGTATTGGGATTTAATCTTCATCTAAATTTGTCTCTTCTTCTCCCTCCGTGGCCCAACCATAATGCTCCACATTCTCATGAACTTTTGGGTTTGCGATATAGTCTGCGACATAGCTCTCTCCATCCGAATCTTGAGACGACATATTTTCAAGTCTTTCAGGAAAACAGCACGAAACAAGAACAGAAGATTTCTCCGCGATGCGGTGGGCAATATGTTCGGGGGGTATATAAAGATTTTTTATCTTGGGAAACAACCAAACAAAGGAAAACAAAGTCTGGAAGGTTCCCGAGGTGGGCACAGCCCACCTGGGTGTGCCAGGAAGCCCAGGCACGCCCTGGTGTATCGTGCCCTCCTCGGTTGCCTTCCTGGTTATTTCTTATTTTCCTAATTTTTATAATATTCCAAAACTGATAGAAAATATTTTTGCGGATTTTTCGGAGTCCGTTTACTTACCGTATCACGTACCTCCTCTTTTCAGGATTCTGGAGTGTTCAGGAAGGTTTCTTTTATGTGTTTCTCCGGTGTCATGGTTTGGATAATATTGCTTTCAACATTAATAGGCATACCTGAGATACAGTATTTAATGCTTTGTCCATTGACCACCTTCAGGTTAGTACCTTCGGCATTATTAATATTGATAGCTCTAGAGCAATAAACCTCTTCGATAATATATGGTCCTTCCCATTTGGAAAGAAATTTTCCTGCAAAGAATCTAAAACAAGAGTTGTACAAAAGAACATATTCTCCAACTTTGAATTCCCGCTTTCGAATTCTTTTGTCATGCCATATTTTAACTTTTTCTTTGAATAGTTTGGCATTTTCATAAGCTTGGGTTCTCCATTCATCTAGTGAGCTAATATCAAATAACCTCTTTTCACAGGCAAGTTTGAAATCATAGTTGAGTTCTTTAATTTCCCAATATGCTTTATGTTCTAACTCAAGAGGCAAATGACAAGCTTTTCCATAAACCATTTTATAAGGAGACATACCCATAGGGTTTTAATATGCTATTATGTAGGCCCAAAGTGCACCATCTAATTTCTTAGACCAATTCTTTCGGGACCTATTGATAGCTTTTTGTAATATTAACTTTATTTCTCTATTGCTAAGTTCAACTTGACCACTAGATTGAGGATGATAGGGTGATGCAATTCTAGGGTTAACATCATATTTAGCAAGAATTTTACGGAAAGCACCAGGAATAAAGTGTGAACTACCATTAGTCATTAAGTATCCATGGACTCCAAACCTTCGGAAAATAACTTCTTTAAGCATTTTAATGGAAGTGTTATGATCAGCACTACTAGTTGGAATAGCTTCTACCCACTTAGTAACATAATCAACAACAACCAAAATATGTGTATACCCATTAGAGGAAGGAAAAGGTCCCATATAATCAAAACCCCAAACATCAAATGGTTCAACAACAAGTGAATAATTCATCGGCATTTCCTGACGCTTACCTATATTACCAATTCTTTGACATTCATCACAAGATAAAACAAACTTACGGGCATCCTTGAAAAGAGTAGGCCAATAAAAACTAGATTGCAATACCTTGTGAGCAGTTCTATCTCCCGCATGATGTCCACCATAAGCTTAAGAGTGACATTTCCGTAGGATTTGTTCCTGTTCATGCTCACGTACACAACGTCTAATAATACCATCTACTCCCTCTTTATAAAGATGTGGGTTATCCCAAAATCAATGTCTTAAATCATAGAAGAATTTTTTTATTTTGGTGGTATGTGAAACTAGGTGGTATATATATTTAGCAACAATGTAATTAGCATAGTCAGCATAACAAGGAGTATTATGAGAAACATTTATTGCAGCTAATTGTTCATCAGGAAAACTATCATCAATAGGTAGTGGGTCATCAAGAATATTTTCTATCCTAGACAAGTTATCAGCTACGGGGTTCTCAGCTCCTTTCCTATCAGTGATATGTAAATCAAATTCTTATAGCAAGAGAACCCACCTAATGAGTCTAGGTTTAGCATCTTTCTTTTCCATAAGATATTTTATAGCAACATGATCAGTGTGAACAATTACTTTGGAATCAACAATGTAAGATCTGAATTTATCACAAGCAAAAACAACTGCTAAAAATTCTTTTTCAGTAGTAGCATAATTTCTTTGGGCATTGTCTAGAGTTTTGCTAGCATAATGGATAACATTTAATTTCTTATCAACTCTTTGTCCTAGAACAACACCAACAGCATAATCACTAGCATCACACATAATTTCAAATGGCAAGTTCCAATCAGGTGGTTGGATAATAGGTGCAGAAGTTAAGGCTTTCTTAAGTGTTTCAAAGGCTTCTACACAATCATCATCAAAAACAAATGGAACATCCTTTTGCAAAAGATTAGTAAGAGGCCTAGAAATTTTAGAGAAGTCTTTAATAAACCTCCTATGGAAACCATCATGACCAAACAAACTACGAATACCTTTAATATCTTTAGGACATGGCATTTTCTCAATGGCATCAACTTTAGCTTTATCCACCTCAATACCTCGTTCAGAAATTTTATGTCCCAAGAAAATGCCTTCATTATCCATAAAGTGGCCCTTCTCCCAATTCAAGACAAGATTAGTTTGTTCACATCTATGCAAAACTCGATCAAGGTTGCTTAAGCAATCATCAAAAGAAGTTTCATAAACGGAAAAAACATCCATGAAAACCTCAACAATCTTTTCACAAAAATCAAAGAATATAGCAGTCATACATCTTTGAAAGGTAGCTAGTGCATTGCATAAACCAAAAGGCATATGTCTATAAGCATAAGTTCCAAAAGGGCAAGTAAATGTGGTTTTCTCTGGATCATGTTGTGAGACAGGTATTTGAGAAAAACCAGAATATCCATCAAGAAAACAAAAGTGTATGTGTGCTTAGATAATCTTTCTAACATTTGATCAATAAAAGGCAAAGGATAATGATCTTTTCTAGTAGCTTTATTTAATTTTCTAAAATCAATTACCATTCTATAGCCAGTAACAATTCTTTGTGGGATAAGTTCATTTTTATCATTAGGAATAACTGTAGCACCTCCCTTCTTAGGGACACAACGAACAGGGCTTACCCATCTACTATCAGCTATGGGATAGATTATACCTGCTTCCAGAAGTTTTAGTATTTTAGTTCTTACCACTTCTTTCATCTTAGGATTCAATCGACGTTGGTGATCAACAACGGGTTTAGCATCAGGTTCCATATTAATCTTGTGCTGACATAGAGTGGGACTAATGCCCTTAAGGTCATCAAGAGTATATCCAATAGCAGCTCGATGCTTCTTCAGAATTTTCAATAATCTTTCTTCTTCATGTTCTGAAAGGTTAGCACTAATAATAACAGGATATATATTTTTCTCATCAAAATAAGCATACTTCAAATTGTCTGGCAATTCTTTTAATTCAAACACAGGATCACCTTTAGGTGGAGGAGGACCTCCAAGAGTTTCAATAGGCAAATTGTGTTTTAGAAGAGATTGTTGTTCAAAGAATATTTTATCTATTTCATTTCTTTCACGTAAGTGCATATCATTTTCATGGTCTAGCAAATATTGTTCTAAAGGATCATTAGGAGGCATAACAATAGAAGCAAGACCAATTATTTCATCCTTACTAGATAATTCTTTCTTATGAGGTTTGATACGTCTCCAACATATATATAATTTTTGATTGTTCCATGCTATTATATTATATGTTTTGGATGTTTTATATTCATTAATATGCTATTTTATATTATTTTTGGGACTAACTTATTAACCTAGAGCCTAGTGCTAGTTTCTGTTTTTTCCTTATTTTTGAGTTTCATAGAAAAGGAATATCAAACAGAGTCCAAACGGAATAAATCTTTCGTGATGATTTTTCTTGGACCAGAAGACACCTACGAGACTTGGAGATGAAGTCAGAAGACCCATGAGGCGATGACAAGCCATAGGGGCGCGCCCTAGGGGGGCGTGCCCCCTGGCTTATGGGCCCCCTGGGAGTCCACCGACCTCCCTCTTAGCTCTATAAATCCTCAAATATTCCATTACCAACAGAAGCATCCACGAAAATACTTTTCCGCCGCCGCAACCTTCTGTTCCCGTGAGATCCCATCTTGGGGCCTTTTCCGGTGATCTGCCGGAGGGGGATTCGATCACGGAGGGCATCTACATCAACCCTATTGCCCTTCCGATGAAGCGTGAGTAGTTTACCTCAGACCTACGGGTCCATAGCTAGTAGCTAGATGGCTTCTTCTCTCTCTATGATCTTTAATACCATGTTCTCCTCGATGTTCTTGGAGTTCTATCCGATGTAATATTCTTTTGCGGTGTGTTTGTCAAGATCCGATGAATTGTGGATTTATGATCAGATTATCTATGAATATTATTTGAATCTCCTCTGAATTCTTATATGCATGATTTGATATTCTTTGTATTTCTCTTTGAATTATTGGTTTGGTTTGGCCAACTAGATTGGTATTTCTTGCAATGGGAGCGGTGCTTAGTTTTGGGTTCAATCTTGTGGTGTCCTCACCCAGTGACATAGTAGGGGTAGCGAGGCACGTATTGTATTGTTGCCATCAAGGATAAAAAGATGGGTTTTTCATCATATTGCTTGAGTTTATCCCTCTACATCATGTCATCTTACTTAAGGTGTTACTCCGTTCTTTATGAACTTAATACTCTAGATGCATGCTGGATGGCGGTCGATGTGTGGAGTAATAGTAGTAGATGCAGGCAGGAGTCGGTCTACTTGACATGGACGTGATGCCTATATGCATAATCATTGCCTTGGATATCGTCATAACTTTGCGCTTTTCTATCAATTGCTTGACAGTAATTTGTTCACCCACCGTATGTTTTCTTTTAAGAGAGAAGCCTCTAGTGAAACCAATGGCCCCGGGTCTATTTTCTATCATATATTTTCAAATCTATAAACCAAAAAACCCAAAAATACCTTGCTGCAATTTATTTACTTTTACGTTTTAGTAATCTTTTACACCTATCTCTATCAGATCTCACCATTGCAATTGACCGTGAAGGGATTGACAACCCCTTTATCGCGTTGGGTGCAAGTGTTTGATTATTTGTGCAGGTGCATAGATTGGAGACTTGCTTGTACCTCCTACTGGATTGATACCTTGGTTCTCTAACTGAGGGAAATACTTATCACTACTTTGCTGCTTCACCCTTTCCTCTTCAAGGGAAAAACCAACGTTAGCTCAAGAAGTAGCAGGAAGAATTTTTGGCGCCGTTGCTGGGGAGATCTACATCAAGCCTACCAAGTACCCATCATAAACTCTCATCTCTTGCATTACATTATTCGCCATTTACCTCTTATTTTCCTCTCCCCCACTTCTAAAACTGTTTTCAGAAAAATACAAACAGATTTGCCTTTTTATTCGCCCTTCTTTCGTTCGTCCTTTTGTTTGCTCGTGTGTTAGATTGCTTGCTTTGTCATGATGTCTAAAGAAAATACCAAATTGTGTGATTTTTCCAATACTAATAATAATGATTTTATTAGTACTCCGATTGCTCCAGCCACTAGTGCGGAATCTTATGAAATTAATGCCCCTTTGTTGAATCTTGTTATAAAAGAACAATTTTCCTGCCTTCCTAGTGAAGATGCCGCATCGCATCTAATTACTTTCGTTGAGTTGTGTGAAATGCAAAAGAAGAAAGATGTGGATAATGATATTGTTAAATTGAAGCTATTTCCGTTCTCACTACGAGGTCGTGCTAAAACTTGGTTTTCATCTTTGCCTAAAAATAGTATTGATTCATGGAACAAGTGTAAAGATCCTTTTCTTTCCAAGTATTTTCCTCCTGCTAAGATCATCTCCCTTAGGAACGACATAATGAATTTTAAGCAACTTGATCATAAACATGTTGCACAATCTTGGGAGAGGATAAATTTGATGATAAGAAATTGCCCTACTCATGGTTTAAGCTTATGGATGATCATACAAAATACTTATGCCGGATTGAATTTTGCATCTAGAAATCTTTTAGATTCGGCCGCGGGAGGCACTTTTATGGAAATCACATTAGGAGAAGCTACTAAACTCCTAGATAATTATGGCTAATTACTCTCAATGGCACACCAAAAGATCCTCTACTAGTAAAAAAGTGCATGCGATTGAAGAAATTAATGTTTTGAGTGGAAAGATGGATGAACTTATGAATTTTTTTTCTAGTAAGAGTGCTCCTATTGATCCTAATGATATGCCTTTGTCCACTTTGATTGAGAATAATAATGAATCTATGGATGTGAATTTTGTTGGTAGGAACAATTTTGGTAATAATGCGTATAGAGGTAATTTCAACCCTAGGCCGTTTCCTAGTAATTCCTCTAATAATTATGGTATTTCCTACAACAATTCTTATGGAAATTATATAAGATGCCCTATAATCTTGAGAACAATATTAAATAATTTATTAGTTCCCAAAAGAATTTCAATGCTATGGTTGAAGAAAAATTGCTTAAGATTGATGATTTGGCTAGAAACATGGATAGAATGTCTCTTGAGATTGATTCTTTGAAAATTAGATCTATTCCACCCAAGCATGATATTAACGAGTCTCTAAAAGCTATGAGAATTTCTATTGATGAATGTAAAGAAAGTACCGCTAGGATGCGTGCTAAGCGAGAATGGTTTGTAAAAGCGTGTTCTTCGATTTCTCGTGAAAATAATGATGAAGATCTTAAAGTGATTGATGTGACTCCTATTGAATCTTTGTTTTCTAATATAAATCTTGATAAAGATGGGACTGGAGATGAGTCAACTTTAGCTAGAAGGCGTCCCAATGATTCGGAGTTTATAGATCTTGATGCAAAAATTTATAAAAGTGGGATTGGAGAGGTCAAAACTTTAAGTAGCAATGAACCCACTCTTTTTTATTTCAAGGATTTTAATTATGATAATTGTTCTTTGATAGATTGTATTTCCTTTTTGCAATTCATGTTGAACTCTCCTCATGCTTATAATCAAAATAAAGCTTTTACTAAACATATTGTTGATGCTATGATGAAATCTTTTGAAGAAAAACTTGAGTTGGAAGTTTCTATCCCTAGAAAGCTTTATTATGAGTGGGAACCTACCATTAAGATTAAAATTAAAGATTATGAGTTCCATGCTTTGTGTGATTTGGGTGCTAGCGTTTCCATGATTCCGAAAAACTTTATGTGATGTGCTAGGTTTCCGGGAATTTGATAATTGTTCTTTAAATTTGCATCTAGCAGATTCCACTATAAAAAACCAATGGGAAGGATTAATGATGTTATTATTGTTGCAAATAGGAATTATGTGCCCATAGATTTCATTGTTCTTGATATAGATTGCAATCCTACATGTCCTATTATTCTTGGTAGACCTTTCCTTAGAACGATTGGTGCAGTTATTGATATGAAAGAAGGAAACATTAGATTTTAATTTCCGTTAAGGAAGGGCATGGAACACTTTCCAAGAAACAAAATTAAGTTGCCATATAAATCTATTATGAGAGCTACTTATGGATTGCATACCAAAGATGACAATACCTAGATCTATTGCAATATGCCTAGCTAGGGGCGTTAAACAATAGCGTTTGTTGGGAGGCAACCCAATTTTATTTTTGTGTTTTTTGTTTTGCTAATGTTCTTGAATAAAATAAACATTATTAACTCTGTAGTAATTGTGTTTTGGTGTTTTAATTAGTGTTTGTGCCAAGTAAGACCTTTGGGATGGCTTACGGTGATAGTTGAATTGATCTTGCTGAAAAACAGAAACTTTTATGCTCAATGCCAGAATTCTTAAAAATCACAGAAGCACGATAAAATACTGATTCTTTTTGAACAATATTTATATACAAATTTCCTTCGTTTTACTAATTTTTCAGAATTTTTGGAGTTATAAAAGTATTCGAAGTTTACAGATTACTACAGACTGTTCTGTTTTTGACAGATTCTGTTTTTCTATGTGTTGTTTGCTTATTTTGATGAATCTATGGGTAGTATCGGGGGGTATGAACCATGGAGAAGTTGGAATACAGTAGATATTACACCAGTATAAATAAAGAATGAGTTCACAACGGTAACAAAAGTGGTGATTTTATTTTCTTGTACTAACGGATCTCATGAGTTTTCTGTTGAGTTTTGTGTTGTGAAGTTTTCAAGTTTTGGGTAAAGATTTGATGGACTATGGAATAAAGAATGGCAAGAGCCTAAGATTGGGGATGCCCAAGGCACCCCAAGGTAATATCCAAGGAAAACCAAGAGCCTAAGCTTGGGGATGCCCCAGAAGGCATCCCCTCTTTCGTCTTCAATCCATCGGTAAATTTATTTGAGGCTATATTTTTATTCACCACATGATATGTGTTTTGCTTGGAGCGTCTTGTATGATATGAGTCTTTCCTTTTTAGTTTTCCACAATCATCCTTTCTGTACACACCTTTTGAGAGGGACATGCATGAATCGTGATTTATTAGAATACTCTATGTGCTTCACTTATATCTTTTGAGCTAGGCAATATGCTCTAGTGCTTCACTTATATCTTTTTAGAGCACGGCGGTGGTTTTATTTTATAGAAATTGTTGAACTCTCTTGCTTCACTTATATTATTTTGAGAGTCTCTCTAAACAGCATGGTAATTTGCTTAGGTTATGAATTTAGTCCTAATATGATGGGCATCCAAGAGGGATATAATAAAAACTTTCATATTAAGTGCATTGAATACTATGAGAAGTTTGATTCCTTACGATTGTTTTGAGATATAAAGGTAGTAATATTAGAGTCATGCTAGTAAGTAATTGTGGATTGGTAGAAATACTTGTGTTAAAGTTTGTGATTCCCGTAGCATGCACGTATGGTGAACCGTTATGTGATGAAGTTGGAGCATGATTCATTTATTGATTGTCTTCCTTATGAGTGGCGGTCGGGGACGAGCGATGGTTTTTTCCTACCAATCTATCCCCCTGGGAGCATGCGTGTAGTACTTTGTTTCGATAGCTAATAAACTTTTGCAATAAGTATGTGAGTTCTTTATGACAAATGTTGAGTACATGGATTATACGCACTCTCATCCTTCCACCATTGCTAGCCTCTCTAGTACTGCGCAACTTTCGCCGGTGCATTACACTCACCATTACCCTTCCTCAAAACAGCCACCATACGTACCTATTATGGCATTTCCATAGCCATTCCGAGATATATTGCCATGCAACTTCCACCGTTCCGTTTATCATGACATGCTTCATCATTGTCATATTGCTTTGCATGATCATGTAGTTGACATCGTATTTGTGGCAAAGCCACCATTCATATTTTTTATACATGTCACTCTTGAGTCATTGCACATCCCGTTACACCGCCGAAGGCATTCATATAGAGTCATATATTTGTTCTAGTATCGAGTTGTAATTCTTGAGTTGTAAAGTAAATAAAAGTGTGATGATCATCATTATTAGAGCATTGTCCCATGTGAGGAAAGGATGATGGAGACTATGATTCCCCCACAAGTAGGGATGAGACTCCGGATGAAAAAAGAAAAGAAAAAAAAAGAGGCCAAAGAGCCCAAAATAAAAAAATGAGAGAAAAGAGAGAAGGGACAATGCTACTATCCTTTTTCCACACTTGTGCTTCAAAGTAGCACAATGATCTTCATGATAGAGAGTCTCCTATGTTGTCACTTTCATATACTAGTGGGAAGTTTTCATTATAGAACTTGGCTTGTATATTCCAATGATGGGCTTCCTCAAATTGGCCTAGGTCTTCGTGAGCAAGCGAGTTGGATGCACACCCACTTAGTTTCTTTTTGAGCTTTCATACACTTATAGCTCTAGTGTATCCGTTGCCACTACAGGAATCAGCTTCTTTGCCGTCTGCCATGGCAGATGGCAAAGGAACCAAAAGCGGACTACAAACCTCTTTGCCGTCTGCCACCGACGGCAAAGCTGCCCGGCAAAGAAAGCTATAGTAAACAGGTTCTTTGTCGTCTGCTTCCTCAAAGCGGACGGCAAAGAACCTTTACCGTTTGTGGCAGATGACAAAGAATTTGGACGGTAAATAACAGGCGTTATCCACGTTAGGTGGCTAATGGCAGCCTTTGCCGTCCGCCAGCGGACGACAAATGCCCACATCCTTTGCCGTCGACCACAGACGGCAAAGTAACCAAATGGTATAGCTCCCAGATTGCACAGATTGCTGCCACGTGGCTACTTTGCCATCTGTGGCAGACGACAAAGGCCCCTTTGCCATCGGTGGAAGACGGCAAACAGGCTGCATTGCCTCTTTTTTTTCGTTTTTTCTTATATCCAAGCATTTTAATAGCAAATAGATGATATATATATATAGGGTGGGACTATTTAGGAACCCCCCTCTAGAGTTCCTAAATAAGCTTATTTAGGAACCCCCGGTATTAGGAAGCTACGACTCAAAATCGTTGACGGATCTCGATCCACCAACCACCCGACCGACCACCGGTAGCTACAGGTAGGAGACGGCGCCCGCGAGCGAGCAACGGCGGCAGCCGGAGCGAGGGAGCGGGTGACAGAGGTGGCGGCTTCACCCCGGTTAACCTGTAGCTTCTCCTCGCCTCGCGCAAGCGAGCCGTGGCGCCAGCGGAGCGAGGGGGTGTGCGGCGGCAGTGGCGACCAGTTTCGCCACGGTTAACCTGTAGCTGCTCCCCGCCTCACGCGAGCGAGCGACGGCGGCAGCAGGAGCGAGGGAGTGCGCGGTGGCAGCGGCGCACAAGTTTCACCCCAGATGGAATCAAGTGAGAAGACTGCTGCAACTGTTGGCCCCTCGTCAAGGATGAAGCCGACGAAATCAACAGATCGATTTGGTACGATTCCGCTAGCAACCCGACTGTCTCGCTTCAAAAACTTCTCAGTCATCCGTTCTGAAGCTCTGGGGAACAAGCGGAAGCTGCCTCTATCGCAGATGAACATACTCGGCGCTCTTCACACGCAATGTGGAGCTGCTGGACGACGATGACCTCCTCTCTCTAATTCAGCTCAGGTGCTTTTTGCTTCAACTATGAACATAACTGCTATACTCCCTTTACATAACTGCTATCTTCTCTGTGCATAACTGCTCAATGATTCGACCAGTTGGATCAACTATGAACATAACTGCTATACTCCCTTTACATAACTGCTATCTTCTTTGTGCATAACTGTGCAATGATTCCCACTACGATTTTCTTTGTAACTGCCGAAAATGATCTTGTATATACTAGTACTAATTAATGCAGTTAACTGTTTCCCCCTGTTTGCCCGTGCTATCAAACAAAAATTGAGCACTGGAAAAACTTTTTTGCACATGCTCAGTTAGGATTGGAGTGTGCCAACAGTTAACTGTTCCCCTCATTGTGTGGTATCTAAACAAAAAAGTTGGATGTTAATTTACTGTGTGTCCATGCTCAGTTAGCATTCGGTGTGCCGGCAGTTAACTATATGTTTTTATGTTGTGCACTTACAGATAAACATATCAACTGTGGAAGAAAGCCTAGAACTAGGAAATGCTGGTACCACAGAAGGTGATGAGATTACCTGCTGGACTGTTCAGATCGACACCCCGCATTCCCCAGAAA
Source organism: Thinopyrum elongatum (assembly GCA_011799875.1). Taxonomy (NCBI): domain Eukaryota; kingdom Viridiplantae; phylum Streptophyta; class Magnoliopsida; order Poales; family Poaceae; genus Thinopyrum; species Thinopyrum elongatum. The sequence continues at coordinate 129,547,644 of CM022298.1, forward strand.
AGAATGAGCAAGTGTACATCTTGAAGCCAGAGGTACGACAAACTACAAGATACCCACCACCATCAACAACAGGTGATGAGAGTAGTGTACCGCATCATGGACCTATGGTGCGTGCTGCTATGCATAAACGAGGACACCACACAAGCATGCTGGAACCAATCATAGAGACAAGTGAGGGAAAAAGACAAAAACGATTGGACCTAACACTAGTGCACACCTCCCCTTATGCACATGTCAGTTTACCTCTCCCCATGCCATTAAAGTTTACACCTATTTTCAGTTTGACATTTTGCTCGCTACTTGTATACAGATAACAGTCTGTTAATTAACTAGTATTTTAATGAGAACAAGAAAAAATGTTTGTTAACGCAGGTAGAAAATGGAGCTACTAATGGCACGGCAACTGGCTACATTGAAAGCTGGACTAAAGTTGTTGATCAACAAACCTACGATCAAGACTACGAGCCTGTCTATGTTCTCAAACCAAAAACACGAGATCATGTGCAAGCTGCACCACGCGTGCAAGCAGAACACTTGTTGTCGCGTGGTGTTCCGCCAACGAAATATGAAGACAGTGCCAACACCAAAATTGGGCATCCGCAATTTTCTTTCAGCAAATCAACTTCAGCAATAAAGGTTCTGCTCAAAACGGTTTCCTCACAGAAGTATGGAGCCAACATCCCGTGAGGAAATGCAGCAACAGACCGACCTCATCACGACTGCTACCACCGCGAGATCCACTACTCCGTGTGCCTATTGTCACACCACCGTGTCCAATACAGCATGGACACTTGCAAACACCAGCAGAGCTCAAATCATACACGCACGTGAGTGATCACACATCTTTATTTTTTCACTGTTTTTTATACAAAAAGTTGCTGATGTGAAAGCAAAAAAATCACTTATGGTCCTTATTTGCATTTTTTCAGAGCCCAGACATTCCTGCTCAACTAATTCCAGTGCTAGGATAGGAATTCAATTCATATGACGATGCATTCAATTTTTTTAATGACTACGCCAAACATGCTGGGTTCGGGATAAGGAAAGGACAGAGAAATAAGAAGAAATGCTACTTATATTGTGTACACTCTGGCAAATACATACCCTCTATTCAAGATGCAGATCGTCAGCGCTACAAAGTAACAAAAAGAACTGATTGCAAGACAATGATGCTCTTGAAAGAAAGAGACGACGGGACTTGTGTTGTCAAAGAGATTGTGATTGAACACAACCACAGGCTCTTCAACAGCCCGTCCGCGCTCGTGTTTCTGCATTCACACAAGACGATAGATCTAACAGTGAAAGAATATATAAAAGACGTGCATAAGACAAATGTTAAGCATGTGAATATCATGAGTCTCCTTTCTTGGTTATCTGGTGGGCGCGACAAATTGCCTTTTACAGACAAGGACGTGCTTAACATGTAAGTATCACTTATGTTGTCGTGTTGATTCTTTGCAGTTATCTATAGAATCATGGTGCACTTGTCTCATGGGAAGTAAGCTAAAAAGTTCGATCATTTTCGCAGCAAAGCAGAATTTGCAAGGACTGATTCGCAAGATGACATGGAGAAATTGTTTGCATTCTTTGAGGAGATGAAGAATGAGAATGAGAATTTCTTCTTTGATGTAGATGTTGGAACTGATGATGATAGTAAGAAAATTATCAGAAATATATTCTGGTCCAATGCTAGCTGCCAGGCTGCATACGCAGATTTCGGTGACTGCGTCACATTTGACACCACATACAAAACAAACAAGTATCACATGCCTTTGGGGGTTTTCGTCGGTGTGAATAATCATCTTCAATCTACAATTTTTGGAGTTGCCTTGGTGGGGAATGAGAGTAGCGACTCATTCGAATGGATTTTTAATGCTTTTTAACGGTGCATGCGAAAAGACCCGACTTGCATACTAACAGGTATTGACTCCAACGCCTCCAAGCCCTAACACTTTCTCCTTTATTATGCATACTACTTTTTTTAATAACAAAAACAACCAAAGAAATGACAAAAAACATTGTTTTGCAGATCAATGCCCTGCCATGAAAGCAGCTATACCTAAGTTCTTCCTCAGAACTCATCACCGCCTCTGCCGATGGCACATTATGAAGAAAATAAAAGATCATTTGTCAAAATTATACTCAGAACATGACACATTTAAGGAAGACCTCGCAGCAGTCCTTAACCATCCACTCATGCCAGCAGAGTTTGAAGCGGCATGGCACGACCTCATGGACAGATACAACTTACAGAATGACACCATCCTGCTGGGCCTATGGGAAGAGAGAACAACATGGATATATGCATACTGGAAGGAGATATTCTGCGCCAGAATGACATCAACACAGAGAAGCGAAAGCATGAATCATATCCTGAAAAAAGGTTTCGTGAAAGAAACACAAGTGCTTCACATACTTGCCAGACAGGTCAATGAATGCATACAGAAGAGGCAGCAGCTTGAGGTTGCCGAGACAATAGCTTCAACGGTAAGAGCAACTCCTACATTGTAAAACCTTGCAGCAGTTATCTTTCAATAGCTGCTACAGTTGTACTTAAAAATAAAAATAGGGCCCTCGGACAGTTAATTCATAACTCTACCGTTTATAAGTAGCAAAATTGTATCGCTAACGACAATGCTTGTCCCATGTTACAGGGTGTCAGGAACCCTCTCACTAGGTACCTTTTTGAGAAACAGCTGATGGACGTGTACACACGCTTTGTCTACAACTTATTCCGTGAAAGACTATTTGAAAGCGGCGCCTTCCGAATCAAACAGTCTACTGAGCATCCAACGAAGTACTACGTACACCACTACAACCAGGAGAAAAAATTCGCATGTTTAAGGCACGAATTCCAGGTGGTTGCTGATGAAACAAATGGCGAATACGAATGCGAGTGCAAACTCTTTGATCACATAGGTAAGAAAAAAGAACTACTAATCATGCATATCTTCTTCCTGGGCAAATAAAAAGAAAAGATCAAACTGACAAAGAAAATGATGTCAATTCTGTCAGGACTATTCTGCCATCACATAATTGCGCTGCTGGAACACCTCCGAGTAGCTATAATACCATATCGGTATATACTGCAATGGTACACAAGGGATGCAAACAGTGACTCAGCATTCAACCGCAGAGACTACAGGAATACAACTGCAGATGGTACACTAATTCAATACCGCCGCACAATGCTGCTGAACGAGACACTTAAGACTGTGCAGAAGGGGGTAAAGACGGATGCAGCTTACAATAGGCTGATGACATGCCTGAAACAGGTGCAACCAGAGCTGGATGCTCTGAACGACGATGACATGGAGTCAACGGGATGCAAACAATCATCTGTAGATGAAAATGAAGTTGCCCCTGATATGGCTGAACAAAAAGATCCAGCGATTGAGAAGTCAAGTATGGATGATGATTGCGACAAAATACACCCATCCCTAGTGTGCAAAACAAAGGGTAGAAACAAAGTGAGTGCAGCCATGAAACAAGAACAAAAGCCAGCTGAAATCAGTGAGAAAAGCAGTTCAAAAACATGCTAGGCCAGAGCCAGTTATTGGAAAAGATGGCATGCCACTAGGGAGCAGACTTTGCAGCAACTGCAATATGATTAGTGGGCACAACAAAAGAACTTGCGTGAAAAGGCAGCTAGAGCAAAAGCTACTGCAAGCACATGAGAAAACATATGGGCCTGTGGACAATTCCAAGGTCGCTGCAACTATCAAGAAACTGCTGTCGAAAGCAACTATGAAGGAGGAAGCTATCAACGACAGCGAAAATATGAGTGACGACGGTAATGAAACAAGTGATAGTGACAAAGACGCAGAGCCTTCACCAAAGAGGATGCGCACCAACAAAGATGTTGGGCAAGGCAAGATCTTCAAGAAAAGATGCAAAAAATGTACCAAGGTCGAAGGGCACAACACTCGTACGTGCGACATGGTCAGAATAGGCAATGAGATTCTGGAAATGATAGAGCAGATGGTTCACCAGGGACAGGACGGGGCAAGTAATAGAAAGCACAATACAACGTCTCGGAAGCTTGCAGGGGCAAAAGGAGGTCAGGAGCCAACCAGACGGAGCAGCAGGCTCAAAAACTGAAAAAAGAAATATATAGATACACATGTGAAAAAGATATATATAGCACTTGTAAAAACATGTCATTTTTTGCATGTACAACTATTCCACTCTGTTACAATTTCAGAATTATGCAATTAGCTTCCCCCTCCCCTCTCCTTTCTCATCATGATTTTTTTTAAAAGGTCCAGTTAGCATGAGTGTGTTGCTGCGGTTAGCATGTAAAGATCCTCAAGACAATAAATTCCTTGAAAATAACCTTACAAACTTGGGTGCATGGCTACAGTTAGCATGCATAAAACTAATCATAAAAAAGGCTTCAGTTAGCTCCCGTAAAATAATGCAGTTAACTTCATGTAGTCAGTGCAGTTAACTGGTAGTCATCCTGACAAGTAGTTTAGTTGCTAAAAAGCATTTAGTAGAAGGAAAAAAATAAAAATGCAGTTAACTTCCTCCACGACATGAAGTTACCATCTTCAGACAGTGCAGTTAACTACCTCCACGATAGGCAAGTTAACTTCACTGTACAATTGCCTTTTTGTTACTCCACGGCATGAAGTTACCATCTTGAGACAGTGCAGTTAGCTTCATAAATGTGATTTGTTTTTCTGTCTCCTACACTATTATCTTTGGCTATATAACAACTCTTGCAGTTAGCATGCTGTAACTACGTCCGTTAGCTTCCTCTATGGCAGTTAACTTCACGCATTCGTGCACCTAATTGCTTAAAAACAAAATAAAAAAGAAGTTACCATTTGAAAACAGTGCAGTTAACTTCCTCCTTTACAGGAAGTTACCACCTTTAGAAAACGCAGTTAACTTCAATATGTGATTAGCTTTTTTTGTTACTCCACGGCGTGAAGTTAACATCTTGAGATAGTGAAGTTATATTGCAGTTTGCCTCCTACACAATTACGTTTGGCTATATAGCAAATATTGCAGTTAGCATGTTGTAACTACATCCATTAGCTTCCTATGTGGCAGTTAACTTCACGCACTCGTGCACCAAGTTTTCTTAAAAATAAAAATAGAACGTAAGGTACCATTTGAAACAATGCAGTTAACTTCATCCTTTACAGGAAGTTGCCATCTTTAGACAGTGCAGTTAGCTCCACTATGTGATTGGCTTTTTTGTCTCATACACAATTACACTTGACTATACGATAGTCTTGCAGTTAGCATGCTATAACTACGTCCGTTACCTTCCTCCTACAAATAGAAAAATGGTTATCTTAACAACTCCAAAATTTTTGGGCCCCCCTACAAAAAGACTTCCTCCCGACTAGCAGTTAACTTGCTTGGAAACATTTAGTAGAAATCGAATAAAAATGTTCTCTGAAGTGCAGTTAACTTCCTCCACGACATGAAGTTACCATCTTGAAAATAGTGCAGTTAACTTCAATGTGTGATTTTCTTTTTGTCTTTGCAGTTAGCAAAGCTGTAACTACAGCCGTTAACAGCATCCTCAATAGCAGCTAACTTGATGCACGAATGTAAACTACCCATCGGAGCAAAGACTTGCACGTGCATAATGATGCAGTTAGCATGCTTGCTACAAAATACAGAAAACTGCCAAAACATTCCTAAAACACATCGACATATTCATCTACTTGCACCGCTGTCCTGCGATTCCGCTTGTAACAACTTAGCAATGTCAGCCATCTCCCGCGGCCACTGGTCGCGCCGAACCTCATTATTAGGGTGAAAAAGAACATAAAAAAGGCACTCGGCCTTCCAGTAGACAGAATGTGGCTGCATAAAAACAAGATTGTTGTGTCAGTTAGCATTTTACTATATCTGATAATAAGAAATGGAAATCAAGACAAAAACATGAAAAAACAGTTAATTGAAAAAAAAAGAAATGATCCAACAAAAATTACATCATGCTTCTTCACTTCCTCTACTAGCTTGGTGCCATCATACAGATAAGCAGCTTTTAACATGTAAAAGCCGCATTCGTTAACCCCTTGCTCTGGCATTTTTGCATAGCTACATCTCTCTGCCAGATGTTCCCAACGGGGCTGCCTTGAAGAGTTGTATGCAGCTTCGCCATACACCTCCTTCATCAACAATGACATCCTGGACATCTGTGCGAAACAGAAAAATTTGAGACTTGCAAATACTTTAAAGAACAGCACGCATGTGGAACGTAAAAAGGAAAAAAAAGTGGAAAAAAGACCACATACGATTTCGACATGTTCTCCATGGAATATGTTCCTTGAAAGGTTACGCCCAGTGTATCTCCACGAGTCATGGATATCCAGGGACTCACAATACTTGTTCATAGTATACAGTGTGAAATGATTCCGATTCCAATATGGGAGCATGATCTGTCAACATGCAAATTAGACGACAAAAATAGCCTAGGAAGTTAGCTACAATTGTCTCAGCAGTTTAGATGACCACACTACAAAAAATGTAACTTGGCAACAAAAACGGCATGCACTAACCAGGTTTGCAGCGAGCAGGTTCTCTTTAATGTACAACTTGAACTTCTGAGCAGCAAGTTTAACATTGAAGGGCGGCCTCGGGACCTCCTGCCCATCTTCATCAACTGGCTGATGGTACGGATCAATCTCCAGAAGATACTAGCAAAGATAACAAACACATGATGAGAATTTACGATGATCGGTGAGCGGGCAGGGCGGGGTGCGGCGGCTAAGCCGACAAATGAACATAGAAAAAACAAAAAGAATGATTCATAATAAATCATCATACATTTATCACATACGGGCTGAGCAACACCCTATCTCCGGATTTATACACATGATTGCACTCAGGGCTTCCCTTCCAATAGCTGATCACAAGATCCATCAACTCAGTATCGATGCAGCCAGCGGGACCAAAGCAGGTAACCAGATATTTAGCATCAACTATAAATTCATCGCCAGTTGGAGGAGTGCACTTAAACAGAGGGACCCTATGGGGACAAAAACAAATAGGAAAAAAGATCCATGAAGTAGCACCAAAACAAAAATGAAAAAAGAATTTTGAAAAAAAACTTGGACTCACTGTGGATATTTGTCGAGAAACTCCTTGCTAAGTATTAGGTCCAAAATTTGTTTTGCAACAGCCACGAATGGAAACTTGAATGGCTTGAGCGCACGCACAGGCATTCTCAGCCTAGTTGATAGAGCAACTGGCCTTTTATTAGACACTACCAATGGCTCCTCCACTGATTTGCTCCTGGTGAATACTGTTCTCTCACCACGCAAAACAAAATCATCACCATCACTCAGAACAAGAGGTGATTTCACTGCCACTTTGATAGGACTAGCAGCTCTGGGCGGCAAACACTTTTTAGGTGCCGAAGGCATAAAAGAGTCATCATCACTCTCCACACCACGATCCACAGCCTTCGGGGCAGCACAAGTCACCCCCTTTGATTTTGATTCCACACCGCCCTTCTTTACTTTAACAGCTTGAACTGACTTCAATATGTCATCATCCGATATTACCTTAATTTCTGGCGTCTCACATTGGCTCTCGAACAAACTAAATTTAGGCTCGTCTAGCCCTAGATCTGCAACACAAAAACCACAAAAGAAGGGCACACGGGGAAGATAGTTGAGCGCGGGAACAAAAAATATAGAAAGGGGCCTTGTGCTGAGAATAAAATAGGACGGCCACAACAAAAATAAAAAAATATGCAAACCAACAAAAAGCAAACAAAAAAGAAAGGGCAATAACTCCAGAATAACCCAGCACCTCACGAATATTAATGTCAAAAACCCCACAAGTAATCCACCTGTACAGGGTTTGAACCCTGACCATATATATATCTTTTTGAGAAAACGCAGCATAACTCTCACCATCATATGTCTCCAGCAGTTCATTCATGAAAAAACCGCAGTCGGTGCTGTATCAAATAATTATTAAACTATTATCAGCATACACACAGGAAAAAAAGTCAGGATTTGCAAGTTAGTTCAGTCCAGCTGTGCAGTTACCAGCCATATGAATATGTTATGTGACAGTTGGCTTGAAAAGATACATGAAAGAAAATAGTTCAAGAATAACAGGTGAATATAAAAAAATATGATGACCACGGATATAAAACACATTTACGAAGTTAGCTTAATGAATCCGCATGGATAGACCATGCACAAAGGATATAATGATAAAAGCATTATCTAAGATCTTTCAGTTAACTTATAACACTTGCCCAGTTAGTTCACATAGACCTAATTTACAGACATGGGGAAAATGAGCATATAATTAACACAATTATGGCAGTTAGGTTTAATTCGGTTGAGCAGATTCCACAAAAGTTAAAAAGACAACAAACAAAAAAAGAGTAAAAACGATAATTCTAATCGTCAGTTAGATTTAAAATTAGATAAAACACAAGCTACGCAAAAAAGAAGAAGCAAAAAGATGTATTACGGGTTTTCCTGCTGGGGCACAACGGCGTGGTGCAAACGGAAATGGTCACAATTTCTTCTTCTTGCGATCAGACGAGCCATTCCTCCAAAGCTGCTTGATGTTCTTCGCCATCCTATTTATGACCCTTATGCCACTCTCACTACCAGGGAGGTGCCAAGAGTCAAGCAGCTCAAGACGACGATGCTTGATGTTTAACGCAACAACACAATAGTGCCCCGCACCTTCCCTGGTAGCTGGAGGGTCAAAGACACCAAAGAGTACAATGTCTTTCTTATCCAGCGGCTCATCGTCATAGGCAGAGAAAAATCTGATCAAGTTCCTATTATCAAAGGACCCCTTCCAGATAGATTGCTGCAAATGAAGAAACATCTCTGTTAACTATAAAAGCTCATGAAAAAACAAGAAAAAAACATGAACACTATAATAATGTATATAAGATCTTACCGAAATATGAAATGGAGCCACCATCTTAGAAGAATTTTGGTATTTTGAATGAAGAAGAAAAATTCCTACAGCAGCAACCGTAGTGTTCAGCATGCCACAAACTCTGAAAGACTCAGCAACCTGCTTCACAGTTGCTTTGCAAAACTCATTCTCAAACAGCACCTCATCCCTAGTATTGAAAAAAAACATGAAAACCTTTTACCAAAGGAAAAAAATAAAAATGTTGGCAACAAATCAGAAACGGGGGAAGGACGAAACACAATGATGTTGGTACATACTTTTTATTCTTGTCCTTCCTTAACCTCATAATAGCAAAGTATAAGTCATTCATGCGTTGCACCGCTTCCGGTGTAGCCGGGGTTTGCGTAAAACTGGAGACTGTTTGAGATGAATCTGTAATAAAGGGCAAAAAAGGTTGGCAGTTAGCAAAATGAAATGATACTAAACAGTTAATAAAAAGGAAAAAAAAGCAAACAACCCATACACCAAGAAGCAGCAAGAAAATCGCTACCTATCTCATTTACTGACACTCCCAAGTCATCACTATCTGTCTCCTCGGAAGAGCCATCAGCACCAACTTCGTCAATGTTGGGTTCAACTTCAGACTGGGGCTCAGCACTATAATTACCGTGCAACGCAGCTTTTGAAATTATATCTTTCAACTTCGCAGCTAACCCCTAGGGAACTTGTACAGGATTCCTAGAAAGTGTTGCAGGAGCAGATGCACCACCATCAACATTTGATTTATCTATCACATGAGATGCATTTAAACCACCTGCGTCCTCGGGGCCTGCTACACTAGCATGAGCATCACCACCTGGGTGGGAGTCCACAACTACAGCATCCTTCAGAAATTCAGAAACAACAGCAGGCTTTGCATCCTTGTTCGATGCATGTGCTCCGTCAACAACATGCACTTCGCACACCGGAATAGAAAATACATCACCTCCGGCTCCAATGCTTTCAGGCATAGGTGTATCCCTCAGCACTTGTTTTCCTTCACAACTTGCTGCATGATTGACACCATCACCAAGGCCATCCATGACAACCACACCCGCACAAGCACCTTCAGGCGCCTGTCTAGCATCAAGCAAACCTGAACCACAATCAACATTGTCAGCGACAAAACGGCTTGAATCATCTGAAGCATGATCTTTAACTTCTAAACCACCTTCAATCGTAACTAACACGCCGCCTTGGCAATCAAACCCAACTTTCTTCCCTTCAGAAATGTCAACACTACCAGCATGGAATTGCTGCCCAAGCTCTGGCTCATTAGATTTGTCGCAATCACCTTGGGCTACAGGCTGGTCTGGTGCAAAAACTCCCTCCGTATAATCAACGTTGTCATCAACACCCTTGCAACCCCCATCAGAATCACCACCCAAACAGTCATCATCAATGACATCGTCATCACTAAAATCATGCGGAGGAGATTCAGCAGGGGGCTCTTGCTTCTCATCTTCATCGTCATCTGACGTATCAACAACAACCTGAAAAAAAAGCATGCACGCATGATGTTGAGGGGGATAAGGTCAGCAGTTAGCTATCTCGTACAAGACAGTTAATCACCATGCGTAAAAGATGGAAGAGAGAAAAAATAGGAAAAGATCACCTCACCTCCTCACCCCGTTGCCCAGTATAATCATCGTCACGTACGGGGGTAGACGCATCATTCTTCTGCTTGCTAATCTGACTCACAATAATACGAGCATCATTTTCAAAGCCTTTGCATATCGCATCTTGTTTCTTCTTCAAATGATTAAAAGCGGTGCAAATGTGTGATGTCGCGCTCCGGAGACTACCAATGATAGCAACATCATGCTCTGTAGCCTCCTTCATTGATTCTTCTCTTGGTCCATGGCCTTCAGGGAAAATGCCAGCAATGCAGCCCAGACGATCAGACGTCGTGGGAACTTCAGCAGCCAACTCATTCACCTTCCGTAATAAGTCATCAGTCTTCTCAAATACACCATCATCTTCCATGGCGTTACTAGATTTTTGTACTTTAAAGGCTATATCTTCATTCTGACTACAACCAGCCTCATCCTGTGCATGTTGTTTCGGAGCGCAGGTATGGACATGCGCATCAGGAAAGTCGCGATCACGACTTTGCCCAGGGAAAACTTGTTGGCAATACGCAATCTGGGTACGGGATTTCCACTGAGCACATGTAAAAAATAAAAAAATAAAAACTGGTGAGTACTTTGGATTAAAAAAAATGAAGATAATCTTAGCTGCAGAAGTTAAGAACAAGGCTTAAGGCAGTTAACTATCTGTAAAAAACTAAAAACAAAGCAGTTACGTACATAAATAATTTAAACAAAAGGGTTAAAATAATGTTAACTTCCAACGAAAAACATTTTGAGAGATAGCAGTTAGCTCCACATAATAGGTGAAGTTAGCTAAACTTTATACACGTAAGAAGACTTACTAAAAAGACAATTACTAAAAATAGAAAAGAACACATATAAGTTGAAAAAACTCACCCCAAGTTTTCCAAAAACATAGCCATCCAAAATTTTCCCACCCTTCTTTATAATGTCTTTCAAGAAAATTGAATTCAGCACCTTCTCTGTCAGGAAATTTGCACGCGGAGTCTGCACATGCATCACAGACACGCCCTTCAGTAGGCAACAATCAAGATACATAAGGACTAGCACTACTCCACAACCTTCTGGACCTGCTTGAATGATATTTGGATCTTGCCATCTGATAGCTGCACGCTTTAACTCATCCACTACTAACTGGCAAAAATCCATCGTTGCCATACCTTCAAAAACAATACCATCTAGCATTGCTGCCTCCCTGCCTACACGGACAGCAGGGCCTGGACATATCATCTTTTAGAAAAGGATAGCAAAGAAAACCTTTACAGAAAGGGCGTCCTTTGACTCATCGACTACAAGCTGCTTCAACACATTCCTCAGGTCTTTCGTGTCAACCACAGAAGCTTTGTTGAAACCCAACTCTGTCTTAAATCTAGCCATTGTCTCGTCATGGCCACTATCAGCTGGCCTAGGAGCTGTGTCATCACCCATCGGGAACCCAAAACCCTGATGCACGGTTTCTCTGCTGACTACAAGAACTTTATTAGGGCCACAGTCAATGCGCATCGTGGCCGTGTCAATATTCTTCATCAAGTGACACATCAGAAGACGCGACACATTGCCCTTCAAAACCCAGTTAAATACACAGCCCAAACCAGCCTTACGAACAATATCTTCATGTCGTGTCTCAAGCAGAGCAACTGCCTCAGAAACCTCTCCCAAAGAACAGCGAACAGTTACATTGATCCTATCACAAGCACCAGCATTTGACGCCGCGGACTTTGCCGCCTTCTTCTTTGGTCCACTCCCAGCAACCTTAGGCCGACGCTTCCTAGAAACAACCTACCGAGGAAAACAGGCGAAAAGAAGGCAGTTAGCATGCAGACAACAGATCAGTTATCTACCCAAAAAAAAGGAAAAAAGAACAAACAAACAGAGATTAGAACATATACATTATTCCCGTCGAGCCCAATGCCATCAACAGAAGGACCTCGACAACCACCTCCAGCCTCTTAACCCTCGAAAGAAACATGCTTTCCATCAAGCTTAACACTCGGAAAGACACGATCAACCACTGGACCACTGGCAATGCGTGGACTCCGACGCGGAGATGGATCAACAATCTTACTGGCTACGCCACTAGCGGGATGGGTGCCACGAAGTCCATGCTTAATCTTTGCAACAACTACCCTGCGCTTCCCTTGGCTAGAAGATACTGCAGGGCCGCCTTCACTCACCGAACCCACATTTGTAGTTACATTCAGACTAGCAGCGACATCCCGTGATGTGCCAACTTGCACACGGACTCCAGCACATGCATCTGGAACATGAGAATTGCTGGTGACATTTGAGGAATCAACTACACCTTTGGGGAGCCTCAACCGGTTCTTCCTCTCATGAGCATCAACTTTCTCTGGAAAAAAATTCCGCTTCTCTACCTGCCTTATCTCCTCATTCCTTAACTGCTGTGAGACCATATAATCCTGTGTAACAATCTCATTGCCCATGACTGACTGCGATTGCGTATCGCACCACGCTGGAGTCGGGCTGCACGAAATGTTGTCTCCATCGGAAGCTCTAGATGGTTCAACATTGGGAGGCACACCCATGTTGCACGGCAGTGGGGAATCAGGCGCAACATGCTCGGCATTGATGTCACGGCAAGAATGCATGATCAAATTGTTAACATCTGGCGACGAAATACCTGCACGTTCCAGAGCAAAAAATGCACACGGAAAAATAGTTAGATAAAAAAGATAAAAATACAACAACTCAAAAAATGAGGAAAACTAAATGAATCTGAACAAATTCTAACAAAAAACCTTCAACACTGTCAGCACCGATATGAGGAGAGCAGATGACACCATCGACTTTGCACGACTCATTTATTCCGCTGGCATTTGCCTTGCTATCAACCATACCACCCCCCTCACCTGCATCCCCATCACTGCCTTCGCCATTAACTAGTGACACCTTGGCCAAAGGTACCGCAGCAGCATCAACTCCTACTCGCATATTTAGACATGGATAGGAAAAGTTAACAAGAAAAATTCATGATGAACATACACACAGAAAATTAAAAGAAAAAGTAGTTAACTGCTTCCATTTCTGAAGTTATGTGCAATTAACTGATATATGATGACTAACCATTTCCACAACCAGCAACCCTTCCAATCGAACTCATCCCGAGAAAAACAAACACCTCACACTCCCCGCCGCCTGTACATGCATACAGAAAACGACCCCAACTTAGATAGAAACTTATGACTGAAGACATGACGCATAAATCGAAATATGGAAATTAATCAAAACAAAATCAATTGCCCCGCAGCCATAGTACCAAGGTGAATTCGGGAGAACTAATACTAATACACACCCACGCAGCCACTCCCTCCCGCGCCGAAAACCTTAAGAAAACATACCCGAAGAACAGGCGAGATCCCCTTGCAGATCCAACGGCGGGGATGAAGACGACTTCCGCCGCGCGAGGCAGAACAAAAACACGCCGTCTCCTGCTTTCGACGAATACCACCGCCCGACGGCCGGTTGGTTAGGATTAGAAGCGATCGTTGGTGACGGCGCCACGGCGTCTGCCCTAGGGCAAAGGAAGGAGTTCCTGTGAGAGAAAATAAAGACAGAGGGCCACAAATGGAGCAGTTAAGACAGAGAGACCATATAGGCCCACAAGCGCACACGCTTGTTAGCCCAACCCCCCCACCCCCTCTCCCCTCGCAGTTAGCCCAAATGTACCCCATCAGTTAGCTCAACCTAACTAATCAAAAGCTGATCATCCACGTCTGTTAGCACAAAACAAAACACTAGCAGTCAGCTTGCGCTAAACAAACAGTTACTACTCATAAAAAACGAGTTACAAGTTAACCCAGCGAATCAATTGCAGTTAGCCCAACAAAAAATCATATAAAAAAACAGATGACTTGCATACTGTATAAAAAAAAGAAAACCAAAAAGAATTTATATAGAAATTGTTGGGGGAGTCCCCCCCCCACCAATCCCCTCCCCCCTCGCAGTCAGCCCAAACGTACCCCGTCAGTTAGTAAACAAAAAAACCCAATCACTTGCAGTTAACTCATACTTCCGGCAGTTACTAGTGAACACTCCCTTCCGGCAGTTAACTCATACACAATCATTTGCTGCAGTTAGCTTATTACTATGAGCCAGTTAGGTACTACTATATGCTGCCGGTTGACTCTGTTTTCTTTCCGCCTAGCACGCCCGGGCAAAAATGAAATCCCCAATGCAGAAAAACCAAAAATTACGCAAAACTAAGTGCCGTAAAGACCCGTATACACCTAATGATACGACATTGACATGAGATTGCTGACATAAGCCTGCATACGAAAGGATTCCCACGCCCCGCAAACAGTCCATCTACAACGGACCGAAACACAAGCAATCCACCAAATCCAATGACCGAAATGGCAAATTGAGCACCAACATAACGAAACTAAGTGGTACATACGTCCGTGAATCAAACTAGAACTAGAAAACATAAAATATATAGAAGGATTACGACCCCCTGCTACCTATCAAGCTATAGAAACAAAAGAACACCAGTTCTGCCACGGTCCATTGATCGAAAATGGCAAATTAGTCCTAGAAATAACAAAAAATACATCATAATTAAGAAAGCAGATCAAAATCGTGACACAAAACATGCCAATTATGATGCATTATGACACTCGATTGCTAGTTCATCTAAATAAAAAACCAGAAAATGCAAATGAGACCCGCTCAATGATCGAACTCGCAAATTACACGCTCGAAATTATGCATACACGCGCTAAATTTGTGCGCAAATCATATTAGACCTAAAACATAGCGATTCCCAGCAGTTTCAACTACGGGACTGATCGAGACAAAGAGCTTTTCTCGATTGAAAAATAGCGATACAAAGGAGTTAGGTTTGCTTTCTCAGTGTAGTTAGGTCCTGTCTTCCCAGCAGTTAGGATGGGTTCCTGAATAGCTTATTCAGGAATCAGTTGCAGAATAGCTAGGATGTATATATATAGATATCTATTATATATATTATATCTTATCTATAATATCTATCTATAATATATATATATATATATATATTTCACAGTGCAATTTCAGAGCAAACATATGAGATATCCAACACATATAATTTCATCATACATGCATAGTTCCATCCAACCATACATAACAAGTTCCACATACAGGCATCCAACCATACATATTACAATAGTTTCATCCGACCATACATGCATAGTTCATCGATACAAAAGAAACAGAGAAAGGGATAACAAGCACTCCATCAATGCAAGCTTCCATGAAGTGAATGAAATCTGCAAAATGGGAAATAAGAAAGTTAGAATAAGAAGATTAGAAGAAGAAGAAGAAGAAGAAGAAAATGAAGAAGAAGAAGAAGTATATGACATTTATGAGCTAACTTAGGTAAAAATGATGTTTATGAGCTAACTTAGGTAAAAAAGACATTTATGAGTTAACTTAGCTAAAATGGATCATTTTGGAACTAACCTAGGTAAAATGGATCATTCTAGAGCTAACCTAGGTATAATGCATCATTTTGGAGCTAACCTAAGTAAAATGGATCATTTATGAGCTAACGTAGCTAAAATTGATCATTTTGGAGCTAAACTAAGTAAAATGGATCATTTATGAGCTAACCTAGCTAAAATGGATCATGTTGGAGCTAACCAAGCTAAAATGGATCATTTGGAACTAACTTAGGTAAAATGGATCATTTTGGAGCTAACATAGGTAAAATGAATCATTTTGGAGCTAATCATTTTGGAGCTAACCTAGGTAAAATGAATCATTTTGGAGCTAACTTAGGTAAAATGGATCATTATTGAGCTAACCTAGCTAATTATGCCATTCTTGAGTTCACTAAGCATATTATGCCAGTTTTGACATAAGTAAGCTAAGTATAGGTATTTATTGAGCTAACCTAGGTAACTTTTCATATTAGAGCTAACTTAGCATATTAGAGCTAACTTAGGTCATTTTGGAGCTAACTTAGGTAAAATTGATCATCGACCTCTCGACCCTCGACCCCTCGCCCCTCGACCCTTGACCCGTCGACCCTCGACCCCTCCGCGACCATCGACCCCTCGACCCTCGACCTTCTTTTGCTACTTTTCTTTCTTTTTCTACTTTTCCTACTTTTTTTTCATCATCTTCTTCCTTCTTTTTCATCTTCTTCTTCTACTTTTTTTTTCTTCATTTTCTTCTTCCTTCTTTTCTTCTTCTTCTTCTTCTTCTTCTTCTTCTTCTTCTTCTTCTTCTTCTTCTTCTTCTTCTTCTTCTTC